>OY728146.1:1758131120-1759331120 GCA_963277665.1 Viscum album | reverse complement strand
TTTCATTTAATGCATGGTAAAATCAGTGTTTTGTGTAATTAATTGTATTGATTATATTTAATTTATTTATAAAATAATATCTAATAAAGTGTCAGGGTATTATATTTTCTTTTAGGATTGGTGTTGTGTGCCCCATCTGTCATCGAATACAATGTTATTATTTTACAATTTTGTGGTGTTACATTCTCCCCACCATAAATAAATTTTGTTCTCACAATTTAAACATAATATCAGAAATCAATCATTTGATATTTGATATTTATTTTGTTGAAAATTTTCATCGTAAAAAGTGGTAAAAAAATATCCTCTTTATAAGAGTGTAATGGGAGTAAAAATATCTTATAGAATAGAATATAGTAGGTTTATGTGTCAGAGAAAACATGTTTAATATGATGATATAAACATGGAAGAAACGATTATGTTATTATAGGTAATGATATAGGCCATTGGTCATAATAAATTTAGTGATCAATAGAATGTTAATGGCCTCAAAGCCATTAATCTGTGATGATTTAAAAAACCGTATGATTATTTGGATATGACTATTATAGGATACTTTTTTTTGTTTCAAGATGATTTTCCTAAATGTTTGGAATTATTTTATTACATAATAATATATGTTAATATATTTACTTGATTCATTTCTTCTTCGTAAGCACAGTTTTATCCTTTGGTTTTCTTCAATACATTTCCAATTTATTACTACCTCTAGAAAATGAATATATAGAAATTAATTTATTATACCAGAAGCACTAAAATTTATTTTTAATGGTTCATAAAAATAATAATAGGATTATAGTTAATTCCTTTGATCTCTAGTTATAATTATAACACAATGGTTATCGCAGTTTATCCAATATTCCTAAATAATTATATGGTGAGGTAATGAATTAATATTTAAAACCACACCCAGAGTTCAAGTTATAAAATATCTTAAATGATAAAACACATAAGACATCCAAATAATGAATATCCAAAACATTAGAAATAAGGTATCTAAATTTCCAACATGAGCTTATCATTAATCTCCTAAACAATATCATGTATCTCTTAACCATCTCATTCTAAACTTGTGAAATCATTTATCAGGTATCTTACTAAAAAATTACAAATTCCTAAATTACCATAAATAATAATTGAAAATATTTAGAAATATGTGTTAATTAAATGTAAAATATATAATTTTATATATTTCTTCAACCCAAATATGATGTTAATTCCATTAATGAAAGCATAAAACATGTTTTGATCATTAATCAGTTCCATGGTAGCTAAAAAATCTATTTTATTTTTCCATATCAATAATATCTTTATCCCAACATCAATATTTATCCATCAGGAAAATATTAAGGGTTATATTTCCTAAAATCATGTATTTTTTATGAAGTTCAACTTTCCATTGAATCACATTTCATTGTACCATACAATAAATAATATCAAATCCACAATGAAACAATAATGTATAAAATATTCATACATTTAAAAAGTATTATATATAGAATATCATCAATAAAACACTCATATGACATAATTCATGAATCCAAATATATGAAAATTAATCACCCCTTCATCTATGGTAGTATCAAAATATTGACCAAAATCCATTAGCTTATTTAGAGGTATATTCCTTGGATTCTTCGGGAATTAATTTGTGTAGTTCCCCATATCACTATATTAAATGCGTTGAACATTTGAATTTTTGTTCTTTACCATGAAATAATAAGAGAGGGGTCCATTCTACCCAAACATGTGGAAAATTCTTATTACCTTCATGAACGATCTGGGGCATTTCTTTCTATAATTAGAAAATTATGGAAAACCCATCTTTAACATGTTCCCTCCATCCGTCCTTTTATCTACTATCCCATTATTATGTAAATTTCCTAGGAATCCATATTACATTTATAATATACTCTATATATTGGTATTAAATGATATTGTCTCCTCCTATGATAAAAATGTTTGGGAGACTAGTTACCATTGAAATACTGGGTTAATCACATCAAATAAATATTCATTATTACACTTTAGATTATATAAGTGTATGTGGTTACAATACCTTTTGATAACCTTAATTTATAAATGATATAATACATTTTATAACTTCATAACATTATTTAACATAATTTATAATATAGAAATAGTAAAATAGTAAACATAATTTGAGATATTTTAGGCACAAATAATCTCATAATCATAAAAATGGTTTCTATGTGGATATCATGATTTTAAATTCATTTATAATTTTTTGTAATGAAAATTTGAATTATACTAAGTGTATCCCCAATGAGTTCCTAACCAAGGGTATAATAAATACCATTCTCATACACTTTGTGAGGATACGGTCAATAAAAATGTTTCCTTTTCAGATATATTACCCCAAGGTACATTTCTACTAGAACCACATCCACTTGCAGTATCCAGGAAGAGATTCATTATTAGAAAAAACCATATAGTCACTTTATAAAATATTCATTAGGATGTTATTATATATTTATCTTCAAAGTCCATCATTGTTCTATGTTCTCTAATATTTTGTTTCCAAAATTCATTTCCCAAGGATTCTAAAAGATATCCTTTTATACCAAAAATAGTGACCTTAATACCAGTTTCGTGGATCCAGTGTTTTCTTTTTGAAATTGGCATACAATATAAGGAATCACATCTAGAATAACTACATAGTTTATTAGACTTGGTAAACTACATCCATACATTAATTACATGTATGATTTTAAATATAAAATATAAAAATTATTTTTTTGAGAATGAAATTCTTCCTCTTTGTATATACCTACACATCAATAGTAAAATAATTCTCTATATCCAAGGGAAAATAATACCTAAGAAAGGGTTTATATTAGATGCTTACTAAGGTAATGTTTACAATAGAAGTTATGAACAAATAAGAAATAAAAACATGACACGGTATATAAGTGAAAATAATTCCTTTTAATCATTAACTCGAGCATAATATTTTTGGAATAAATGATGATCAAATAATGTGATATATTAAATCACATTAGAATAAATGTGAACCACAAATATTCTTACAAATAAAATAATCACATGGAATATCAATAATTGAATTTATAATGATGGACATATAAAATATAATGTTAATACCTCATTCATAGACATCTAATACTGTAGAGTATTAATGGAATGACATATAATAAAATTTATTCCTCATGCCAAGACATATGACTAAATGGGAAATACCTTGACAAAAATTATATATAGATTTTCTCATTAAACATACTGATGCACCAAGGGGATATATGAGGTGTATCCTATCAGATATAGTTTTCAATGAATTAAAAATATGAAAGGGGAGAATAGTGATTCACATAATCATTCGTACTGAAAAAAATAACCTACAAAATGTTAATGTGTACCCCAATCAATAAACATAATCATAATCCATTCAAATTAAAATGGAAAATCGTTATAAAATTGTGAGTCCTTAATTAATCTAATAAAAAATCATCTATGGGAATAATAAGGATGATATAAATTAAACATATACTTAGTGGATCATATGTATATTAATGTGATGATGTCATTGATGAATATAAATACCAAAAAAATATCATTAAAAACATTTTTTAGGAAAATAATATTTTCATTTTGAAAATAAGTTTTATTTGAAAAAACTATAAATCTTCAGAATAACAAGAAACTATTATTATTTAAATATAATACTATAAAAATTCAAATTATCCTTTGAATTAATGGAGTTCGGGATGATGCCTAATTTTATTCATGTCGTATAAGCTAAAAAAAATTCTTATTACACTATAAAAAGTTTAGAAAAGAGAAAATTTTCGAAAATGAAAATAATATTCATTTAAAAGTATTTTTTTAAAACAATTTAAAAATGGGAATAAATTTCTTTAAAGAATAATTTTTATGATGATAAATTATTTTTGAATCATTTTTAGAGAACATAATTTTTAAAGAGAATAAGTTTCTGACCAAATAGAGAAATAAAGATATATTTTTTAAGAAAATTTATTGATTATATTAAGTAAAAAAGTATTAAAAATGGTTAAATTATTTTAAAATTTCATATATGACCATATTATATTAATTTTAATGTGTATGTTTATGATTGGATCATAAGACTTTATTATTATAAGTTTTATCATGAGCAATCCCGATAAACAATATCATTGTAACATAAAACCCTTACCACATTCATGACATTGAATCATAAGACCCATGGAAGGGAGATACTTAAATGGATATGTATATCCACATTACATTAAGTATAATAATTATAAAATACATTAATGGGTATTTTATACACCACATTTAACTATATTACTTCATAATAACAAATAAGTCTCAAGGGAATGTAAATTGAGATGAAATCTCTAACCTCACACTCCCTTTTGGTTGAATTTGATTTAACATAATGAATTTTGGTTTTAAACACTAAATTAAATTATATTAGAAATATTTTAATCTTTATAATATCATATATGATATTTTCTTGAAATCATATCATCTTTTCATTAATAATCTATCATTATTTTCATTATTTTCGGTGTTAATAGCCATGTTTTCTCAATCATTAATTATATTGAATATTATAATTCATTTGCATATTATAAAATTTAATAACCTATATAATAATAATCATGACTTAATTATCATATTTGTAAATAAATTTATAATTTAAATTGTTTCGTTATAGATTTTTACAAAAAATTAAGTAAGTTATGATCATGAAGATGTTAGGTTTTATGTACGCATGAGTAATGCTTCCTTTTTTTCATTGATAATTATGAAAATAATTCATGTTATATATTATCTTACTATAATGGTAATAAAATAATATATAACATAAATTTTCATTAAATATACTTATAAATATCATTCATATTGTGTGGTGATAAAAGAGAGAAACATGACTTTGTAAAGGTGGTAGTCCAAACACGTGTGAATGGTGTTTTCACATTTAAGTGAGAGGTACATTAAGAAAGAATATTACCTTTTAATAATGATAAATATGTAATTAATATAATTATTATTTAATGTATGTAAAATAAATTTATTATGTTTATCCTTATCACATTCCACGTACAGTGTTAGTGAATGGTGAATCGCATGGCTTCACGAGGTGGCAGTCTGCCGTACACACAAACGACATTATTGTATCCCCTATGAAATAAAAATTTAAAAAATGTATATATAATGATAAATCCATTGCTATGAATATCTGATAAATATAGAATATAAAATTTACATCCATCATCCTAAAAAACTACGAAATGTGGCAATTGAGGAATGAATGACATTAGCTCACGAGGTAGTATTCCCTGGTACAAACAAAGGAAGATTTCATAACCCATTTAATGGAACATGAGATTGTTATAGGTAATTATATTTTTATAAAAAGATACAATTATATGGAATAAAATGAATTTATTATATCAATATGCATTAATAATAATTTAATGTAGTGGATAATGACATAAAATAAAGATACTCGTTGAAGAACATTAGATCATCTTCAGGAATCATCCATTTGTTTTAACAAAAGGCTTCATATGTTGGATTTATTCAAGTAATAATGCATCAAGGTTATGGGGAGTGATGTAGTGAAGGGATTTTTCTATTGAATTTCTGATCCAATAGTGTTTCATGGGTTTTATAAGAGAGGATTTTGGGTGTCTATATACAAGTGATGTTGGTGTAACACTTGTAATTTTATTGAGAAAATTCAATCATTACCACATTTTTATCGACCCATAATCTTCCAAAATTGTCAATTATCAATAATATATGACAAAACGTGTAAATACGGCATAAAAATTCCGGTTTTATAATTTTTTTGGGTTATTGTTATCATTATCATATTAGTTTAACCATTGATAAATCCATTTTTACCTTAACCATGACAGTTAATTTTTTATTTTTAACTATACATTTTTGTAAAATATTATGTTTACATTATTTAAATTATAAATTATACTTATTCCAAATATGTAATCCATTGTTAATAATTCAGTTCACATGAGTGTACAATTTTAATTTATAATTATTCCCATAGACATGATGAGAAATTTTGTTATTAAAGAGAAAATGTCCAAAAGCATATGTTATTTTTATATCAAAATTCAATTAGAAAATCATTCCAATTACAGATATTGGATTAAATAATATATAATTTAGCTAATTTCACTTTAAAACCAATTAAAATTTAATTTAAAAATATAACTTTTTAAAAATAAAAGGTAGTGTCCAATTAAAATGCGGTATCTTTCACTATTCATTAAAAATGAAACTTTTTTGAAATTTTTTAAAAATTAACCCAGATATAATTTTGACGTGATTATTTTAAAAATGAGTTTTATTTTTTAATATATATTTTTTTAAAATTGGTTGACATTAATATTTAATTATGTACACAAATCATGAAAAAAAATCGTAGTTTAGAAAAGTACATTATTTTTTAAAAACAAATCTTTTAATTTTAAATAACTCTTATTTTATTTCAAATAAATAAATATATAATGAACAAATTGAAACTATATATTTTCAAAATTTATTTAATCCTATTCATACCCTCCATTCTAATGGCTTGTTGATAACTATCACATTAAATAATAATATCTCATTAATATGTAAATGTTGAGTTTAATTCGGTGTTCTGTGTGACACAAGGCAAACTCATTGTTGTGAGTTAGTATAGAAAAACATAGTGTTTCTTGTGAAAAATCTAAACTCAGTATTGTTTGTAATGTAAGATATTGATGATATTGAATTTATTGAAAAATAAATACATCATAATATACTAAGATTTTATATTTTCTTTCACTCTTGGTGTTGTGTGTCGTATACTTTATCAAATTAATAATTATTATTTTATAATTTTTGGGCATTATAGAAATAAAAAAAGGGATTTGTTTTAGTGTAAACCTAAAGTTGATACCTGAAAAAGTGGTAATGTTCATCAATGATCATTTTTTATGACTTCACACTCCTCCTTCAGTTCATATTATACAATTATGATAAAATATGAATAGTATAATCCATGCAATATGATATTATTATATTATGGTCTTGACCTAAAATCATCTACACATCTATAAAATGTGTTATGAAGTCATCATTTATGTGTACGACATGCTACCCCCTTACAAACCAATGTCATTCATTTTTTCATTAAAACCTCTCAAGAATAGAAATAATGAAGGATTTATTATTTATATAATATATTAATGATATTATTATACTTCTATAATTACTATATCATACATACCTTCATACTCTACAATTTATTGGAATATGATAATGTCCTTATATGTACGACAGACTACCACCTCGCAAAGAGATGTGATTCATTCATGCTTTACAAGGATGTTCATAAGGATGGGATTAACAAACACATGTGATATATATGACATAAAAAATATTCTATAATGATAATATATCCATTACTTTTTATCTTTTAAAATGTTGAGAAAATAAAAATAGAGTTCATGCGTACTTATAGGCCACCGTCTCAAGGAATAGTGTATTTCATTTACTATATCTATCATATATATATTAATATAAAAAATATATATACTGAATATATATTTTCACTCCCTGATCTTGTAAATTCCATTATTTTATTCTATTCATGGATTTGGAAATTCTGGTGGAGGTGCAGGTTGACTCCCAGATTGAATTTTTGAGTTTTTAGACAAAATAGAGATTTTGGGATTTACAGTTGGAATGTATAGTCTGTTCATGGTATGGAAAAATCATTCCATTTTTTCCAATAAACCATTAATATTGAGAATTAGTTACTATATAATGATGAACGACCTACATATGGTTAGAGAAAACATGAAGAATCTGTATGGTGAGGTTTCATAATTTGGCAGTGGAATTTTTCACATGGGTACAAGGTTTGAGAAACATTGATGTCAGACCATGTAGGGTACTCCTCTTCCACAGTAGGGTTCATCTCATGAACTAATTCTGGGCACCATCAGAACTGGAACCATACATGGCCCGTGGCAAGGTATGAAGGGAATTCATGGTCTCCATGGTTTCGAACATGTGGCTCAGTATCATAAACTAAAAATTGTGGACAATTTACCCATGTTTATAAACTTAAAAAAAACATATCTAATAATACAAATCTGGATTTTTAAAAAAATCATCTTTTAAAAAAATTTAGAATTGATTTACACAATTTAAAACAATATTAAAAGGCCAATAAAAATGTACAAAACCATAAATGACAGCCCAGAAACCTCCCCATGGAAAGAGGCACCACCCTCATGCCATCTCCAAAACACTACATCATGATGGACTACTATGTACCTGAACCACTGGCACAAATTTGTACCCAAAACTATGGAAAAAATAATCGAGTATACTTACACCAAAATGTGTATGTAGGGTGTGAGAGAAAGCCCAATAAGATACCCCCACTAAGATATTCTATGTGATAAACATTTAGATATGAAATACTTAAAAAATTTCAAAACATGAAATGGTAGCTACATTTTCTAAGAGTAGAAACATTAAACAAATTATGTACTCAAGTTGGAAATTTTAAATATTCAAAACTTTTAAAAATAATGAAAATGATTCTAAATTTTCCATCCAACCATACCATTTGATGATGGAAAGAAGAAAATATATAATTAGTTCAAGCAATGGAAAATTAACTCCTTGGCACCAGCTCATTGTGGGTCCCAGGTACCCTGTATCTCAGAGAAATTAACCATTATTATGCATGATCCACCAGTAGGGAACATACCCAAAACCTAGTGGTCCCAAACCATCATCATCATTGTTTAGTTAGTATTTTAAGGATAAATCTTGCTACGTGAAACAGAGGCCAAACCCCACAGATTCACTAGCATGCTAGTACATGTCCACCCACCGAGATACCTGGGTTTCCCCTTATGCTCAAACAAGTTCAAAAAGTTATCAAATATAATTTTCACATGAAAATATAATTCCCACAGCACATGTTCACCAAACAGACCACATTTACATCAAATAAGTCACAAAATACAATTTTTTATTCAAATTGGTTTTTAAATCATATTCACACCAAAAATAAATCACAACACTTTTCATATTTATTGAACAATTCCACAAATCCTTTAAACAATTTTATAAAACTGTTTCAAGAGATTATAACTCACATAACAGCCCAATCAAATATCATATTATACTTCTTTCATCAACAAAATTCATTTTTCACGACACACTCACACCAAACAGCCCACAACCATGTTTCACAATGCTCTTTCCATTTGTTAAAATATTTAAGCAGTTTATAATACATTAAAAAAATATTTTACATCTGAAATAACCATCTTGACTTTCCAAAACCAATATTAGGTGATCAAACCCACCAAAAATTACATATACACCCTTTTCCCACCTTGTTTATCAAAACAAAAGATTGCCAATTTTAATAAAACAACCCCTAGGGGTGTAACTATGCTTCACACACAAAACTAATTTTAAATACATCATTCAATTCCAAAATCACACCAATAAAAATCTATACCAAAATTGGAAGCCTTAAAAATATTTATTAAGCTACCCCTAAGTGTTATAAAAAATAACTTAATTTACTCCACAAAATAAACACATGAAAACACAAATTTTCATAAATCACTTACAAAAGTAAACCATGATTTTACACCTAGAACCCATTCAAAAACCCCATTTCAAGGCCCATAATACACTAAAAAATTAAAAAACTAGAATTTGAATCCCCTTTAAACACCAATAAGTCACTTTCATATGTTTTAAAATACACCCAAACATTACCCCAATTGTCACCCATGAGAAGCACCCAATTTCAATCCATAATGAAACTATAAAATTAAACACTTAAGAAAATCCATCAAAAACGGTTTTTGTAACACAATAAGAATATGAGGAACATTAAAACCTACAAATCAAGAAATATAACTCATAAAAAATTGATTACACTTTGAACCTCCTACCTTTTGAGTCCAAACCCTTCATTCTTGTTGTGAAACCTCAAATGCACCTCTGCCGCACCATAAAGAAGTGAAAACGAACCCTAAACCATAATATTTCACCAAAGAGACCCCAAATAAAATCCTCGGTATGAACCCTAACTTCTAAAAACTCTATAAATACATGAATGAAGGAGTAAACCCTAAGGATAAGGAAGGAAATGAAGAGGGAAACACTTACCCAAATAAATCATAGATAAAACTACCCAAATACACTAGTATCATAATTTCAAAACACCCAAAAATTAAAGTGTGGTTAAAATAAGGCTGAGGAAGCCATTTAGGAATTGGAATGAGAGAATGTAATAAAAATGGAAGGATTTATGAGAGGATAAATTTATCTCTTCAAATCTTGATGATTGGTGAAATCCAGAGATGTTTCACCCAAATTCGGGATTCAATTGAGCTCCAAATTGGGGGATGAGAGAATGGGGGCGTGCCTCGGTTATGTGGGCTCAGGTGAGAGTTTTAAAAAACAAGAAAACATAAAATTGGAATGATATATTAACTAATTAAAAAAATATTTACATCCATAAATCGGCTTTTGGTTCGGCCCAACACCTTAATAAAAAACCCAAATCCATCATTATTTTGGATTCATATGAGCTCAAAATAGATATGGTGGTTTCAATATACAAGTATTTAACAATTGGGAATTTTAATGGGTATAAAATGATGAAACATGAATGAGTTATAAAGGAAACAAAATTTATTTTTAAATCGGGAAATTGGATCCTGCTTTGGCCCAAATTTGGCAAACCCACCATTTCTATCAAACTACATGGAAAACCCCATAACAAAGAAAGGATGTAAATTAAATGATGAATGCCTTTAAAATATGTCATGGATGTGACTATTCTTCCCACTATAAAACATTATTCCCTTGTAAGGCCACAATAAGGCAAAATACAAAAACCAAACCCAACTAAATGGACAAAATGGACTACTTTTCCATGTTTCGCCCACCCCTAAAAAGCCAAACACCTCCAATTGATCAATAAAAAAATGAATACTCTCACCAACCAAAACATAAACCAATTCCTAAAATTATAAAGTATATTCATATTTCATCCCAAAAGAAATCTCCTCAAACAATATCTTAATAATATTCCATCAATTTACCTAAACGAACAACAACAATGAATAAGGTTACACTTACATTGATTTAACCATACTATTGGGTGTTCTACACTCCCAACGTTTCCCAAGAAAGATGTAGATATTTAGATAGCTCCGAAAAAGACTACCTACCTCCAATTCAATAACAAGGACCAATTTGAGTTACTAGTATGGGGTGCACAAATGGACTCCCCACCATAAGAGACAACTCAAATTTTCTAGTGACTAGTTCGGGACACTAACAGGGGGAGGCCCAAATGGACTCCCTAGTACTAGGGGTAGAATTCCATTCTACATTTCCAAAAAAACATACATGAGAATTATAGTGGGTCTCCACACCATAAGAACCAACCATCTTAACAAACCTGTGCGGGCCGATATGGAATGATCCCAAAACATAAAGAGTTGGGATGACCACATGGTTAGTCCACACATTTTGGGAAACTGTGTGCTAAACTTAGGGATCATTCTATCTGCATGTCTTCCTGCCACCCAGTCACTACTAATAATGCACAAACCATGTAATCAACCTGCCTAGCCAAATTCTCTATCATAATCCAAAAAACTAAATGGAAACTAAAGGGGGAGGGAATGACATTGGGTGATAGCATGGACATGAGGTCCTCCCACCTCTTTCCATTGAAAGGTATCAACAAAAGCAAGATGAAAACACTAGAAGTTTAAACTATTCCTTACATTTCATGATGGGGATTGGACTTTGTATAAGGGTATAAATGACCCTAGTATTTCTCCTGACTACGTGCCAGCTTCTCTTTAGGACCTATGGTTGGAGGTCAAAGGATTGAAGCATCTTTGGCCTCACAGTTAGGTTTTGGAAACCCTTGAATAGAACTTCTTCTTCTGATGATACAAACAACTACACCACAACTCATGATAAGTTTACCAAGATACGACACATTCCAAACTCACCTTACCCTAACCATACATTTCATTGAAACAAGGGGTTAGAATATTCACACACACCACACCCTGTTTCTTCGGGTTAGGAACAATAAAAGGAAAGGAAACATATAAACACCTTCCTCTAAAATAAGGAATTTTGACGTTTTTACAAGGGAGACATACTCCCAACATAACAGAGACACTTAGAGGATTGAAAAACCTTCACCATTACAGTCAAATGAGCACCCGACAGCACAAGGAATCATAGAACATGGCCGTTACAACAGATAGAAATAGTACACGGTGGGAGACTTTATACAACGTCCCACAACATCATAGAATTACATAAATTGCCATAATAGCCTCTCATGACCACATTTCCCACACTGGTGGCTTAAAACGAACTCCTACATCGAATAGACTATGAAGGACCCAAAGGTCCTCCTAGACACCATCCAGATACTAATCCAAAATAACAACCCCAGACCACTACCACCTTTGACGAATCAGGTAAATTGAGAAACTAAAGTCTCTTTAAACCTTCCACAACCACTCTCCCGCTACAAGAGGATCCACAAAACCCAGAAAGTAAATGGTGTAGACTCAATCTTCAAATCTCAAGAAAAATATTCGTTATATTTATCAATTGGAGGGTCTTCCAATAATGAAACAATCCAGGTTAAGCTTTAGTTGTACACTAACCCTTAATGGGGGCGTACCTTATCCAGTGAGAGAACCCAAGGACCCAACCAAGCTGGTCTATTGGTCAAAACATGCCACAAAAAAGATCCAAACCCATGAAGGGCACTATATTAAAGGTTTCCCAAAAACATATCTTTGAATAGACCACTGACATGTCCTTCTACCCTACTTACCGACCAAACACAAACCCAAAACACGATTCGAAAAGGACGGGTTCTTAGACTAAAAACATCCCACAACATCAACATCTTCAAAAAAAAATTTATAAACCATTCCAAACTATTCATCAAGACATCATGTTTTTTTAATAACCTTTCTTTGAAAACAAACTATTCAACGGTTAGTGTATCCACCAATGGAAGCACATGGGCCTTACACATGCATGTTTCTATGCCACACCGGTCACCCTCCTCATATCCATCCTGACACTCATCTAGTGATGCCATCAACCATCCATCATCCCATATAACCCCATGCATGAGTTCTCTCATGGAACTACCAATGGTTGAAACAATAATTCTTTCCACTTTTCAAAACCAAAACAATCAACCAACCCATCCTTTTTCTCAAAACCACTAACCACGAGATCAAAATCCCAATTCACATCTTACAAAACATTTTGTAAAGATGAAACCAATTAGATAAGAAATAACATTCAAGTTATTCACATAAATTTTAAAACATCTCATCGCTTTAAAACACCCTCTTCTTATTTAGAAAACTATATTTGAAACTCGATTTGAAGACCATCATCAATATAGTTCCTTCTTTTAAAAGAGGTGTAAGCACACAATTTTAAATTTCAAAAAAATTCGGAATATTTAGTTCCACCATTTAATAAATCAACTCATTCCTTATTTATTTGAAAATCATTTCAAAAAAACAGTATGATTCTTAAAAACTAGTCACTTTAAAGCCCATGTTTGAAGATTTCAAAACTAAAGAACACAAGACAATGCGAGAGGAAACTAGTTTTAGTGGGTGACTTGGAAATATGGTTTGTGGCATATTTCAATCACTTCGCTATCATTGATAGTGTTCTAGGGAATATCCCAATCTCCTTGTGGCTTTCTAGGCCTTGTGAGCTCACTGAGACCATTAACCGAACTCTCTTTTCATTTCCCCTAATCATCATCAAACCCAGAAAACCAAAGGAAATTGATAAAATCCCAACTTCCTTGGGAAACATGAATCCCATCATGAGGTGTGGTGATTAGGAACCCTACCCATAACTAGAATACCAAGTCCGGAAAATCCTAACTCTATAATATCTTATCCCTTCCCCTAATAACATGACCCAAAGTGTTAGCTTGAACCTCCTTTGATACTATTTTGTCATGAACCAAATCTGGTTGCAATGAAAACCACCATACATAGCCCATGACAAGGCCCGAAGGGAATTCATGATCCCAACGGTCTGGAACAAGTGCATTGGTATCATAAACCGAATATTAGAAAATCTTTACCCGAGTTTATAAACTTCAAACAACAAACAAATCCAATAATATGAATCTAGATATTTTTTTTAAAATCCTCTTTTACGAAAAATTTAGAATTGATTTACTCAATTTAAAATAATTTTTAATTACCAATAAAAAGTTAAAAAATCATAAATGACATCCCAATAACCATTACATGGAAATATACATCACCCCCAATCAATCTCCAAAACACTACATCACGATGGACCACTTAGAACCCAAACCACTAGCACAAAGTTGTAACCAAAACTGTGAAACAAATAATTGAGTCGACATACACCCAAAGGTGTAAGTATGGTGTGAGACAAATACCAGTAGGATACCACCACTAAAAGATTAAATGTGATAATCATTTAGGGACAAAAATCATGTAAGTTTTAAAAACATGAAAATGCTAGCTAGAATTTCTAAAAGATGAAACTTTAAATAAAAAGAAGTTTTAAAGTGGGATATTTTAAATATTCAACACTTTTAAAAATAATGAAAATTCTTCTAAAATTTTTATCCAACCATACTGTATGCCGATGGTAAGCACAAAGTATTTAATGAGCACAAGCAATGGGAAATAACAACTAGTAACTAGCTCGTTGGGGGTCCCAGGTACCTAGTATCTCAGGGAAAGTAACCATCAAAATATCTGTTCTCATGCAAGAGTCACTTGTAGGGAATATTCCCATAACCTAGTGTCCCCCAATCATCATCATCATCATTGTTTAGTTAGTGGTTTAAGCATCAATCTAGCTACGCGAAACTGATCCCAAACCCCACCGATTCTCTAGCAAACTAGTACATGTCTACCCACCTAGATATCCGGGTTTCCCCTTGTGATCAAACAAGTTCAACAAGTTATTAAATATAATTTTCACATGGAAATATCATTTCCACATCACAAGTTCACCAAACAGCATACAAGCACGTCACAGAAGTCACAAAAGCCACCTTTTCATTCAAATGCATTTTGAAATCATACTCACACAAAAAATATCCCAAAAAAATTTTCACATTTCTTTTATACTTCCAAAAATCCTTTAATGAATTTTATAAAAACATTTCAAGAAATTTTAACTCACATAAATGCCCACTAAAATATAATATAATACTTCCTTCATCAACAACATTCATTTTTCACAACACACTAACACAAAACATCCCACAACCATGTTTCACAGCTCTCATTCCATTTGCTAAAACATTTTATCACTTTATAAAACATTCAAAAAAATTTATTTGACATCTTAATTAACCAACTTACCTTTCAAAAACAAATATTATGTGAAAAAACCCACAAAATATTACATATACACACCTATTCCATACTTTTTTTAACCAAACAAAATATTCACTATATTCGTAAAACAACCCCAAGGGATGTAACTATGCTTTGCACAGAAAACCAATTTCAAATTCCTCATTCAACTACAAAATCATACCAATACCTATCTATACCAGAATTGGAAACCATAAAAACATTTATTAAACTACTCCCAAGTGTTATAAAAATACCTCAATTAACACCACAAAAGATACACATGAAAAACACACGTTTTCATAAATCACTTCCAAGAAGTACAACATGGGTTTACACCTTGAACCCCTTAAAAACCCCCATTTAAAGGAACACAGGACACTAAGTCAATAAAAAAACCGAATTTGAATCCCCTTTATACAACAATAAGTCACTTTCATGTGTTATAAAATACGCCCAATCATTACCCCAAAAGTCACCCAAAAAAGGACCCAATTTCAAGCCATAATGTAGCTATAAAATTATAATTTTATGAAAATACATAAAAAATGGTTTTAGCACCACAAGATGTATATGATGAACATTAAAGCTAGTAAATCAAGTAGGCTAATGCATCAAAAATTTCTTACACATGGAACTACCTACCTTTGGAGTAAAAACCCTTGAATCTTGGTGCCAAACCTCAACCGCACCTCTGCCACTCCACAAGGAAGTGAAAACTAACCCTAAACCATAATATTTCAAAAAAATACCCCCAAAAACCCTAGGAATAAACCTTAACTTATGGACACAATAAATTCATGAAAAATGGATGAAATCCTAAGGATAAGGAATAAAATTAAGAGAGAAACACTTACCCAAATAAATATTGAATAAAATGACCAATATTCAAGAGTATCTAAATTTAAAAACACCCAAAAATGAATGTGAGGTTTAAATAAGGCTAAAGAAATGTAGGAACTGGAATAGGAGGAAAACAGTAAACATATAAGGAGTTATGGAAGGTTCAATTTACCTCTTCAAATCTGGGAGATTTGTGAAATCCAGAGACGTTTCACCCAAATTCATGGTTCAATTGAGCTCTAAATTGGGTTAGGAGAGAATGGAGGGAACCTTTCTTATGTGTGATGAGGTAGTAGTTGGAACCACCAAAAAACTAAAAAATTTAATGAGATATTAAATAATTAAAAAAATATTTAAAGTAGAAAATGGGCTTTGGGGCTGGCCCAACACCTTAATAGAAAAACTCAAATACATCATTACTATGGAGTCATATGAATTCAAAATGGATATGGTGGTTTTAATATACGATGGTATTCAAATTTAAAAGTATGATGTGCGTAAAATGAAGAAAACTGAATGAGTTATAAAATAAAAAAAATTATTTTTAAATCTGGAAATGGGCCCACGTTTTGGCCCAAATTTTGAAAACTGACCATTTCCACAAAAATGCATGGAAAACCCCCATAAAAAATCAAGGATGAAAATAAAATGTAAAAGTACTTTAAAAAAATTCATGGACGTGACAATGCACATGGTTTTCCAAACCATGTTTCCAAACCATGCGAGATTCCTAGATAATTAATAGTTGGAAATTAATCTTTTTTCCCTATGATGTCTTAATCCTGTTTCAGTTTTCTCCACCATTTCTTGAACTAGGAACACCATGGGAGCCTCAAATAACCTCATATATTTTCATCCTTCTATTTTGGAATCCCCTTAATGGTTTTTCGATAATATTCCTTGATTTTTGGGTTGATTTCCTCCTCTCATCTCCCTTCTTCCTTGAGTACTTGGTTTCCTCGGTGGGGTTTCCTTGTTGTCCAAACCAAAATTGTTATGGTTGACTTGTGGTCCATTTTCATTGGAATTATTGTATTTTTTATTTCCTCTAGGTGAATTTTAATCCACTCAATATTTTGTTGCATCCACCCTTCATTGAGGTACGTGTTTCCATCTATTTCCTTTTCAGCACATTTTGTTGTTTCTAGATCTTTACATTCATGCTTTCAAAATATCATAACCATTTATATGATGTGATAATAATTGTTTATTTTTGGTATTTATGATTTTATTTGGGTGAAAAATGGTTTCCCATGGTTTTATTTACATATTCCTATATTTAACTACATTCAAGGTGTTTGATAAATTTCAAACTGAGTTTTTACTGTGAAATTAAGAACTTGTGATGTTGTTTGACCATGGTTTTATTTCCATGAAACTTTTTAAATGATAAATTAGGCCTGATTTTAATTTGGTTTCCTCATAATGGATTGATAATTCGATGTAAAATGTTTTTAAAATACTCTTATGGTTTTTAAATGATTATTAGTAATGTTGTTATTGGGTGACATGTTGTGATGGTTTATAGGAAATTGGGGTTTCATGAAAATGGTTTTTGGGATGATTTCATGTATACATCAAGTGTTTCATTAGAAGTTGGCACATACATGGGTGCATGGGGTGAACACATGGAATATAATTCAAATTAATATGGTAGTTACAAATGACACTTTCTTTGAGACTTAGTTTTAAAAAGGATTATCCTTTCCTCCATCTTCCCTTTTCCCAAAAATGGATCTTTGATTTTTAAAGGGAGAGGTTTTGCATCATGTTACTAAAAAATGTGATGTCAAATATTTTCATTTAAACATGGGCCATTTTTTAGTTTGAGATATGTCTTGTAAACCAAGTGGTGTTTGAATCTATGGCCATTTGGCACATTGAAATATGGTTTATTTCTAAAGGATATTTAGCCACTTGTGTTTACAGTTCATTTTCATCATGGTTTTCAAATGATTCTTTAAGTGGGAGTTGGTTTTTAAAATATGATTCTTTGTTATTACATAAAATATATCATTATTTTTTTACAACTCATATTATGTGAAAGCCCATTTTGTACATTGTGTTTCCTTTGAAAATATGTTTTTAATATGAAGTGACTTTAATGCCCTATTGGAACCACGTAATGAAATGGAAATTCATTTTTAAACTCATGTGATGTATGGGCATGGTGGACATGTTAGAATGTTTTGTAAAATGGGATGAAAACTTGGTTAGTGTGAAGTCCTGATTGGTATTTTTTAATGATGTGGAAAATGGTTTCGATTATGGAAAATGGTGATTTCCATGTGAGATTCCAGTGTCTATGAATAAATTATCTTTTGTGTGTTTATGATGTATTTATTATGATGGTAACCAATATACCATAGGATGTCATCACATCTAGTGGATCATGTACATAAATTCTATTACTATCAAGTCCATTAGACCATGGGATGTGTTCCTGTTTGGGGGCTTATGAATGTGAACATTGAGGGTTATGGCTTCTATAACATGTTTCAACTAGTATTATTATTATTATTATTATTATAATCATTAGATTACAATGAAACTTATAGATGATTAAGTGAGAGATTATTTTCAACCATTATTATATAGGATAGTACACCTCTTCACTTGATGGGGATAGGTGGGCAGTACCCCTGGATTGGCATGTTTAGTGCAGCCAATTGGCTATTGACTATGGAGCCGCACCATAAACTTGTAGTTGAGTACAAATTGGGTACATCCATGTATTTCCTCAAGATATGTTCATGAAATTCTCATGAAATCCTATTCATATGATCTTTTTATTTCGAACACTCATTGGATATTGGATTTTCTAGCTTAAGATTCTTGGTTGGTTTCCTTTACTTTCTGCACAACCCCTTTTTGTTATCTGGTATGGATTATATTTGGTTTTTGGTTTTCAAATGGGATGTGGATAGTGAAACCATTTTTGATAATGAAATAAGCATGTGTTGTTTTAAAAATTGATTTTGTGGAATGTTTTGTTTGGTTGATTAAAGGATTAAAAACCTATTTTCAAATTTAATTTTTAAACCAACGTTTTATAGAGTGTTTCAAAAATGGAAGTTCATGGAATTTGTGGTGATAATTAACTGATATATTTTATATGACACCATACTTGTTCCATTTGTTTTTGGTAAACATGATTTGTTTTGCAGTTTTATGATTCAGGTTCTATATTTTGGTTCGAGTTTCCTTTATATCAAGTTGGAATTGAGGTTGGTTGAGAACAAGAGATCACATGAAGATCATGTTACATTATTCGGTCTTAGTTAGAATTTAGTTTTGTTTTCTTCGATGATTTTCGTATCTAGATCAGTTTTTATATGATTCTATTCAGTTATTCTTGGATTATTTTTGTGTTATCAGTTTTTTATTAGATAATTTTTTTTGGAAAAATCATTACCATTGTGATTACATTGATTTTGGGAACTAGTTCCTAGACTATGGTGATTAGAAACAACCTTGGGCCATGTCTTAGATCGGGTTGACTGTTGTTTAGATGAAATACCTACATGGTTCATGACAAAATGGTATCAAATCATGCCCTTGTTATTTTTGGGTTTCATATAGATCATATGTTTGGACTATCATGAATTGGTAGGTAAGAACATTAAGGATTTCAAGAACCCATGCTCATTCATATCCTTGAGTTTGTAGTGGTATTATGAAATTTAGTACTTATTAATTGTATTGGATTGAGAAATGACAATATAGGTGAGACGGTGTCACGTTATGATCTCAAGTACAGTATTTACCAATGTGGAGTTTGTCTGCATGATTCATTGTCCTCATATTAGCAGATAATTAATTAGATAATGGACCACTAACAATGTCACCATATTAGGCATCGCCACAAGATCCTCATTCTCATAGTTTAGCATGAGTTTTTTTTGTTTTTGTTTTAGTTTGTGTGAGTTTTCTCTTAAAATGAAAATAGTTTTTGTGATGGAAATGATTTATTTTTAGTGGTATCGGAGTTATAAAAATGGTTTTTAAAAGATTATGTGACCAGAAACTTTGAAATTAATGTAAGAATATGGGGGAATATTGAAATTAAAAATTTATAAAATACTTGGGTTTGATGATAAATGGTATGTGATACAATTTTTATTTATTATGGACATTCACATAAGTATGGGTGTGAATGCAAAGTGCATGAAACCATGTATTCATGGAAGGTATAAGTGGAACTTGGATGAAAACTTATGTGATGGTTCATAGGATTCCATTAGTGAGTATTTGAAAAATGGATTGGATTGATTTTTCCAAAAATGTTTATTTTGAAAAAGAAAAAATATCCATAATTGGTTTTATTTGAAATAGTTTTTGGTATTTGGTTGGTGGCCATTAAAGAAAAAGATTTTTGGAATTGGTGGTAAAATTCGATTTTTTAAAGAGTATTTTTCATTTTTCATGTAGTGCTTTGATTTTGAGATAATTATATTGGCCTTAGATATTCTTTTTGGATATGTTTTGAATTTATGTTGATTTGGGTTATGTGATCCTGGTGTTGATTAGAATATTCCACTTAGAAAGGTCCCCAAAATTTGAATTGTGTCTTTTACATTTTATCATTATTCTTAGTTTATTCTCGAGATTCATGGTGGTTGAGGTATGTTAGAGGAAGTGGAATTGATTCAGACTTTTGAGTGTATCTTTAGATAATTGGGAACTACCGAAGCTATGAGAGTGTGTGTTGTTCTGGGTTTGTTTGGGGGTCCAGGTTTGGATTATTGGAAGGTGATTTACCCATCATCAATACAAGTTTGTATGATGTGGGATGAGTTTGTGACCACTTTTATATGATGTTCTATACCTAATTATGTGAATATATAGAAATTGGAAGAGCTCATGATTATTCAGAAAGGGCATTGGATAGTGAAGGACAATGATAACCACTTCAAAGAGATAATTCCCTTTTCTCCAAAGTAATAATCACAGGATCTGGTGAATGTTACTCTTCTCATTTGGAGACTTTGTCTAGATATTATTTGGATATCCCTCTCCTACAAGGGTATTTGTTTCATGAAATTACTTGACAATGCATTCTTAGTTTTTCTGGTTTCACGTAGCAGTCATTATTAGGTGGTGTTCATGATGGTTCCCCATCTAGTGATTATAATTTTTCTAGATGAACCTAAATATAAAAGGAAAATTTCATTATTTTCAGCTTCTCAATTCTATTACGATTATCTCATATATTTCTTATAGTATGTTTAGGCATTCAAATTCATGTTGACATAATCCCCAAAATACTTATCATCATTGAGTCTTTTTGGGTCACTTGGAAGAGTTTTGTAACAAAAATTTCCCCAATAAAAAGACTTGATTGGTGGATATTAGATCTTAATTGTGAGGAAGTGGATGCTTTAGACATTAGTCCTCCATCCATGGGCCCCATAGTGAATATTCCACATATTCATGACTCTCCAACTAGTGTGGGGAACCTTGGCCTAATCCATGTCTCCAATGTTTGAGTGGAGATGGTTTAATATTATCTTTTTGTAGTTTCTCACTTGTTTTGATTTCATAATAAGAGACATAGTGGTACTATTTTAATGTATCCCCATGTTTTGTTCCATGGATGTGTATATTTAAATGGTCAACCTTTCAGAAATTTGTTTTATTATTCGGTTGTGATTGTTTTTAGATATCCATTGATGTATGAATCGATGATTGTAACATGTTTTTAGGTATATTTTTTGGTTCTAGAACCTTTCTTGGGTTTCCCCTTATGTTTGGGGTTTAATTTATAAGGGATATTTAAATTTCTATTATATGTGTTGATTATCTTTTATTGAAAAGTAAAGGGTTTTTTTGGGAGATCCCACACTGGTCTCCCCAAGGTGGCGGTGTTGGGAGTTAACAGTTTGGGATGATGTGATGTCGTTCCGACAAATTATTCAGATCTAGGTTATGGGAGAACCCTCTAGTGTACTTCCATTATTATTCCTTATGTGGTTTTTACTAGAAATTTTCATGTGTGACTAGTGAAATATAAGGTCACCCGGAGGTTTGTGGTTTCGTTTGGCTTTATTTGGTTTTGGGATCGATTTTTTTGTAATTCGGTTGGGTGAATTTTTGTGTGGGTAAAAAGATTTTGTAGTGGAGTTAGTTTTCACACACCTACCATGGTAATTTATTTATTTATTTATTTTTTGTATTTGGATATTTTGGTTGAGGTTAGGTTTGAGTCATGGTTTGAATTTTTTAGTTCTTTGAGGAAAATAGAGATTATGATTTTGATAGTAGGTAACAGGCAGTTGGTGCATGTTTAGGGGAAACCACTACCTTCTCTCAAGAAAAAGTGTGGCCTGATAATTGGTGTCGGGGACATGGTGCAGGGCCTAATCATGATTTGGGAAAATGTGTGACAAGTGTGTAGTGGTGATATAGAATTTGGATGTAGTGTTTTTAATGTTTAGAACATCATTTGGGAAACTATTTAGTTAGCCCATGTGGGGTGCCCCTCTTCTCTAGTAGGGTGCGCACAGTTGGTTTATTGTCTTCCAAACCATGAAACCAATCCAGGAATGTTTCTCCTATCAAAAAACGTTTTAAATTATTACTTTCCCCTTTCATGTTTTAACCCTATTTTGGGTTTATCCCAATTTATTCGGCCTAGGTGCACCATGGGAGACTCCAAGAACCTCCTCTCTTTTCCATCATACATTTTTGAAGCCCATTTAAGTGTCTTATGTAAGATTCCTTGAGTTTTTATTATTTCCTCCTCTCCTCTCCCATCTCCCTTGAGTTCATGGTGTCTCTTACTGGGGTTTCCATATTGTACAAATCATATGGTTTAGGGATTATGTGTTGATCATTTTCTATGATGCTATTGTGGGAAGATTGTCTCTTGGGATGTGTTCTTCCTTGTCCCATTGTTTGGTTGCATTCATACATCGTTGAGGTAGGTGTTTCCATCTATTTCATTTCCAAAACATTCTGTTGAGGCTTATGATTTCCTTTAATTATTTAAAAATATAATAACCCTGATTATAATTTGATAATATTAGTTTATTTTCTGTTTTTATGATGTAATGTAGTTGAGAAATTATTTTCCAATGGGTTTCTTTATTTATTCCAATATTAAAGTGCTTTGATAGAGTTTGATAAAATTCTAATTGAGTTTATAAATTGAAATTGAGAACTTGTGATGTTGTTTGGCCTTGGTTGTATTTAGATAGAATTTTTGAAATAATAAATGGGTAATGATGTATGGTTTTTATGCCTCTTTATGGATTAATAATTTTAAGTAAAATGTTTTTGAATGAATCTTCTAGTTTTAAAATTAGTATGAAATATGTTTTTGTTGGGTCCCATGTTATGTGTTTTTAAATGAAAGTGTTATTTCGTGAAAAAGGGTATTTAATATTATTTCATGGAAACATTAAGTGTTTTACTGGGTGTTTAAACATCTATGGGTGAACATGGTTCACACATGGATGGGCATTCAAATTAATATTTAATTAGAAATTGATATTTTTCATGAGACTCATTTTCTCAAAAGGTCTATCCTTTCTTCCCTCTTCATTTTTCCTAAATTTGTTCCTTAACATCCAATGGGTGATGTTTTCCTAAAAGTAACTTAAAAATGTGACTTCAAATGGGTTCATTGAAACTAGTCTCATTTGGTATTTTTAGATATGGCTTGTAAACCAGGTGGTGTTTGAAGCTATGGCCTGTGTAAAATATAGAAACATGGTTGATTTATAAAGTCCTCATAGAAACTTATGTATGTTGTCTATTTTCATATTGGTTTGGAATGGTGTTAGAAATTATAGTTGGTTTTAGAAATGTTTATCCTGATTGTAACTTGAGATATTTTTAATTTTTTTAGAACTCATATGATGTCAAATCATATTTGTTACATTGTGATTTCTTTGAAAATATGTTTTTAATATGATTTGATGTTAAGGCCTTATTGAAACATTATAATGTAATATAAATCAGTTTTCTAACTCATGTGATATATGGGACCAATGGGAATGTTGGAATGTTTTGGAAAATTATTAGAAAATATTGGTATCATGGAGGCTCAATTGGGGTTTTAAAAATTTTTGAAAAATGGTTTTGGTTGTGGAAAATTCTTGTTTCAATGTGAAAATCATGTTATTGTGAAGAAATGGATTTATTATGTATTATTTATGCTCGTATTATGATGGGAACCACTAGAACTTCTTATGGGATCCCTTCTAGTGGATCGTTTATGGGAACACTACTTGTATTGAGTCCAGCAAACAATGTGACATGTTCCCCTCTATGATATCAGTCACAAAAATGCTATGGCTAATGGTTGTTATACCATGTTTTCCAAGTATTATTATTATTATTATTATTATCATCACCATCTTCTTGAGATTCATGGGAATCTTATGGATGGTTGAGTAATGATTTCTTACTGACCCTGATTTGATGGGATGATAACCCACTTAACATGATGTGGATAGGTGGTACGTGCCACTAAATTCTCTAGATTAGAGTAGATAGTTCGTTGTTGACAATGGAGATTTACCAGATGTCGGTATGGAGTCAAAATTGTGTATATCTTTAGATTTCCTCTAGATATGTTCCAGAAATTTTCATGAGTTACTATTCATACGTTCTGTTTATTTATGTTGCTCGTTGGATTTTGGATTTACTAGTTGTGGCTTCTTATTCGGTTTCCTTCACATTCTTCCCATATCCTTTTTGGTTATATAGTTTGAATTTTATTTGAGTTTTTTTGAAATGGTTTTTATAATGTGAAACCATTTTTTGAAAAGGAAATATAGATGTTTTGTTTTAAAAACAAAAGTTCGGGAAAGCTATGTTTGGTCGATTAAATGATTAAGGACCTATTTTCAAAATTTATTTTCAAACTAGTATTGCATTGGCTATTAAAATAAGGTAATTCATAAAGTATAGTGTGATCACATTTTTATCAATTTAATATCATAACCTGATTTTTCCCATTTGGTGTTGGTAGGATCGAGCTGTTCTATAGTTTTAGGTTCCAGATCCTTGGTTTTGGTTTTAGTATCCTTTGGATCAGGTTGGTCTTATGGTTGGTGGTGACCAAGAGGGAACATGGAGATCATGTTGCACGGTTTGGTCTCAGTTCATATTTAGTTTCTTCTATTTACCAATTCTTGTGTCTATATCATCTATGTATCTTTTTATATTCATTTGTAATTGGTTTATTTCTATGTTCTCAATTTCTTTATTTTTTCCTCGTTTGTTTGGGAAAGAATCGTTCACATTTTGATTAATTTGATACCTGATAGTACTTGTTAGTTTTTTGTGGATCTGGAATTCCCTTTGAGCCATGTCTCGGTCCACATAGGGTGTCAGGTTGGATGTAATCCCAACATGGTTTTTGACATATAGGATATTTATATAATGGTTTACATTCGAATGAATATAGAACCATGGTCAATTTAAGAAGTCCAAAAAAACAAAACAGGTACATAAAACACTGTTAATACCTAAAACGTAACATTAACATTTAATTTTTAGTAAATGTTAAAAATGGGTTATTACCAAATCAGATATGGTACTATATATATGAGTATCATTATGTCATATATTTATAATAAACTAACATTTATTATTAATGGGGTTTGAATGTGTATGATAGAAGTCATGAATTTTGGTAAGATATTCTTTCCTTTGTTTTCCTTCTTTTAGATGTATGTTATTTTATGAACCAATATTCATTCACAAGGTGTATAGAAATCCACTTATATATTTAATATCATTAATTAATTTATCCTCATGATATTTTAAGATCTAGTTTATGTTATTCAATTATGCTGATTAGAATTCAATGTTATCAATGTGGTAATGATTTTATGTTATAATCTCATCATTAATCAAGATTATTATGATTATGATTATGATTATAATATTTTATAATCTATATCTTATGGAATAGAATAATTTTTTTCTCCTCTAAATAATCCTGATATTTTCCAATATATGTACCATTTTCAACTATTTCAAACTTAAAATATTTGGGATTTTTTAATAAAATCTATCTTTATTTATCTCTTCATTCGAAACTATTTTTTCTTCTAAGACCTTGTTTTCTAAAAATATTCTCGAAGATGTTTTTTATTATCCTATGATCTTTATTGAAAATATTCCCTTGTCTGACATTATTTACAATTTTTTGAAAGGAATATTCATGTATATTTTCAAATAATTTTAGTTTTTTCTTTACAAAAAACTTGAATAAAATATATATTTTAATATCTACAGATCGAATAAAAATTTCCATCACCATGACCATTATTTCCCATGAAGACACCTTTATATGATCTCAAGGATACTTCCAAAAAATTCTATTTTAAAAATCATTTATGTTCTACAATGTTTTTTTCAAAGTAGAAATGATATTTTCTTACGAAATGTTTTAATTGATCTATCAAAATCATTTTCCATCTATAATGAAAACCATTGATGATACCTATTCCTTTCTGAGGATATGATACAAATATATGATTCTTATTATTTCTATAAATGGTTTATGTTTAAGATGAAATAATGTTTATGAAACCTGTTTCCTTTCAATGGGTTATACAATGAGAAAATTCTTATGGAACAAAATATTTTCCATGGTTATACTATGATGAAATGATGAAATGATTATGAAACCTATCTCTTTGGTATAGTTCATGATATGATGAAATAGTTAGGAAATCCTTTTTATTTTATGGGTTATGATATGATGAATGTTTTATGATATTGTGTCACACATAAATATGGAATTCATTGTCATATCTGTGGGATGCATATCTCCCTCCAATTCAATGAGTAAAGATTAATATCTCATGGAATTTATAGGAATGGAAAGGGGATTGAACTCATTTTAGTAAGGCACATTATCTGTTATGAGGATCTTGGGAGTGAACCTTCACTACTATGATGGTTTTGGGAGTGAACCGATTCCATAATTATAAACACGATAATGATCCTTGACTAATATGGAATTGATTTTCAATGATTATGTTTATTCCAAAAATCAATGTCAAATGAAAATTTTATTCTCTCATGGATCATGTTATTTTCTTCTCTTATGATTCTTGTCTTATGAACTAATATTATTTATTCCCTGACTCTAGATTATTAATATTGATATGTAGTTTACACATGGTAATGATTTTTGTGTTCCAGATATTCTATAGACACTAAAATATTATTCCCTTGGAGTGTCTGTTTCTATAATATAATGAATATTCATAATTTTATTCAATATCTAGGTATGATAATCATATATATATATACCCTAAACTTTAAAAAATTTACTAACTAAAAGGAAACATATAATTATAGTTGAAATACGTATAAGTATGCATTAAAAATAATAAAATTCAATATTTTTCTGAAGAAACGAAATATTAATAGATATTGTAGTACAAAATATATGTTTCTTGTGAATCTAATAAAAACTTATTTCCCATGAAATGTAGTGTAAGAAAATTTAATGGTTAAACACTTCAATGTTTTTGTCAATCCTTTCTTTCTGAGGATAAAAAAATTTAGATCTAGGAATGTGTGATGAAAAAAATGAAGAGCGGATTTTTATGCGAAATTCAGCAAATTAAATATGTTAAACCTATTAGAAAATACATTTTTAAATGTAGGATGATTCATATTATGTGAATGATCTTTTAAATACAATATCCTTAACAAAAGTTATTGAAAATTCTATTGAAGATAAATTGAATATGTTCAATGTATACTACCAAATGGAAGATGTATGTGGGCCAAAACATATAGAAGATGATTTAGATAGATCTTTTTATTATAAAATTTAATTGGATGAAAATATATTAAATATTTTATTTTACAAAAAATACTTTGAATCTAAAATAATAATTGGAAAGCAAAAAGGTACAGTTGAGAATAGAAGAAAACTGAGTTTAGATAATGATACGTCACACATCTCACAGGTAGAATGTGACAGTTAGAGTTTTTATGAAGTATATTTTTCAAACTAGTTTAATTTTTTTTATATCTTGTGTTACCCGAAACAAAATTTCTAACACACCATAATATAATTATAATATTATTATTTAAATATTATAATTATGAACTAAACGTTATGTTTGGTGGTATTACTCATAATAAATAAATTTAAAAAATTAATTATAATTTTTTTTTGTAAATAAAAAATATTAAAAAAAGTAATTATTTTGTAGTGAAGTCTGTATACATTTGGAAAATATTATTTTCTAAAAAATGATTTTATTGATTTTTTAACAAATAATAAAATTAATTATTGATATTTTTAGAAATTTTTTTTTACAAAATATAAATATTTTTTATATCTACATGTCAAAATTGTTTTTGTGTGATTTTTTTATAATTTTCTACAAAGATAATTTTGTTCAATGAATAGTAAAAACGCCATTTTTATTAAAAACTATTTTTTCTTAAATTATTTTCAAGATACATGTTATATCAATGAGGATTTAAAAATATATTTCATTAATCGATATATATATTAAATTAATTTATTTCATTTTAATTAATTTCTTATTGAGGGTATATATTAAAACATTATATATATTTATAGGAAAAATTTTGCTTTGAAAAAATGTTTTTTCTTCACCTATACAGGTTTTATTTTATAATAATATTTTCTACTTCTATGAATGGAAATTATAAAATTTGATTAAATATTTTTAATAATAATGATTAATATTATAAAATAATTTCAACATTGTTGGTTGATTTTTTTTAAAAAAATAAAATATTTTATAGTTTAGGTTAAAATGGGTTTATCCTGTGTTAAACTAAAAATATAAGGGGTAAAATTTCCAAAATACCACTATAAAATGATTTTATTGGAAATATTGTAAAATCCCAGGTAAATACAGAATATGACATTTTTATATTTATTAATATGTTTAAATTAATTATTAATTTTACTTTAAAGTGGATTCTATGTTCGATAGAGTACCCGATATACAATAACATGTTTATTTGAAATATTACGTTGCACACAACCTTCAGTTATACTGAAAAATAATAATACAATATTATTTTAAATGGTATTTAATACCTAGTCGTTGTATTAGCAGGAATAGACAGAACTAACATCACTCTGAATATACATGTTTGCTAAATGTTATTACATTTAAACCATAAATTTTAGAGGCTTAAAATAAGAAAGAATATGATTTTAACCATAAATACTATAACATTCATTAAAAGGTCGATAAACCGCCTTTTGATGGAGAACCCTCTATAAATCTAGTATTAGTCACTTTTATATGTTCTATTTGACAAAATAAATTTTTTATTTAGAATTGGGACATCAAAATTTAATTTGATTATATTTTTGGTATTTTTATGATAAAATACATTTTTTGATGAATAGTGAAAAATACTGTATTTTAATTCAAAACTATCTTTTAATAAAATTTATTTATATGTTTATATTATTTTTTTAATTGGTTTTATTGTTGTATTAGATTATATTTTTCCTATTTAATCCAATGTTGTCAGTTTGAATTAATTTCACTATGAAATTGGGCATAAATAAGTGCCATTCATTTGATAGATATTGTTCCTTAAAAACACGCTATTTGTTTTGACAATGGAAATTAATTTTAAATTAATTAATGAAACTTAAATGCTTTGAATTTTTTAAAATATAAATCATTTTTGAATTAGGAATATCCAATATTTCTTAGGCTTAATTGTTTTTATGTTTCTGAAAAACTACAATTTTTGATGAATAGTGAAACCACTAAGTAGTAGTTAAAAACTGACTTTTTAATTTAAATGAAATTTTAATGCTTTTGTAAATTGAATTTAGAAAATCTGACATACATGGTTGTTATTACTAATTAAAATTTGGTTCAATAAGTTGAAAATAATTTCTTGTTGAATTGTATCTTTTGACTTTTATTTACCGCTGTTAAAGGTAAATAGGGTAATTCAAGGTAAAAAGATTATTATTATAATACAAAATAAACATAAAACTAGTCATAACCTTATTGGATGAGTCATGACCGACCATGTCATATTTGGGTCGATTTTGGGACCCTATAGAGCCACTTGGGAGTGATAATGACACTTTATTTTAATTAACTTAAAGTAAAGGCAAAAATGACATAAAAAATAACTTTTAGTAAATTAATTTTTACATGGGGTTATATAATTTATCTCTTAGACTATAAATATTAATTAGAAATATAAAAATATTTCCTACATCATGGTAATTTTTTTATAAATTTTAGACATCATATAAATAAAATAATATATGACACAAAAATGATGCAGTGTTTACCTCATTAACAAATCATTTAAGTAAATAAGATTATAAATATTAATATAACATCCAAAACCTATCCAATTATTCTTGGAGGAATTTATTTCGACCATTAGTCATCTTATCTTCAACCTTAATGATTTTTGGACTTTTAAAAACCGAATATCATTATATAATAAAAAAATATTTTCACACTTTCCTAAAGAACCCCTCCCCCCTCTTATAAAATTCCCTCAACATTAACCCATTACTCACACCTATCAATCCCATTGGCTCATCCAAACCCTACCCAAATAATCTTTTAATATCCCTTTACTCCTCCTAGATGCCTTACCTTAGACAAAAGGCACCTCAATAAGTCCTTTTGGTTCAAACCAAAGGAAGTTACCCAAATTAAAGGTAACAATTTCTCTTAACTAATTTTTTTATTTTACTTCAACCAACCCTACACTCTTTTTATTAATTTATATTATAAAAACAACAATGTACTCATTATAATTGTATGTTTTTATTAATATTATTCTAACTACACTTACACACACCTCCATCTAATGGGTAAAGAACATACTGTTTCTATGGATGACAACTAATGCCTCATGAAATAATGATTGTTCAATTATCTCCCACCACCTCATATGGTGGACATTATGATGAAACGGTATTTATATATGAAATATATTATTTTTATGTTTTCATTATGCTTCTTTATTTTTAATTTATTGAATACCTTTATGGTTTCCATAATTAGTAAAAGCGATAATTTCATTTGAGGAAGTGCAGACAACCAACCCCTCAAAGTGATATGACTCGTTTATACCATATGTGGGACATATAATGGATGGAGTTAGTGAAATTATATATGATATTATACTGGAATTATAATATTACTATGTATAGTTATGTTTTCATTCAATTAAAATACGAAATATAAATTAAAGAAGCGTTCATGCGTACGTACAACTTACTGTCTCCATGAACGGCGCATTTCATGTATTATCTCCAAATGTAATGAACTATTATAAATACATATATATACTGGATATATATAGAGATAATGGACTATTGACCACATGGACAACTATTAATTACAAGGTGTTCGTTTTTTACTCAAGTACCAAATATCGACAAAACGACCATTGTTAACTTAAATGATTACATATTGTTTATAACATGGTAATAAGTGATATAAAAGAAATAATAAACTTGAAAAAGGGTTATTAATCATGTATAAATAAACTTAAGTTTATTATTTAGGAACAACAAGGAACAAAAAATTAAAGTAAGACATGAGGTAAGGGGTTTCTTATCTCATTTTTAATTCCGTGAGATTTCCATTATTCGACACTTATTTATTTCATGTGGTGTATTATGTACTACTATTTGATATATATTATCATGATTATATTTATATTCATGGTATGTTGTGATTCATTTATTTTTTATTAACTATTGGTCATATGACATGATTGATAACAGTGTGGTAAGGGGTTTTCATCTCACTTTTTATTCCCTTGAGATTCATGCTATATTGCCACTATTTCATTTTGTGTGGTGTATGTACTACCCATAATTGTATTCATTGTGTAATATAAATTAATTTATGGTTAATTAAATCTTCCTTTTATAATCCCCATTTAATATGGTGAATTTTTCATAAGTTACCAAATCATTAAAGGAACCTTTGACCCTCCTATTTTTTAAAGACTTATTTTTGTCATGTATTCTAATTTACATCTTCTAATGTTGGTATATGTTCTTATATATCCTTAATTATATAAATTTTATGTCCATGTGATGATATACCCTTTTCTCTCTCATCAAATTATTTTTCTCAATTTTAATGTGATGCTGTTAGGCTGTCTAATTTCTGTAAGGGAACTTCTAAACAAAATTTCAATTCTTTGGGTTAAACATATACTTCTTGATTATGTAGTGTTATAAATATGTGTGAATGACCTATGATTGTTTCACACTTAATATCCACTTATATTGAGTGTATTAATATATTTCACACATAATTATTTAATTGATTTATCCTTAATCTATGGATACCATCTTTATAAGGGATTTTGTCTCAATTTACATTCTCTTGAGACTTCATTGTTGTTATGTGCCAATTCACTTTTATATGGTGTATATACTACCCTTTGGAATATTATATCATGAATTCCCATAATCTCATGATATTATAATTTCTGTTCTATTTTATTCTTCAATTATGTTAAGTCAAGTGTTTCCCAAGTGTTACTAGACACTTTAACTAAAACATCATTTTAAAAGATTTAATGAATTATTCTTCTAGATATTTCTCATTAATTTCCATGTTTTCAAAATATTTTTTAGTATTTATTTATATGGACATTAATTTTTTAAAATATTAATTCATTTAAAATATTCAGAGTAGTATGGTACACTTTAAGTAAAAATATATTTATTAAATGTTTCAAATGGTTTTTGAAAATGGTTTGATAAAGCATTGATTATGACTATGATATGTTGTGATTGGAATGTAGAAATGTTATTTTTTCATTTATTCTTGTTTAAAGTGTAATGAATATGTTCTGGTTCTTGGGCATTGTTTACGTTTAAGGGTGGTTCCGTGATAAACCTAGGGCAGGTGAGCCCGAGATAACTCTTCAATGCATTGGGTAACATGTCAGAGGTAAACGTTAATGTTTCTACTAAGAGATTTATGGAATATACTATGATGGGTATTCCAAATGTGACTCCCTAGGTATATTTGATATCTACAATGTAAGTATGTTATGAATTCCATAAGTTACATTTTATTATTTATAATTTCTGTGTATTATTCATAAATCTTATGATTTCGTAAGGTATGTTATGATTGAAAAGTATGGTTTCATTTATTTGTATTTAATGATGGGATTATGTTTTCCTTCCTTATTTTCTAACCCTTACTAAGATTTTTATGCTCATACCAAGTTTTTGAAATGTTCTCCACAGGACATAAAGATGAATATGGTCAAGGATGGGATCAAAGAAATGGCATGCAGTCTAAAATATAGAACTAGACTTGTTTCTTTTTAAGAGTTTTTATTTTATAAAAAAAAGGATAATGAGTAGATGTGTCTACATGTAATTTTGAAGTTAACATGTAATAGTTATGGCCTAATTCTCTAAAACTCTAACCCTAAAAAGTTCCTCAATGTGAATTCTTGACATAAATCAAGATTATGTAATGTTTAAGGCTAGGTACTTATAGTTGGTATCAGAGGTCGGTTTAGATAACATTAGAGGTTAGGGTGTTATTTAATCAAAAGTGACATAACCATAATGGTTATAATATTTGAAAGAGTCATAGTTTTTTTAGATAAGTAAAATGAGTTTAATATTACATGAAAAACTATTTTTTTAATGTTTACCATCCTCATAAGATAATATATGATGATTTTACAGATATAATCACAATGACCTTTTTGGTGTTAGTTAATGACTAGATCTAGCAGGCATCAAATTAACAATGGATTTGAAGAAAACATTGGCAGTTTTCTGAATGAGAAATTTAATGAAATAGGATCTGCAATGAGAACTCTTGTGGTTATTCTCAACCAACAATCTGGAGTCATGATTGACTACCTGAACCTTAGTGATTTTTATATGGAATCGTATCTGCGAGAAAGAAATCCCCATGTAAGTTCAGTTAATAATCATAATGGTATGTATATTCAAATACCTATGTGTAAATAATGTGGAAAGAAGCACATAAAAATATTTCACAAAGGGACGCTAATATGTTATAGATGTGTAAGTGAAGGTCATAAAGCAAGAACCTGCCACGAAAAAGAGAAGCATACAGTTGACTCTAGAAAAGGGAAGGAAGTTCTTTTAGAGGGATAAATTGAAAGTTTTAAATGTGCTGTGCATGGTAATTTTACAAATATATTTCCTAAAAAGAATTTTCAGGAATGGAACCACCAGGATCGTAAAAAAAATATGTTTAATAATACCTAATGCCTTTCGGATTGAGGATGAAGAAACTGATAATGACCAATGAAATGTATGGATTATTTCATAACATATGATTTGATATTGTTGAATCTTAAGATATGATTCATGATTTTGTTTGTTTGAAAGAATTATTTCATAATAGGTTGGAAAGTAATGGTTAATGGATCATGAATAACATTGAATGATTTTGAAGTCAACATATAAGGGATTCAAGAGTTATGGTAGATTTTAGGATATTGAAATGCTTAAACGTATTAAGGATCTTTTGATGATGGGATTACATTATAAGACTTTTTATAGTATGTGTAACCCTAATGTTTGATATATAAAATTTTTATTCATGGAATAATTATCTTTTCTTTTGTGGATATAGTTATAAATAACCATTTTGGTTTATATAATCTTTGAATTTGAGGCAATTACTGGTTAATACATTTTGGGATGAAAAATGAATGTTATTAGATAAAAATTGTTGTTAAAATATGTTATGTTTATTTTTGATGAATTTATCTATTTTTGGGAATGTTATAAAATTATATTGTTTTCGAAAAAGGACATCATGCAGACCACGTGACAACCCATCATGTCGGACAAGGATGTGGGAATCGAACCCACAACCAAAGTGTGATTGTGATTTATCGCCTACCACTAGACTACGTGATGTCCTTGGTTACTATGAATAATTCGTTTTAGTTAGATGATTTTTTGAATCAATAATAAGGTTATTTTAAGTTATCTATTGAAATGATTAACCTATCATGGAGAATATGTGATTAGGATAATTACTTTTCAATATGAGACTTTAAGAGTAACTGATGTTATTCGGAGATAAATGTTGAGATTTATCTTATAAGACTTGGTGATTAAATCCTTATAAGATTTGGGTTTCAATATTAGTTTGGATTACTTTGATGAATTTTATGGGCAGTTGTTTATTGAATGGTATTGGTTAAACTTTGGGTATTGTTGGAAAAATGTTGGATATTAAGAGTTGTTTCTCTTTTTGTAAATGATTATCCTTTTTGGGGATTATCTGATATTCTACTAACCAATTTTGGTTTTTCTTGATGTCTAAAGATAGGGGAAATATATAGTTCATCATTTTTAGATTATATCATAATCTAGAAGTTGATTATATCATTTCAGGTGTGACCAGGTCATCTTGAATAATTACCGTTTTGAGAAAAGATGAGTTTGTGGTAGAATTTTATTAAAGGATGACACTCTACATGAAAAGTAAGTATATTTCCTTAAGAAATTAGTATAGTTATTAAAATGATTCATCAACTCTATGAAAAGGATCTTGATGTTAAAAAATCATATGCCCTCTTTTGTCATCATACTTTTACCCAACCACAAATTTATGGTATTGTGGTGGTTAACTTTCAGTGATCAAGTTCTCTATACCTCTATATTAATCTATGAGAGTTAGTTTCTCTTACATATCCATGTTTTCATGGAATAATAGTATTTATTATCTCGAGTGACCTTTGTATATATATCTATTTATTTTAAAGTGATATTTTATTGAATCTTTTTCCGATGTGGGACTTTCAATGATGTTTCTTAGCCAGATTTTAAAATTTTGAGGATACAATTCCCAATATGTGGGAAGGATGTAACATCCCAGGTAAATAAAGAATATGAAATATTTATATTTATTAATATTTGTAAATTCATTATTAATTTTACTTTAAAGGGGATTCTATGTTCGATGGAGTACCCGATACACAACAATGGGTTTTTTTTGAAATCTTACGTTGCACACAATGTTTAGTTATACTGAAAAATAAAAATATAATATAATTTTAAATGGTAGTTAACACCTAGTCATTGTATTAGAAATAATGGATAGAACTAACTATAATATTAATATACATGTTTTTTAAATGTTTTTACATTTTTCTGATAACTTTTAGAGGATTAAAATAAGAATGAATCCGATTTTAAGCATAAATGCTCTAATTTTCATCAAAAGGTCTATTTACCACCTTTTGATGGTGATCCCTATTTATATATTGTATTGTTTACTTTTATATGTTATATTTTACAAAATAAACTTTATCTTTAGAATAAGGACATCAAAATTTACTTTGGGTAAAGTTTTGGTATTTTTCTGATAGAATTCATTTTTTGATGAATAGTGAAATATACTATATTTAATTCAAAACTATTTTTTAATCTAATTAATTAATATTATTATATTACCTATTTAATTAGTTTTAAAGTGTAATTATATTATATTTTTACAATTTAATCCAATGTTGGTCATTGGAATTAATTTCACTTTAAAATTGGGCATAAACAAGTTTCAATCTTTTGATAGATATTGTTTCTTAAAAACATGCTATTTGTTTTCATAATTGAAATTAATTTTAAATTAATTAATGAAATTTTATATTTTGAATTTTTTAAAAATAGATATCATTTTTTAGTTCGTAATATCAAATATATATTAGGCTGAATTGTTGGAATTTTTCTGAAAAACATCAATTTTTGATGAATAGTGAAACAACTAAGTAGTAGTTAAAAAACTGACTGTTTCATTTATATGAAATTTTACAAGTTTTGTGAATTTAATTTAAGAAATATAACATAAATGGTTGTTATTAGTTAGTAAAATGTGGTTCAATAAGATGAAAATAATTTTTTGGTGAATAGTAACTTTTGACTTTTATTTAACGCAATTAAAGTTAAATAGGGTAATTCAAGGTATAAAGAATATTATAATAATAAAAAATTACCTTAACAATTTTCCTAACCTTATTTTATGAGTCATGGCCGACCATGGGAATATTTGGATCGATTTTGGGACCTAATAGATCCACTTGGGAGGGATAATGTCACTTTATTATAATTGACTTAAAGTAATGGAAAAAATGACACAAACAAATATCTTGTAGTAAATTAATATTTACATGGGGTTATATAAGTTATCATTTAGACTATAAATATTCATTAGAAATATAAAAATATTTTCTACATTATCATATTGTTTTATAATTTTTAGGCATCAAATAAATAAAATTATTTATGACACAAAAATGATGCAGTGTTTACCTCATTAATAAATCATTTAAATAAATAAGATTATAAATATTAAAATAGAATAAAAAACCTGTACAATTATTATAGAATGAATTTTTTTGACCATGAGTCATCTTATATTCGACCTTAATGAGTTTTGAACCTTTAGAAACCGAATATCATTAGATAATAAAATAATATTTTCACACTTTGCTAAAGAACCCCTCCTCCCCCTTATTAAAATCCCTCACCTCTAACTCATTAATCACACCTCTAAAGCCACTTGTATCGTCCATCCCCTTTCCAAATATGATCTCAAGATCACTCTAATCCTCTTAGAACCATTACCTTAGGTAGAAGTCACCTCATGAAGTATTTTTGGTTCAAACCAAAGGGAGTTACCCAAATTAAAGTTAACAGTTTCTCTTAACTTTTTTTCTTTTATTTTACTTATACAACCCCTAAACTCTTTTTATTAATTTATTTTATAACAACACAAGTATAATCTATATACTATTATGTTGTTATTATAATTAATCAGACTACACTTACACACACCTCCATCTAATTGGTGAAGAACATATTGTTTCTGTGGATGACAAACTAATGCCTCACGAAACGATAATTTTTCAATTATCTCCTACCACATCATATGGTGGACATTATGACGACATTGTATTTATATATGATATATATTATGTTTATTTTTTATTTATTCTTATATATTTTTAATTTATATCATACCTTTATGGTAACCATTATGAGTAAACACGATAATTTCATTTGAGGAAGTGCGGACTACCACCCCCTCAAATTGATATGACTCGTTCATACAATATGTGGGACATATAAAGGATGGATTTATTGAAATTATATATTATATTGTATGGAAATCATAATATAACTATGTATCATTACGTTTTTATTCAATTAATATATGAAATAGAAATAAAAGTAGCGTTCATGCGTACGTATGGCTTACCGTCTCCATGAATGGTATATTTCATTTCTTATCTCCAAATGTGATGTAGTATTATAAATAAATATATATGCTAGATATATATGATATATATTATATCTAAATCATGAATATATTTCAAGGGATAATGGAATCTGGACCACATGGGCAACTTGTAATTATAAGGTGTTCATTTTTTATTGAAGTACCAAATATCGATAAAATGACCATTATTAACATAAATGATCACATATTGTTTATAACATGGTAATAAGTGATATAAAAGGAATAATAAACATTAAATAGGGTTCTTAATCACATATAAATTAACGTAAGATTATTATTCAGGAATAACAAGGAACAAACAAGTCAAGTTAAACACGAGGTAAGAGGTTTTTTATCTCACTTTTAATTCTCTGAGATTTCCATTGTTCACCACTTATTTATTGCATGTCATGAATTGTGTGCTTCCATTTGATATATATTATCTTTAATTACTTTATACTAATGTTATTATATGATTCATTTGGTGGTTATTAATTTTGGTCATACGACTCGATTGATTACAACATGGTAAGGGGTTTTCATCTCACGTTTTATTCACATGAGATTCATGTTATATTGCCACTATTTTATTTTATTTTGTGGTGTATTTACTAAAAAATATTGTATTAATTGTGTAATATAAATTAATTTATGGTTAATTAAATCTTTATTTTCTGATCCTTATTTCATATGGTGAATTTTTTATAAGTTACAAAATCATTAAGGGAACCTTTCAGCCTCCTCTTTTTTAAAAGACTTCTTTCTGTTATGTCTATTAATTTACATCTTATAATGTTGGGATATGTTCTTATATATCCTTAATGATGTAAATTTTATGTCCATGTGATGAGATTCCCCTTTATCTCTCATCAAATTATTTTTCTGAATTTTAAGGTGACGTCGTTAGGCAGTCTAATTTCTATAAGGGAACTTCTTAACCCAATTTCAATACTTTGGGTTAAACTTATACTTCTTGATTACATCTTGTTATAAAGATGTATGAATGACCTATTATTGTTTCACACTTAATATCCAATTATATTGAGTGTATTATTATTTGTCACACAAAATTATGTTATTGATTTATCCTTAACCTAAGGATACCATCTTTATAAGGGATTTCGTCTCAATTTATATTCCATTGAGACTTCATTGTTGTTATGCACCAATTAACTATTATATGGTGTATATACTTCACTTTGGAATATTATATATTGAATACCCTTATTCTCATGATACTATAAGTTTTGTTTTATTTTATTCTTCAATTATGTTTAGTCAGGTGTTTCTCAAGTGTTATGAGATTCTTTAACTAAAACATCGTTTTAAAAGAATTAAAGAATTATTATTATAAATCTTTACCATTAATGTCCATGATTTAAAAATGGTTTTTCTTATTTATTTATATGGAAATTTATATTTTAAAACACTAATTCCTTTAAAATCATCAAAGTTGTGTATGACACTTTGATTCAAAAATCTCTTTATTAAATGTTTTAAATGGTTTGATAAAGCATTGACTAGGTGTATGATATGTTGTGATTGTAATGTGTAAATGTAATTTTTTCCATTATTATTTTTTAAAGTGTTATGAATATGTTATGTTTCATAGTCATTGTTTTCATATAAAGGTGGTTCCGTGATAAACCCAGGGCGGGTGAGCCCGATATAGCTGTCCAATGCACTGGGAAACGTGGAAAAGGTATACGTTAATGTTTCTCCTAATAGATTTAGGGAATATAATGTGATTGGTATTCCAAATGTGACTCACTATGTAGCTGTTATTTCTACAATGTAATTTTGTTATGAATTCCATAATTTACCTTTATTATTTATGATTTGTTTGTGTTATTAAAAAATCTAATGATTTCCTAATGTATGTTATGATTGAAAAGTATGGTTTCATTGATTTTTATTAAATGATGGGATAATGTTTTCCTTATTTATTTTATAACTGTTACTGAGATTTTTATGCTCATCCCACGTTTTTGAAATGTTTTCCACAAGACTTAATGATGAATAGGGTCATTGATGAGATCAAGGAAAAGTCATTATGTGTAAAACATGGAAGTAGACATGTTTCTTTTTAAGAGTTTTTGTTTTATGAAAAAATGGATACTATGTAGTAGTGTCTAAAGGTATTATTCAAGTTGATATGTAATAGTTATGGCCTAATTCTCTAAAACTCTAATCCTAAAAAGATACTCAATGTGAATTCTTGACATAATTTAAGATTATGTAATGTTTAAGGCTGAGTCCTTATAAATATATAGAACATATAACATCTAATGTTATATAATGAACCATTTTTATCCTTGTGTCATGTCAAAAATGCAGGTACACTTTAATCTTTTCAAAACATCAATGTGTGTCGAATCCCCCACTTATAAAGGTGAACCCCCTCTCCTCTACACTTCAAACATTCAAAAACCAGTTTTTTAGAAAATAAATCCCCAAATAAAATCCGTAGATCCCATTAAATATCATATATGCCTTAATTTTATTAGTGAACCCTCCTAATGAGGAATTAGGTGTAAACCTAAAGGGGTTCTCCAAAGTAGAGGTATTGTAATGGCCCAGACCTCTCTGATCCATTACGTTGTGAATATGTGGTGTTAGAGGTGTTTCAGGAAGTCAAGGTGACTTATCCTCAGCACTTTGCCAATTTTCCAATTCTGTGAACAATGTTTCCAGTTTTATGAACAGTAACAGATCGGTCTCACAGATCAGTCTCACAGATAAGTCTCACAGATCGGTCTCAGAGATCAATCTCAGAGATCGGTCTCACAGATCAGTCTCACAGATCGGTCTCACATATCGGTCTCACAGATCCGTCTCACAGATCGGTCTCACATATTGGTCTCAGAGATCGGTCTCACAGATCGGTCTCACAGATCGGTCTCACAGATCGGTCTCACTGATTGGTCTCACTGATCGGTCTCACCGATTGGTCTCACTCATCGGTCTCACTGATCTGTCTCACAGATTGGTCTCACAGATTGGCCTCACAGATTCATCTCACAGATCCGTGTCATAGATCGGTCTCACAGATCTGGCTCATAGATTGGTCTCACAGATCGGTTTGATAGATCGGTCTCATGGATCGGTCTCAGGGATCGGCCTCACGGATCGGTCTCATGGATCGGTCTCATAGATCGGTCTCACAGATCGGTTTGGTGTATAGTTACGGTAGGTGAACAGTGTTTCCAGATTCCTACATTTTTGCCCCTTTTAACGTTTCCTTTGACATAAAATACATTTGAAGCCTTATTTTTAAGGGATCTCATGGCCGTTTCAAAAGTCATAAATCATATATTAATTATTCCTAAGGTCGGGATGTTTTTACATGGTCAAACTGCGTGTGTTAAAGCGATCAGTTTTTAATGGAGATTTAAGAGGATCTTAAACCATCATCCGAGTAAATTTTTGAAAGGGACAAGATGTCATACTACCTTGTTCTTCCTCTTTGTTATCAGCTATGAGACACTAGAACCTTCCAATTATTCCTGTAGGAGTTTCACAATCAAACCCTACTCCTCCGATTGGTTCTGCTCTATTTTGACGCAACCAAGATGTATCGATCATTCTTCGATATAAGGTATGTTTTATCATCCTTCCATTGGGGATCATCTTCTCTTGTTATCCCTTCCATATTATACCATGTAATCCCCAATATTTTAATGGGTTTTCTTGGGTTTTGGTTTGTTCTGTCGTACCGTGGCATCATTGGGTGGATGCAGTTGTTTCGAGACGAGGATCATGACCTATTGTGTGGATAAAGAACGTCAAGAACTTTTGGGGTACGGGATTCGTGTCTTCTATTTTTTATGTGCAATCATAGAGTTATCATGATTCATCACTTTGGATCATAATAAAATTGACCTAATTAAATACTTGAACCAGATTAAAATAATTGTTTTGATCGCTTGTGTTGCTTTGTACCATGATAACGGTTTGCCTCTTGATTTACTAGATAGTGTGATATCTATGATTGCTATGATTAGTTGTTTTTTTTGATGTAAAATGACAAAGAACATAAATCCAGAATTAATTAATAATTAATTGACTAAAGACAAAGATGCATGTAAATGAATCCGGTTGTTTCCATTGTTGTAGTTGTTCTAATTTTATGTTAATTAAATTGGCATAGTAAGCAAGTTAAATCTTTTGCGATATATTGCTAAATAGGTTTCTTGGAATTGGAACCAATGAATTGAATATGTTAATTCATGAGGGATTAAAGAACTTTTTATTGATAAAATATAACGCCTAGTAGGGTTCTTAGTTACCCTCTTGTTCAAAAGGCCGAGTGCCTTGTGCTTTAGAGACCAGAGTGCTCATTTTGTATGAAGGATGGATGCCCTGTTAAAGGACCAAGAGCCCATTTGATGTGATGTTTGATTTCCTAATGCGTGTGTTGTGATGTGACCCTGGAGGGGTGTTGTGATATGTGGAGGCAGGGTGGCCTTGTGGTTGTGGCATCGGATGACACCTAGAGTGGTGAGATGCATCAGTTTATACATGTGGGTGTCAGGGAGGACACCAAGGATGATGGTATGAGATGGATGTGATGGCTTGATGTTGGTGGTTTTGTTTGAATGTTTATCTTCTTTACTTTTCCCCATTTCTCAAGGCAGCTGGTCTTGTTAACCCTTCTTCTGAAGGAGGTGAAGACACGCGTGGTATGCCACATGATTTTTTTGTTTAGCCTCTAGAGTGAGAATGGGTCTATGCTCTTTCTATAGGCGGGAATGATTCTAAGGGTAGTATATCTACTCTCCTTGTTGAGCCCCCTTTGTGTTTAGTAGCATAGAATGCTTTTCTAGAATTCTTGGGAATATGGGAATGTAATTATGTAATGAATATTTGTATAAATGATGTTAACCCATGGGGTTGGAGTTTTCTGGAATATAATGATGAGGTAGAAATTTTTGAAGGGGCAGTTGATTTTGAATGTGATGCCAATTCAGTTTAATGTGGAATTGTTCATGGTTAATTAATGTTTGAAGAATTAATTAACATACAACAGAACTGATAAAAAGGGAATGATGTAATCTAATAAATCTTTTCAAATGGTTGTGTGCTTATAGAATACCTAGTCTTAGAAGTAGCAGCCCAGAGTCCGAGAGACGTTATCTGTAGTTGTGTATAAGACTAGGTAATGCCCATAGTGTGGTTGTGAGTTATATATATTCTATAATTTTTGTGTTTCTATACGCTACCCCACCCTGTCGGTAAGGGAAACTAACGCCCCGGGGATTCTGAGCCCTCGGGGGTGTTTTCCCCAACATTCTGATGGGAGGTTGAATGGATGACTACCCCCTTTTGCCATGCTCTCTTCTCTTGGTATATACGAGTGCAATTGGCCCAGTGGTTAGTTTTCCCCATATATGTGTGTAGAGGGATGTAATGGCTTGTGGTTATTTCACACACATATATTCTGGATATAGTATTCTATGGACTATTATAGGTGTAACGTGTATAGGATGTGATGGCTTGAGGATCCTTACTTGGTGTATGGGCTGTGATGGCTTGAGGAATAATACCCGATGTATGATACACGTTATACGAGTAGTGGTGGCTCTCGGAAACTACCTGGTTACTTTTGGTTGTGAGTATGGTGTGGTGCTTAGCCCATGTGTTTACGGGAAAGACTTTTTGGTGCACGTGGTGTAGATTGTGGAGCTTAGCCCAAGTTTATATGGGCAAGCCTTTGGAGAGAGATGCACAGGACGTATGTCATTGGAGAAAAGCATAAAACCAATGGGGAAGTATTAGTGGGGTACCCTTGATATTCTTTCTTAAATGCTATATTTTTTTATTCGTTACTTGGTGAGAATTTCTATGGTGAGGTTGGTAACTTAGTATACCTGTTTAGGTGACGAGTTAGTTTAACTTGTTGTTCACTATTCTTTAGCATGCTTTCATTACATTTTCACGAGAGGCTTTGCAAAGGATCCTACTGAGTATACTGTTATACTCACCCTACATATATATAAACAGTTTTTAAGGTCACTTGGAGCAGGTTAGAGATCAGGCGGGTTACTACTAGCTTGTGGTTGCTGCTATTTTATTTTCTTTTGGGTACTTGTAGTTTTCCCCTTTCAGTTGTAGTACTTTTGCATGGTATTTAATATATGTACATGGGATTCTTTTATATTATAGTTTTGTGTTGGAGTTTTTTGGTGTCTATCTTATCTCTCTCTTCCGCATGTGTTCTCTTAGAAGGTAATGCCTCCTATTTGTGTGTTTACTATACCCTCGGTGCTAGTCACCAACCCGGGGCCTATTGGAGGTGGGACTCGGGGGTCATTATGTCCCTTCTCACATTGTTGGCCCAGGAGGGGTACACTTTGTGGGGAGGGGGTCCTGACAGAGTGGTATCAGAAGTCTGGTTGAGGGATAGGATGGAGTTTGGAGTTAGGCACACGTGAGGTTGCACAGGTTGGTAGGGAAACGGTGTCATTCATGTTTAACAAGTGAGGTAAAAACTGGAGACCAGCTGAGACATAGGCGTTTAGAGCCCCCTTTGACTTAATGTACGGACCATTAAGTTTACAATGGATACTAAAAAAGGTGATACTGGTTGTAGGGTAGAGACCTTGAAACTGATCATGCATCATTCTTCTTTTCACCTGTGTTTGAATGGTTAGACCTTGGGATAGGTTAACCAAAAATGAATGAAAGAAAACAGTAAATTAAATAATCTTGAGTCTTCCATATTCCAGGCCTAGGAGCTCTAAGTGTTTGTTATTTTGCAGGAATGGCTCCAGGTCAACGTCCTCGTCAGGCTCGCATAGAAGATTTCAATCAAGTTGTGCCAGCAGATCGCCGCCGGGTAGAGGTCGTCGACGATGACACTTGGAGTAAGACACTCCGAGAGTTTCAGCGTCGGAGTCTGCAGAAGTATGAGGGCTCCGTTTCAGATGCAGTCAAGGAAGACTAGTAGGAGGAGGTCGAGATAGGCTTCAGTTTGATCCGTGCTCGAAAGGAACATTGGGTGTCCTTGGTTGTGATGATTTTGGGTGGAGCAGCAAGGCAGTGGTGGATCTTGTTCCTCAGGGATCATGAGCAGTCAGCGATCTCAAGGGGGAGTTTTGAGAAAAGTTTAGAGTTGAGTTCTTTTCCTTGACCGCAAAGGCATCTAGTCATCAGGATCTTCTTACCCTTCGACAGGGGATCTCTAGTGTTCAAGAGTTTGGAATCCATTTCAGGAACATTCTACGATATGCTTCAGACCTGTTACGAAATGAGGAAGCTAGGGTGAGGCATTTCGAGGAGGCTTTGCATCCAGAGATCTAGCGGCAGGTCACCCCATTTATGCTGAAGACGTATATTGAGGTGCTGGCGAGGGAAGAGATTGTTGAGAGGACTTTGTCCAGAACAGGATCGTCATGAGAGGGGAATCGTCATGATTCCTCATGAAGCAGAGCTGTGGTCCGGAGTTCCTGGTTTTCAGGGAAGAAGAGTTTTCATTCACTTGGGGGTAGTTCCCAGCAACTTACATATTGTTTCTCTGATGGAAGAAACTATCAGGCCTCTGTTAAGGGATCAGGAACATGTTTTTCTTATGTTGGTTATGGTCATTAGAATTAGGAGTGACCGACTTTTCAGAGCAGTCATCGTACACCGGGTGCTCCGCTCCAGGTTCCTCCACTGAGGCAGTTCTAGCCAAGGCAGAAGCAGCGGGTTGCACCAACTTTAGATCACCAGAGGGTAGATGGGGCTGGCAGAGGACAGCCCCATGACACTCCCTGTCCTCAGAGAGCTGAGCGCGGCCGTGGTGGTGGTCTTCATCAATGTCAGAGAGGCCATGGAAGAGTCCATGGTAAGCTTCATGCTTTAGCATTGCCAGCCCCAGGCAAGCCAGATGTCGTTTGAGGTGCCCTTTTCTTGTTTTCTACCTTGGTGTATGACTTGTTTGATTCAGGAGCGACACACTCCGTCATATCACCTACCCTTTTCCATGCCTCGGGACATGAGGTAGAGAGGCTTCCAGTTCCCTTGGCGTTGACTATGCCAGTTGGAGGTTGCGCTAACTTGTTTGAAGTATGTAGAGATTGTGAGCTAGTGTTTGGGCAGCAAGAATCATGGGGAGATTTCGTATGTTTACGAATACAACCATACAATGTCATCATCGGCATAGATTGGTTGTATTTAGTGCAAGCTATTGTGGATTTCTATAGGAAGAAGGTCATTTTCCTTGATGAAGATAGAGAGAAAGTGGTGTTTATTGGTGAGAAAGACCCTAAGATGGGTCATAGGCGTGTTCCATCCTTATCATCCATGATGGATGAGTTGATGCTGAGTTCTTCAGAGGTTCAGCAGTTAGCGTTTCCTAGGGTCATAGAGGAGTACCCTGATGTCTTTCCTCAAGAGGTTGTAGCATTACCCCCTCGATAAGAGATCTAGTTTGGGATTGAGCTACAGCCAGGAGCGTCTCCTATGTCTATGTCTCCATATAGGATGGCCCCTTCTGATTTATGAGAGCTACGTATACAACTTGATGGTCTGTTGCAGTGCGGTTTTGTTCGGCCAAGTGTGTCACCATGGGGTGCACCGGTCTTGTTTGTGAAGAAGGCCAATGAAATTTTGCGGTTGTGTGTCAATTATCGTCACTTAAACAAAGTGACAATAAAGAACCTCTATCCTCTTCCTCGGATTGATGACTTATTCGATCAACTGAAGGGTGAAAGTCAGTTCTCAAATATCGACTTGAGGTTAGGATATCATCATATGCGGGTGAAGGATGAGGATATTCTGAAGACTGCTTTCCGTTGTCGTCATGGGAATTATGAGTTCGTTGTAATGCCGTTTGGCATGATGAATGCTCTAGCTATTTTCATGTGTTTGATGAAAGCTCTGTTCCGTGAGTTACTGGACAATTTTTTGGTGGTTTCCATCGATGACATCCTTGTGTACTCCACATTTGAAGAGGAGCATGCAGAGCATCTACGAGCCGTTTTGGGAGTTCTTCACCAACATCAGTTGTTTGGGAAGTTTTTGAAGTGTGAATTTTGGGCTCGAGAAGTCTGTTTCTGGGGGAATGTTGTGTCCCAATAATGAGTAGCTGTGGATCCATCGATGATAGAAGAAGTGGTGTCTTGGGAAGCCCCCAAGACCGTGTCAGAGGTGTGATGTTTCCATTGTCTCGCATGCTATTACAGGATGATCGTAGCCAATTTCTCTCGAGTTGCGACTCCTCTAAGAGCTTTGACCAGGAAGGATTAAGTGTTCATAGGGATTGATCAGTGTCAGGTAGCTTTTGAATATATAAAAGATAAGTTAGTAAGTTCTCCCCTTCTTTGTCTTCTTGCTGAGGGAGTCTATTTTTATGTTTTCTGTGATGCTTCACATCGGGGGATAGGTTGGGTTCTCATGAAGAAGAGGTCAGCTGTTTATTATGGGTCTCAGCAGTTGCATCCCCATGAACTCAACTATGCCACCCATGATCTTCAGTTGGCATCCTTGGTGTTTTCGCTGATGTTGTGGAGACATTACCTCATTGGTGATCACGTTGTGGTTTTCACCGATCATAAGAGTTTGAGGTATGTTTTCTCCCAGTGTGAATTGAACTTACGACAGCATCAGTGGATGGAGTTATTATATGAATACGACTTCGAAATATCGTATACACCTGGAAAAGGGAATTTTGTAGCTGATGCGCTGAGTCAAAAGTCACGTAGTGATGTTGTGCGTGAATCCGGTGATTCCTGGAGAGTAATGGAGGAACTGTCAGCTTTGCATCCTCACATGGGAGAATATGGGGGTAGATTTTGTCTTGTTCAGATGACGGTACAATCATCCTTGATGCAGAAGTTGGATGAATCCCATCTAGGGGATCCAGAGGTGGATTTTTGTAGAGACAGAGTTGTTTGTGGTGAGGCCCATGATGGTTGGTCGGAGGATGATCAACATCGAGTGTTTTATCATGGAAGGCTTTTTGTTCCCTTAGAGATGCGTGAGGGGGTCCTCCTACAGTTTCATAGTTCTCCCTTAGTAGTACATCATGGTGTGACAAAGAAGTACTGATCATTGGGGAGTCAGTTTTGGTGGCCTGGGCTAAAGCATGCGGTTGCGGAGTTTGTGTCTTGATGTTTAGTCTTCCAGAAGGTGAAGGCCGAACACCGTGTTCCTAGTGGTCTTCTCCAGCCATTAGAGATTCCTCAGTAGAAGTGGGAGAACATCTCAATGGACTTCGTTACAAGTTTACCTCGAGCTCCAGGTGGACATGATGCTATTTGGGTTGTAGTGGATCATTTAACGAAATAGGCCTTCTTCATAGCAATCAAGGAGTCGAGATCAGTGGAATTTGTGTCGAGGCAATATCTAGAGGAGGTGGTGAGACTTCATGGAGTCCCTAGGATGATCATTTCTGATCGAGATCCTAATTTTATCTCCAGGGTGTGGAGGGGTCTCCAACATGCTTTCAGTTATGAACTATTCCTTGGCACTACTTTTCATCCTCAAACGGATGGTCAAACTGAGCCAACCATCCAAACTCTCAAAGACATGTTACGATCTTGTGTTCTTGATTTTGGAGGTTCATGGATGATGCACTTACCCATGGTGGAATTCTCTTACAATAATAGTTTTCACTCCACCATCGGTATGGCGCCGTTTGAAGCCTTGTATGGACGACCTTGTCGTTCTCCGTTGTGCTAGACTGGGGTCAGAGAGTTAGCAATTCTCAGACCGGAACTAGTGAAGAATACAACAGAGATGGTTCAGGTGATTTGTGAGAGGATGAAGACAACACAAGATTGTCATAAATCATATGCTGATCAAAGGAGGAGACCCTTGGAGTTTAATTTTGGGGATCATGTGTTTCATAAGGTGACTCCCCATCATGGGAAGCGAAATTTTGGTCATTGAAGTATGCTTTCTCCCCAATTTTTTGGGCCTCTCGAGGTGTTTGCTTGTGTTGGAGTTGTGGCGTATCAAGTAGCACTTCCCGCACAGATGAGTAGGATAACTGATGTTTTCCATGTATCACAGATTCATCATTATCTTCATGATGAATCTCACATCATAGATTGGGGAGAGATCGATGTTGATGATCATGCAACCTTCGAGGAGAAACCTGTGGATATCTAAGGCCACAAGGATAAGGTGTTGTGTGGGCGATATATTCCCTTTCTTCGTGTCTTGTGGAGACATGGTGGCCTCAAAGAGAGTACCTGGGAACGTGAGTCGCAGATGCGTGTCCAGTACCCAGAGCTATTTTAAGTTGTTGTGCTGAGTTTTATTTGATCCTTTCTTTTATTTACCTTTGATTTGGTTTTATGCTTGAATTGTTTGGATATATATTGTTTGTTCCCTTGATCTTAAATGACATGGTTTTGTTCCAACTTTAGAACAACTTAGGGTGGTTTTTCCCTGAGAGGTATCTTATAGGGTGGTTGTTCGAACTCCTCGTTCCTTTAGGTTGGTTTTAAATTCTCAAGGACGAGATTGTTTTGAGAGGTATCTGATGTAATGTCCCGGACCTCTCTGGTCCATTACTTTGTAAAAATGTGGTGTTGGAGGTGTTCTGGGAGGTCAATGTGACATATCCCCAACACTTTTCCAATATTCCAGTTCTTTGAACAGTGTTTCCAGTTTTATGAACAATAACAGATCGGTTTGGTGTATAGTAACTGTAGGAGAACAGTGTTTCCATATTCCTACAATTTTTCCTCTTTTGACGTTTCCTTTGATGTAAAATACATTTAAAGCCTTATTTTTAAGGGATCTTAAGGCCATTTCAAAGGCCATAAATCCTATATTAATTATTCCTAAGGCCGAGATGTTTTTACATGGTCAAACCACGTGGGTGAATATGATCCGTTTTTAATGGAGAATTAAGCGGATCTTAAACCGTCACCCTAGTAAATTTTCAAAAGGGACAAGATATCATCCTACCTCGTTATTCCTCTATGTTCTCAGCTATGAGATGCTAGAACCTTTCAATCATTCCCGTAGGAGTTTCACAATCAAACCCTACTCCTCCGATTGGTTCCGCTCTATTTTGTTGCAACCAAGCTGTGTCGATCATTCTTCGATATAAGTTATGTTTTTGCATCGTTCCTTCAGGGATCATCTTCTCTTATTCTCCCTTCCATATTATACATTGTAATATCCAAGATTCTAATGGGTTTTTCTTGGGGTTTGGTTGGTGTTGTCGTATCGTGGCATCCTTGGGTGGATGCAGTTGTTGCGAGAGGAGGATCATGGCCCTTTTTTTGGATATAAAACATCAAGAACTATTAAGGTAGGGTATTCCAAGATTCTATTTTGTTTATGTACAATCATAGAGTTATCATCATTTATCCCTTTGGATCACAATGAAATTGACCTATTTAAATACTTGAACCAGATTAAAATAATTGGTTTGATCATATGTGTTGCCTTGTACCGTGATAACGGTTTGCCTCTTGATTTGATAGATAGTGTGATATCTATGCTTACTGTGATTAGTTGTTCTTTATTGATGGAAATTGATAAGCAATGTAAAGCTAGAATTAATTGATAATTAATTGACTAAAGATAAAGAGGAATGTAAATAAATCTGGTTATTGTCATTGTTGTAGTTGTTCTAATTTTATGTTAATCAAATTGGCATTGTAAGCATGTTAAATATTTTGAGATAGCTTAATGAATAGGTTTCCAAGAATTGGAACCTACGAATTGAATTTGTTAATTCAAGAGGGATTAAATAACTTGTTGTTGATAAAATATAACTCCTGGAAGGGTTCTTATTTACCCTCTTGTTCGAAAGTCCGAGTGCTTTGTGCTTGAGAGCCTAGAGTGCTCATTTTGTATGAAGGCTAGATGCCTTGTTAAAGGGCCTAGAGCCCATTTTATTTGATGTTTGATTTCCTGCTTCTTGTGATGTGATGTGAACCTGGAGGGGTGTTGTGATATGTGGAGGCAGGGAGGCCTTGTGTTTGTGGCAGCAGATGATGCCTAGAGTGGTGAGATGCATCAGTTTATGCATGTGGGTGTCGGGGAGGACACCAAGGATGATGGTATGGGATAGATGTGATGGCTGGATGTTGGTAGTTTTGTTTGAATGTTTATCTACTTTACTTTTCCCCACTTCTCAAGGTATCTATTCTTGCTAACCCTTCTTCCGAAGGGGGAGAAGACAATGGGGGGTATGCCACTTGCTTTCCGTGTTTAGCCTCTCGAGGGAGAATAGGTCTTTGATCTTGCTATAGGCGAAAAAGACTTAAAGGGTAGTATATCTACTCACCGTGTTGAGCCCCCATTGTGTTTAGTAGCATAGAATGATTTTCTAGAATTCCTGGGAATATGGGAATGTAATTCTGTAATGAATATTTGTATAAATGATCTTAACCCATGGGGTTGGATTTTGCTGGAATATAATGATGAGGTAGTAATTTTTGAAGGGGCAGTTGATTTTGAATGTGATGACAATTCAGTTTAATGTGGAATTGTTCATGGTTAATTAATTATTAAAGAATTAATTAACGTACAGTGGAACTGATAAAAAGGCAATGAAGCAATCTAATAAATCTATTCAAATGGTTGTGTGCTTATAGAATTCCTAGTCTTAGAAGTAGCAGCCCAGAGTCTGAGAGACGTTAGCTGCAGTTGTGTCTAAGACTAGGTAATTCCCATATTGTGGTTGTGAGTCATATATATTCTGTACTTTTTGTGTTTCTATACGATACTCCACCTTTTCGATAAGGTAAACTAACACCTTGGGGATTCTGAGCTCTGGGGGGTGTTTTCCCCAACATTCTAATGGGTGGTTGAATGACTCACTACCCCCTTTAGCCCCGCTCTCTTCTCTTGGTAGATACGAGTTCCTTTGGCACAACGGTTTGTTTTCCCCATATATGTGTGTAGAGGGCTGTAATAGCTTGTGGTTATTTCACACACATATATTCTGGATATATTATTCAATGGACTACTATGGTTGTAACATGTATAGGCTTTTATGGCATGAGGATCCTTACTCTGTGTATGGGTTGTGATGGATTGCGGTATAATACCTAACGTATGATACACATTATGTGAGCTGTGGTGGATCTGGAAACTACCTGGTTACTTTTGGTTGTGAGGATGGTGTGGTGCTTAGACCAAGTGTTTTCGGTCAAGCCTTTGTGGTGCACGTGGTGCAGATTGTGGAGCTTAGCCTAAGTTTCTATGGGCAAGCCTTTGGAGAGAGATGAACAAAACGTATGTCATTGGGTCAAAGCGGAAAACCAGTTGGGACTTCGTAGCGGGGTACCCTTGATATTATTTCTTATATGCTATATTTTTGTATGCGTTACTTGGTGATAGTAGCCATGGTGAGGTTGGGAACTTAGTGTACCTATTTAGGTGATGAGTTAGTTTCACTTGTTGTTCACTATGATTTAGCATTCTTTCTTTACTTTTGCATGAGAGGCTTTGGGAAGGATCCTATTGAGTATACTGTTATACTCACCCTATGTTTATATAAACTGTTTTCAGGTCACTTGGAGTAGGTTGGAGATCAGGCGGGTTACTACTAGCTTGTGGTTGCAGGAGCTATTTGGGCTTGTGGTTGCTGCTGTTTTATTTTCTTTTGGGTACTTGTAGTTTTTCCCTTTCAATTGTAGTACTTTTGCATGGCATTTCATATATGTACTTGGGTTTCTATTATATTCTAGTTTTTTATGGGAGTTGTTTGGTGTCTATCTTTTCTCTCTCTTCCACATGTGTTCTCTTAGAGGGTAATGCCTCCCATTTGTGTGTTTACTATACACTTTGGAGAGGGGGTCGTCCCAGGTATAGTCTTTGATGACGTGTTTTAATTTTATTTCTTCTTCTAACTCCTAGATATATTATTATACATTTATTTCATAATATCATATGAATTAAGAATGTACTGATATTTAATTATTTTAACCTCTTTAAATTCTTCTATCCTTTGTTCCATAATGTGATAAATGAAATAGTCGATCGTGTGTACGAATGACTACCACCTTGCGAACTGATATAATTATTTTTATATCAATTATTATATTTATTTATATATAATTAATAATATATGTTATATATATATATGAAATAATTATAAATATACATTTATAATATCATATGTACCTTATTACATACCAATTTGTACATATTCGATAATGGCGGTCATGTGAACAACGAACTACCATCTTACAAAGTGATGTGATTCGTTTCTCACTTAAAATTTAGATGGAAGTAAATAATTATAAATTTAATAAATATGTGAGATATATATGTGAAATAACTTATATTTAATGGTTATATATTATTTTCGTTACATTCATTCAATTATTTGGGAAAATGGAAAGAACATTCATGCATAGGTACAACATACCATCTCTATAAACGGTGTAATTAATTTTCTATCTCTAAATTCTATGTATTAATCTATATAAAAACATATTGAATATGTATTATATTCATATCGTGTTTAAAATTATATATATTATTTATGCATGATAAAAGTAATAGGTAAAAGATATCATACCAAAATATATGTGAAAAACAAAGTAGTTATTACCAGACATATGCTTTTAACAAAAATTTATCAACAAACTCATAATAAAAGGTCGTAATAAAATAATATTAGTAATGAGACATTTAATTATATTTATATATTTATCACAATAATATATTTACTATAACCTATATTTTAACAGGTATGAAGGATGTTGAGACTTAAGGTAAATGAGTTTACATCTGACATTTATTTACGTGGTACTAATGCCATATTCACCACTTGTTTTTTTATATTCTTTATATAATAAAAATGAAATTATTTTATGATTATTAGAATGAAAATTATGGGATATAAATATCTATCGAAGGTGTTTTCTTTCATGGGGATTACGATACAAAACATTCCAACATTTTAAATGTTTTATGCTACAATTTCAATATTTATGAATATTTCTTATGATTATGATTTCAATGATAATATCATATTATCCACCTCTCAAGAAAAACATTAGTTTTCTTATCCTATGCTTATTTTATGAAAATTATTATTTTCATTTCATTTCCCACTTTTTATCAACTCACGATTTCAAAAGGATAGTTTTACTATATAATCTAATTTATTTATATCTTCAACTAAAAATAAATTTTCTTCTATATCCCTATATTCTATAAATGTTTTAATTAAATTTTATGAATTTTAAAATTATTTATTAATATAATTTAAACAAATTTTATACTTTATTTAAAATTTTTTAAAATTAATAATTTTTTGGGGGTTAATTTTGTCTTTTTAACATTAATAGTAATGAAATATTTGTTCTAATGTGTACTGCATGAACAAAATATTTCACCATCCTGACAACTAAATTTTTTAAAGATTCCATTAAACGTTTCTAAGATTGTATTAAAATAAAAATTTTCCCTAAATTTTCATTAATTTTAATATTTAAATGATGTTATTTCCAATTAAATGGATATTTTCCTCATAGATGTTTTATTGACCTTTTAAGAATTCTTATTAATCAATGAAGAAAACCATTATATTTCATTATGTTTTATTGGGGATATGATCCAATGGTACTATCTTTTTTCATTCTTCATATTGTTAATGTTTATTATTAGTTTTAATTATTTTTATGAAACCCATTCCTTTTCCATGGGTTATGATATGAATAATTTTTAAAATATTAATGATACCCATTTCTTTTCCACAGTTTATGATATGATGATATGTTTATGAAATATGTTTCTTATTTCATGTTTTATAACATGATGAATGTTTTATGTCCTTGTGGAACAAAATTATATGGATTATATGATGGTTCAAGGTTCATTTTTTTATATCTTATGAGATAATGATGTTTAATAGGATAATGTTCTTGATCCTTTCTGGGAAGTAGGTTGACGTTCTTGATCCACCATGGGAAGAAGCTAATGATGTCAGATACGTTATAAAATAAAATATAAGTGATGATTCTCGGTCCAATATTATTTTGATAGTCTCTAATGATATCCTTGACATATGAAATGATATATATACTTATGATTGTAACAGACTTATATGACATGAACTTATTGTTCATGATTAGTTTATGAATATTTATCACTATAATGATTTATGTATTTTTATTTTATAATGTTTTATGAAATGGTTCCAGATCAAGAGACATGATAAATTATGCATGGATTTTTAGTTATATTAATAATATCATACCCTTATTCATGTATTATGCTTTTATATGATCATCTTTTGTTATTTTCCAAGTTTACCATTATTTGTTCATCTGAGGTCACCCTTTATTATGTATAATTTATTGAGGTTGGGAAAAATAGTTTAAGTAGGGGATTTGTAAGATTTTTACTAAGTGGAAATAGATTTATGGGAGATATTGAATATGTTTCATGAAAAAATAAAATGGGGTATATTATCTTGAATGACACTTATATTTTAGTCCTTGGGAATTTATTTATCAAATGTACTAGATATTCTTAGATAAAGGTGTAACATTTATGTATCAAAATACTATGTTGTTATTATTTGTATTAGATGAATGAATTATTTTACCTTTATAAAAGTGGATGAGAAAAATATAGTGATATACCTTATTAAATTTGTATGGTTATGTATAAGGATAATTTTAACGAAAACACTATGTTAAGGATAATTTCCTAGAATTTTGTTGAAGGATGGAGTGAGTGATTTTCTAAAATTATATAGATTTATGGATACTAAAATTTGATGTGTCTCTTTCCTAGTTTTACCCATGTGTAATAAATCTAAAAAGAGAACAATGAATTAGACTCGATCATCACCTAGTGCATGAAAATAGGCCTTACTGTAAACTGGGATAAAATATTCCTAAGGGATATGATTTGGAAATTTAAAAAACAATTTATAAAATTTCATCCAAAATATTAATAGATAGTGACCATGAATGAAATTTGTTAGACATAATGTGTCATATATTTGAATGAATGTGTCATTATATAGAGATCCTATAAGTGATTTTTCATTATAATATAGTCCCCCACTATGATTATATTTTATTACAATATGATTTTTGGCTTTAGTAAATGGTTGGAACCTATATGAACCATGTTAAAGATAAGTGAGATATATAATAAAATTATTTTCCTCTTAATAACCATTTTTATGGGAGTTGGAATGAAAAATATTATTGCTATTATCACAGAACATTCTCATGTTATGAATCATAATTAACTTCCAAAAGAGATAAGGGGGAAAGCATTATGCTGAAACATTCAAAAGGAATAAAGAAACTTATTTTATTGGGTTTTAACTTGAAAATGGTTTTTAGAAATGAATTAGTAAAACTGAAATGATATTCTCTATTCTCTGGTGTTTGGAGAATGAAAATTATATCCTCGAAGTCTATTATTTAGAAGTAAAATTGAATCAATGGTGGACTCTTATCAAGAATGTGTAGAAACAATATGAAATTGACTCAGTATAGTGGGATGAGCTTAAGAGAATATTCTTCATTTTATTTTGTTTTTATTATTATACAAAATTTTTGGATGGAAACATATATAAATTAAGTTATTACTAAATGTTTTATGTTTTTAATGTATTTTTATCAAGTGGCTGAATGAAAAAGTGTTGCGAAAAAGTTATCTAATGATGTAAATAGAGAGAAAAATCCAAAAAATGAATAACCACAATCAATTGATACAAATGTAAATAGTATGTCAGTTATTAGTATAATTGAACCAATAAAAGGTATAATGAGGATGATAAGGCACAACAGCCCTTAAAGACAATGTAAAAAGGTAAAGGTTATACATTCGAAATAGTTGAAGTGAATTAAAATAATTAGGTCACACTTATCCAAAAACCAATAATTAGGATAATATTGTTTTACTTGGAATGAAATATCCCCATTAAAATTTTAATGTTTATACTTTAATGTATATTTATGTGATTATAAGCATTAATTATATCTCTCTAAATAGATTCTAGAATAAAAATTCACATTTGATATTCAGAATCAACTTATGATCATCTATCAGTGTATTAATGAAATTTCCCTCCCTATAGACCTTTTTTGGAACATGATTGAAGTTTTGAATATAATAAATGTTGATTTGTCATTTTAATGCATATATGTATCTATTTAAGATTCTTTTAAGATTTATTGATTCTGTGATGGATTTTAAGTTAATGTTGATCATAAGTTTGAAGTCATAGACAACATTTTTTTTGGTTTTATGTAATGGATTTTTATAAATATTAAGGATAATTTTGGAGAAAATCATATAAATATAACACTTAGTTTTTTTATTTTTTAGTGAATAGTTATTTATTGAATACCTTTACATTTTATATAAAGAATTTTAAAAGTATTGGTAACATTTCAAGTTTATCTTATATTGGATGTTAAGGTAATTATAGATTATTTCAATTTGGGAACCATATATGAATTATTTTAATATTTGTTTTGCAAATATAATAATACGCATACTAGGAAAAAACTCACCCCTTCATACATAGATGTAGGGATTGAACCCACAACTAATGGGTGATAGGGTGTAGTGTCTACAACTAGCCTATATGAAATAGTATATCTAGTTGGACATCATGTAGATAGATATTTTTGATCATATAAAATAAGGATGTTATCTATAAGAGAAAAATTATAAGAGGATGTTACCATAATTACCCATACTAGAAATTACATGGAAAAACATCACCAGGATTTCTGTTTTCAAAGTATCCTAAAAATTATAATGGAATAATACAGTATGTTTTGTAGTCAATAATCTATCAAATTCCAATAAATTCATCACTCTCGGAGAATATTTATATTCAAATCAGAAAAATAAGTTATTTATTATGTATGTGATAAGGTTTAATGGATCACAATATTACATTGAGTTTGTTCAAGATATGATGTTTTCATTAATGTTCTTGTGAAGCTTTTAGTATGATTTTGTTAAAGAGTTACATTTTATCAATGTTTATCATCCTCAGACAGATGATCAATCTGAGAGAAAAATAAAAAATCTATAGAATACTCTTTTATTTTTTGGATGTATTTCAACGGTGGTTGGGATCAACACAATCCTCTCGTTCAATTCATATTCAATAGTAACTTACAATCATATATTCATATGGTTCCTTATGAATCAATTTATGGAATTAATTATTGTAATACAATGTAATGGGTTGGAAATGAGTAGAGATTTCAATTTGGAAATTATATTTTTCAATAATTGGTAGATATGGTTATATCTATTCAGTATCGCATTGACTACATTTTGTTTTAGTATAAAAGTTATGCTGATAATTATAGATGCGAAATGGAATTTTATGTTTGTGATAAAGTATTACATAGAATTTTTCCATGGATAAATGTAATGAGATATGGTAATAAGGGACAAATATTACCTATTTAAACTTTTATTTTTTATTTTATTTTCATATTAAGATGATATCTTTTTGATTTGTGCTTCCACAAAACCTCTACCATTTACACGATGTGTTTCAATTACCTATCTTGTGGATGTACATGTCTGGTCCTTCACATGCACAAAACTTAGAGGTCATACCAATAAAATTTTATGTTTCCTATGAAAAAAAATTATATTCTATATCATAGATATAAAATTCTATGAAACAATAAAACTCAACTCGTATATGTTTTTTTGTAAAACTACCCCTTTGAACAAATCACATCTCTTCATGAGGTGATAATTCATTGAATACACGATCGATGTTATCATCTTCTCAAGAAATTAAAGTTATAAATTTATATTTGATATAAATTTTTTTTAATAATAATAATATAATAAATATCACATATAAATAATAAATCCATAATTATATCTAACTATGATATGTGGTAATGAAAAAACGAATGACATCGGTTTGTGAGGATGTAGCTCTCCACACACATGAATATGGTTGTTTAATCCATTTGATAGAAGTAGAGATTTTTGTAGGTCATGAAATTATCATAACCTGATCTTAGTATATAGATGGAAATTATGTTTTTCATCATTGTGGTATATTAAAAAATAATAAATTTTTGGAAGAAACTAACAAAAAATGATCATTGTTGAACATAACCTATTCTTCGGGTATCCTCCTTAGGGTAGCAGAAAAAGAATTTATTGAATGTATTTGTGTCGAAAACTGAATCTATTATGGGAGGAAGGATGTCGGTAAGTGATTCATGTCGGTATTGGATGAACCATAAGGGATTTTTTTTATAAAGAGAGGATAAGGGAGGCCTTTTATAAGTGAGTTTAGTTGAACACTTGTATTTGTTTTGAAATAGAGAATTCAAACATGGTTTTGTTTGAAGTCACAATGATCTATTAATGAAAAATTATAGTTTATTGATGGAATAAAATATAATTATTTCCATATAATGTTTTTTGGACACGTTTTGGTTCATTTTTTTAACCTTATCATTTTAGTTTAACCACCGGTAAAACCTTTATTACCTTAACTACATTAATAAATTTATACTTATTTTAAAATTAATTTGGATAAAAAATCAATATAAACTTATTATAGAATATAAATTAATATAATTAAATATGTGAAAACCATTTTTTCAATTTCCATAAACCAATGTGGAAAATAGTATTTTAAAATTAATCTATTAGGCGTGAGGAGAAAACATGGTTTTAAGGAAAAAAAATGTCTTGATGTTAACAAAGTTTTTTTTTATCAAAATTCAATATGAAATAAAAAAATACATAAAATATATTAATAGATTTATAATTTATTTTATTTTATTTAAAACCCAATTTTAAATTTAAATTAATTTTATTAAAAAATTAAATGAAAATTCATTTTTCAATTTGAAATCAAAATTTGGATTATTCATCAAAAATATGAATCTTTGCAGAAAATACCATAATCCCAATCTAATAAAATTTGTTGTGATTATTTCAAAAACTAATTTTCTTTTAAAAAAATCTATTTTGTATCTGTGGAAGGAAATTATATTTGAAAAATCCACCAGACCTGATGAAAAAATGGTATTAAAGAAGTGTATTTTTCAAGGATTATTTGATTTTAGATTAACGTTATTTATAAATATAATAATTTTATATATAAAAATTTAAATTTATTGACATATAATCTATAAATTTATTTGTAAACATTCCTCATTAGTGACAATTTCTATTTATTAAAACATAGAAAATGTATTCACTCCAAAATTTTATATAGAAAAACCTTTTTATACACAAAAAGAAATGAATACAAAAAATATATATATTTAATTCACCAGTAATTAGGTGGAATAAATATAATTAAATAATTATTATTTTACTTTAAAACATATTTGGTTATTAAAAATAGGTAAATTTTTAGATTTAAATTATAGTTTTACAAAAATCAATTTTCTCACTATTCAAATTAAAAACAATATTTTCCAAAAAAACACCAAAATATCACCATAATTTAATTCATATATAATGATTTTAAAATTGAATTAAATTTTATAAAATCAGTTTTATAAAGTAATTATAAATGTATTATAATAACTTCTCATAAAAATCAATAATATCAATTATGAAGAAATGTTTTTGTGAATATAATTACATTACAAACAATAAATGAATACTATTTAAGTATTTATACATAAATGTATATTTTAAGGGTTTTTATGTGTATATTTTATATTACTATTCTTAACCACATATTTAAAGGCTATGATATAATAGTTGTATTTCCAATAATATCATTTCATGGGTTGTTGAAGATCGATGTTGTGTGTCATGTATGCCATGAAAGATACTTATTATTACATATAACATGAGATAAAATTGGAGTTTTATATAATAAATTAATCTAAAAATTTATATTTATTTGAATATTGTTTCATAAAATCTCTGGGTATTACACATTTCACATATAATGTTCTTGTTCTATTTTAAACAATTTATGCTTTCACATTTTCATCATAAAACCCTTTTAAAATAACATTCAAAACCATTTAAAAAATATTTATGAAATAATTATACAATTTTATTTTGAAACCTGATTTTAAAAATAAAAATACCCATAAATAAAGAAAGTGGGTTTTCATTGAAGAAAATATCATCAAAAAGCATTCTTGAGGAAAATAACCTTTCGATTTTGAAATCACTTGTTTAAATAAAATGCACAATTTAAAAGGAAAAAATTATATTTAAAAGTAACCATATAAAATTGTAAATATTTATTTAATGAAAATATTATTATTGAAATAGTGAAAATCAATACATGTTGCCTAAGTTATAAATACATTCCACTCATACTTCTGTCATAAAAGTTAGAAAGATCCATGTTCTGAAAAAAGATAAAAAGATTCATTTCAAACCATTTTGTTAAAATTTAAATATGGTTATGGGAATAGTAAAATTATTATTCAAATCATATTTATAAAATAATTTTATGGATATGAATAAAAAATTTTGTTTTAAAGGAAATATAAAAAGATGATTTTTTAAATGAATTTTATTACCTTGAGTAGGAATCATAATGTATGTTATTTATCTTCATAAATAATTAAATAGGTGAATTATTTACTCGATTAAGAACAATTTTTTATTTTTTATTTTATATTTTATATCACTTATTATCATTTTATATACAATTACTTAATCATTTAACTTCACGTATGATTTTTATTATCATATTCATCTCATACCTATGAAATATATTCAATAGGTTGATAACATCAAAGCGGTAGTTACTTCATCATCACTAGAATAAAAATGTTGACATAATTATCGTTTTTATAAATCAATCATTCTTTTAAAACCAATAACAACATATTGTTATGAAAAATGTACTACTTTACAAGCATGGAGATGATATTCATTATTTTGGAATGCATAATGTTTTGATTTATCAATGGTCATTATAGAAAAAAGGAAAGTATTATTTTATCTTTCTAAAATTATCATCTTACCATATATATCATATTAAATATTTAAGAATTCCTATATATATCATCCGTGATTTGTGGTGAAGAAAAAATTATCATACCACTTCGTGAAGGTGGTTTCCCACACATATGCACATACAATGTTTAAAATTTCGTCTGAATGGAAAGGCAAGAAAAATATTTGTTATATTATCATTCTAGAATGATAAACATTTAATTAATATAATATACATAATATAGATCCATCATTATAACATATATTTACATATATTGGTGGAAAATGACTATATCGACTCATGAGTGGGCATTCCACCGTACGCACGAATGATAATTTAATTATCATTTGATGGAGGTTGAAGATTGAAATAGGTTATTTAATTAATATATTAACATATAATTATATGTAGGATACTTGTTTTAATATTTCCGAATGGTTTAAAATAATTTTAATGAGGTGAAATAAGAAAGTAAACTAAATAATTCAAATAAAAAAATATTTTTTTTGGAATATCTCCATTGCTTAACACATTATATAGAAACCCTATCCTTTTACCAATTTTATTAAGTGATTTTAAGCCTCTGTAGACATCAAATAAAAATAACGGAATTTAAATTATAGATTCCTTGGATGATTATGCTCATGATTATCTAAGAAGAATAAATATCCAAAATATCTTATATGTAATATCCATAATGAGACCCTAACATCCTTTGAGATCATACATTTTCATAGGATACCCTAGAGAATACAAGAAAAAGGTAAGAGATAAAAAGACCTGTATGGGAATAAAAATAGTAATATAGAATATCATAAGTGTTGGAAGACATAACATGATTAATAAAAAGGTATAGAACATGGATAAATATTTGGAATTATAACATGTAGAACATGGGATCATGTAACCATGTAATCATAGTAATTTGGAAAAACATACATCATGAAATAATTATGATCTAAGTCTAACTTTAAAGACTATTACACATGGTGAATAATGTACCATAAAGGAATCATGTTTACTCTTTATCCTAACATAATATATCATGAGTCAAAATAATACCAAATGAATCAAATTTCAAATTGATCACACTCATTATAATATGTCCATTAATATTTTCACCACATGAAGAATCCAACATAACATATAAACATAAGGTTTAACCATGGGATGAAATGTGTATCATAATAATTTCATAAGGAATAACAAATGATTTTATCATAAATGTGTCTATGAATGGATGGATTTAAATCAAACATGGACATTCATAACAGAAAATAGGCAAATAAAATGAAAAATTATTTTTAACTAAAGTGAAAACATGTATAGAGTATTTATTAAACACTAGAAATGAACCACTTTAGTACAGTTCAATGTAAATATTAGAGATACAATAAAGACAGAAAATGAATATTTTTTTAATAAAATAAAAAATGACCAAAAAATGTTTTTATGATAAAATGGTCATTTAAGAAAAATCTTGGTTAATTATAAATTATTAGTGTGTATATAAAAATGGGATAGAAATTTGGAAGTTCCCATAAATCGGGCTTTCTTATTGAATGGAATTGATAAGGGAACCTTATAAAACAAATAATTACCCATCAAAATAATAATAATTAAGGTAGGTAATTATTATTGGAAATTAAAATAGAATTCAAGAGGATTAAATGATATTAATTAATAATTTAATTGGGGTAAAGATATAGAAAGAATAACTAGATGTAAAAATTATAGGTTGGGAGATATTTCATTAGATAATGTCCAAAATTGTATTGCACTTCCACTTAATACACTGGATAAATAAATTAGATTAATTAATAATTTAATTCAAAACCTATTAAACATTTATTTTATATATTATAATTTTATTAAGTCAATTTATGGCCATTTTTATGAGTTATAATATCTATTTTTTTATTCTAAGTTGTCCATTTCTTTGGTTTTCATGACCGGTTCACTTGTATATATGTATGAAAGAAAATGTAAAATGAGAATAGTTATCCAAAATTATAAATATATGTTATTAATTAATGTAAAAAATATTAAATGGTCATATATATCATTTCCCCCATATATGAGTATTATTCATTATATAAAATTGTAATGATTTCCGTTTAGATTTTTTTGGTTTTTTTCTATTATGACGAAATTGTTTGGATTAATTAATTAATATTATGAATATATATAGGTTCTGTTACACAACTTACATTTTAACATAAATTTTAAAATCTGTTTTAATGATTATAATGGTTTTAAGACCATCCTTGAATGTGGTACTGGGAAACAAAAATCATCATCCATGATGGTCCTGAATGGGCATCACACAGACGATGTATTTATTTTTGGAACAAAAGGGAAAGAGAATAGAATTGATCGTGTATATACCCTTAAAATTACATAATTATATTTTATATATTATACAGGATTTATCATGTTACTTTTTATTGCAGAGTTTATGGAAGGATTAGAATATAAAGGAAATTGAAATAGAGAGAAGATGGGTTTTACCTCCTGAGTGTTGTGTCCTTGAGAACTAATTCAAGGGTTTTGGAAATTGTATTTTGGTGAGACCAGTAAGAACAAAACGTGGGGAATAATGTTGGGAGTATAATTTTTTAGAACATTATAAATATGCAAGTCTTATAAGGTGTGATGAGAAGAGCAGTTGAGGGGTGGTATTTATAGTGGGTGGAGAGGGGTGTTTTTGATTATTTTATTCACTAAATTATTATTTGGGATCAAAGATCTCAATAGTGTTGATACATATGAATAAATATAGTAAATATTGAATTTGAGTTTGATATAGTGTCTAATTAAATTATACATTACTCAACCATGACTCAAAGATTGATGTATTTGACTAAAATTATAAATACCATAAATTACCATATTTCACTATTCACCTAAAAAGAAACAATTTTATAAATATACCAGAAATTATCCCTAATAATTTTTTGATGTGTATAATTAAAAATATATTCCATATTATGAAATAACAATTTAAATATGAGGATTCATTTTTTTATTAAAATCTTCATTTATTCCTAAAATATTGATTTTAAAATTATAACCGATTTTATAACACATTGAAAATTTAATTAAGGGCTTATAAAATAATCGTATAATTATAAGGAATCAGAATAATAATTTAGTATTGTATTTTATGAAAATAAATTGTATTCTATATCATTATATTTATTATCAAATTGTAGATAAACATTTACATTTCACAAAAAATACCACTACTTATTTTACCAATTTTAAAACATTTATTTTGATATTCTATTATATAAATATATTATATTTTAATTCATAATGTAATTAAAGTTTATTTATACCTTTATAGGTTAGGTTACTAATCTATTAGTTAGTTTTTTCTATTTATAATGGTCACATTAGTATTACAATGGCCAAGTTATTATTCCATTGATAAAAGTTCCTTATTTTTTTTAAACACCACTTATTTGATTTTAAAATTTTAGAAATAATGTTTTTATTAGGATATATATGTGATGTGTGTGTTTTATAGAATATAAACAAATTATAATAATGTAAATACAATTGATAAAAAAAATTATTCATATTCTTTCCTCTTATAAAATTTCACCATCAAAATTTTGATATACGTACTACAATGAAAAAAGGTGATGGTAGTTATCTTATTTCAAGCATTTAACTAGTAAAGGATAATAACATTTTTGGGCTTGAATAATTATTTAATATGAATATAAAATTAAACATTAAACATATATGGAAAAACTTGTAAAGGAAAATTATATCCACACATGTGATTCTCAAATACCCAATCTAGGATATCCTTAGTGGTGGAATTATCCCTAGGGTTCTTACTAAATTTTTATAGACCCAAAATCCAAATATAACTAGACCTTTATATTATACCAAATACAGAGACCATATCCTTTTACACATTTTAATATATGACTTTAAGATTGAATACCTATTAAATAAAATCCAATGATCATAAAGTCTAGTGTCTTTGGAAGATTATGTACACTATTAGAAAGCATGAAACCAAAATAACACCACCTTTTACTTAATCACCACAATTAGTTCTTAACTACATTTCACCTATTACATCATCATAGGATAACCAAGGGAATACATGAACAATGTGGTGGCTATAAGATCTTAATAATGGAATAAAAAAAGGAATATAGTGTTATACTGGGTTAGAGGGCATAACATGGTGACATAAAAAAAATGAAACATGAATATACATAAGAAACAATAACAAATAGAATATGAGATTATATAATCATAGAATTATATGATTTTTGATATAACATAAAACATGAAATAAACATGAGTTAATTCTAACTACAAATACTATTCAATATAGTTATCAAATTTCCATAATGGGATCAGGTTTACTCCATGTCCCAACATGATGTCTCATGAGACTAAACATTACCCAATCCATTATAGCACTATTTGGGTGCACCGATCATAATATGTTAACGAATATGTTTTCCACATGAAGAATAAAAAGTAAGGTATAAACATAAGAGTTACCCATGGAGATAAATGGGTATTGTAAAAATGTCACAAGGAAAAACTAATTGTCATATCATATATGTATGTATGAAAAGGTAGATTTAAATCATACATAAAAATTCATAATGTAAAATAGGGATATTAAATGAAAAATTATGACCATATAAAGTTTAAATATACAAAAATAGAATTTATGAAACTTTAGAAATGATTCTCTTTAGTGCGGTTTAAGGGATATATTTGAGAGACTTTAAATAGGACAATAGAATACTTTTTTCATAAAACCAGAAATGAAAAAAAATTAGTTATTCATGATAATAATGGGGATTTTATAAAAATATTAGCGGCCGAAATATTATAATGGAGTATAGATGAGAATGGGTTTGAAGTTGTGATGTTTCCTTTAATCGAGCATGCTTATCAGGAGGAATTGAGAAGGTAACATTATAAAACATGTATTTACCCATAAAAGAAATAAGAATTTATCTAGGTAAAAAAATTTGAAATGTAAAAATAGTATTTAGGAGGAGTACATATAAATAATTAATAATTACATTACAGAAGAGATACAAAAAACCTTAGTGGAAGTAAAAATGGAGGCTGAGAGATAATCTTTTACCTTGTGTCCAAAAGTGTTATGAACTTTCACTTAATGTCAAATATAATAAAATTATATAATTTAATAATTTAATAATGAACCTATTAAAAATATATATTATTAATTATAATTTTATTATGTTTATTTTTTTCTTCTTTATGATATATATTATTCAATTTCATCATTCCGGAATGCGGATTTCATTTGTTTTGTTTATTTATTCACTTTTATACATGTATGAACAATATGGTAAAATGGAAATAGTTATCCAGAATTGAAATTATTTATTATTAATGATCATTAATCGCATTAAATGGTCATATATTTAATTTTTTTCTTAGTTATGATGATGATTAATTATATAAAACATGAACGATAACTGTTTAGATTATTTTTGCATTTTTAGTCATTACAACCTTGTTTTATTTTATTAATTAATATTACATATATATAATAGTTCTAAAATAATAAATATGTTATAAAATAATTTTTACACTCTGTTTTAACCATTATAATGTTTTTATGGCCAACCTTGAAGGCCTTATTAGAAAAATAAATAATCATCCAAGATGGTGGTGGATCGACACCTCACGAACAATGTTTTCATTTTTAGAACAATAGGGGAAGATAAGAGAATTGATGGTGGATATACCATTTACATAATTGCATTATTATATATATATATATGATACTTGATATAATAACTAATAATTCTATCAACTAAAATTCCATTCATATAATTATGTCATATAGTACAAATCACATAAAAATACATAAATAATCCTTACAATACATTATAAATATAGAATGAATGAATTAAAATGTATTTCTAGAAGTTAAAGAACCTATACCAATGGAATAGTAACTTAACCTTTGGAATTTTTGCGAGACTATTTTGAATAGTGATCCGGTCAATAGAATATTATCCTCACTTATCAAAGTATACAAAATCTTTGGGTATATTATAGAAAAAATATTATTTATCTATATCTTGGAATAAGTAAATAAATGTTTTAAAAATGAATTATTAAGTTTTTTTATTTTTGTAATTCATAAATATTTAATGAATGTTTTATAATCACGTGGAACAAAAATATATGGATTTTGTGATTGGTGGAATGTATATGTCCCTCCAATGTGGTGTTTATATTTTCATATCTTATGAGATAATGATGGGTAATAGGATGATGTGCTTGATCCTATATGGTAAGAAGGTAGAAATTCTTGATCTACCTTGGGAAGTAGGTGATGATGTCAAATACATTATGAAAAAATAAGTATTGATTATAGATCCATTATTATTTGGATATTTTGTAATGTTAACCTTGAAATATGAAATGGTTTTTATTCTTATAATAGTGTCAAACTTATATGATAAGAAATTATGGTTCATGATAAATTTAGGAAGATTTATCACTCAAATGATTTATGATTTTTTATATGATAATGTTTTATGCAATATTTCCTTCGCAAGATCCACGATAAATTATGTATTTTTTAGTTATATTTATAATCTCATACCATTATTGTTATCTTATGATTTCATATGATCATATTTTTCTATTTTCTAGGTCTACGCTTATTTGTTCATCTAAGATCACCCTTAATTATGTATATTTTATAGAGGTTAGGTAGAATGGTTTAAGTAAGGTATTTTTATGATTTTTACTAAAAGGGAAAATATTTATGGGAGATATTGTGAAATTTTATAAGATAATAATATGGTTGTATATATTCTTGAATAACACTAATATTTTATAGTCCTTGGGAGTTTATTTGTCAATTGTATTAAATATTCTTCAATTAAGGTGTAATATTTATGTATCGAAATCCTAGGTTATTATTGTCTATATTAGAGGAATTATTTAGTTTACCTTTAGAAAATAGGAGTAGAAAACTCTAGTTATATCCATTAGTTTATGTCTAAGGTTATGAATAGAGATAATTTAAAAAAAACTCTACATTTAGGAAAATTTCTGAGAATTATTGTGAAGGATAGAGAGAGTGATTTTTCGCAATTATATTCCTTTATGGGTGCTAAAATTCGATGTGTCGCTCCAATATTATTACCCAGGGGTAATAACTCTAAAAAGTGAACATTGTGTTGGACACGATCATCACCTTGAGAAAAAATTAGGCTTTGTTGTGCACAAGGTTTAACATTCCTAGGGGATTTTCTTTTTAAATTAAAAACTATTTATGAAAATTCATTAAGGATTATAATAAATGATGAACAAGAATAACATGGGTTATACCTAACATGTCATATATTGGAATAAAGTTGTAAGTATTTAGAGTTTATATATAAGTTTTTTTTATGATAATGTAGTCCCCACTATGATTTTGTTTTATTACAATTTGATTTTTGGCTTTAGTAAATGGTTGGAACACATTGGAACCTTGTTAATGCTAAGTTCAAGAGATAATGATTTTATTACCCTCTAAATAAAATAAACATTATGGGATTTGGGATTCATAATATTATTGTTGTTATCAATAAACTTTCTTAGTCTATGAATAATAATAAACATACAAATGATAAAAGAGGTAAAACATTATACTGAAACCTTAAAGTGGAAAAAATAAACTTCTTTTATAGGTTTTTATCATGAAAATGTTTTTTGGAAATGAATTAGTAAAATTAAAATGATATTTTCTAATCTTCATTGTTTGGAGAATGAAAAATACATCCTAGATATCTATTATTTAGAAGAAAAAATGAATCAATGTTGAACTGTTATCAAGAAAATGTGGAAAGAATATGATATTGAATCAATATAGTGGGATGAGTTTGAGAGATTATTCATAATTTTATTTTTTTATTATTCACATAAAATGAAGAAAGAGTTTCTTGATATAAAATAGATGGATGTTTAATCTTTTTTTTCATTTGAGGAATATTTTATAAGGCTTGCGATGTTTGTTTTTGTTATTATTATTAAACATGAATTTATGGTTGGTAGATTCATAAATGGATTAAAATCAAGCCTCTATAAAGAGTTTTCCATAAATTGATTTAGTATTTATGCAGAAATGTTTTATTTTTTTATCATGGTAGAAATAGAGATTGGTGTTACTGATCAGTTTCATGGTTTTGATTATAAAATAAGTATTAAATTCATTGGAAACTCTAAAAAAGAAGGAGAAAAGATAATGAGACTTCCATTATACTCAGTGTGTTAATGGAATCATATATAAATTATGTTATTAATAAATGTTTTTTATTTGTAAAGTCATTTTATCGAGTGGCTAAATAACAAAGTGTTGGGAAGAAGTTATCTAATGATGCAAATATAGAGAAATATCCACAAACAGAATAAACCATAATAAATTGATTCAAATTCAAAGTGTATGGGAGTTATGAATATCAATGAACCAGCCCAAGGCATAACGATGATGAAAAGACACAATGGACTCTGAAGTTAATACAAAAATGGAAATGTTTTTCAATCACAATAGTTTAAGTGAAACCTAATATTTGGGTCACACTTATCCTACAATCATTATTTGGGAAAATCAGGTTTTATTTTGATTGAAATTTCCCCAATAAAATCATATTGGTCATACTTTAATATGTATTTTTGTGAATATAATAATTTTTCATCTCTCTTTAATTAGATTTTGGATTGATAAATTCACATTTGATATTTTGAATCAACTTATGCTCATCTACCGATGATAGAATTTACCATCACTCCCAAAGGATTTGTTTTTGGACCATGAGAGAATTCATTTATATAATTAATGTTTATTTATCTTTTTAATGCATATATGTAACTATTTATGATTATGAAAAGAGTTATAGATACCATCATGGGTTTCTATGTTCAATATTGATAATAATTTTAATGTCTTATACTTTGAGTTTTGGTTTGATGTGATGAAATAGTTTCAATATTAAAGATATTTTGGGAGACAATAATAAAATTATAACCCTTTAATATTTTATTTTCTAGTGAAAAGTTATTTAAAGAACACTTTTACATTTTCTAAACATCATATTAATGATATTTGTAACCTTTCAGGTTGATATTATCATTTACGGTGAGGTAATTATATGTCATTTCAATTTGGGAACCATATAGGCATTATTTTAATATTTATTTTTGAAAAAATGATAACATGAATACTAGTAAAAAATCAACCCATAAAACATGGGTGTGGGGAGTGATCCCAAAACTAATGGGTGATAGGTTTTAATGACTACCACTATCCTTTATTAAATAGAATATCTTGTTGGAAATCATGGAGATATATATTTGTTATCATATAAAATCAAAAAGTTATCAATAAAGAGAAAAAATATTAGGGGCTTTTGCAACAATTACACATACTAGAGTCGACATTGAAAAAAAACACCATGTTTTCTATTGTTATAATCTCCCAAAAATTTAATTGGAATAATAAAATACGCGTTGAAGTCAATAACCTTCCAAATTCCAATAAATCCATCACTATTAGAGCATTTTAATATCTGGATCTGATAAGTAGGATATTTATTATGTACATAATATGATTTTGGTATAGAGTTACATTTTATCATTGTTTATCATCCTCATATAGATGTTCAGTCAGAGAGAAAAATAAAAACTCTATAAAATATTCTTATATTTTGTTTGATGGATTTCAAAGGTGGTTGGGATCAACACCATCCTCTGGTTGAATTCATCTTCAATAGTAACATACACTTGTGTATTTAGATGGTTCATTACGATTCCATATAAGGAATTAATTGTAGGAATATAATGTAATTGGATGGAGATATAGAGAGAAAACTATTTGGAACTGATATTTTTGAATAATTGGTAGATATATTTTATCCATTTAGTATCATATCGAATACATTCAGTTTCAAAATAAAGTTATACTGATAATTGAAGATGTGATATATAATTTTATGTTAGTGACAAAGTATTTCAAATAACTTCTACATGGATAAATGTAATAAGATTTGGAAATAAGGGAAAACTTTTCTCTATTTAAACATTTCTATTTAAAATTCATATCATATCATGAGGATATCTTATTGATTGGTGCTTCTATGAAACCACTCTCATTTTCACGATGTGTTCCAATTATATATCCTGAGGATGTATATGCCTGGTCCTTTACATGTACTGAACTCAGAGGTCTTACCACTATAATTTTATCTTTCCTATGAATAAAAAAATTTATATTCTATAGCATATATGTAAAATTATATGAAAAAATAAAACTCAACCAGTCAATATTTTTTCATGAAACCACCCATTTGAAAAAATCACATCTCTTCTTGAGGTGACAGTCCATTGTATATATGATTGATGTTATCATCTTTTCAAATAAATTAAAGGCATGAATTTATGTTTGATATAATAATTATATAAGAAGAATAATATAAAAAATATCATATATAAACAAAAAATAAATCCGTATATCTAACTGTGAGATGTGGTAATGAAAAAATTAATGACATCAGTTCGTGAGGATGTAGTTAGCTGTACATACAAAGAATGTTTATCTAACCCCATTTATAGAGGTGGAGATTACTGTAGGTAATGAAATTATCCAAAAAAAATCTTATTATATGGATGATAATTACTGTTTTTTATCTTTGGGGTATAATAAAAAAGGGATTTTAGGAATAAATAAACAACAATGCTCATTGTTGAACATTACCTCTTCTTTGGGTGTCCTCCTTAAGGTTGCCGAAAAAACATATATTGGATGGATTTGTGTCAACAAACATGATTATATTATGGGATGAGGGATGTTGGTATGTTACTTTTATATGGATTTGATGAACTAGAAGGGTTTTATGTTTTTATGAAGAGAGGATAGGGGTGGCCTTTTATAGTGTGTTGAGTGGCCCACTTGTATTTGTTTTGAAGTAGGAAATTCAACCAAGGTTTTTTTATGTCACAAGGCTCTATTACTAAAAAATTATAGTCAGTAGTAGGTATAAGGAATCAATATTTCTATAAAATGGAGTTTGGAAAATTTTTTATTCATTTTTACCCTTATCTTTTTAGTTTAACCACCGATAAAACATTTTTTACCTTAAATGTATTAAATTAATTTAACTTATTTTACAATTAATTTGGATAAAAAAATTAATATAAATTTATTAGATATTAGATATTATTCTCATTAAATATATAAAATCCATTTTTCCAAATTCCAAGAAGAAATGTGGACAATTTTATTTTGAAATTAATCTACTAGATGTGAAGAGAAAACATGGTTTTAAAGGAAAAAAATGTTTTCATGTTAATTTTTTTTATAAATATTAAATATGAAATTGAATAAAATAACATAAATTAGATTAATAAAATTTATAGATTAACTAATTAAAATTAAAAACCAATTTTAAATTTAAATTAATTTTATTATAAAATTCAATGAAAATTCATTTTTCAAATAAAAATCAAATAATTTCACTATTCATAAAAAACAATTCTTTACTAAAAATACCACAAATCCACCCTAATATAATTTTAGTATGATTTTTTAAATAATAATTATTATTTTTTCAATTATATTTTATATACGTGGAAAAAGTATCTTTATAAAACCCCACAAACGTGACGAAAAAGATGGTTTTAAAGAAGTGTATTTTTCCAGAATAACTTGATACGAGATTAAATTTATTTATAATTATAATAATTGAATAAATAAATAATAAAATTTATTGATATATTATCTATAAATTTATTTTATAAAAATCATCATTAGTGACTATTTCTATTTATTAAAATAAAGAAAAAATATTCACTCTAAAATTTCTTATAAAGAACCTGTTTTTTAAACACAAAAACAAATGTATACAAAAATAAAATATAAGTTTAATTAATATGTAATTATGTGGAATAAATATAATTAAATAATACTTATTTTAATCTAAATCATATTTGGGCTTTAGAAATTGGTAATTTTTTAAAAATAAATGATAGTTTTACAAAAATCAGTTTTTTCACTATTCACTATAAAAGCTATATTTTCCAAAAAATAACAAGATATCACCCTAATTTAATTTCAATATGATGATTCTAAAAATTAATTCAATTTTATCCAATAAATTTTCCAAATTAATTATAATATCATTCTAATATCTTCTCATAAAAATCAATAAATTCATTTTTTTAATATTTTTGGTGAACATAATTACATTACAAAAAATTGAAAAAATACTAACTATGTATTTATACATAGATGTATATTTTTAAGGGTATTTATGTTTATACTTGATATTACTACTCTTAACCAAATATTTAAGGACTGTGATATAATAGTTATATTTGAAATAATATCATTTCATGGTTCGTTGAAGCTTGGTGTTGTGTGTCATGTAAGCCATTAACAATACTCATTCGCACATGTAACATGTGATAACATTTGAGTTTCATATAATAAATTTATCTAAAAATATAAATTTATATGAATTTTATTTAATAAAATCTTAGGGTATGACATGTTTCACATATAATGTTCTTGTTCCATATAAAACAATTTATGCTTTCACATTTTCATCATAAAACCCTTTTGAAATCACATTCAAGACCATATACAAAAAAAATTATGATATAAAAACACCATTTTTTTTAAACCCTATTTTAAAAATCGAAATACCTGTAAATTGGGAAAATGGGTTAACATTGAAAAAAATATCATTAAAAATCATTCTTGAGGTCAATAACCTTTCTATTTTGATATCATTTTTTTAAACCACATTCACATTTTAAAAGAAAAAATTATCTTAAAATGTACCCTTATAAAATTGTTAATATTTCTTTAACAAAATGATTTTTATTAAAATAGGGAAAATCCATTCAGGTTGTATAAGTTATAAATACATTCCACTCATACTTATAACAGAAATGTCGTAAAGTTCCCCATTCAAAAAATGATAAAAAGAATCATTAAAAACCATTATGTTAAAATTTAAATATGGGTATTGGAATTGTAAAATGGTTATTTAAATCATATTTGGAAAATAATTTTATTGATATAAAATAAAAATGGTGTTTTAAATGATACATTAAGATATGATTTTTTAAAATAATGTGTGTTTCCTTTAATATGACTCATAATGTATGTTCTGTAGCTTCCTCGATAACTAAAATAGTTAAATTATTTACTCAATTAGGAACCTTTTTATTTTCTATTTTTTTATTTTATATCATCTATTATCATGTTATATAAAATTACTTAATCATTTAAGTTCACATCTGATGTTTATAATGATATTCGACTCAAGCCATTGAAATATATTGAGTATGTTGATAACATTGAAGTGGTAATTACTTCATCATCACTAGAATAAAAATTATGAAAACATTATCATTTTTATACATCAATGATACTTTAAAAACCAATAATAATAAATTTTTATGAAAAATGAACCGCGTTACAATCATGGAGATGATATTCCTAATAATAACATGCATTATGTTTCTATTTATCAATGGAAATTATGTGAAAAATGAAATTATTATTTTATCTTTATAGAATTATCATCTTACCATATATATCATATTATTTATTTAAATATTATTATTTATATCATCCATGCATTGTGGTGATGAAACAAGAATCACGCTTCTTTGTGGAGCTGGTATCCCACACATGTGCACATACAATGTTACAAATTTCCAATGAATTTAATGGTAAGAAAATATGTGTTGTATTATAATTTTAGAATGATAAATATTTCATTAATATAATATATATAACTTATATACATCATTTTAACATATATTGACAGATCACGGTGTAAAATTACAATATCGACTCAGTAGTCAATATTCCACTGTACAAATGAATGATTTATTAAATTATCATTTTATAGAGGATGAATATTTACAAAGGTTTTTCAATTAATATAATAACTTATAAATATATGTAGGATACTTGATTTATTATTTTAGAATGGTTTAAAATTATATTAAAAGGGTGTAAGAAGACATAATACCAAATAATTTAGATAAGAACTATACATATTCTTTGGAATATCTCAATTTCATAACACCATATATAGAAACCCTAAAATTTTACAAAATTTATAAATATATTTTAAGACTAAGTAGCCATAACACTCAATGAATGGATTGTAAATTATAGATTCTTTGGAAGATTATGTACATTATTAGATTGGATGAAACCAAAACAAAATATCTTTTATGTAATATCTAAAATGAGTCCCTAACATCTATTGAGTTCTTTCATCTTCATATGATACCTTAGGAAATACAAGAACAATAGAATGAGCTACAAATACTTGTAAGGGAATAAACATAGGAATATAGAATATCATATGTGTTAGAAGGAATAGCATGATTACATTTAAATGTATGGAACATTTATAAATATCAATAAGGATGACAGGTGGAATATGAGATCATGTAACCATGGAATTATAGGTATTTGGAAAAACAGACATCTAGAAATTTGTAGGACATAAGGCTAACTACCAATACTATTACACATGGTGGATAATGTCCCCTAAAAGAATCAAGTTTACTCGCTATCCTAACATGATGTATCATGAGACGAAATAGTACCTAATGCATCAAATTTATACTTTATCACACTCATTTTAACATGTTCATTAATATGTGAACAACATGAAGAATCAATCATAACATATAAATATAAGGGTTACCCATGGGATCAAATATGTATTATAATAATTTCATAAGGAATAAAAATGAGTTTATCATAATGGTTTCGATGTATGAATGGATTTAAGTAAAAACATGGACATTCATAAGGAAAAATAGGCAAAGAAAATGATAAATTATTTACAACTCAAGTGAAAACATGTAAAAAGTGTGTTATTGAAACTTTAGAAATGATCCTCTTTAGCGCAGTTCAAGGAAATATTAGAGAGACAATAAAAAGGAAAAATGCAGAATTTTTTTATAAAATAAAAAAATGAGAAAAATTAGTTTTTCATGATTAAAAGTGACATTTTTTTAAAAAATATTGGTTGCTAAAAATTTATTATAATGTTTATATGAAAATCTAATAGAAATATGGAAGTTCCCATTGATTGGGCATTCTTATTCGGAGGAATTGACACGTGAACCTTATAAAACATGTAATTAACAATCAAATAAATAATAATTGAGATAAGTAAATATTATTAAAAATTAAAATATAATTTAAGAGGTTTAAATGAGATTAATTAATAATTTAATTTGGGTAACGGTATAGAATTCATAACAGGAATTAGAAAATAGAGGTTCAGAGAGATTATATTTCCTAATGTCCAAAAGTTTTCTTCACATGAACTTAATACCAAAGATAATTAAATTAGAATCATTAATAATATAATTAAGATCTTATTAAAAATTTATTTGATTTAATATAATTTTATTATGTTCATTTATGTCATTTTTTATGAGTTATATGATCTAATTTTTTCATTCATGGGTGTTCGTTTCTTTTGTTTTTTGACTAGTCACTTGTATATACGTATGAAAGATAATGTAAAATGGGAATAGTTATCCATAATTTAAATTAAATGTTCTTAGTTATTTTAAAAATATGAAATGATCATATATATCATTTTCCCCATATATGGGGATTATTCATTAGATAAAAAGTTAATGATTACCATTTAGATTTTTTTGGTGTTTTTTCAATTATGACAAATTAGTTTTATTTTATTGATTAATATTGTGAATATATATAGGTTATATTACACAACATAAATTTTAATATAAATTTTAAAATCTGTTTAAAAAATCATAATGGTTTTATGACCATCCTTGAATGTGGTATTAGGAAAAAAAATCTACATCCATGATGGTGGGTAATGGACACCTCACTGAGGATGTTTTCATTTTTGGAAAAAAGGGAAAGATAATATAATTTATGGTTTATATAGCTTTAAAATAATAAAATTATAGTATATATATGATACAGTATTTATCATGTTACTTTATATAAGGGAGTTGAGGGGGATAAGAATTTAAAAAAAATTAAATAGAGAAAGGGGAGGTTTTACCTCTTGTGTGTCGTCTTCTTGGGGACTTATTCAATGGATTTAGAAATAGTATTTTGGTGAGACCAGTAAGAAAATTTTTTTGGGAATAGTTTAATGAGTATAATTTGGTAGAACATTATAAATATTCATGTTTTATAAGGTGTGAGGAGAATAGCTAGTGAGGGGTGGAATTTATTGTGGGTGTATAAGAGTTTTTTATTTATTTTATCATTAATTTATTATTTTTTATCAAGGATCTAAATAGTGTTGATTCTTGTGACTAAATAATCTAGATACAAAAATTGAGATTGATATAGTGTCACATTACATCATCCACTACTCAACCATGACTCAAATACTCATGTATTTGTCTAAAATTATAAATACCTTAAAATACTATATTTCATTATTCACAAAAAAAATCAACTATTTTAGAAAAATCCCAAAATTAACCTGAATAAATTTATTATGTGTATAATTTAAAATGGACTTAATTTTATGAAAAAAATATTCTAAATAAGATAAATTTAATTTTTAATTAAAATCTTCATTTATTAATAAAATACTGATTTTAAAACTATAGCTGATTTTATAACACTTTGAAATTTTAATTAAGGTATCATAAAATAATTTTATAATCATAAGGAAAATAATAATTTATTATTTTATTTTATGAAAATAAATTATATTTTAAATCATTATATTCATTATCAAATTTTAAATAAATATTTATGTTTCACAGAAAATACTACTACTTATTTTATCATTTTTAAATCATTTATTAACATATTTCATGATATAAATATATTATATTTCAATTCATAATATACCTAAATTTTAATTATACTTTTATAGGTTATGATACTATTCTATTGGTAAGTTTATTATTTCTAATGGCTACATTAATATTACAATGGTCAAGTTATTATTCAATTGGTATAAGTTCCTCAATTTTTTTAAACACCAATCATTTCATTTTTAATTTTTGAAATTAATTTTTTATCAGGTGGTATATGTGATGTGTGTGTGTTTTGATATATAAAAAATTATAAGAATGGAAATTCAATTGATAATATTTTGGGTCTTGATGTTCTTCCCCTTATGTAATTTTACCCTCAAAATTTCGATTTACATACTTCAATGAAAATAGGTGATGGTTGTTCTCCTATTTCTAACTTTTAACTAGAGAAGGATAATAAAATATTTGGGCTTTAACACTTATCAAATATGAATATAAAGTTAAACATTGAACATATAAGGATAAAATTGTAAATAAAAATTATATCCAAACATGTGATTCCCTAAGATCTAATCTAGGTTATCCCTAGTGGTAGAATTATCCTTAGGGTTCTTACAAAAGTTTTATTGTCCGAATCTCAAAAAATAACTATACCTTGATCTAAAACCATTAATAGAGACCATATCATTTTAGACATTGTAATACATGATTTTAAGAGTTATTATCTATTAAATACAAACCAAAGATCGAAATGTCTAGTGCCTTTAGAGGGTTGGGTACACTATTTGAAACCATAAAACCAAAATAACACCATCTTTTATCTAATCACAACAATTAGTTCCAAACTACCTTTGAGATAATAAATTTAGTTAGGATAACCAAGGGAATACATGAACAATGGGGTGACCAGAAGTTCCTAATTATAGAATAAAAATATGAATATAGCATTGCACTGGGTTGGAGGGAATAACATTATGGCATAAAAAAGAATGGAACTTGAATAAACATAAGGAATAATAAAATGTAGAAGATGGGTTCATGTAATCATGGAATCATAGGAATTTTGTTTTAACATAAAACATGGCATAATCATGAGTCTATGTTAACTACCAAGACTATTCCATAAAATTAACAAAGTCCCATAACGAAATCAGGTATACTCCATGTCCCAATATGATGTCTCATGAGACTAAACATTAACCAATCATTTGTAGCACTATTTGGGTTCACCCATCATAAAATTTTAATTCATATGTGTTAAAAGTGAATGATCAAATTTAAGGTATAAAAATAAGGGTTACCCATGGAGATAAATGGGTATCGTAATCATGTCACATGGAAAAATAAATGGTCGTATCATATATATATTTATGAAAGAGTAGATATAAATCATAAATGGAAATTAATAAGGGAAAATAGGAATATAAAATGAAAAATTATGACCAAATAACGTAAAAATATTTAAAAATAGTTTTTACGAAACATTAGAAATGAGCCTTTTTAGTGGGATTTAAGAGAAATATTACAGCCACATTAAAGAGGACAATGGAATAATTTTTTCATAAAACCAGAAATGAAAAATGTATATTTTCAGGATAATAATGGGGATTTCATAATAATATTGTTTTCCTAAATCTTATTAGGCAGTGTACATGAAAACGGGTTAGAATTTGCGAAGTTCCCCTTAAACAGGCTTACTTATTACGAATAATTGAGAAAGGAACAATATAAAACATGTATTTACCCATAAAATAAATAATAATAAATGTATGTAAAAAATTTGAAATGTAAACATACAATTTATGAAAAATACATAAAAATAATTAAGATTTAGATTTTATAAGAGATAGAGAAAACCATAGTGGAAGTAAAAAATAGAGGCTGAGAGTGAATCATTTACATTATGACCCAAAGTGTTATGCACTTGCACACAATGTCACAGATAATAAAATTATATACTTTAATAATTTAATGAAGAACCTATTAAAAATTTATTTTTTTATTATAATTTTATTATGTTCATTTTGATACTTTTTTTGAATTATAAGATTCAATTTCATTGTTTTAGAATGCTTATTTCATTTTTTTTCACGATTTTTTCACTTTTATAGATGTACAAACAATAAGGTAATATGGTAAAAGTTATCCAAAATTGAATTTATTTGTTATTAATGAACATTATTATGATTAAATGGTCACATATATCATTTTTATAGTTATTATGATGATTAATTACCTAAAAATTTAATGACAACTGTTTAGATTATTTTGGAATTTTTTTGGTCATCACAAACTTGTTTAATTTTATCAATTAATAATATGTATAGAATCTAGATATAGAATAAAAAATATTTTTTAATATATATTCTATAGTCTGGTTTAACAATTTTAATGGTTTTATGTCCAACCTTGAAGGCCTCATTAGAAAAAAAAATCATCATCCATGATGGTGGTGAATCGACAACTGACGAATGATATTTTTATTTTTAGAACAATAGAAGAAGAGAAGAGAATTGATGGTGGATCTACCGTTTAAGAAATTTCATTCATGTATATATATATGATACTTGATTTAATGACCAAAAATTCTATTAATTTAAATTTCATTCTTTTAATTATGTCATGTATTATAAATAATATAATAATACATAAATAACACACACAACTTTATAAATATAGAATTAATGAAATAAGAGGTATTTCTAGAAGATAATGAACCTATACCAATGGAATTGTAAGTTGACCTTTGTAACTTTAATGTGACTATTATGAATAGTGAACTGGTCAACCGAATATTAACCTCAACTATCAAAGCCAACATAATATTTTGGGTATCCTTTAAAAAATATTATTTAGCTATATCTTGGAATAAGTTAATAAATGTTTTAAAAATGAATAATTAAGTGTTGTTATTTTTGTAATTCATAAATATTTATTGAATGTTTTATAATCTTGTGGAAAAACCTATATGGATTATGTGATGAGAGGGATGTATATATCCCGAAAAATTTGTTTGTATATTTTTATATCATATGAGTTAATGATGGGTAATAAGAAGATGTTCTTGATCCTCGATGGGAAGTAGGTTGACATTCCTGATCCACCAAGGGAAATAGGTGATGATGTCTGATACATTATGAAATAAAAGGTAAGTGTTGATTAGAGATCCATTATTATTTTGATAGTCTCAAATGTTATCCTAGACATAATAAATGGTTTTTATTCTTATGATGGTGACACACTAATATGACATGAACTTATGGTTCGTGAATAATTTATAATGATTTATCACTCTAATGATTTGTGTATTTTTATATGATAATGTTTTATGAAATGGTTCCAACTCATTATCCATGATAAATTATGTGTGTATTTTTAGTCATATTCATAATATCATAAACTTATTCTTATATTATTCTTTCATATGATTGTATTTTGATATTTTCTAGGTTTAATCTTATTTTTTCATCTGAGATCATCGATTATTATGTGTAATCTATCAAGGTTAAAAATATGGATTAAGTAGAGGATTTAATTGTTTTATAGTAAATGTAAAGATATTAATGGGATATATATATATGAACTTTCATCAAATAATAATATGGTGTATTTATTCTTGAATGAAACTAATATTTTATAGTCCATGGAATTTATTTGTCAAATGTTTTAAATATTCTTTGATTAAAGTGTAATATTTATGTATCAAAATCCTAGGTTTTTATTGTTTGTATTAGAGGAATATTTTAGTTTACCTTTATAAAAGAGGATGATAAAACTCTAGTGAGATCCCTTAGTATATGTATAAGGTTATTTAGAAGTATAATTATAAAGAAAACTATACGTTTAAGAAAATTTCCAAGAATATTTGTGAAGGATAGAGAGAGTGAATTTTTGCAATTATATTCTTTTATGGATAATAAAATTTGATGTGTCTCTTGTATTGTTTTACCCAGGGGTAATAACTTGGAAAATGGCACATTGTGTTAGATTCTATCATTACCTGGTCATGAAAATAGGCCTTGTTGTACACTATGATTAATATTCCAAGATTATATTCTTTGTAAATCAAAAAATTATTTATGAAAATTCATAAAGGCTTTTAATAGGCGATGTCCATGAATGACCTATGATAGAACTAATGTGTCATATATTGGAAATAATGTGTCATTATTTAGAGATCTGATAAGTGATTTTTCAAGATAATTTAGTCCCCCACTATGATTTTTTTATTACAAATTTGATTTTTGGATTTAATAAATTTTTGTAACACATAAAAACCTTGTAATTCTAAGTGTGAGAGATAATGAAATGATTTTCCTTCTAATAAAACAAACATTATGGGAGTTGGAATGAAATATAAAATTTATATTATAACATAACATTCTCAATCTATGAATCATAATGAAGTTATAAATAAGAAAAGGGGGAAAACATTATGCTGAAACCATCAAGTGGAATAAATTTTTGGATACCCTTCTCTTGGGGTTAAAAGTCTCATTACTTGTTACCTGTATTGTTTCATGTTTTTCGCTGCATTTTGGTTGTCAGGAAATTTATAACTTTATTATACTTTCTTATACATGTAATCATATTTTTAATATTCTATATGCTTTAACGTAGAATCTTTATTTTGGAAAACTTTTCATAAGTTTCATTTCCGGAACCACATTTTCGGAATCAAGAGAGTTTGTAGAACTAAGAGGTCTTGTAAATTTACCTTGTTTAACTTTGTTAAAATTTACCATATTTAAATGTTACAAAGGAATTTTTAAAGAATACAATTAACCCCTTATTGTATATTAAGCATATACATCATTATTTCGATATTACAATCAGTATCAATTCGATCCAACAATTGGTATCATATGAGGTCTCTAAAATAATTATATTTACATATAATATTTCTTGCTCATGTTTTTTCATTTTTTTATATTTTCCTTGATTAGGATATTTTTATCCTTGTTTACAAACTTTTATTACAGATAAGTTTGTTTTTAATTATTTTCTTTAATATGACAGGAATGAATGTTGGTTCAATTGACAATCTTAATCCTACTAGACCCCATATTTTCTATGGGAATGATTATGAATATTGGAGAGATCATATGAAGACTTTTTTATTAACATGGGAGTGGACAACTTTGTTATGCTTATTGGAGTTTACAAGATTCTTGATAATGAAGTTGGAACTTTTACTAATCAAGAGAAGTCAAAATATCAACTAAACTAGAAAGTACACAATACTTTGTTGTGTTCCATGACCCGGAATATATATAGCAACATTTCGTCGGGGGAAGCCACAAATTGTATTTGGAAGAAGCTTGAAGTTACACATTTTGGTGCTTCCAATGTTATTGAAACTAGAAGAGATATTCTTAGAGATGAGTACCACCGTTTTTTCATTCCTTATAGAGAACCTATATGTAAGGTACAACAGAGATTTATGACTATCGTCAACAGATTACAATCCATGTGTGAAAAATGTTTGGATGATGAGGCACTTGTAGACAAAATTACTGATATCATGCCTAATGAGTGGGAATCCAAGAGAACAGCTATAGATGAGAATAGGAAAGTTACACAGATAGCTCTTGATGAGATTTTTGTAACACTTCTTCAACATGAGACTATAATGAAGAGAGATGTCGACAATTTTAAGAAGAACAATGCGAATGGAAGTTTTGCTTTTACAACTACCTCAAATAATATGAAATCCAAAACTCCAGAGAGAGTTACAAGATCTAAGTCTAAGAAGGTTACTATTTTATCTGAATCAAGTGAAAGTGAACATTATTAGAATGAACTAGCTATTCTCTCTCAAAGGATGAATAAGATAGTTGGGAAAAAGACTTTCAGTATAGATACAAGAAGAAAAAAATAATGTATAAGAAAGACTCTAACATCACTTGTTACGAATGCAAAAGAGATGGACATATAATGCCTGATTTTCCTATTCTTAAGAGAAAAGATAGAAATGAAAAGCATTCTAGGGGGAATAGAAAAAATTACTACAAAGATAAAGATAAGATTGTTTTAAAAGCTAATGACATGGTGAGTGAAAGTGGTGGAGACTCTTCTGATGAATCCTCATATTACAAATCTTATGGGCAAAAGAATCTTGGATTACTAGCCAGATTACCTATTAATAATCATTATTTAATGTCTAAGGTACACAATGTTGAATCCATCACCAATGTATCATTGAATGCTAATTATAGTAATAGTGAATAAAATTAATCCTCAGATGAAGAATCTTCTTTTGATGAAGATAATACTTTACCTACCTATGAAAATTTTTATAGGTTTTCTAAGCTTCTTGAGAAGCAAAATTTTAATATAAAGAAAAAACATGATAAAGAAAATTATAGGATTTATATTCTCACTATGGAAATATCATATCTTTCTAAAGATATTGATAATAAAACACTTTATTTTAAAATTATTCCAAAAAACATTGAGGAAGTAAATTTTGAGAAGGAAAATCATTCTAAGGATCTAGAAAAAGTAATTTCTAAGAAATTTTTTTTCAAGCCTAACTCTAGTGCTAAAACTGATGTTTTTAATGATAAGAACTTATTTATTAGACTAAATTCATAATTATTTACCTGGTGGAATTTTTTGTCAAAATTTACCTTAGGGAAGGAAAACATTGATAAAATGTATTCTCAAATTCTACCTCTAAGGAATAATTTTGGATTTGGTTATACAAGTTAAAAACTGATTTTTAGTAACAATTATTTTTTCCTCAAATTGGTCCATTCTCCACTAAGTGTCAGCATGGTGGGGATTGGGAAAAAAACTTCTCCTTAAACAAAATTTAGTCTTTAGGTCCTCATAAAGCCTATTTTTTCAAAGAAAATGTGGATACCTAAAATTTTTCATTCTGAAGTTTCCGGATCCAAAAAATTGTGGTTTCTGAAAGTCTAACACTATTATTTTTAAGAAAGTAAATATAGTACAAATATCAATACATCGTACATGGATAATGGATGTTCCAGGAATATTACTGGTAATAAAAACTTCGTCAAAAATATTATCAAGATGAATGGAGGAAAAGTAACTTTCGGAGATAATTCTAAATGAGAAATTATTAGTATAGGAAACATTGTTCTTCTTGAAAAATCATTGATTTCAAATGATTTATTTGTTAATGGTCTTAAGCATAAACTCATTATCATAAGTCAATTATGTGATGAAAGTTATCTTGTGAATTTTAGGAATGACAAGTTCTTAGTACAAAATTCCATGTTAGAGTTTAATCATTCTTCCCATAGGTAAGAGAATGTTTACACACTAAACATAGAAGACCTTAAGATCCAAGACCTACCTTGACTTAGTGCAATATAGTCTCATTTTTTTGTGGCATAGAAGTTTAGGACACTATAAACATAGGAACCTATGCAAACTCTCTATGAAATAACTAGATAATGATCTACCGGAGCTTAGATTTGATTCTTGAAAAGTTTGTAATACTTATCAATATGGAAGGAAACATAAATCAAGATTTAAATTAGTCGGTGAAGTCTCAACCATTGATGCATTGTAGTTGGTTCATATAGGACTTTTTGGTCTCACACAAACTGGAATCATTGGAGGAAAATATTATGTATTTTTCTTAGTTGATGATTACACTAGATTTACGTGGGTCTATTTTCTAGTAATGATATATGAAGATTTTTCTTATTTCAAAACTTTTAGAGCCCAAGTTAAAAAATGAGAAAAACATTCCTTTGATAACAATTCATAGTGATCATGGAGGAGAATTTCAAAATTCTGGTTTTAAACTATTTGTTGAAGAGAAGGAATTACTCATATCTTCTCAGCACCCAGAACACCTCAACAAAATGGTGTTGTTGAAATAAGAAATATTAATCATCAACAGATAACAAGAACCATGTTTATTGAATATTTAGTTGCCAAACATTTTTAGGCTAAAGGTGTAAGTACTTCTTGTTATACTATAAATTGTGTTTTGATTATACCTTTCTTAATAATACTTTTTATGAGTTATAGAAAGGTAAAAAACCCAGACTCTCCTACTTCATGGTTTTTGGTTGCAAGGTATTCATTCTGAATACTAAATATAATCTACACAAATTCACTGCAAAATAGGATGAAGAAATTTTCTTAGGATACTCCATAACATCAAAGGAATATAATGTTTTCAATAAAAATACTTGTATTGTTGAAGAAATAGTACATGTAAAATTTGCTGAAACTGATCCTTTTGTTTTTAAAAAACCTCAACTTGCATCTTTAGATGTGTTTTTAAAAACTAATCATCAACCTTTGTTAGAATATTCTTCTGATAAGGTAAATGATGAAGAAAATATTTCTGATGAATTTACCCTAGAAGACTTCCTATGCTATGTTAATTAACAAGTTTTACAAAACCAAAATTAGTTGCTTCTAAAGAATCATCCTTGTGATAGTGTCATTGGTGATGTGAATCACCCTGTAAGGACTAGAATTTCTTTAATAAACGAAGTGGAATATCTAGAATTCCTTTCCCAATTAGAACAAAAAAATCCACTGATGAAGCTTTAGGTGATGATGATTGGATTAAATCTATGCAAGATAAGATAAATGAATTTGAAATGAATAATGTCTAGACCTTGGATGAAAGACCTAAGGAAACTTCTGTTATTAGAGTAAAATGGGTCTTCAGAAATAAATGTGGTGAAAATGGAACCATAGTAAGAAATAAAGCTAGATTGGTTTCTAAAGTCTATAATAAACATGAAGTAATAGACTATGATGAAACATATGCTCTTGTAACTAGACTTGAATCTATTCGTATTCTACTTTCCTTTGCAGCATTCTTCAATTTCAAACTTTTTCAAATGGATGTTAAATGTTTTTTCCTTAATGTTTTTGTACAAGAGGATGTTTTTGTTGAACAACCTCCTGTTTTTGAAGATTCAAAACTTCTTGAACATGATTAAAAACACTCCAAATCATTTTATGGACTTAAGAAATCCCCTCGAGCTTGGTATGATAGATTTACAATATTTTTCCATCAAAATAATTATGTTAAATAAAATGTTGATCCAACCCTTTTTATAAAAAAATATAATAAAAATGTTTTTATTGATAAAATTTATGTTGATGACATTATATTTGGTTAAACTCAGCAATCTTTAACTGATTACTTTGCAGATCTAATGAAATCTGAGTTTGAAATGAGTATGATAGGTGTGTTAACATTTTTCCTTGGTTTTCAAATTTCTCAAAAACTAGATGTAATCTATATATCCCAACATAAGTATATTAAATATCTTATTAAAATATATGGATATGACTACAATAAGAGTATTATTACTCCCATTGGTACCTAAAATTCACATGATCTAGATGAAGTGGGGAAACCAGTAGATCAAACATCTTTTAGAGGTATGATAAGAAGCCTACATTTCATGATAGCTAGTCATCTAGACTTAATTTTTTCAATATACTTATGTGCAAGATATCAATCCAATCTTAAGTAATTTCATTTAAAAGAAGTGAAAAAAATTGCAACGTAAAGGGAACCATGGATCTTGGTCTCTTTTATACTTCTGTAAATGATTTTGTTTTAAAATGTTTTTCGGATGCTGACATTGGTGGATATAGAATGGACAGGAAAAGTACATCTGAAACATGTCATTTTATAGGAGATTAACTAGTTTTTTGGTCATGAAAAAAGCAACACTCTGTAGAAATTTCCATTGCTAATGCAGAATATGTAGCAGCTGGAAGTTGTTGTTCTAAAGTGTTATAGATGCAACACACACTCACAGATTATGGTATGAGTTTTACCAAAACAAAAAAATTTGTGATAATTCTAGTGTCATTTCCTTAAGTAAAAACCATGCACATCACACTTGTTCAAAACACATAGATATTAGGCATCACTTTTTTAGGCATCACAAAAAAAAGGAAATATCATTCTTCAATTTATCAGAACACAAGATGAACTTGCTGATATTTTCACAAAAGATTTACCCTTCGATAGATTTGAATACATTAAATAGAAGTTATGAATGATAACTATAAGGTAACCTTCCATGTCAATTTCCTATTGAATCAAATAACCTTATAGTAAAGAACTACTTTTTATCGGGGGAGTACATTTCTCTATTATAATTCTAAAAACAATTCATAATGAAGAATTTTTTAGTTCAAAATTTTTCGTAATGAAGATATTTGTAGTTCAAAATTTTTTGTAATGAAGATGTTTTTTTCAGTATAAAATTTTTGTAATAGAAATAATTTGCAGTTTTTTTTGTAATGAAAAATTTTGTAGTTAGATTTTTCATAATAAAATTTTTGTAGTTTAAAAAATTTTCGTAATAAAAATTATAAGAATCTAAAGTTCTTCAAGAATAATTTTCTTCAATACAAATAATTTCCTAGTAATCTGAAAAGTATGATTCCTTTCTTAAATTTTCATAATAATCTTTTACTTGTTGGTATTTTTTTCTTTTGTAAAATTTTCTTATTCACCTTTTCTTAAATCTGGATGTTTTTCTTAAAAACCTCAAAAGATCAGATTCTATCAAAATTTCTTTCCAGCTATCATCTCAAATGTCAGATCTGATCAGATGGTTTTTCAACCATTGGATTGAGTATGGAAGTTGAACTGTCACCACAATTTTTTATATAAAGGACCCCCGATAGTTTTCCCACATCGAAACTCAAGCTCGTGCGTGCTGAAGCTCTTCCCTCCTACATAAGACCATTGAAAACTTCTCAGATCCTTCCTACGTTCGAGTGTCTGCCAAAGTCTCCTCTAAGAAAGATATGTCAATTTTCAAACCAATATCTGAATGGTAGATATACAGATAAACGTTAGTTGATCAGATGTTTTTCAGAAAGTATGATTCTATTATCTCTTAGAACATAATGTTGAATGGGTGGGAGAAAGTGTTTGCCTTTCAAAACCAGAAGCTCAGGATTTGGTATATTGGTAATTTTAAACAAAATTCTATGAGTCAGTAATTTTTTTCAATGAATAAAGGGGGATTAGGTTTTCATTCAAGTGTTATGGATTTTCATATTCACTTTCTTACCCCAAGGCTGTGAGCTTGGTTGGTATTCCATATGTAGGGGAAGCTGAGTTTTGTTCTCATATGCTGCTTAATGTTCAAGGTTTTTCGGATAAGGTGAACGCAATGACTTTCCTTGGTCTCTCAGAAGTAAAGACTCTAAAGATTCTTCACCTCACTGATAATTATCAAATACATGAATTGTGGTTTCAAGGATTTATCATACCGAGTAAAGGAGACAAGGATACTTTGAATAAAAGTGATATGTACATTTTGGATTTCTTGGTAAACCTAAGGAAGATAATCTTGGTAAAGCATATATTGGTTATGATCGAGAACATGGAGAATGGAAATTTAAATTCTCAGATTATTATGTATCCAACCATTAATTAAAATATGAATTTTTGGTGTCTAGAATCTTTAAAAATACCTTTCAAAAATAAGTCAAAAAATAGCAATGTTATGTTGTTAAGTGATGATACTCTCTGAATGATGAAAGTTGGATTTTATAAAGAATTCAAAGAATTATTTGATTTGTTTGAGTATGAGTCAGAAGCCTTACCAAATAAACAAGAGGTAGTTGAGACCTCTAAAAAGGGTGGAAGGAAGAGGAAGTTGAAGGATGTAGAGGAGAAAGGAAAAACCCCAGTGGCTAAGGAAACCCAATCCGCACCACCAAATCCAAAGGAAAAAAATCCTATCCTGATGAAGTTGTAGCAAAGTGGAGAGAAGACAAGAGAAATAAAAAATAAAGGGAGCCTAAATTTGGCTTGGACCCTACTGAAGCAAAGTGTTTGAGGGAGAAGGCATCTGAAGAACTTGAAAAGCAAGAGAAAGAGAAAAGTAGTAGAAGAAGTTGTCTGAGGCTAAAATAGTTCAATCCCTTCAGAAGGCTGCTGAGAAAGCATCTGAGAATATTTCGGTACCCGAATCCTTATTTGTTGAATCGTTACCATATACTACAGGTAAGAAGTTTGTGACTTCAGAAAAATTCCAGGAAAAATAACTATAACAAAAAGAAGTATAAGAAGAAGAAGATGGCAGTGGTGATACTCATGATTTGATAAAGCAAGTAGAGGATTTTCATGAGATGGATAGCCCTTCTGAGAAATTATCATTTCGAACTTATCAAGCTGATTCCTCAAATATTGCTACTCCTGGTAAGGATGAAGAGAAGGGTGAAGAAGAGGTAGACAAACCTTATGAAGAAGAAAGCATCAATAAATATTTCATTCACAAAGAGGATGCTGAGGCAGGAGCTGAAAAGGAAGAATTTGATGAAGACAAAATTGTTAAGCTGTGTAATAGTGAAAAACAATCTCCTGATCAAGAAGAATTCATTCTGAAGGTTGATAAGTGAAAATAGGTAGTAGTTGATACACCAACCAAGGATGTGGTAAAGAAGAAAGATATTGGTGTTTCTTTAAAGATGAATGCTACTGAGTTAGAAAAAGAAACCTCACCTAGCAAAATATTATACATGATTTTATAGTCCAGTCTTTGAAGAAGCTTTTTAGGACTATACCAATATTTCCAAGCATAGACTCGAGATTCCAGGTGCTTCAACACACCATAAATCAAAAATCGGATTCATTATCCATGGTGACGGAAAAGCGTGTTAAACTAAAGGCAGACTTCATGACTTTTCTTATTAGATATGAAGCCCATAAAAGGTCATGAAAATAATATGACAATATGGTCAAAGAAAATAGTACAAGAGATGATAATTCACGATGAATTCCTAGAAAGTGTCACGGATGCATTTGACACCGAAGATGTAAAGATCAAGGATCTCATAAATAGTTTTGAGGAAAATCTATCTTTGGAACATAATTCTTGGATACAATAAGTAAAATATCTAAATGGTAAGTTGTATTCTGTTGCTCAGAGTTGGAATAGGGAAAGAGATCTTAGAATTGAACATGGGGAAAAATTTTCTAAGCAAGAAGAAGTTCTAAAGGGGTAGGCAGAATATCCTAAGGCTAGGGAAGGAAAAATAAAATCCGTAGAGAAGAAAACAAAATATCAGAATCAGCTTCTCAAACATGTATAGGAGGATCACAAGGAACTCAAGATGCTCAAAACCATAGTAAATAATTTGATGCCGAAAGATAAGTAAATATAATCTTATTCAATTCATATATTTTTTTTTCCTTATATTTATAAATTTTTCCAATCTTAATGAAATTTTGGGTTTCTTTTATATGTTTTGTTGTCTAGTACTAATATTTCAGGTACCATATTTTCTTTCCCATTCCCTTTAATCATTTTAGAAAATCACAAAGTGGGAAAAAGGGATGATAAAAAATAATACAATGTAAAAGAAGTTATTTTCCTATGTAAGGAGATGTTCTTATCCAAGAAGATTTTCATATGCAAAAAAATTATATGTCTTAGTCCAGAAATAAAGAATATGATCCTTAGTGTTTCCAAAGCCTAACAGGGAGTTATTCTTATTCATCCTTTCCCATGTGTTAAGGGGGATAAGTTTTATTTTCAAAGTCTAGCAATTTTTTTTCTACGTTGTTATATTATTTTTCTTAAAGATATTTCTGCTTTCCAAAACGGGGGATATATTTGAGTAAATAAGGTTTCCTTATGACTTTTCCATTCCTTCTTTATTTGAAAATCATTAACACTCGATCTGAAGGAAAAATTTATTTTATCTTAATTAGGAAAATTTTCCTTAAAAAAATTTCTTTCCTAAAATAAATTTTCTCCTTAACCTGTGTTGCTTTTATACGGAAATATTATTTCCCCAATGAAATTTATTCTTACCATGTTTTCATTGTGTATATTATAATATAACTCATTTTATTTCTAAGTATAAAATTCGAGTTTGAAAATAAAACCTCAGAATTTTATAAATACATAGATATAGAGTATTCTATTTTCAGGATCCGAATTCATACTCATAACTTTCTGAGTTCAGACTCTGAATTCTTCGAATTTAGACATTGAAATTTCTGAGTTAGACTCCGAATTTTCTGAATTTTGACTTCGAACTTTCTGAGTTCAGACTCCAAATTATTTGAATTCAGGCTCTGAAAATATAATGTTATATATCTAAGTATTTATAAGATTCTGAGGTTTTAGTTTCAATTTTTTTTACATAGGTGGAAAATGAGTTCTATTATAATATGAATAATAAAAACATGGTAATAATTAATTTATTTAGGGAAGGAAAATATCCTTATGAAAGCAACAAAAGTTAAGGAGAAAATTTTCTTGAGGAAGGAAAAATTCCTTAAGGAAATTTTTTCTAATTTGGATAAATTACATTTTTCTTTATGATAGAGTGTTTGTGATTTTCAAAACAATAATGAATAGAAAATTCATAGAGAAACCTTATTGACTCAGCATAAATAAACTTATTTTTATGATTTTTTGTCTTAATAATGTAGTTTATAAATGGATTGGTAGAATTAAAGAGATATTTTCTATTCTCTAATATTTGGAGAATGAAAAATTCATCCTATAAATATATTATTTAGAAGGAAAATTAAATAATTGGTGGACTCTTATCAAGAATATGATGAAAAAAATATGAAATTGACTCAATATAGTGGGATGAGTTTAAGATCTTATTCTTCATTATATTTTGTTTTTATTATTCATATAAAAATGGAGAAATAATTCCTTGATCTAAAATAGAAGGATGATGAATCTTTTGTTTCATAGGAGGAATATTTTATAAGGCTTACATTTTATGTTTTTGTTATTATCATCCAACATGAATTTAAGGATGGTAGATTCATCAATGTATTAAAATCAATACTCTATAAAGTGTTTTCCATAAATTAATTCGGTAGTTATGAATAAATTTTCCATCTTTCTCTAATGGTAGAAATGAATATTGGTGTTTCTCATCCATTTTATGGTTTCGATTAGAAAATAAGTATTAAATTCAATGGAAATTCTAAAAAACAAGGAGAAAAGATAATGATATTTCCATTATACTCATTGTAAAGATAAAAACCTATGTAAATTATGTTATTAATTAAATATTTATGTTTTTAAAGTCATTTTATCAGGTGGATGAATAAAAAGGGTTTGGGAAGAAGTTAACAAATGATGAAAATAGAGAGAAATATACAAAAACTGAATAACCCACAATCAATTGATTCAAATTAAATGAGTATGGGAGTTATGAATATAAATGAACCAATCCAAGGTATAATAAGGATGAAAATAAAGAAAATCCTCTAAGGACAATTTAAAAAGGGAAATGTTATGTAATCAAAATAGTTGAAGTGAATAATAATAAATAGGGTACACTTATCCTACAATCAATATTTTGGGAAAATAATGTTTTATTTTGAATGAAATATCCCCAATACAATCTTAATGGTCATACATTAATGTATATTTATATGAATACAAGCATTGGTTATCTATCTCTAAATAGATTTTGGAATAAGAAAATCACATTTGATATTCTGAATCAACTTATGATCATTTATCGATGTAAGAATGAACTCGTACTCCTAATGGTATTGTTTTTGGACCATGAGATAATTATATTATATAATAAATTTTTATTTATACTTTTAATGCGTATATGTACCAATTTATGATTGTCATAAGATTTATAGATACTGTTATGGGTTTATGAGTTCAGTTTTGATCATAATTATAAATCATTAGACATTAATTTTTGGTTTTATGTAATGAGAGTTTAATAATTTTAAGAATATTCTGGGAGACAATAATAAAATTATAACACTTAAAATTTTTATTTTTTTGAGAAAAGTTATTTAAAGAATACCATTACATTTCTTGAACATAATATTAAAGCTATTGGTAAACTTTAAAGTTTATATTATCTTTGATGTTTAGGTAATTATAGGTTATTTAAATTTGGCAAACATATAGGATTTATTTTAATATATTTTTTCGAAAAAGGATAACATGCATTGTAGGAATAAAATCATCCCATCAGGCATGGGTGTAGGTATTAAACCCAAAACTAATGGATGGTAGGGTGTTGTGCCTGCCACTAGCATATGTGAAATAGTATATCATGATGGAAAACATAGAGATAAATATTTTTGAACATATAAAATCATAAATTTATCAATAAGATAAAAATTATAAGGGGATGTTACAACCATTAAAGATATTAGAATGGACCTAGGAAAACATCACCTTGTTTTCAGTTGTTAAAATATCCTAAAAAATTAATGGGAATAATACAATATGTTTTGTAGAAATAAAACCTTTCAAATTAAAATAAATTCATTACTATTAGAGAATTTTTATATTTGGATCAGATAAATAATATATTTATTGTGTACATGATAAGGTTTTATGGATTACAACATTCCATTGAGTTGGACCAGGATATGATGTTTTCATTGAAGTTGAAGTGAAGTGTTTAGTATGATTTTGATCTAGAGTAAAATTTTATCATTGTTATTATCCTCAAACAGATGGTCAGTCTAAGAGAAAAATAAAAACACTATATAATATGCTTATATTTTTTGGATGGATTTCAGAGGTAGTTTGGATCAACACCATCCTCTAGGTGAATTCTTATTCAATAGTAACATAAACCTGTGTATTTATATAGTTCCTTATGAATCCCTATAAGGAATTAATTATAGTAATCCAATGTAATGGGATGAGGATAAAAGAGAAAGCTATTTGGAACTCATATTTTGAATAATTGGTAGATATGGTTATATCAATTTTGTAGTGCATCAAATACAATCAGTTTCAACATAATGTTTATAAAGATAATTGTATATGGGGTATGATATTTTATGTTACTGAAAAATTATTTCATATAATTTATACATGGATTGAATTTTATAAATTTTTCTTTATAAATATGAGGAATTGAATTTTTAATTAAAATCATCATTTATTCATAAAATACTGATTTTAAAATTATAACTGATTTTTTAACACTTTTTAAATTTAACGTAGGTATCATAAAATAATCTTATAATCATAATGAAACAAAACAATAATTTATTATTGTATTTTATGAACATAAATTTCATTTTAAATCAATAAATTCATTATCAAATTGTAAATAAACATTTACGTTTCAGAAGAAATAGGACAACTTATTTTATCAATTTTGAAACTTTAATTTATATATTCTATGATATAAATATATTATATTTTAATTCATAATATATGTTAATTTTATTTTAACTTTTATAGGTTATGTTACTATTATATTGGTCAGTTTTCTATTTATAATGGTCACGTTAGTATTGTAATTGTCAAGTTATTATTCTATTGGTATAAGTTCCTTAATTTTTTTAAACACCACTTATTTCATTTTTAATTTTTGAAAATAATTTTTTTATTAAGTCATATATGTGATGTGTGTCTTTTATGATATATTAAAAATTATAATAATGTAATATCAATTTATAAAATTTTAGTTTTTCATATTCTTCCATCTTATAAAATTTCACCCTCAAAATTTCAATATACATACTACAATGAAAATAGGTGACTATAGTTCTCTTATTTCTAGCATTTAACTAGTGAAGGATAATAAATTTTTTGGGCTGAATACATATATAATATGAATATAAAATTACACCTTAAACATATATGGATAAACATGTAAATAAAAATTATATCCAAACATGTGATTCCTTAAGATCTAATATATGTTATCCCTAGTGGGAGAATTATCCCTAGGGCTCATATTAAAGTTTTATAGTTCCAATATCCAAAAATAACTAGAAATTTATATGATACCATATATAGAGACCAAATCATTTTAAGAATTTTAATACTTTATTCTAAGAATGACTACCTATTAAATACAACAAATTATTATAATGTATTGTGTTTTTGGAAGATTAGGTACACTATTAGAAATCATGAAACCAAAATAACCCCATCTTTTATTTTATCACCACAATTAGTTCCTAACTACATTTGAGATATTAAATATATATATAATAACCAAGAGAACAAATGATAAATGGGATGTCCATAAGATCCTAATAATGTAATAAAAATAGGAATATATCATTGCACTTGGTTAGAGGGCACAACATGGTGACATAAAAAACAATGGAACATGAATATAAATAAGAAACAATAACATATAGAAGTTGATATCTTTTTATCATGGAATCATACGAATTTGGACATAACATATAACATGCCATAAACATGATTCAATGCTAACTACTAATACTATTCCAGATAATGAACAAAGTCCCATAATAGAATTAGGTTTACTCTATGTCCCAACATGATGTCTCATGAGACTAAAATTTTTCCCAATTCATTGTAGAACTATTTGGGTGAACCCATCATAACATGTTAAAGAATATGTTTTCCATATGAAGAATCAAATGTAAGGTATAAACATAAGGGTTACCCATGGGGATAAATAGGTATCGAAATAATTCCTTAAAGAAAAAAAATCATCGTATAATATATGTATCTATAAAAGAGTATATTTAAATCATAAATGGAAATTTATATGGGAAAATGGGATATTAAATGAAAAATTATGACCAAATAATGTTAAAATATGTAATAAGAGTGTCCATGAAACATTATAAACGAGGTTTTTTAGTGCGGTTTAGGGAAAATATTTGATAACATTAAATAGGACAATGGAATAATTTTCTCATAAAACCAGAAATGAAAAAAAATTAGTTTTTTATGATAATAATGGGGATTTTATAAAAATATTGGTGACCTAAATATTATTATGGAGTGTACATGAAAATGGGTTAGAAAGTGGGAAGTTCCCTTTAACTTATATTTCTTAGCCAGATGAATTGAGAAGGGAGCATTATAAAACACGTATTTACCCATAAAAGAAATATGAAATGATCTAGGTAAAAAAATTTAAACATAAACAAAGTATTTAGGAGGATTACATAAAAATAAATATGAATTACATTATGGAAGATATAGAGAAAACCTCAGTGGAAGTAAAAATGGTGGCTGAGAGATAATCCTCTACAGTATATCCCAAAGTGTTATGCACTTTCACTTAATTTGACATATAATGAAATTAAATTCTTTAATAATTTAATGATTAACCTATAAAAAATGAATTTTATTTTATATAATTTTATTATGTTCATTTTTTTCATTTTTATGAATTATAAGATTCAATTTCATCATTCCGGAATGCTCATTTCATTTTTTTTCTTGATTTTTTCACTTCTATACAAGTACAATCAATCATGTAAAATGAAAATAGTTATCTAGAATTGAAATTATTAATTATTAATGATCATTCTAAAATGTTAAATAACCTTATATATCATTTTTTCTAGTTATTATGATGACTAATTACATAAAACATTAACGATAACCGTTTAGATAATTTTGGCATTTTTTCTGTCATCACAAATTTTTTTATATTATTAATTACTATTATGTATATATACTAGTCCCAGAATAATAAATATGTTGTAATATACATTTTTTAGTCTTGTATAACCATTATAATGGTTTGATGGACAACCTTGAAGGCCTTAATATAAAAATAAATCATCATCCATGATGGTGGTGAATTAACACCTCATGAAATATGTTTTCAATTTTAGAATAATTGGGGAAGAGAAGAGAATTAATGTTGGATATGCCATTTACGTAATTTCATTCTTGTATGTATATATGATACTTGATGTAATGAATAATAATTATATCAAAAGAAATTTTATTCTTATAATTATTTCATATTGTATAAATCACATAAAAATACATAAATAACACACACAAAATATTATAAATATCGATTGAATGAAATAAAAGATATATCTAGAAGTTAAGGAACCAATACCAATGGAATAACAATTTAACCTTTGGAATTGTAGTGAGACTGTTATGAATAGTGATCCGGTCAATCAAATGTTAACCTCACCTATCAATGTATACATAATATTTTGGTATCTTATAGAAAAAAATATTATTTATCAATATCACAGAATAAGTAAATAAATGTTTTGATAATGAATAATTTTGTGCTGTTATTTTTGTAAATAATAAATATTAAGTGAATGTTTGAAAATGATGTTGAACAAAAATATATAGATTATGTGATGGGTGGGATGTATATCTCCCTCTAATGTTGTGTGTATTTTTTATATCTTATGAGATAATAATGAGTAATAGGATGATCTTCTTGATCCTCGATAGGAATTAGATTCACATTCCTGGTCCACCATGGGAAGTCGGTGATGATGTCAGATACCTTATCAAATAAAAGATAATTTTTGATTTCAGGGCCATTATTATTTGGATATGTTATAATGTTATCCTTGAAATATGAAAGGGTTTCTATACAAATGATGGTGACAAACTTATATGACATGAACTTATGGTTCATGATTAATTTATGAAGATTTGTCACTCTAACATTTTATGTATTTTTATATGATAATGTTTTATGAAATGCTTCTAACTCAATATCCATGATAAATTTTGTATATATTTTATAGTTATATTCGTAATCTCATACCATTATTCTTATCTTATGCTTTCATATGATCATCTTTTGATATTTTCCAAGTTTAACTTATTTGTTCATCTAATCTCACTCATTATTATGAATAATTTATAGAGGTTAGGATGAATGTCTTAGTTAGGGAATTTATATGATTTTTACTAAATAGAATGATATTTATGGGATATATTGTGATCATTTATGAAATAATAATATTAGTGAATATAGTCTTGAAAGACACTAATATTTTATAGTCTGTTGGAATTTATTTTTCAAATGTATTAAATATTCTTAGATAAAGGTGTAATATTTATGTATCAAAATCCTTGGTTTTTATTTTTATATTAGATAAATGATTTAGTTTACCTTTAGAAAATAGGATGAGAAAACTCTAGTTAGATCCTCTAGTTTATGTCTAAGGTTATGTATAAGGATAATTTTATAGCAAACTTTATGTTAAAGAAAATTTCCATGAATATTTGTGAAGGATAGAGAGTGATTTTGGGAAAGTATATTCCCTTATGGATACAAAAACTGGATGTATCCCTTGAATATTTATAACTAGGGGTAATAACTCTAAAAAGGGCACATTGAGTTGGACTCGATCATCTCCTAGTGCATAGAAATAGGCCTTGTTGTACACTAGGTTTACTATTCCTAGGGGATATGATTTGTAAATTAAAAAACTATTTATGAGAATTCAGGAAGGATTATAACAAATGATGACCATGAATGACCTATTTTAGACCTAACATGTCATATATTGGAAATAAGGTTCCATTATTTAGAGATCAGATAAGTGATATTTCATGATAATGTAGTCCCCCTCTATGATTTTGTTTTATTAAAATTTAATTTTCAAATTTAGTAAATGGTTGGAACACATAGTAACCTTGTTAATAATAAGAGAAAGATATAATTAAATTATTGTCCTCTTAATAAACCAAACATTATGGGAGATTCAATGCGAAATATTGTTGTTTTTATCACTAAACATTCTCAGTCTATGAGTCATAATGATCATAAAAATGATAAAAGAGGGAAAAAATTATGTTGAATCCTTCAAGAGGAAAAAATAAACTTATTTTATTGATTTTTACACTAAAAATGATTGTTGGAAGTGAATTTTTAAATTTTAAATGATATTTTCTATTCTCCGTTGTTTGGAGAATGAAAATTCCATCCTAGATATCTATTATTTAGAAGGAAAAATTAATCACGGTTGGACTCTTATCAAGAAAATGAGGAAAGAATATAGAATTGACTCAGTATTGTGGGATGATCTTAAGAGATTATTCGTAATTGAATTTATTTTATTCACATAAAAATGGGGAAAGAGTTTCTTGATCTAAAATAGAAGGATGATGAATCTTTTGTTTCATAAGATTAATATTTTATAAGGCTAGCGATGTATGTTTTTGTTATGATCATCCAAAATGAATTTGATGTTTTTAAATTCATAAATGGATTAAAATCAAACCTCTATAAAGTGTTTTCTAAAAATATATCAATAGTTGGGACGAAATGTTTCATTTTTTTATCACGGTAGAGATAGAGATTAGTGTTACTCATCAGTTTCATGGTATTGATTATAAAATAAGTATTAAATTCAATGGAAACTCTAAAAAAGGATAAAAGATAATGATATTTCTATTATAATCAATTTGGGGATAGAAACTTATATAAATTATGTTATTAATAAATGTTTTCTATTTTTAAAGTTGTTTTATCGAGTGGCTAAATAACAAAGTATTGGGAAAAAGTTAGCTAATGATACAAATAAAGAGAAATATCCACAAACAGAATAACACACAATCAATTGATTAAAACACAACGGTTTTGGGAGTTATGAATATCAATTAACCAATCCAAGGTATAGTGTGGATGAAACGGCATAATGGCCTCTAAAGTCAATGTAAAAAGGGAAATTTTTTATAATAAAATTAGTGGATGTGAATCATAATAATTAGGTCACACTTATCCTATAATCATTATTTGGGAAAATCGTGGTTTATTTTGAATAAAATATCCCCAACAAAATCAGGATTTTCATACCTTAATGTATATGTATGTGAATATAAGTATTTTTTATCACTATTTAAATATATTTTGGAATAAGAAATTCATATTTATTATTCTTAATCAACTTATGATTATCTATCGATATTAGAATGAACCCGCACTTCTAATGGACAGGTTTTTGGACCATGAGATAATTGTTTTATATAATAAATATTTATTTATATTTTTAATGAATATATGTATCAATTGATAATTAGATTAAGAGTTATAGATACAATCATGGGTTTCTATGTTCAATTTTGATCATAATTTTTAAGTCATATACAACAATTTTTGGTTTTATGTGATGAAATTTTATCAATATTAAGGATATTTTGGAATACAATGATAAAAATAGAACCCTTAAATTTTTTATTTTCTAGTGAAAAGATATTTATGGAATACCTTCAAATTTTATGAACATAATATTAAAGGTATTTTTAAACTTTCATGTTGATATTTTCTTTGATGTTGAGCTAATTATATGTTATTGGAATTTTGGGAACCCTATATGAATTATTTTAATATTTTTTTTTCAGAAAAATGATAACATGCATACTTGGAAAAACTCACCCCATCAGACATGGGTGTAAGGATTGAGCCCACAATTAATGGGTGATAATTATATTGCCTACCACTTGACTATGTGAAATACTATATCTAGTTGGACAACATGGAGATATATATTTGTGATCATATAAAATTAGAAAGATATCAATAAAGATAAAAATTATAAGGGGATTTTGCATCCATTACCTATACTAGAATGGACATTGGAAAACATCATCATGCATCCTGTTGTTAGAATATCTCAAATCGTTAATGGAAATAATACAATATGCATTTTAGCTAACAAAAAAAGTCCATGAAATTTATCACAATCATATCATATTTATATCTGGATCAGATAAATAAGATATTTATTAGGTACATGATAAGGTTTTATAAATTACAACATTCCATTGAGTCTGATCAGGATTTGATGTTTTCATTGACGTTATAGTGAAGAGTTTAGTTTGATTTTGATATAGAGTTACATTTTATTATTGTTTATCATCCCCATACAGATTGTCATTATGAGAGAAAAATAGAAACTCTATTGAATAATCTTATATTGTGTTGTATTGATTTCAAATGTGTTTGGGATCAACACCATCCCCGGGTTGAATTCTTATTCAATAGTAACTTACAGTTGTGTATTTAGATGGTTTCTTATAAATACCTATAAAGAATTAATTATAGGAATCCAATGTAATGGGATGGAGATATAGATTAAAAGCTATTTGGAATTGATATTTTTGAATAATTGGTAGATATTGTTATATCCATTTAGTATCGCATCAAATTCATTTTCTTTCAACATAATAGTTATGCTTATAATTGTAGATGAGATATGGAATTTTATGATAGTGAAAAAGTATTTCAGATAAGTTCTACATGGATAAATGTAAAGAGACTTTGAAGAAAAGGGAAAACCTTTCCCTATTTAAACCCGTCTATTTGAAATTTGTATCATGTAATGAGGATAACTTATTGGTTGGTTCTTCCACTTAACCTATATCATTTTCAGGATGTGTTACAATTAACTATCCTGCAGATGTACATGTCTGGTCTTTAACATGTACTGAACTTAGATGTCTTACCACTTGAATTTTACCTTTCAAATAAAGAAAAAAATATTATATTCTATATCATAGATAAAAAATTCTATGAAATATGAAAACTAAACAAGTCAATGTTTTGTCCTGAAACCACCTATTTGAACAAATCACATCACTTCGTGAGGTGATAGTCCATTGTATATATGATCAGTGTTATCATCTTCTCAAAAAAAATTAAAGGCATGAATTAATGATTGATATAATAATTATATAAGAATTATAATATAATAAATATCATTTATAAAATAAAAATCCATCCTTATATCTAACTATGAGATTTGGTAATGAAAAAATGAATGACATCAGTTCACGAGGATGTAGCTTGCTATACACACGAAGGATGACTGCATAAGCCCTTTTATAGAAGTGGATGTTGTTTCAGGTCATGAGATTATCCTAAAAATACCTTAGTATATGTATTAAAATTAAGTTTTTTTATCATCTAGGTATAATAAAAAATAATGGATTTTAGGAAGAAATAAAAAAATGTTCATTATTGAACATTACCTCTTCTTCGGGTATCCTCCTTAGGGTTGCACAAAAGCAATTATCGGTTGGTTTTTTTATAACAAAAAAGCTTCTACTATGGTAGGTTGGATGTTGGTAAGTTATTTTTTTAGGGATTGGACGAACCAGAAGGGTTTTATGTTTTTATAAAGAGAGGATAGGGGTGGCCTTTATATAAGTGAGTTGAGTGGAACACTAGTATATGTTTTTAAATAGAGAATTAAACCAAGATTGTTTTATGTAACAACGATCTATTACTAAAAATTATAGTTAGTATATGGTATAAGAATTAAATATTTCTAGATAATGGGGTTTGGACAAGTTTTGGATCATTTTTTACCCTTATATTTTTAGTTTAACCACCAAAAAAATCTTATTTACCTTAATTGCATTAAATAATTTTTAATTATTTTACAATTAATTTGGATAAAATGATAGTGTAAAATTATTATATATTATAAATTATTCTAATTAAATATATGAAATCCATTTTTTCAAATTCCATGAACAAATGTGGAAAATTTTATTTTAAAATTAATCTCGTAAAAGTGTGGAGAAAACTGGGTTTTAAATAAGAAATGTTCTAATGTTAGCAATGTTTTTTTATCAATCTTAAATATGAAATTGAATAAATTTATATAAATTAGATTAGTTGATGTATAATTTTACTAATTTTAATTAAAACCCAATTTTAAATGTAAATTAGTTTTATTAAAAAATTAAATGAAAGTTCTTTTTTCAATTAAAAATAAATTTTTTCACATTTCATCAAAAAAATTATTATTTTCAGAAAACACCATTAATGCACTCTAAAATAAATTATTTTGATTAATTATTTCTATTTATTAAAATGGAGAAAAATTATTCACTCAAATTTTTTTTAAGAAAAAATCATTTTTAAAACCCAAAAATAAATATATACAAAAATAAAATATAAATTTAATTCATCAATTTTAATGTGCAATAAATATAAATAAATAATACTTATTTTACTTCAAAACATATTAGTGTATTAAATATACTTCTTTATTTGAAATTAAATGATATTTTTACTAAAATAAGATTTGTCACTATTCACTATAAAAGCTATATTTTCCAAAAAAACTAAAACATCACCATAAATTAATTTCTATATGATGACTCAAAAAAATAATTCAATTTTATGATATAAAATTTTCTAAAATAATTATAAATTTAATATAATATTTTTCCATAAAAATCAATAACACAATTTTTGAAGAAAACATATTTTTTGGTGAATATAGTTACATTAAAAAAATTGAATGAATATTAACAAAGTATTTATGCATAAATGTATATTTTTAAGGGTATTTATGTGTATATATTATTTTAAGATTCATAACCACCTATTTAATGACTATTATATAATAGTCATATTTCAAATAATATCATTTCATGTTTAATTGAAGCTCGTTTTTGTGTGTCATGCACGCCATAGAATATACTCATTCTTACATTTATCAGAAGATAAAATTGGAGTTTGATATAATAATTTAAGCTAAAAATTTAAATTTTTATTATTTTTTTTCATAATGTATCGGTGTATTACATGATTCACATATATTGGTTATTTACCATAAAAAAAATTATCCTTTCACATTTTCATCATAAAACCCTTTTTAAGTCCCATCAAACCCATATATAAAACAATTTAATATATTAAAATACCATTTTATTTTCAAAACCCATTTCAAAAATAGAAATACCCATAAATAGTCAAAATGGTTTTTCATTGAACAAAATAACATTAAAAATAATTATGTTGGAAAATTACCTTTCCATTTTGAAATCAGTTGTTTAAAAAAATGCACAGTTTAAAAACAAAAACATTATCTCCAAAAATAACCTCATAAAATTATTCATATTTCTTAAATGAAAATATTATTATTTAAATAGGTAAAATCCATTCGTATTGTATAAGTTAGAAATACATTACACTCATACTTCTGTTAGAAATGTCGCAAAGTTTCGCATTCCAAAAATGATAAAAAAAATCATTTCAAACCTTTTTTTTTGAAATTTGAATATGGTTATGGGAATAGTAAAATCATTATAAAAATAATTTTTAGAAAATAATTATATGGATTTGAAAGAAAAATGGTATTTTAATGGAAACATTAAAATATGATTTTATAAAAGAAAGTCTATTACCTTGAGTATGAATCATACTGTAAGTTCTTTATCTTCTGGAATAACTAAAATAAGTAAAGTATTTACATGATTAAGAACCATTTTATATTTTATATTTTTCTTTTATATCACTGAAAATCATGTTATATAAAATTACTTAATCATTTAAGTTCACTTCTGATGTTTATGATGATTTTGGATCATACCATTGAAATGTATTCTGTATATTGATAATGACAAAGTGGTCATTAATTTATCTTGATAAGAATAAAAATTATGAAATAATAATCATTTTTATACTTTAATCATACTTTGAAAACTAATAATAAGATTTTTATATGAAACATTAACCACATTTCAATCATGGAGACGATATACCATATGTTGGCATGCATAATGTTTCTATTTATCAATAGTCATTATGAAAAAATGAAATTATAATTTTATATTTCTGTAATTATCGTCTTACCAAACATATCATTTGATTTATTTAAATATTCTAATGTATATCATCTATTTGTTGCAGTGATGAAAAAATAATCACACCACTTCGTCGAGGTGGTAGCCCACACATATGCACATACAATGTTTAAAATTTATATTGAATTAAAAGGTAAGAAAATATGTGTTATATTATAATTTGATAATGATAAATATTTCATTATATAATATATATAACGTATACCTATCATTATAAAATATATTGACAAATATTGGTGGATAATTACTATATCGACTCATGAGTCTATATTCCACCGTAAACATGGATGATAAATTAAGTTATCATTTGATAGAGGATGATGATTGACATAGGTTATTCAATTAATATAATAACATATAATTATATGTTGGTTACTTATTTTAATATTTTAGAATGGTTTAAAATTATTCTAAATTGGATAAAGAGGAAAGAAAAATAAATAATTCAGATAAAAAATATACATCTTCTTTGGTGTATCTCCATTGATTAAAACCTTATATTGAAACCCTAACCATTTACAAATTACATGATTTTACACATAAGTAGGCATCAAATATAAATAAAGGATTAAAATGTTTATATTCTTGGGAAGATTATGTACAAGATTGGACATGATGAAACCAAAACCAAAATTTCTTTTAGGTAGTCTCCACAATGATCCCCTAACTTCCATTGAGATCAAACATCTACATAGGATACCTTGGGGAATACAAGAACAAATTTATAAGCTACGCAGTCTTTTAAGGTAATAAACAGAGGAATATATAATATCATATGGATTAGAAGGAATAATATGATTACATAAAAAGGTATGAAACAAGAATAAAAATAATAAAGGATAACATATGGAACATGGGATCATGTAACAATAGAATCATAAGAATTTGGAATAATATACAACATGAAATAAGTAGGATCTAAGGCTAACTGCCAAATAAAATTATTACACATAGTAGACAATGTCCCATAAAGGAATCAGGTTTACTCCATATCCCAATATGATTTATCATGAGATGAAATAATACTTCATGAATTAGATTTACAATTGATCACACCCATCAGAACATGTTCATTAATATATGCACCACATGATGAATCAAACATAACAAATAAACATAATGGTTACCCATAGGCATAAATTTGCATCATAATAATGTCATAAGGAATATAAAATGAGTTTATAACAAAAGTGTCAATGAATGAATGATTTCAAATAAAACATGGAAATTCGTAAGGGCAAAAAAATGATAAATTATTTCCAACAAAATTGAAAACATGTTAAAACATTATTTATGAAACATTATAAATGAGCCACTTTTTTGCAGTTCAAGGGAAATATTATAGAGACAATAAAAAGGAAAAATGCATAATTTTTTTATAAAATTGAAAAACTACCAAAAATAGTTTTTCATTAAAAAAAGTGTTATTTTAGAAAAATATCAGTTGCTCAAAAATTCTTATACAATGTTTATAAAAATGATATATAAATTGGGGAGTTCCCTTTAGTCGGGCTTTCTTATAAGAATTAATTGAGAAGGGAACCTTATGGAACATGAAATTACCCATCAAAGATATGATAAGTGATATAGGTAAATATTATTGGAAATTAAAATAAAATTCAAGAAGATTAAATTAGGTGAATAAATACTTTCATTTGTGTAAATATATAGAATGTATAAATGGAAGTAAAAAATAGACGTTCGGAGAGATTCCCTTACATAATGTCCAAAAGTGTTCTGTACTTGCACTTAATTCAATGGATAATTAAATTAGATTCATTAATAATTTAATTCAGAACATATTCAAAAACTATTTGATTTATTATAATTTCATTAAGTTCATTTATGGTGTTTTTTATGTGTTATAAGATTTAATATTTTTTAAGGGGTGTTTGTTTCCTTGCTTTTCATGACGTAGTCACTTGTATATACGTATAAAAGATAATGTAAAATAAGAATAGTTATTCATAATTGAAATTATATGTTATTAATTAATATAAAATATATTAAATGGTCATGTATATCATTTTACTCATATATAAAGATGATTCATTAGATAAAATGTTAATGATAACCTTTTATATTTTTTCGACATTTTTTCAATCACAGTGAAGTAGTTTTGTTTTATTAATTAATATTATGAATATATATAGGTTTCATTAAAATACATACAGTTTAATATAAATTTTAAAATCTTATTTAACCATTATAATGTTTTTATGACCATCTTTGAATGTGGTATTAGGAAAATAATCACCATCCATGATGTTGGTTAATTGACACCTCACAAATGATGTTTTATTTTTTGGATCAAAATGAAAAGAGAATAAAATTTATGGTGTATATATTATTAAAATAAAAAAATTATATTATATATATTATTCTGGATTTATCATCTTACTTTTTATAATGAAGTTTTTGGAAGGATAATAATATAAATGAATTTGAAATATAGGGAGGAGATGTTTTACTTCTTGTGTGTCATCCCCTTGAAGACCTATTTAAGGATTTTGAAATTTTATTTCGGTGAGACCTACAAGAACTTTTTTGGAGAATTGGTTTGGGAGTATAATTTGGTAGAATATTAGAAATATCCATGTTATATAAGATTTTAAGAGAAGAGTTGGTGAGTGGTGGTATTTATAGTGGGTAGAGAGGGATGCTTTTTGGGTATTTTATTCATTAGTTTATTATTTTGGATCATGAATCTAAATAGTGTTGTGGATTCTGACTAAATAAAGTAAATATATAATTTTAGTTTGATATAGTTTCCAATTAAATCATCTATTACTCAACCATGACTGAAATATTCATGTATTTGACTAAAAAGTTCAATACCGTAAATTACCACATTTCTCTATTCACCAAAAAAATTAACTCTTTTAGAAAAATCCCAAAAATTGACCCTAATTTTTTTTGGATTTTTAGATTTATAAATGGACAACATAATATGAAAACAATTTTCTAAATATGGGGAGTTTAATTTTTAATTAAAATCATCATTTATTAATAAAATACTGAATATAAAAGTATACCTAATTTTAGAACACTTTGAAAATTTAACTAAGGTCTCATAAAATAATATTATAATCATAAAGAAACAAAATAATATTTTATAAATTTTTTTTATGTAAATTTGTTTATTTTAAATCATTACATTAATTATCAAATGGTAAATAAATATTTACATTTCACAAAAAAAATACCTCCTATTAATTTATCAGTTTTAAAACATTTATTTGCATATTCGATTATATAAAATTTATTATATTTTAAATTAAAATATACCTAAATGTTTTATACTTTTATCGGTTATTTTACTATTATATTGTTAATTTTACTATTTCTAATGGCCACATTACTATTACAATGGTAATGTTATTATTCCATTGGTATATAATTTATAATTTTTATAAACACCACTTATTTAATATTTAATTTTTGAAAATAATGTTTTTATTAGGTTATATATATGATGTATGTGTTTTATGCAATATAAAAAATTATTAGAAGGGAATGTAACTTGATAAAATTCTCTGTTATCAAATTCTTCCCCCTTATAAAATGTCACCCTTAAATTTTGATTTACATACTACAATGCAAATAGATAAAGGTAGTTCCCCTATTTCTATAATTTAACGAGATATGTATATTAAAATTTTGGGTCTTGAATACTTATCTAATATGAATGTAAAAATTAAACATTTAACATAGAAGGATAAACATGTAAAAGAAAATAATATCCCAATATGTGATTCCCTAAGATCCAATCTTGGTTATCCCTATTGGTAAAATTATCCCTAGGGTCCTTACTAATGATTTATAGTCCCAATCCCCAAAAATAACAAGACCTTTCTATGATACCATCTATAGTGACCATATCCTTTTATGTATTTTATTACATGATTTTAATAATTACATAACATTAAATTCAAACCAATGATCTTAAAGTCTTGTGTCATTTGAATATTATGTACACTATTAAAAAGCATAAAACCAAAATAAAGTCGTCTTTTATTTAATCAACATAATGAGTTCCTAAGTACCTTTGAGATCTAACATCTACTTAGGGTAACCAAGGTAATACATTAACAATGGGGTGAACAAAATTTCCTAATAATGGAATAAAAATAGGAATATAGCATTACACATGGGTTAAAGGGCATAACATGTTGGCATAAATAATAATGGAACATGAATATACATAATGAATAATAACATGTAGAACATGGGATCATTTAATTATGGAATCATAGGAATTTCAATATAACATACAACATGACATAAACATGAGTCATGGATAACAACCAAGACTATTCCACATAATATTTAAATCCCACAAAGGAATCATGTTTACATCATGTCCCAAAAATATGTCTCATGAGATTAAACATTTCTCAATCCATTGTAGAACCCTTTGGGTGCACCCATCATAACATTTTCATGAATATGTGTTCCACATGAATAATTAAATGTAACGTATAAACATAAGGGTTACCCATGTAATGAAATTGGTATAGTAATCATGTGTCAAGAAAAAACAAATGGGAATATAATATATCTATATATAAAAGAATATATTTAAATTATACATAGAAATTAATAAGGGAAAATAAGGATATGAAATGAAAAATTATGACCAACAGAAGATAAAATTTGTAAAAATAGTGTTTATGAATCATTATAAGTGAACCTCTTTAGTGCGATTTAAGGGAAATATTAGAGGTAATTTAAAGAGGACAAAGGAATAATTTATTCAAAAAACAAGAAATGAAAAAAAATGTTGTTTTTGATGATAAAAATTGGGATTTGAAAAAAATATTTTTGGACTAAAACATATTATAGAGTGTAAAGACCAGTAAATTCCGTGGATTTTTTTTAATACATGGGAATTTTACGAGTCCGTAGTTTCTGACGGCACACGATTCTGAGGCCCAGAGTGCCCAGAATGATCCGTCGAAGTTTTGTTAAACTTAAATGAACGCGCGTTTTCATTTTTCCTGAAAAAGTTGAATAACACTTAAATGGTTACTCGGATCAGAAATCTGAGGCAACCGTTGCGCTCAGGATAATGGGTTTACACTAGGCGTGACTTAAGTTTCGTCGGCTCAGGCCTCCTATGAGAAAACCCAAAAATGGCATAACCGTAAATAAAATAATTAAATAAATTATTTTATTTTGAAAATGCATATAACTCACAAAAGGTAACTCAAATTAAAAATCTAAGACCACCGTTGAATTTGTGAGGGTATGCTTTCTTTAAGAAGATACTAACTTGGGTCGGCGAGGGCCACCGGAGAAATTTGGTTTTTGGCCGCAAATAAATTAATTAAGTGACAATTATTTTATTGTAAAGTTCATAACTTTTAAACAGAAAATCAGATTGGAAATCCAAGGGTACCTTTGGGTTCGATGGGGTGTGTTTCACCTTGGCAGAGACTAACCTCGACCGCAGTGGGTCGAGGGTGGCTTTTAAGATTTTTTCGATCTTTGTTTTGGGTACGTTAAGTAAACGTGAAAGTATCATTTTATATCTTTTGAACCGGTGCTCAAAATTGAAATCTGAGGACACTTTTGAACTCACAGCGCCGGTATTCTCTTAAGGATACATTTACCGCAGTTTCATTTTATCAATATTGGATGTTAGTATTTTGGGTTTCTAAATAAATTAAATAAAAATATGTGTAGCCTATTTTTATTTGAGTGGTGGTTTAATCCTTCAAGGGGAGGTTGGAGGTGGGGCCCACCCATGACTAACCTCCCATGGGAGGATATTATGCAGTGGGGCCCACACGATATTCATAATATCCATTAACCCCCATTAACTCTCTATTATTAATTTGACACCCCTCTAAATTAATTGGAACTCTTTACCTCCTCAAAATTTTGAATTTGAACCATTCCTATGCATTAATTAAATGAGTTGCCACATGTAATTAAACACATATTTATGTTGTTGTGCGAAAAAATTAATAGGGATCAGCCTTTATCATTTTTTGGATTGGCCTAATCCTTTGGAAGAGTTTGAGAGAGGAGAGCTTCATCCTTCAACGAAGAGCCACCGAATAATGACGAACTTCTTCCTTCTTCATCATTCATCAATCGAGGAAAGGGAAGGGAAGCGACACCACACCATCTCCAAAAATATTCATTCGCATCAAAGGAGAAGACGTCACCCACGAAGAACGTCCCCAACGATGATTTCACCTTTGAACAACGTCTGCCAACGAAGATTACCTCTCTAACTCTTCGAATGTTGACGGAACGACGTCTCCATCCCGCGACTCCGTCAAACGACCCCAAAATCGAGGTAGGGGTTTGAGTTTTACTCTCTATTCTACGTTGTACAAATTTCAGATTGAGTTTTTCCTCTTTTTTCATCATAAAGCGGAGGATGCGGGCTGCACAAATAAGACCCGACCTCCCCTCCATTTATCATCTCTTGACGGCGACAGTGGTGGCGATACTCATGGTGACCCGCAACAGACCGGCCGCGAGAAGAACCAGCGGCGCAAGGGTCGTCGAGTCATCAGAGGAGCGCGGTGTTGTCGAACCACACGGACAAACAGGTGGCGGCCATGTGGGCCGAGGTGGTGCCGAAGGGGCGCGGTGCCATCACACTGCGCTGAAGGAAGAATTCATGACCATGAAGGCAGCGACGGTTGGACGGAATGGGCGCGGTGCTGTTGTGCCGTGCTGGGGAGGAGTCGCGGACAAAGGACACAGCCGACGGAGGAGGGCGGTCGGGTGAACCGGCCGCTGGTGCTGTTTCACAAGGCCAGACCCGAACGGTCCTGCGGCACACTGAACCGACACCTAGAGCTAGTTCCTTCAAAAGCCTAGTGGCGCTGCACCCTCCGCGGTGTGGTCTCCTTGCCGGGCCAAGCGGGTTGGCCAGCCGGGCTGCCCCTAGGCCGGACCGCCCTAGGCCAGGCCACCCCTAGGCCGGGACGCCTCGATCCAGGCCACCCGTCGGACCAGGCCGCCTCTTCTAGTCAGGTTGTTCCCTCGACTGAGGCTGCTTCTTCGAACAGAGTTGGATCCGCGGACCGGGTCGGGTAGGGTCAGTCCATTAGGTTGGACCGGACCCAGACCCGCTATGTCCATTTATACCTTTTAGCCCGCATCTAGGGATACGGGTGTCCGATAGACATACTTACTACGGCGATAGAATTAATGGAGCGAGAAAATTCTTTTGGCATACTCCACTTGAGGTTTGGACTCAGTTGAGGTACGGCCGGGATGGTTTGACCCTAAAAACCAACCTGGCCCTTGGAACAAAAATGACAATAACTCTCAGATCGGGCGTCCGATTGACGCGTCGTCTGTTGCGTTGGGTTACTTTCGATGAGACTTATATATGGGATACATAAACTCAGGTCTTCGTGATAGTTGATGTATTGACACTTGGCTCGAGGATCAGACCCTCCCGGAATCGAACGTGTTGTGTGCGGGGAACCCTAGGGCTTATTGCGACTGAGATGAAAGGATCCTCTGTGTGTTTGATAGTGACGATATTGTACGAGGATCCTCCGTGGGTTCGACAGGGACAATAATGTACCAGGATACTCCATGGGTTCGATAGTGATGACCTCTGTTCCGGGATCCTCTGTGGGTTCGACAATAGTGACATCTGTACCAAGATCCTACGTGGGTTCGATAGCAATGACTTCTGTACCGGGATCCTCCGTGGGTTCGACAGAAGTGACTACTATACCGGAATCCTTCATGTGTTTGAAAGCGATGACTAATGTACCGGAATACTCCTTGGGTTCGACAACAATGAATACTGTACCAGGATCCTCCATGGGTCTGACAGTTATTACTTATGTTCCTGTATCCTGTGTGGGTCTGACAGAATAGCTGGTCTAGTTTCATGTGTGGGTCCGACAGCCTAGCTAGTCCTGTATCTTGTCTAAGTCCAAGATTTTAGATGAATTAATGACTACATCTGATCATCTCTATCACTCTACAAAAGATGTATACTTGTGTGATCTGAGTCTTCTCTTTCAATCATTATCATCGATGTGATTGACATGACTTCCTTTGTGGACTGGGTTGTGCTTGGGCTCGAGAGTTGGAGCCGGACTATTATTGGTAACTTAGGTATATGTATGGACATATACCTAAGTAAGGATGGTAGATACTTTGTGATTGTATCTTACTACTTTGTGATTATCCTTGTTGGATTTTGTGAGACCATGAGGGTCTCGGGGCCCCTACTGAGTATCGTTATACTCACCCCTACACGGGCTATGCCCACACCTAGTTGTGTTGGATGCAGACCACAGACAGTGCTGACCGAGGTGGAGTGTACGAGTACTGGACGGTACTCGGAGGTGGACCTCTCGATGATATGGTACCCGGATGAGGCAGATAGACGTGGAGCGCTGAGGAGGAAATCTATACCTACCCTTTGGGTGGGATCCGTGGTGGATGATCCAGGACCTGCGAGACACCTTCCAGCTGTTTCTCTTTTAGTTGTACTTATTTGGTCTTTTCCTTGTACTTTATCGTTGGGCTTGTATTCCAACCCCATTTACTTTCAGCACTGCCTTTGTATTCAGTTTTACTTAGTGTTTTTCTTCAAGTAGTGTACTCTGATTTTGTGTGTTTACTTTTTTTTAAAGGAAATACCATCCCTTTTTTCGGGATTATTTATTTGGTGCTAGTCACTAGCCCCTGGCCTATAGAAGGTGGGATTGGGGTAGTCACAGAACGGGCCCCGAGGATGGGTCGTGACAAGGATTGTACATGAAAATGGGTTAGAAGTTGGGAATTTCCCATTAACCAGGCTTACATATCAGGAGGAATAGAGAAGGGAACTTTATAAAACATGTATTTACCTATAGAAGAAATAACAATTGATCTAGGTAACATTTTTTAAACTTAAATGTATTATTTAGGTTGAGTGCATAAAAATAATTAAGAATTACATTGTGGAAAATATATAGAAATCTTAACTTGATGTAAAAATGGAGGCTTAGAGAGATTCCATTAACTTATGTTCCAAAGTGTTATACAATTGCTCTTAATTTTATAGTTAATGAAATTAGATTCTTTAACAATTTAACGATTAGACTATTAAACATATATTTTATTTATAATAATTTTATTAAGTTTATTTCTTCCATTTTTATGAATTATAAGATTCAATTTCATCATTCTGTAATGTTCGTTTCATTTGTTTTCATGATTTTTTCACTTTTATACATGTATGAACGATCTGGTAAAATGGGAATAGTTATACAAAATTGAAATTATTTGTTATTAAAAAATATTCATACAATTAAATGTTCATATATATCATTTTCTTCTCGATATAATGATGATTAATTACATAAAACATTAATAATAACTGTTTAGATTATTTTTCCATTTTTTTGTTTGTTATGAATTTGATTTATTTTATAAATTAATATTATGCATATATAATTGTTGTAGAATATTAAATATATTATAATATAAATTTGATAGTCTTATTTGACCATTATGATATTTTTATAGCCATCCATGATGGCCTTATTAGAAAAAAATTATCATCATCGATGTTGGTGGTGAATGGACACCTCACGAATGATGTTTTCATTTTTAGAACAATAGGGTAAGAGAAGAGAATTGATGGTGGACAGACCATTTATATAATTTCATTCCTATATATATATATGATATATGATGTAATGACCCGGAATTATATCAATTGAAATCCATTTTTATAATTATTTTATATAGTATAAATCACATAAGAATATATAAATAACCAAAAAATTATTTTACAAATATAGAAGGAATGAAATAAGCTGTATTTATTGAAGTTAACGAACTGGTACCAATGGAATAGTAACCTTTCCTTTGAAATTTTAATGAGACTATTTTGAATAGTGAATTGGTAAATTGAATATTAACTTCTCCTATAAATGTATATATAATATTTTGGTATCTTATAACAAATTTTATATATCAATATCATGGAATAAGTAAATAAATGTTTTAAAAATGAAAAATTGTGTGCTGTTATTTTTTAAAATCATAACTTTTTAATTAAATATTTTTATATAATTTAATAACATAAAATAAAACTTTTTTTAAAAAAATTATTCAAAAATTGATGTTTTGTTTCTTTATGATTATAAGAACATTTTATGACGCATTAATTAATTTCTGCAAGTTTTTAAAAACATGTAATAATTTTAAAATAAATATTTTCTAAGTAAATAATGAATTTAATTAAAAATTAAATTTATCATGTTTAAAAAATTATTTTATTAATATTTAATTCATTTTTGAATTATACACATCAAAAAATTGTTTTGGTGAATTTTTTTTATTTTTTTAAATAGTTGAATGTTTATTGAATAGTGAAATTCGATAGCATTTGATATTATCTGAATACATGAATTATGGAGTCAAGGATGATGTATTTATAATGTAAACTCATAATCTAGATCCATCCATCATTTTATAAATATATTTAGTGATAACTATAAAGCCTTTCATAGTATTGATCTAAAATAACAAAACAATTAATAAATTAATGAGAAAACACCACTCCATAGAAATATAAATACCAACCCTCTCCATATTTTCTTCTCACATATTTCATGATTCGAGCCCTGTCCAAATTCTTACTAATCCATTTCCCATGTATCTCACCCATGTACTGTATTATTTTTCTCAATAAATGACAAAACTCAAGTAACTAAACGAGGTTCTCAATGAGGAATATTCAAGAGTTAAATACATCATTCCTTTTCATTTAACTAGTACTCGCCCGTTCATTTGCACGGTGCTTTAAAATAAATGCTTTTTTTAAATAAGAGAATATTATATTACAATTATATTAATTAACATTATGAGAATTTGATTAACATCAGAAAAAATGATTCTATCTAACTCAATTTTTTTATAAAAGATACACATAAATGGAAAAGGGTACAAAATTGTCAATAGAGATATAGAGAACAGAATATACAGCTTAAACAGAAAGGGTAAATCTAGATGTGTCAGCAATGAAGGGAAACTAGAAGCTATCGAACCCTCGATATTGGGCTAGCAAGGTGTCTGATGAGATAAGTATGTCCAGTCTCCAAGTGATACACATATCTGAATAGTCAAAGCACCAGATCAAGAATTGTGTTGATGACACTCGTCGAGCATAACCCTGTAGAAAAATATACCAAAGACCTACTACAAAGAAAAAAAAAAGAACATTGAAGAACCACTAAAGTGGAGAACCAGATAACCCAAAACAAATAATCAATAATCATATATACACCTTTGATTGTTACCGAGTCCCCACCATAAAGTGTCTCTCCCGATGGTACATTGATACGGAGATAGAGAATCTACATGTACCACAGAAAAACATCGATTGACACTAACTCACAGTTTACATATAAGTTCAGAAAACCAGAATAGTTGAATCTACAAAGGGGGCAATAGGGAAAATTTACAAGGAAATCCACCATCATTGAGAGACCATAGATAGGATCAGGGAGATATCCATATAAAGCGTTTTAGTTAAGGGAACCCATAAAAAATAACAATAAAATCAAAACCCAAAGAAATCCATAAATATAACGAATTATTAAAGCAAAACCCCCTCATCCCACTGACTGAAAGGATGGAATTTCCTATGTTCAAAATAAATTTCACTTATAGAATAACAACATTGACAGAATACCTAAAGATTGGTGTGTGTTTTTATATTAAAAAGGATGGCATTTCCTCTGTTCAGAATAAAATCATCACCAAATATTTTTCAAAACAAAACAAATATATTAATATATATTCCAATCGTTAGGTATATAAATCATTAAGTATAACTCATGTGTTCATATATTTGATTTTGATCATTCCATCCTCAGGTTTCATTTTTATAGAATCATCATATTTCACAGGGTGTATGTTTACAGAATCAACAAAAATCATGAAAATTTTGTTGGACAGATATCGAGGCATGAAGAACATATTGCAGTTGAACACATATAGAGGCTTTAAGAAAGAGTGAAACTGAAATATTCTTCAAAACCTCCCAATCGCTGCATGAAAAGAGGCAGGAAGACATTAATTTTTTTTTAACACATATAGAACCAGTATTTCCCTATAGTAAAATCACCAACCCAGAAAATGTAGCTGAGAAGATAATCACATCCAATATGATACTTTAATAGATGGAGACAAGAATGGGAATGTACTAGTACCTCTAACTCCCAAATGAAGTATAAAATAATATAATGATGGCTAAGAACTATATTAATATGTATAATTGATAATATAAATAACACACAAATCATACCTCAAATTATCTACACCACCAAAATCCCTATAAAATAAAACAAATATATTAGGTATACCAATCATTATGTGAAACTCTTATTTCTATATATATGTTGCTTCCCATGGAATCCTAGGGTTCATATTTATATAATCATAATATTTCACATGGTGCTTGTTTATAGAGTCATAAACACTCATGAAAATGCAGCTGAACACATATAGAGACTGGAAGGAAGTAATGTAGTTGATCACATATAGAGGCAGTAAGACATGGGGAAACTGAAAATTCATAAAATCTTTTCTATTCCGAGAAGTTGTATATCTCCAAAATCAAGTTATATTAGAAAATTCATGATCCACTTCTCAAACAAATTAAATTTTTCATTTCTCGTTAAAAAATACACTACTCAAATTAGATACATGATACACATTTTGAAGGGAGTACATTATCCCCTGATCTAAAATACATGATCCGCTACATTTAAAAATGATCAATCGATCTAATAAACCACATGGTCTGCTAATCAAATAAAAAACATTGTGCACTGATCTATTGAGTTACATGATACACTACCCAAACAAATTTCATGACCCACATGCTCAAAGAAAAAACATGTTCTGTTTCTCTAAAAATTGATTCATTTCTGAAATAAAATATGTGATCCACTAATCAAAGAAAATTCAAGATCCACTACTATAAAAAATGATCCATTACTATAAATAATTATCCAATCCTCTAAAATATTTCAAGAAATATTTATTATAAGTAAAAGTAACTAATAAGATTAGGATGTGAAGTTCATGATGAGAAATCATTTCATGAAAATAAAGCTATTGTACCTTGTTATATAGTTGTGAGGAGTTATAGTGGTGGAATAAGAGGTATTAATCCAGGAGCTGTGCAATTACTCATTCATCCAATATGTTTACCTATAGATAATATAATATTCAAAATTAATAACACACTATGTTTGACTAATATAGAAACACATTAACAAGAAATCAAGAAATATGTATAAGAAAAATTTATAAACACTATTTCTGAACAATTGGATAACAATTCAAAAATCATTCCAGAAATATCTATGTAGGATTAATAGGGAAATAATTTCAGCATAAAAAAAATATAAAATGATAAAATGGTGAATGGTTTCTGTGTTTTTTAAAATTAAAAAAAATGATTCAGACAAATCTGCATAACGAGGGTACTTTGACTACTTAACAATGACTGCATTGCCCTGGGATAATTTCTTAATAGAGTAAAAGATGAATGAAAACCAGCAATGACCTAATTCTTCTTACCAATAGAGAAATAACCATTTAAAATAGTATATATAGAAGGCTTTATTTTAGCATCATTTAAATGTAAACATGCATCATTCAGTTGAAAAAAATGTTCATTATATCAGGGGCATACCATATCACTTCTAAAACCAGATAAATATACCAATAGAATGTGTTTACTTTCATTGAAAACCATTATAGATTAAGTGGTAGCATCATCAACCAGTGATAACCCATTCTATAAATGCAACAACAAACATTAAGAACCCTAAAAACACCTGAAACATTACACCAAATTTACAAGTATCAATGAGATAACGATAAATGGAATAAAGATTGATTATTATAAGGAAGAGAATTGTAGAAAAAACGCATTGGAGATGTTTTTAAAATGTTCCTTAATGGCACAATCATCAAAGTCGGGGTTCATAAGTCCCCCATCTTGAAAGGAGCTAGATTTATTAAAAGGAGGCTGCATTGACATCATAATCCAAATCAAACCATATAAATCAGAAAAACCCAATAGACATGAAAAATGATTCATGAAGAAAATACTTACCCATATTATAGAAAATGAGGTTAGGCATGGACAGAGTCTCCTTGTAAAATAAATAAATAAATAACTTCTATAATGGGGAAATGAAGATCCCTTTATGGAGATTGTGATCACAAATTGACTGAGAACTGCACAATGGACACACATCGGATGAATGCAATGTGTGAATGAAACAACAGGAAGGACTAACCCTAACCTAGAATGTTATAGACAGTGTCCAGAGTGGAAAATAAATTTGGGTTCATACCATTGGAAAATGAAAAATCATGTAGGCTATGCATTATTATAGATGGTCGCCTAACTACATGCACCAATGATCCAAAAATACCTGAAAATACAATAAAATATATGTTTGTAAAATGAAAAATGAAAAATAATGGAAAGAATTAAAATACATGAAATATAAAAAGTAAACCATTTTAATTAAAAATTTAATATAGATACCATTGGAAAATGAAGAATCCTGGAGGCTATGAATTGTTATATATGGTGGCCTAACCGCATGCACCAATGATCCAAATTTACCTGAAAATACAATATTATATATGTTATAAAATGAAAAATGTAAAATAATGGAAAGAATAAAAAACATGAAATTTAAAAAGTAAAAAATTTTAATTAAAATTTTAATGTACATTAAAAATTGATAATCCACAGAAAACATCAAAATGAATCAATTGATTAAAGTTTACAACATACCTGTATTATGTTACAACAGTGGTGAATGAAGAAGTATGGTATGAAGAGTTAGGGGAGCTTACATATAATAGATTGACATATAGTTCAGAACAATAATCGAATAAAAAAATAAATTAATTTTTAACAATACGATAGAAAAATAAAATGAATAAGGAAATGGAAATGAATAGGTTGCAGCTAATGTGCCAACCTTATTCCCAATCACATCAATCAATCTGCTGTCAACACACTTTTTTGGCTACTTCATGTAGAAATGATCAAGCCCAAAAGATCCTCCCTTTATTTATCTATGTTATCTACTTCTTGGGCATCACCATGTAAAAATCTAGTCATACAACATTTATATTTAGAGATATAGAAATGGTTGGTATATATTATTTCCAATACATCTATTTAATTAACTATTACTATAGTAGTGTGATATGACTCTAAAAGAAATGGAGTACACCAACCTGATTACATAGAACTAATGAGGGGGTAGTTCCAGTTAGTCCGGGTTCCTTGATCATAAATAATGACATTAAAGTATCTATCTTATGCTTCATAAGAACCAAAATATAAATAATAGGACAAGGATACATAAAATTAAGAATCACATATCATCATTTGTTATATTCCAGAAACAAATGAACTACTTCCAAAAACATAAATAATGAAAAATATCCTGTAAAAATTACATTAGATATGGATAGATTTCATGATACAATGGTGGATGGAAAGAGATTATGTTCACAGTAGATTTAAAAAATGATTCAAAACTTGCTCACAACAATTTCTAAACAGGTTTTAAAAACCAAAAGAATGCTTGAAAACATGATCATCTATATCCATCTAAAAGAAATCAATAATGGAAATGAAAAACATAATGAATGCTTTCCAATAAATCCTTTCAATTCCTTCTAGAATACGTCAAATACTTTAACCACAATATTTACACATTTTTGAGGTTGCACCTCCTTAAAAACATAATCACTGTACATCACATACCTGAGTAAGTAGCATAAGTGAAAAAAATATAATATTGAACTAATGGAAAAAGATATCAGGAGAATTTCCTTAAATCTGTGTTACCATTTCATTCAAAAAATGGATATGGAGAAAAAAAACCGAAACTAAAGAAGGCATGTAAGCACATTGGGAACTATTACAATTCTCAAGAAACATAAAAATAATGTACAAATCATGGATAACATCAAATTTAGTAGAACATGCATCAAAATAAAATGACCAACTACTTCAAACTATTATATGAAATTAAGAACATACCTTTCTCAAGATTCCTAGTTTGGAAAATCCCTTCAATCAAAATGTTGTTGCAATAAACTCCTGGGGGGGTATTCCAAAACTTTTTATTTCTTCAAAAATAATAAAAGATTCAGATAGTTAATTTCTTAGAAACAAATCATAAATAACTACTTAAAAATATAGTTGTTGTTGAATGGAAGAATAAATTACTAGATACAGATAATAAATAGTGTAGATAGATGTATAAAATTCATAAAATTTAAAGTATATATGGGTATGGAAGAACAAATTATTGTATCTAGAATGACCTAACTCAATTTCTTCAAAGACAATAAAAGAATCAGATAGTTCATCTCTGAGGCACATAACATAAATAACTACTTCAAAATATAGTTTATATTTAATGGAAGAATAAATTACTGGAGACAGCTAAAATATAGTGCAGACAGATGTATAAAATTCATAATTTTTAAAGTATATACAATTGTAGATGAACAAATTACTCTATGTGGAAAAAATCGTTGCAATTTAATCGAAGTAATAGAATCATATTATGTTGATGGATAGTGTATGTTCCAGATAATCTAAATACAATATGATAATAGTTGCATAGAGAGTAGCACATCGGTGAGAAGTCATTAGCAGAAAGAGACGGCTACTCAGATGTGGGAGTAGGTTGACTGTGAAGAAATTCCTGTCAGGGTTGAAAGGCGTGGAAGATTCAATAGAAAAAATTTAGTGCGTACCATAGGAAGACCTGATGGAAATCGTGAGTTTTAGGGGGGTTTTTCGATGGAATGAAGATACTTTGAAATAAAGGAAGGGTTTTCTTGACAGATTTTGATGAAGCATAATGCCGGAGTTTCAAGATGGGAATACTAGGACGAGATGACTAGAATCAAAACGAGTAACCTAAGTTGAAGAGAATCGAAATCTGTAGGAGTATGGTTTGGGTGTTCTATTGGTATAGTAGGAATTTTGGAAGGGTATCGCGATCGTGAAGTCTAGGAACCAAATTGGAGGAGTCGTAGCCATAGAAGGTTGAGGGCGAGTGCAGATAAAGCAGTGGAGGGGAGTCGAATAGAACCCTAATCTTATTGGAGGAAAATCTCGAGAGTGAGATGGTGTGGATAGTGGGAACGAAGAAATAGAAGGGGGAGGGGAGGCATGGAGGGCTATGGTGGTGACACGTGTGTAGGAGAAATGCCTACATTAGTATATATATATATATCTTTTCAATTTCTTTTATATTATTATTATAACCTCACTACCCTTATCCAAATGGAGTGAAAACTCTATTATATTATATATAACATAATTTTATCATGTTAATTTAATAATTAATCATCAATTATCTTCCCATATCCATTTTTACTAAAAATTAAAAAATCTTCTCTAATGTGTTACTTTATTTCATTCAAGGAAGATGATGTTTTCAATTTCCCTTAACACATTCAGTATTCCTCATAATAAAAATTTATGATTAATCCTGATTATAATATATGTATTACATCATATTTAATGTTTTAGAACCACTATAAATACATAATATTAATTACTAAAACTAAAAATGTTTGTGATGATCGAAAAACCACCCAACATAATTCAAATGATTATCATTAACATCTTATCTAATGATTTATCTTCACCCAAAATAATGTAATGAATTATTTAATCATTTAAATATCCTGGGTGTTAATTAATATAATATCACTTGAATTATATATATCTATTTCCATTCTACATGATCTTCCATACTCTAATACAAGAAATATGATAAAAAACCTTGAAAATAGACACTCTTGAGTGACAAAATTGAATCTTAAAACCCATCAAAATGGCTATAAATAAACCTAAATATTTATAATAAATCAATTACATGTATGAAACATTATTAATTATTTAATTAATGGATTTAATGTTATTATTTGGATCATTAATATCAATTACATAACCATTTCAAATATATGGTAAGGGATTCTACTCGAACCTCTATTTTACATTCGGGTTACTCTTTCTCATTATTTTCCACAATGGAATTTTTATTTATTTTTTTAACTTCTTATAAATTATATTTCTTGGTTCCAAATTCTTTTATCTAGATAATATCATCATTCTTTGATGGTAACCTAGGTTTTAAAAAAAGGTTCCCTACTCAATTCTTCTCGAAAAAAAGCCCAATTAAACGTAAATTTCTGTTTTCTTGCCCATTTTTAATTGAACTCCATAATCTATTTTAATAAACCATAATTTTTTATAAAATCACTCATTTTATAATTAAAAATATCTTGTTTCATTTTTGTTTTATAAAAAATATTTTTTTACTATAAATGCCATTTAATATTTTCCTTAAACCACAACAAAATCCTTCAATTCTAATGACACTTAAACACTATTTTTACATGTATTCACTTTATTTTGTCATCAATTATCACACTAAATATTTATATGATCTTATGAATGTCCATGTAGGATTTTAATAAAATATATTATGTACACCATTATGATACTCAATTTTTATGCATTTTGACATAATCATAATACCCAATTCAATCCATTAGTAACCCTTATGCTTGATTTATAATGTGGGGTGCATATACATGAACGTTTTATGATAGTTTCACCCTAAAATAAATTGGGTATTGTTTAGTATCATGGGAAATCATGTTGGGAGGGAGTGCACAACTAGAATTATATATATTTGCGACGACATATTTGCGAAGGGATTCTGTCGCAAATAGGCTTTAGCGACGAGGGCTCATCACAAATAGCCCGTTGTAGAAAACAGCATCACAAATACATTTATTTGCAATAGGACCATCGCAAATCATGGTATTTGTGACGAGTTTTCATTCTGTCTCAAATAAGCCTCTGATTATATACATTATATATCAATTAAACAATTGCAATGGAAAAATTTCCTATCTCAATTAACTCTCTGATTATATACATTATATATATATAAAAATTTTGTAATGGGTACGTCGCAAATAGTATCTATGATACACCCGACGCCCCATCGCGAGTACTATTTATAAAAAATTATATTTATATTATTTGCGATGAGATCCAATTGAAAAATGTCCCGCCGTAAATACTAATCATAATAAAAAAAATAAGGAAATTATGATTAATGAAAAAATTATATTATTATTATTAAAATAATAAAAAATATTTTTTAGTAAAATAAACAAACATTAAAAAATATCATACTAAAAAAATATATTTAATAAAATTATGATTTATAAGAAATTAATATTAATATTATTAAAAAAATAAAAATGTAAAAAATTAATAAAATTATCAATATTTACAAAAAAATATAAAATATAATAAAATATTATTATTATTAATAAAATAAACAAATATTAAAAAATATAATACTAATAATAAATAATATATTATTAAAAATAAAAAAAAATAAATTATGCAATATTTGCACCAATATTAAAGACAGAAACTATAATTAGTTCATATTACTAAAAATCTTGAATTTAAATGTTTTTAACATAAAAACAAATCACTAGGGTGTCTTCTGCTGGAGGAGGTGGAGGAGGTGGAGGAGATGGTGGAGGAAACTCCATCCCTAAACTACGAGTCAGACTGCGCACGTACTCTATCTACTCGTGATGCTGCTGCTTCCACTGCTGCTTCCATCGATTCATTTTCTCCTCGTGCTACTGCTGCTGCTGCTGACACATCTCTTCATGCTGCTTCTGCAAACTCTCTATAAGCTCATCCTGAGTTTGCAACTGCTCCTGATACTGTGAGTCATAAGGTGATTCCACTCTATGAGCTCCTCTCAAGCTGGATTCTGACATCGCAACAATACCATAATAAGTACCATGAGTCACATGAGAGCCGATACTAACTAATCGACCCTTCTCAAAGCCATACTGAGTCGCCTCCATCCATGCCGCCTCATCAAAATGGTGGGAACTGGTCTGCTCAGTCGTCTTGTCCTAACTCTCAGCCTATGTCTGAGAGGTCGTAGCCTTATATGACTCCATCAATTCCAATTTGAAATTTAAATGGTGAAAATATTATATGGAGTTAATAAAAAACAGAAAAAAATAATACTAACCACAATCTGACGATGACGATCACCTCTAATCTCTTCAGTGGATGGACCACTATACATCCTCCGATAAACGTCGAACTCCGTAATATCAAGATTATCTATTTCCTACAGAAATATAATATAAACTGTTTATATTTAAATTTATATAAAATATTTTAAAAAAATACTTACCAGATTCTCTCTATGCGTATTAAATATATGGCTTCCAGCTCGATGTTTCACCTTATGTCTCCCCTGATTATGTCGTCCCACTGAAGATCTCTTCTTAAATGCACCACCCAACAAATGTAAACATAATCCATCCCGAACATGAGATGAAATACACTCTGGTCGGTGGGCTCTATAGAACTCATCAAATTCTATCACTCCTTTCTTAATGGTTGTTTTTCTCAAATTGTGCAAAAACTGACGGATACGGTCATACATAGATATCTTCCATGCCGCATAGATAGTGTCATGTATGCAATCATTTATGGGATACCATAAACCCTACAAATAATTTATAATATATAGTTATTAATAAAATAAATTTGAAAATAAATATTATTTATTTACGTACCAGCCAATGATCGAACATGTTGTGCCGCACATCAATGGGAATCTGTTCCCATGTGATCCATGGATGACAAAAATAATTGTGCAAGATTGCGCTCCCCTGCCTACTAGCTATATGCGCAAGACTATGAAAGAAAAATGAATGATCAAATAATTAGTATATATATAAATAAATTAATGAAATTTAACTAAAATATATAGGTTACCATACCTCCGTGTGCATGGATCGAAGCCAATATGTGGACGCCGCTCGGGGATAGGGTCATGAATCATTAGTCATGAAAGACCGCGCTTACTCCACATACCACCTAAACTGCCAGTAGGCTGAGCGTCAGATGATCAAAAATCCCCCTCATCCAAAGGTAGATCAGCCTCCTGAAACTCACAAAATATATCAAGATCCATCTGAAACCCAAAATGATTATTGTTAAAAGATAGTTGAAAATAAATATTATATATAGATATCTATTAGTTATGATTATAACAAGCATTTAAATGTGTCAATGTCCATCTTCATCCTCATCTTCATAGCTGTCTATGTCAATATCTTCATCTTCCTCCTCAGCATCATCAATATCCATATGATTTTCAGTTTCTTAATCTCTTATCATTTCAAATTCATTAGTAACATCATTAATATATTTTTCATCATAGACCCTTAATTGTGGGGTGTCATCATCGATATTCATGTGTCTTTGTGAAAAAGATGGATTTTGAGTAGTCTCTTGAAAAATTTCAATTCCTTCCACTTTAGTGGAACAACATTCATTTTCAGTAAACTTATTTTCCCAATATTTCATTTTTATTATTCTCTACCAATCACTAAAGTCTCTTAAAGTAGCACCATACAATGCGTAATAAATCTGATGTGCCTTTTGAGCTAGTAAAATTGGTTCATTTACTGCAAGAAGACTTTTATATTTAGTATCGATGATTCCATGAGTCGGATGAACATGCTAGCCTCTCTCAATATCCAACCACAGACATTTAAACATCATTATGTAATTCTATCTTAGATAAAACGGCTCGATAATTTCATCTAGAATGCTATAAAAGTCAATTTATTTTTTCCTGTGATGTGATCCTCTCAATAATACTCCATTGATCATTGTTTTTTTGATTCCCCATATGCACGTGTATGAAATCGAAAACCATTCACCGTATATTCATTATAGATTTAACCATCTTGGATGGTGGGTTACTCAATATACACAATCACTTATCAATTTTATCAGCATGTTGAGAAACTTGAAATTTTTTAAAAAAATTATCAATATGATAAATAATAAATGGAATTGATATTAAACCATCAATAATTTATGTTACCATTTTTTGATACCATTGAGAAAATTATTTTTGTCTGCATTTTTCAACAGCAGCGGCTATAATTTGTGGAAGTTGTTTCTTGATATGAATTTCATATAACCTATAAATAAAATAAGTTTACATAATGAAACTTAAATTATAGAATGAGTGATAGAAGCACTCATCGTCCAGTTGATGTCACTTCTTCACAATTGAGCAGAACATGTGTATGAGCTTTTTGATGTTCATTATCTAAAATCCATCGTTCATGAACTCCACTGAAACCATGATTTGGCTAATTAAGAACTGATAACTGATGTTCCATTTCACCATTAACATTCCCCACGTTTTGTCTCAAGAAATTGTGTTTTTAGGGATATTTAGAATCGAAATAATGAGAGCATAAAAAATTATTTTCCTCCTGAAAATAATCTTCATCAATTGAGCCTTCAACTGATGCTTTGTTACATACTTTTTTCATCAATTTCTACACGAATCTCTCGAATGGGTACATCGATCGAAACTGTATGGGACCTCCATATTTAGCTTCATGTGGATTATGTAATATCAGATGTTCTATTTAGTCAAATAATGCAAGAGGAAATATTTTCTCCAGGTTACATATAATTACAGCAACATTTTCTCGCTATTTTCTTAGGGAATCGTAGTCTATTTTCACTGCATAAATGTCTCGAAAAAATTATGATATGTCTGTTATTGAATCCCAAATAATATAATTCAACAAACCTCTGAATCCAATCGGAATAAGTCTTTCCATTATAACATGACAATCATGACTTTTTAATCCGGTAATATAACCATTCTTAACACATCATCCAAAATTGGAAGCACAACCATCTGGAAGTCTTGAATCTGGAATCCACTGACAAAATAATAAGAGAATCTCTTTGGATAGTGTATAAGCTGATTTTGGATTTATAAACCTTTGTGATCTGACATTTTCATATAATTCATGTTCTGGTCACCTGCTAATTTGGGCAAGATCTAATCGTACCTTTATAGTATCTTTGGTCTTTCCTGGTGTATCCAAAACTGTATGAAATAAATTATAAAAATGGTTTTTCCCAATATTCATGACATCCAACATGCGGCGGACCAAAAAATCAGACAAATATAGAAGATCCCAAAAAATGCTTTATTTTATCCAATTATGTTCTTTCCCAAAGCCATTAATTTTCTGTTGGTTTACTGTTGGCCCAAATGTGATGGGAGGTAATGAAAATACAACTGATTTTAACTATGTACCTAAGATCAACTTTAGAGATTAATCCCTTTCAATTGTACCTTTTCTAAAATGAGATTTTATCCATTGAAATTCATCATTGGTTGGAAGAAATCTGCCGTGACAATAATAATAGAATAGTTTTTTTCCATTGACGAGCATATAGGCTTTTTTTTCTTTCATACAATGAAGACATGATTTCAGACCATGTGTACTCCAGCCAGATAACAAGCCATATGCCAGAAAGTCACTAATTATCCACATCAATGTTGCTTTTAATATGAAATTTTGTTTTTTAGCAACATCATTTGTATCAACACCATCACTCCACAATGCATTTAACTCATCAATCAATGGATTCAAATAAACATCAATATTATTTTTTATATGAACTCGGATTAATAGATTCAAAAAGATATAGGGCTCTTTCATCAACATCCATGGAGGTAAATTGTACGGAGTTATAAAGACAGACCAACATGAATACTGACTACCATAAGAACCAAACGGACAGAAATTGTTAGTAGAAAGACCCAATCACATGTTTCAGCTTTCTAAAGAAAAATACAGATGAAGATGGTCAAAATGTTTCCCTGAATCACCATCAAATGGATGATTCAATCTTTGATCAGTTGAAATCTTGGTTTTGTTCCATGACATCATTGAAGCTGTGTTCTGAGACATAAATAAACACTTCAAACTGGCTGTAAGGGAGAAATATCTCAACTATTTTACTGGAATTGATCCAGACTTCCCTGGTTGACCTTCTTTATACCTAGATTATCCATAATTGGGACAACTTTCCAATGAATCATTTTCACCAGAATATAAGATACAGTCATTTGGACATTCATGAGTCTTTAGATAACTAAGGCCTAGATTATGAACCGGCCTCTTTCTCTCATAGTAATTTGCTGGTAACACATTTACTTCAGGTAACAATGTTTTAACCAAAGAAAATATCTGATCAAAAGAGTTGTTCGAAATTTCATTATCTGATTTAATAGCCATAAATTTTTCAACCCCTTCTAATTTTCTTATCTTGAAACCTGGATATAATGCATCCTCAGTAGACCTCAATAACTCATAAAATTCAGATGGTGAAAACTCTGGAGTTCAATCACTATCATTTTGAGTTTCAGTTTGTTGAACAGATGGACCTGCAACATCATGTACAAAATTTTGAAACCGTGATGGATCTGAAATCAAGTTATTAGTATCTTCTCTTGAACTGCGTTCACCATGTTGATACCAAAAAACATAATCTGGTTGAAAATCTAAACCGCAAGAGATGTCCTCCAACCTTGTCAAATGTATCAAACTTTGTTAGGGCACATTTTTTACAAGGACACTTAATTGTTCCTTCTGAAACATATTCTGGTTCTGATGATGCAAATGAAATAAAAGATTCATCACCCTCAATATATACAGGATTTAAAACAGAACTTTTTGGATTTCTGCACTGATTTATCCAAGAGAAATCATCTAATAATGACTGATGTAAATTTCCATATTCCATATTTTTCTACAAAATATAAATAATCACTATTTTTTAATAATTAGAAATTATATAAACATTATTTGAAAAAAGAAGATAAATAATTACAACTACTTCTTAATAATTACAATTAAATTTAGGCGATACAATTTCTACGGGATCAATAGCTACTCTTTTGTCTGACGACTACTATTTATTTCTAATTATTTCAATTTATAACTATTTATTTCTAAATATTACTATTTATTGCAAATTATAAATATTTATTGCTAATTATTAATATTTATTATTTCAAATTATTCTTATTTATTTCAAATTATTCTTATTTATTACTAATTATTCCTAATTATTCATATTTATTAGTATTTATTATTATTTATTCCTACTTATTACTAACTATTTCTAAATATTACAATTTATTTCTAATTATTAATATTTATTTCTAATTATAAATATTTATTCCTAATAATTCTTAATTATTCATAATTATTCATAATTATTCCTAATTATTCCTAATTATTATTAATTATTCTTAATTGTTCTTAATTATTATTAATAAACTAATTATTTCTATTTATTTCTATTTATTTCTATTTATTCGCAATTATTCCTATTTATTACTATTTATTGCTCATTATTCCTATTTATGGCTAATTATTCTTATTTATTGCTAATTATTCCAATTTATTGATAATTATTCATATTTATTACAAATTATTTCTATTTATTTCTAATTATTCCCATTTATTAGTATTTATTCCTATTTATTTGTATTTATTATGATTTATTCCTATTTATTCCAATTTATTATTATTTATTCCTATTTATTATTAATTATTCCTATTTATTATTATGTTTTCCTATTTATTACTAATTATTCCTATTTATTAATAATTATTCCTATTTATTACTAATTATTCTTATTTATTACTAATCATTCTTAGTTGTTACAAATTATTTCAAATTGTTACTATTTATTGCTAATTATAAATATTTATTTTTATTTATTCCTAATTATTCCAAATTATTCTTAATTGTTCCTAATTATTCCTATTTATTACTAATTATTCTTAATTATTCCTAATTATTCCAAATTATTACTAATTATTTCTATTTATTACCATTTATTATTATTTATTCGTAATTATTCTTATTTATTTGTAATTATTCCTATTTATTACTATTAATTGTAATTATTCCCATTTATTGCTAATTATTCATATTAATTATTAATTATTCATATTTATTGCTAATTACTTCTATTTATTACAAATAATTCTTACAAAATATTTCTATTTATTACTCATTATTCTTATTTATTTGTGTTTATTCATATTTTTTAGTTTTTATTATTATTTATTCCAGTTTATTAGTATTTATTAACATTTATTCTTATTTATTATCAATTATTTTTAATAATTATTAATTATTCCTATTTATTACTAATTATTCTTATTTATAACTAATCATTCCTATTTATAACTAATTATTCTTAATTGTTACTAATTATTTCTAATTGTTACTATTTATTGCTAATTATAAATATTTATTCTTATTTATTCATAATTATTCCTAATTATTCCTAATTATTCTTAATTATTCCAAATTATTCCTAATTAATCTTATTTATTCATATTTATTCCTAATTATTTCTATTTATTACTATTTATTCCTATTTATTCAAAATTATTTCTATTTATTACTATTTATTACTAATTATTCCTATTTATTGCTAGTTATTTCTATTTATTGTTTATTATTCCTATTTATTGATCATTATTCCTATTTATTATAAATTATTCTTATTTATTACTAATTATTCATATTTATTAGTTTATATTCCTATTTATTCAAATTTATTATAATTTATTCCTATTTATTAGTATTTATTATTATTTTTTATTATTTATTATTAATTATTCCAATATATTATTAATTATTTCTATTTATTACTAATTATTCCTATTTATTACTAATTATTCCTATTTATTACAAATTATTCTTAATTGTTATTAATTATTCCTAATTGTTACTAATTATTCCTAATTGTTACTATTTATTGCTAATTCTTCCTAATTCTTCTTAATTATTCCTAAATATTCCTAAATATTCCTAAATATTCCTAATCATTATTAAATATTCCTAATTATTTCTAATTATTCATAATTATTCCTCATTGTTCTTAATTATTCTTAATTTTTACTAATTATTCCTAATTATTAGTAATTATTTTTATTTATTGCTCATTATTCCTATTTATTGCAAATTATTCCTATTTATTACTAATTATTCCTATTTATTATTAGTTATTCCTATTTATTAGTATTTATTCTTATTTATTACTAATTATTCATATTTATTACTAATTATCCCTATTTATTAGTATTTATTCAATTTTATTACTAATTACTCCTTTTTATTAGTTTTTATTATTATTTATTCCTCTTTATTAGTAATTATTCATATTTGTTAATAATTATTCCTATTAATTAGTAATTATTTCTATTTAATAGTAATTATCCCTATTTATTATTAATTATTCCTATTTATTATTAATTATTCATATTTATTACTAATTATTCCTATTTATTACTAATTATTCATATTTGTTATTAATTATTTCTATTTATTAAAAATTAGTACAAATACATTCAATTTATTATTACAAATAACTTCTATTAACAAAACAATTTAAATCTAATTAAATTAAATCTAATCAGAAATAAAATAAAATTTAAATTAAATAAAATATAAATACAATTAAACTTGATATTTTATTGATGTAGACGGCTTCAAAACTTTTTCATCAAAAAAACTAACTCAAACAAATTCTCACTCTGAAAGTAGGGTTGAGAGAGAGAGAAAATGAGAATTGAGAGGAGGATTTGAAAAAAAGGATGAGATATATATAGGTTAGATTAGTTACAATGGGACCTTTTGCGACGGGACTACTGTCGCAACATATACCTCTTGTGATGGGGCCCGTCGCAAATACCTTTGGGGACATTAATTGTTATCGGCGGCTAAAAGGGTATTTGCGATGGGCCCTATCACAAAAGGTATCTGCCGACACACGTTTTGCGACGGGGCTTCATCCCATCGCAAAAACTCATTTACCGCTACCGGGTATTGGCAACGGGACCCGTCACAAATAACTTCCGACTGACGAACCATTGGCGATGGGGAATTTACACGTCACAAATAACCTTACAGTCCCAAAAAAACCATTTACCGTCGCCGGGTATTTGCGACGGCACCTGTTGCAAATACCTCCTAGTGATGAACTATTTGCGACGTGCATATTCCTCCTGTCGCAAATAAGCTTCTTGCGGTTTTCCGCACAATCAGCACCAAACCGCGCGTAGCTTTTTTGGGGGGGCCACCAATACCCCATGCAAATAACGAGGTATTTTCGACGGAATGACTCCCTCGTCGAAAATAATCTCTGGATTTGACTATTGGCGACGGGATAATATCCCAACACAAATAACCTGTCGCAAGAGGTTGTTTTTCCCATAGCGGTGAACCTGAGACCTTAACGGGACTTCTTCCACCATGTGATATAGTATGGGCAGTTATTCTTGAGTCATGTTTAATTCATGTTATATATTGTTTCCAAATTTTTTTGTTTTAATGATTATATGTTTCCCTATTAAAAATTATATTCTTCCTTAGGATTATTCATGTTCTAAGCCTTTAATGCCATCATGAAATTCCTTATAACCCATGTTCTATGTTTTCATCCTATGCTTATTCCCATATAGAGATTTTTATCACATCCATTTTTTTTTATTATACCCCAAGTTATCATGTAACGATTTAAGGGATCAATATGAGTTAGAAGATCATTATGATGTTTAAAAAAATATGTTTTTATGTTGGTTTCATGATGTTTAATTAAATGCCTAATCTTTTAAAGTGTAAGAACCGAATTATTATTTTTCAGGTACGAGCTTCTTCTTTTTCCTTTTCCTTAAGTGTTTTTGAGAAAATATGGAAAATGGAGAAAAATACTAAATTTTGGAACTACACACCGTGTACTTTTTCCACACGTCGTGTACTTTTGGCCGTGTTGGGATGAGTACACGGGGCATGTAGCCATGTCGGCGACGAGGGGTGTAGGAACCGACTACACGCCGTGTAGTGGTACCTTACACGCCGTGTAGTCAGTCGGCAGGCTTAAACAGTAAGGCGGTGGAGTCACCGCCACCTGGGCGACAGTACACACCGTGTACTCAGGAGTACATGCTGTGTACTCAGGTCGACGGATGAATAGTGTGGCAGTGCCGCCAAATGAACAGTAAAATGAAAGAAGTACAGGCCGTGTACTTTGTTTTTTCGGCTTAAAATAGGCAGTAGCCTCCTCATTTGGCAGAGGAGGCACTTGAGCCGATTTGGAACCAAAGGAAGAGGCCAGACCTTTGAAGATCCATCAGGTGTACGTCTGGAGTCGGTTTCCACCATGGACGATCCCGTTAGAATGCACGGGTAAGGGATTCCACCTCCGTGGCTAGTTCTTACCAATTATTCTCCTAACAGAAGTTATTTATGTTTGAATAGGTTTTGTTCTTCGTCAAGTCTACGCCGTTCTTGGGCGTTTCTGAAGTCAGTGTACAGGTATAACGTTCGTTGGCGAATAAGGTATGTGGCTTGGTGTTTTTTTCTAACTGCCTTTTGTTTTGTGCGTTTTCGTGCCACAAACCCATGTTGGGGTGTAGTGTGGCTGAGGTCGTTGCTATATTTAATTCCTAGAATTGCATAGGTGATTAAATTTTGTTAAAAAAATGTTGGTTGGGATCGTTTCTTAGATCTGGAACCACCCCGAATGTGTGTTCCACTATTTAGTCGTTTGGCCAGGATACCCGAGGGTATGCCTTTAATGTAGTAATTGTAGAATTTCCTTGATAGGAATTGCGTGTTTACTGCATTTTGATATGTTGGGCATGGCCCGGTTACCTGTTTAGCCTGAGGGCATTGTTGTCATTAGCCTGTGGGCACTGCACTATTTAGCCTAAGGGCAATAGTTATTTCGGCCTGAGGGAAACTTATTATGTGCCTGTGGGCAGCTGATTCTGTGCCTGACGGTGGCACTACCTACGCCTGAGGGAAAAATTATGTTATGCCTGAGGGAAGATTCTTGTTTTGGATACTCATTACCTGAGGGTATGAGTTTATGTGTCTGAGGACACTAGTTGTTTACATAGAAATGCACTGTGGTGATTTCTTATATTAAATGGATTAAATGATTATTAAAATGGAAATATATCTGTAGTTGTTACTTTTGAGTACTGCTTACTTTCTTTCATTGTACTATTGCACACTGTTGTTGCATGCTTACACATAGTTGGGCACGTGCCTTTAGTGGGTCCCTACTGAGATATATTTCTCACACCCTGTTTGGGTCATGCTTTTCGGCCCAAACAGATTACGTTTCTACAGGTGTGGATAGGGGCAAGAGTTCCTATACATTTACTTGACTGTTGCTAATGAGTAGGAGGGCATGGGACTGAGCCTAGGCTCGCGATGCCACTGTCAGCTATTTTTTTTGTACTCTACTTTTGTTGTACTGTATTGATGTATAACATGTTCTGGCTGTTTTATTAGAACCGGAGACATGTAGCATCATTATTTATATATTGTTGGTTGTATCCACTGTTGTAGTTTATTTCAGTTGTGTATGTTTACTGCTTCCGTTGTCGTTGAATGTTTATTTTTTATTCCTATGTGCTACACTTTGATAAATGAGGGCATAGTTTCCCCACTATCGGACCTGGGCCCTCGTTGCTAGTCGGCAACCTCTGGCGTTTGGGGAAATGTGCTTGAGGTCACGTGGAGAACTGGGCTTGGGGCACCCGTTGCGTGGCACCCGGGTCCGGGATGTTACAAATTGGTATCAGAGGTGTTTATTTTCGTTGACTTACTATTGGAGCCGTAGTCTGGGATAGGATGGAATGATAGTTGGTAATAAGATGTGCTCGGGCGTAGCTAACCCGTGTACAGGAAAAAGCCAGTCTATCTTGTATTTTTCATTCTTTTGATTTTGCAATTTTACGGTTGATATGTTTTCACCGTTGGGTGACACACTTTGAGATTGTGCTATTTATAATTTATCTATGGGTTCTATTTAGGTGAAATCTGATGAGATGAAGTTATTCCATCTCATGCATCATATAGGAACATGCTAGATATCAAAGGCCATGCATAGTTTCCATGCCATGTAGGTGCATTAGAAATTCGCATGTTGTAGTGATAGTTGATGTGCTAGAAAATCATGTTGTTGTGATAGCTGCTTGATAAATACCTACTCGGTGATAGGATATTCCTTGTGTGAGCTTATTATAGAATGGATGCCAAACTTTGGTTTTTGGGACTATGGGCCCCATTGACCGGAATTTGGTGGATCATTGACTGTTTATTGGTTATAACACATATAAGATGTCAAAATTTGATCCGTGGGGAGTATGGGCCCCCACGGGTCAGAATTTGGCCCTTAGGTGTTGTTTTTCAGAATTTTCTGGGTTCCGGGGGAGTTTCTGAGGCATACTGTCTGGAAACCCAGTATACACGCCTTGTAGTATTTTTATACATGCCGTGTGTGTTCTTCTGTTCGGGAAGAAAAATGAACTTTTTGAGTACATGTCGTGTACCCTAAGTACACGCCGTGTAGTCTCTTCCCGTGTCACAAACCGTGTGAGCGGCGACACGGGGTAGGGAAAGGCTTGGATAAAACACGCCGTGTACCTAGTGAACACGCCGTGTAGTGTTGACCCGTAGTCCGGCCGTGTACCTAACAACATGGGTCGGTGAACTCCTTGAAAGAACACGCCGTGTCTATGATGGACATGCCGTGTAGTGTGACCTAGGGACTCAGCCGTGTAACTAACAACACGGGCCAGTGTCACCTCTCCCTGAACACGCCATGTACCTACGGGGACACGCCGTGTAGTCTTGTCTGAGGACAGACCGTGTGGTGTTAGCCATGTGGCTGGAAAATGGGGTGGTGTACACGCCGTGTGTTGGTGTAACACGCCGTGTAGTGTTAAGCTGAGTAGTCGTCCATGTCACAGACGACACGGGCAGTTGGAAAATAACACCATACACGCCATGTAGATATTATACACATCGTGTAGTTGTTTTTCGACATAAGATGTGTGGCTTAGCCATGTAGAAGGACCCGGGCAGGGGAAAGGAAGTCAATTACACGCCATGTAGTCATTCCACACGCCGTGTAGTCTTGTTTTTCAAATTTTGAAGTGCCTTCTTCCTCTTCTTCCATTGTGGTTCCTTCGTTTCTGTCTTAATGATCTTGAATCTGAGTGTGCTTTTGACCTTTTAGTGTCATGCCGCCTAGACGGTCGTGAGTTGTTCACCAGGAGAGCGGTGACGATAATACTCCTGAGATGGTGGGCCATGGGCTACCAGTTGATCCTCCAGCATAGCCAGATGCGGCGCCAGCTGCTATACCGGACACATGCACGGAGGCGCTGTTCCGTGAGGGCTTTATGCGGTTCATGCAGACCTTTCAGGGAGCACCGCCGGCTGCCACATCTATGGCTGAGCTGACTTGTATCTTTCAGCAGCAGCATCCGCCTACGTTTTCAGGGGATGGTGGACCATATGCTACAGAGTCTTGGTTGGGGTCGATGTAGACTATTTTCGAGCATCTTGAGACGCGTCCAGGGCAGAGGGTCAAGCTCGCGACTTTCATGATAAGTGATTCCGCCAAGAGGTGGTGGGATGTTACCGCCCAGTCAGAGCATCATAGAGACATGGCAAGGGAAGATTTTTAGGAAGTCTTCTATGACTTCTTATTTCCTGAGACACTGAGGGCAGATAGAGCTCGAGAGTTCAAGAATCCGCAACATGGCGCTATGTCGGTGATGGACTATTCTGCTCATTTTACGGAGCTTCAACGTTTTCCCCCATGCTGGTGCGTAATGAGACGTTGAGAGCCAGATGTTTTGAGGATGGTTTTCAGTTTGACATCCCAGCACTGGTAAATGTTTTCAGGTTGCCTTCAGTACATGCTATTGTGAACCAGGCGCTGATCACAGAGAGGAACCTTCAAGAATCTAGTGGTGTGGGCCAGGGCAGTTCAGCACCAGTTACTGGAACTATTTCTACCGACAAGAGGAATAGGCAAATGGACTTCTCTCAGGGTGGCAGTACCAGTCAGAAGAATGCTTCAGGTGGACAGGTTGTGTGCTACCAGTGTGGCAGAGAGGGGCCCAATAGACCAAAGTGTCCACGAGACCCAGTGGAGTGTCGAGATTGCGGGAATGTGGGTCATCTGCAGTGCTTTTGCAGGGCGTTTCCAAAAGTGGATAGTGAGAGGGCTTCTCTGCAGACTCCGCGTGTGGGAGCAGGACTAGTGGATTCTTACCAGTCAGGGAACTGGAATGCGTCAGGGCGTGCAGGAAGAGATGGTGGTCGTGATCTTGGTAGCCAGACACTGGGATCTCAAAGGCAGCAGGGCGGGATAGCTCAGGGTAGTCGGGCTGTGTTGCAGGGCCGCGGCACTGGGCAGGCATATGCAGTGCAACAGACCCAGCAGGAGCAGGATCTCAAACCTTCTACAGTCAGAGGTACTATTCTAGGATCTTCAGTCTTATCTTCAGTACTTTTTGATACGGGTGCTACACATAGCTTCAAATTTTTGCCTGTTGTGGAGATCATTGGGCTATGTGTTTATACTTCTTCTGATATCATGATGCTAGACACTCCTTTGGGGAGTAGAACGACTGGTGTGCATCAGTGCAAGGAGTGCCCCCTTGAGGTTGGTGGGTGTCATTTTCTTTAGGGACCTCTATGTCTTACAGATGAAAAGATCTGACGTCATTCTCGAGATGGACTGGTTGGTTCCCTATTGAGACTTTGTAGACTACTATCGTCGCAGGGTGCATTTCATGTCACCAGAGGGCGGAGAGTTTCTATAGAAGGGTGAATGGGATGTTCAGGCGAGTCGAGCTGGACCAGTTCATCATGGGCGAGGTGGAGTAACAACCCAGATAGTGAGCTTATATCTGGATAACCAGGGGACTTGTTATACGGATTTCCCTCTAGTTGTTGATCGTTTCAGGGATGTCTTCCTGGATGACTTTTCAGGTCTACCTCTAGTGCGTGAGGTGTATTTCTCTATCGAGCTTGTGCCAGGAGTAGCACCGGTGTCCATTCCTCCTTAGAGGATGTCTACACCTGGGTTGCAGGATCTCAAGAGGCAGTTAGAGGAGATACGGGCGAAGGGTTTTATCCGAACCAGTACTTCTCTTTGGGGTTCTCAGGTGATTTTTACGAAGAAGGTGGATGGTACCCTTAGGCTTTGCGTGGATTATCGAAAGGTGAACCAGTTTACGGTTAAGAACCGATATCCCTTGCCAAGGATTGATGATCTGTTTGATCATAATTTTGAAGCACGAGTGTTCTTGAAGATTGACATGAGATCCTGATATCATCAGCTGCACATGGGACCATCGGATATACTGCTTTTACCTTTTCGGAGTAGATATGGTCTGTATGAGTACTTGGTTATGCCATTCGGACTCACGAATGTGCCAGCAGTTTTCATGGCTCTGATGAACCGTGTGTTCCATCCGTATCTTGATTCTTTTGAGGTAGTATTCATGGATGACATCTTGTGTACTCTCACACTCGACATGACCATGCCACCCATCTTGAGATCGTATTGAGTACACTGAGAGAGCATCGACTATATTCTAAGATCTCAAAGTGCGACTTTTGGATGGACCAGATTCACTTCTTGGGTCACATTATCTCAGTGGAAAGAGTTGCAGTAGACCCAGAGAAGGTGAGAGCAGTAGTTTCCTGGGAGCATCCTAAGAACGTTTTTGAGATACATAGTTTCTTTGGGATGGATGGTTACTGCAGACACTTTATAAAAGACTTCTCCTGCTTAGCAGCAACGCTGATAGGTCTGACTAAGTATGGTGTGAAGTTCGTTTGGTCGGAAGCTTGCGAGACAACTTTCCAGGACCTGAAGGGAAGGATGACATCAACACCGATCCTGATACTCCCAGAGTAGGGGAAGAGCTATACAGTTTACTGTGATGCATCAGGGATTGGGCTGGGAGCAGTGTTGATTTAGGGTGATCGAGTCATTGCGTATGGGTCTCGGCAGTTGAGGCCACATGAGCAGAATTACCCGACGCAAGATCTCGAGTTGGCTGCAGTTGTTCATGCGTTGCGCTGTTGGAGACATTATCTGTTGGGAGAGAATTTTGTGGTTTTCACCAGGCACAAAATACTCAAGTATATCTTTATCAGCGTGACATGAATTTGAGGCAGAGAAGGTGTGTTGAGTACCTACAGTACTTCGATTTTGAGCTTTCCAACACACCTGGTATAGGTAATGCAGTAGCTGACGCACTGAGCAGGAAGACTCAGATACAGGCAGTGCAGGAGGCTAGTGGTGAGTGGCGGCTCATTGCTTTGTTCTCTGAGATGCATCTGAAGGTGAACGACAGTCAGGGGCAGGCTTATCTTTCATCATTAGCAGTGACATCTACCCTCCTGGACAGAGTGAGGATGAGACAACTATCTGATTCATAAGGCCTAGTTCTATGGGAGTCGGTGGCAAGTGAGGACCCTCCTCCCGGTTGGACGATATGCGACAATGAGGTCATGTGTTTCCATGGAAGAGTGTGGGTTCCAGGGGATATACATGAGGAGATGATGTGGGAGTTTCATGCTTCATCTTGGGCAGTTCATCCCGTGGTTACCAAGATGTACTGTTATTTGAGGCATCAGAACTGGTGGTCAGGTATGAAGAGAGAGATAGCTGGTTTTGTTACGAGGTGTTCCACCTGTCAGCAGGTGAAGGCAGAGCACCAGAGGCTAGCTGAGCTATTACAGCAGTTACCCATTCCAGAGTGGAAATGGGTGATGTCACGATAGATTTTTTGATGGGATTGCCGAGGTCACCTCGTGGAAATGATGTTGTGTGGGTTATTGTGGACAGACTCATGATAGCTCTCTTCTTGCCGATCAAGGAGACCTTCGGTGTAGACGAGCTCAGAAGGCTGTATATCCGAGATATCATACATCTTCATGGGGTCCCTCGTTCTATCATTTCTGATAGGAATGCTCGCTTTACATCTCGTTTATTGCAGAGTTTTCAGAGGGCGCTGGGTACACAGGTGCTTCTGAGCACAACATACCACCCTCAGACCGATGGCCAGTCAGAGCGTACGATACAGGTGCTTGAGGACATGCTGTGTGAATTCATCCTAGACATTGGGGGCTCTTGGGAGAGGCACGTACCCCTAGTCTAGTTTTCCTATAACAATAGTTTTAGGCGACTATTGAGATGGCACCATATGAGGATTTATATGGTAGGCAATGCCGATCACCATTGTGCTAGTTAGAGGCAGGTGAGGCAGCTTTACTGGGGCCACAACTTGTGCAAGAGACATCTGAGTAGGTCCAGATGATTCGGAGGCAGATGGCTACCACACAGTCTCAACAGAAGTCTTATGCTGATCGCTGAAGACGACCTTTGGAGTTCGTGGTCGGGGATCAGGTTTTTCTACGTGTTTCACCGAGGCTGGGACACTAGCGGATTAAGAGATAGGGTAGGCATTCACTGAGGTATGTGGGGCCATTTGAGATTCTGGAGAGAGTCGGGCTGGTTGCCTATTGGTTGCAGTTACCGCAACGGTACCGATCCATGCACGACGTCTTCCATGTGTCTCAGTTGCGTTGCTACCATTCAGACCCGCCTCACACATTTCAACCAGAGGTGGTTTAGCTTCAGCATGATGTTTCCTTTGAGGAGCATCCGATTTGTATCGTTGATAGGAGCACGAAATTTCTCTGAGGCTGGTTAGTTCCTCTCATACGGGTGTTATGGCAGCATGGCCGAGTGCAGGATGAGACCTGGGAGCGGGTGGCCGACGTACGTGCTCAGTGGCTAGAGCTGTTCTGAGCTTTATCTTTGCCACGCTTGGAAGGGCAATTCGAGGATGAATTTCTATAAGGGGGGGGGGAATTTTTTAAGTACCCGGTTCTTATTTTTGAGGTACGAGCTTCTTCTTTTTTCTTTTCCTTATGTGTTTTTGGAAAAACTATAGAAAATGGGGAAAATCCTAAATTTTGGAACTACACGCCCTGTACTTTTTCCACACGCCGTGTACTTTTGGCCGTGTTGGGATGAGTACACAAGGCGTGTAGCCATGTCGGCGACGAGGGGTGTAGGAACCGACTACATGCCATGTAGTGGTACCTTACATGCCGTGTAGTCAGTCGGCATGCTTAAACTGTAAGGCGGTGGAGTCGCCGCCAGTTGGGTGACAGTACACACCGTGTACTCAAGAGTACATATCGTGTACTCTGGTCGACAGATGAACAGTGTGGCGGTTCCGCCAAATGAACAGTTAAATGAAAGAAGTACACACCATGTACTCATAAGTACACATCGTTTACTTTGTTTTTTCGGATTAAAATACGCATTAGCCTCCTCATTTGGCAGAGGAGACACTTGAGCCGATTTGGAGCCAAAATCGGAGGCCGGACCTTTGAAGATCCACCGGGTGTTTGTCTAGAATCGGTTTCCGCCTCGGACGATCCCGTTGGAACTGCACGGGTAAGGGCTTTTACCTCCTTGGATGGTTCTTACCAATTCTTCTCCTAACGGAAGTTAGTTACGTTTGAATGGGTTTTCATCTTCATCATATCTATTCCATTCTTGGGAGTTTCTAGAGTCGGCGTTCTAGTATAACGTTCGTTGGCGAATAAGGTAGGTGGCTTGGTGTTTTTTTCCAACTACCTTCTGTTTTGTGTGTTTTCGTGCCACGAACCCATGTTGGGGTGTCGTGTGGATGAAATCGTTGATATATTTATTGCCTAGAATTGCATAGGTGATTAAATTATGTTATTAAAATCTTGGTTGGGATTGTTGCTTGGATCCAGAACCACCCCGAGGGTGTGTTCCACTGTTTAGCCATTTGGCCAGGATACCCGAGGGTATGCCTTTAATGTAGTAATTGTAGAATTTCCATGAGAGAAATTTCTTGTTTATTGCATTTTGATATGTTGGGAATGGCCTGGTTACCTGTTTAGCCTGAGGGCGTTGTTGTGATTAGCATGTAGGCACTGCACTATTCAGCCTGAGGGCAGTAGTTATTTCGGCCTGAGGGAAAATTCTTTCGTGCCTGTGGGCAGCTGATTCTGTGCCTGAGGGTGACACTACCTACGCCTCAGGGAAAAATTCTGTTATGCCTGAGGGCAGATTCTTGTGTTGGATACTCGTTACCCGAGGGTATGAGTTTACATGTATGAGGACACTAGTTGTTTACTTAGAAATGCACTGTGGTGATTTCTTATATTAAATGGATTAAATGAATATAAAAATGGCAATATAACTGTACTTGTTACATTTAAGTACTGATTACTTTCTTGCATTGTACTACTACACACTATTGTTGCATGCTTACACGCAGTTGGGCACGGGCCTTTAGTGGGTGCCTACTGAGATATATTTCTCACCCCTTGTTTGGGTCATGCTTTTCGGCCCAAACAGATTACGTTTCTACAGGTGTGGATATGGGCAAGAGTCCCTATACAGGTACTTGACTGTTGCTGAGGAGTAGGAGGGCATGGGACCGAGCCTAGGCTCACGATGCCGCTGCCAACTGTTTTGTTTTGTTTTATTGTACTCTAATTTTGTTGTACTGTATTGATGTATAACATGTTATGGCTATTTTATTAGAACTGGAGACATGTAACATCATTATTTATATATTGTTGGTTGTATCCACTGCTGTAGTTTATTTCAGTTTTGTATGTTTACTTCTTCCGCTGTCGTTGAATGGTTATTTTTTATTCCGCTGCGCTACACTTTGATAAATGAGGGCCTAGTTTCCCCACTATCAGACCTAGTCCCTCGCTGCTAGTCGGCAGCCTCTAGCGTTTGGGGAAATGTGCTTGAGGTCACATGGCGAACCGGGCTCGGGGCACCCGTTGCGTGGCACCCGGGTCCGGGATGTTACATAAAGACTGTAGAATTCCTAATCTATTTTTGTATTTGATGGTTAATTATTCTTAAAATCATGTAATGATAAGTGTTAAAATTTAGGGTCTCTATTGTTGGTATTCGAATAGTGGATAGATATATTTTGAGATTAAGAATAGAGAGTTTAATTAAAAACCCAAAGGATAATTATGTCACCATGGATAACCTAGATTGAAACATATGGTGTTAAACATAAGGATATACTTTTCATTTAAATGTTTATCCTTTTATATTCAGTGTTCTCTTTTTATATGATTATGAGATAATTATTAAATCCCCATAAATGTACATTGTTTTTCTTAGTAAATGGATGTAAATAAGAGATCCCACGAAAACAATCAATGTGTAACACCCGAGACTTTTATGTTATATAAATCATCAAAGGAATATTTTTCTACACAACACTTGCTTGGCTTGCTTTACACGAAATCGTGACCTTCCTCGATAGCTTGCATCGTACGCAATACCGAGTTTCACTAAACAACGATATGCTATTAAAATAAAACTATCCGGTATGAATAGTAATAACCACTTTTTGAAATTTTATAATTTTTTTTTCAAAATGGACTTCATTTTTGGATTTGGAATACCGAAATTATCCTAGGGTGAAATTTTGGTATTTTTCTGAAAACTTTCAATTTTTGATGAATAGTGAAACCACTAAGTGGTAGGTTAAAAACTGAATTTTGCATAAAACTTAATTTTACCGCTTCTCTGAATGAATTTCGAAAATCCGAGAGACACGGTTAATATCAAGGACTAAAATGTGGTTCAATTAGATGAAAATAATTTTTTGGTGAATATTAACTTTTTACTTTTTTACCACGGTTAAAAGTAAATAGGGTAATTAAGGGTAAAAATGATATTATTATTACCCTAACACATGTCTTAATTCTATTGGACAAGTGAAATTCGACCAAAAACAAACTTAGGAATAAAATATGACCATTTAGGTCCACTTGGATTAGATTAGGACATTTATTATTAATTTATTTAAAGAAGGGTTAAAATAGTTAAAATCAAAGTTTAATAACTAAATAATTTTTAATATAGGGTTATACATAAGATAAATTATAATATAAATATTAATTAGAAAGATAAAAAGATTTCCTACATAATGGTATTTTATTTATAATTTTTAGACTTTATATAAATTAATTTATTTATGACACAACGATGATGCAGTAATTACCCTTTTAAGGAAATGTTAACATAATTGATGTTATAAATGCCCAAATAAATGTAATTTGAGACTTTTTATAAATTAAACTAATTTTATAGGTTAATATGATATATTAGTGTTGATTTAATCAACTTTTTTCGAACATATAATTCTGTTATGACTTTCACAAAAATCATATATCAAATAGTGTCAAAATTGACACAAAATAGTTTTTAAATCAAATATTATATTATTAATTGTTATTTTATTCCTAAAAATCTAAGGTTCTTCCAAATGACTTAGATAAGGATATATATATTAATAATAAACAACTTGGGGTTCTTTTGGCATGTTATAGTATGTTTATTAACCATATAGTGTAAGAAAAAAAAAGTCACGGTAAAAGTTAAATTATTTGACTTAGAGTTAAATCTAATTGATAAGGTTAAAATAATAACCTAAAATTGTTTAAATCCTATTGGTTGATAGGCTTTAGACACATCCCCACTTTACCTTCTAAATAAGACCCTTTGGAAGCATTGTAAACCGATTTTGACTTTAATATAAAATAATATTTTGAGATATTCCTAAGGTGCCCCTCTCCTCCCTTATAAAAGGGCACCTCCTCCCCCTCCTCCTCACACCAATTTCAGCACTCAAGCTCGGCCAACCCCTGTCAAAATCCCTTCTCCACTTCCCTAGAATAATCCTAGAGGTCTTGGTCTTCTTCAAAGACCAATCTTAGTTCCCTATGTGGAGGATTCAAAGAGGCGTTTCAAAGAAGAGGTAATATCCATTACCGATCTTTTCAATTTCGTTCTTCTTCAACTTATTCTTCTTTAGTTGTTTCATGATAAAGTAATAACATCAGTATTACTTACATACTGATATGTTATTATAAATATTAAACAACCCTAATTAACCTTCTATCCATCCTACGGAAAAATGAAATCACCGCGCGTGCGTACGTACAGAATACCGTCTCCACGCCGTGGTGTAATCTATTTTCCATCATCACCATACAAGGATGGGTATAATGGTGTAATGAGTAACTATATATGATTATTATAAAGTGATATTGATACTGAAATAGTATAAATACACTTAAATACAATTCCACGATCATGGGAACAATATCATCGCTCGTGCGTACATACGGAATACCGTCTCCACGATGTGATGTGACTCGTTCTACATGATCATCATTACATAGTAATTATATAAATGAATTTAATGAATAAATATGATATATGTTACACTAATACCATTCTGGATATAAGGTATCTATAACCTTAAAAGAAGAATAAGAATTTATTCGGCAAGACACGCATAAGGACAAAAGGCAATAAAGACCCGAGTAACAAGTAACAATGAAATATTACTAATAAGAAGCTAAGAATATGACCATATATGATATCATATCAATATGTATGATTCTGGAAGAAGTCAATAACATTATTTAAACCATTATACAGGAGCTTCGGACACGTAAAAAGAAAATCAGACCTAAGGTAAGGGAAATATCACAATCTCATTTTTATCCGAGATTATTTATACTTTGGTATTTACTGGGGTGTATTTTATCATCCACATCCTTGATTCCTCAATATGTAATATTATTTCCATCCACATACAATTGTTTAAATCCAATTTTACCCTTAGGTGATTTTTGAGTAAAGTATATGAAAGGAATCTTTTGTCGTTTTTCGTACGAGGTACTTTTTTGAATTTTCCGACAAAAGTACGAGATAAATGTTTTTTTAACTTATACGGCATGAATGGATTTTTAAAACATTATTTCCAAGAAGGTTCCTTTAAAAGTTTTCAAGCTTATTTTTAATCAACTTCTTTTAGATTAAAATTGTATGACATGTTAAGAGAGGAAAAATGTATTTGAAGTAGAAGGGATATTTTCCTCAAGAATGGAGTTCAAATGTTTTATCAAAATTATTTTCCATATAAGATAATATAGGGTTCTGTTTTTATCCCTATTATTACATTGATTTGATTATGTTTTTAGGGAATTATTTTTATGAAGTCATTTACCTTATATGATTTATTTTATGATGTTATGATGTTTCAAGAATCCCATTTTTGTTACATGTGTTATGCGATGATGTATGATTTATGATTATGTGGCACACATAAGAAAGGATTCATTATAAGATGGGTGGGACCTATATCTCCCTCCAATGCATTGGGTAAAGATTTTATATCTCATGAGATAGACATGTCAGGAACGGAAGGTTATTTCGGTTCAGTGATTCAGGACTGAAACGAGGAGTGAACTCGGTTCCGAAATGGACTTTGTCCGCAAAGATAGTCTTGGAAATGAGTCATGACTAACAAGAAATGATTTTCCATGATTATGTGTGCATGCCACAAAGTTTCAAGTTTTATGTTATGATTATGGGGATCTCATTTTCACTTCTATGATTTATTCCATGTTAAGATATTATGATCTCTTTTGCAGGTTATGATTTTCAAAAAGATATGATATGATTTTTATTTCCTTTATTTTCCCTTGCTGAGCATTTGAGCTCACCCTTTTTGTATGTTTTCTTTTCCCCAGGTCAGGAAGATGGATATTAAGTAGAATATGCTAAAAGGGACCCTAGATATGATGAAATAAATGGGAGACACTGTAGAAGATTTATGAACCAGTTGTTTATGTTTCCCAGTTTCTAAAGACACTATACCTATACGGTCCTTTGTGGTTTTGTCATATGTTGTAATAAGTGTGCTTCAATTTTGAAGTATTAACAATGTATGTAAAGTATGGGTCGTTATAGTTGGTATCAGAGGAAAGATATTGTCAACCTTTGGAAACTAGGATGTGAAAGCCTTAGTAAGAACCCTAAGGATAAGTCTAAGCATAGAACACAATCTTAGTGTTTTAGAAATGGCCATGAATAACCTAGGATAAGACCTTATGCTTGAAAATTTTATTCTTGAATTATGTGGTTTTCCTATTATAATTAGTGTTGCTCACACTATTCTTCTTGGTTTTAGTCAATGGCTGGAACCCGAAGGAACCGTGTAAATGCGGAATGCGATGGGCAATGCAATGATTGTCCCCCTGAGCATCCAAACGATATGGGAGCTGGAATGCAAAATCTTGTAGCCATGCTCACACAACTTTCTCAAGCTATGAATCATGAAGGACTTCCAAACGAGCAAAGGAAGGAGCAACATTCTGTTGAATCCTTCATGATGCAGCGTCCACCTTCATTCAGCAGGTCTACTGATCCATTAGTTGCGGAAAAATGGATTAGTACTACTGAAAAGATATTTTCAGTTCTTCAATGTTCTGAACATGATAAAGTCATCCAAGCAGTGTATCGTTTGGAAGGAGATGCTAATCAATGGTGGAATCTTATTAAGAATACGAGGAAAAGGGATGAAATTGAGTCCATGGAATGGGACGAGTTCAAGAACTTATTTTTCAATAAGTACTTCCCTCATATTCTCCGAACAAAGATAGAGAAAGAGTTTCTTGAACTGAAGCAAAGGGATGATGAATCTGTTGGTACCTATGAAGCAAATTTTACAAGACATGCAAGGTACGCTTCTGGTATTATTATCCAACCTGAGAGTTAGATCGATCGATTCTTTAGTGGCTTAAAACCAAGTCTTCGAAGGGCGTTATCCATAAGGGACTTCAATAGCTACGAGGAAATCGTTCGATTTGCACTCAAAGTCGAGATGGAGATTGGAGTAACCCATCAGTCATATGGGTTTGATAAGAAGAGGAAAATGGAATTCAAAGGAAAATCTAAAGAGCACACTAAAAAGAAGATGAGCTTTCCCTTATGCTCAAAGTGTGGAATGAAACATGGAGGGAGTTGTCTTAAAGGGACAAGTAAATGATTCAAATGTGGAAAGGAAGGTCACTGGGCATTTGAATGCCGCGATAACAGGAAGAAGATGTCTAATGATACAAACAAAGGAAGGGATACACAGAATGAACCTACTACACTTCAATGTTTCAAGTGCAAGGAGAAGGGGCATTATGCCAATCAATGCCCAAATCCATGGGTTGATGATGATGGTCGACGTCAACAAACTCTTAAGGCTAAAGACAAAGGAAAGTCACATGCAATCTCTATCAGAAATGTGGAGTACGATAACGATGTGGTGAAAGGTACACTTACCATCCACTCTAAAGTAGCAAATGTTTTATTTGATTCTGGATCCACCCACTCTTTTATTTCTGAAGAATTTTCTAAGGGTATCACCGTATTACCTTAACAATTAGATGTTGAGTTAGCTGTGACAACACCTAATGGCACATCAATCGCATCAAAAGTTTATAATTCTTCTTCGATCGAAGATTGTGGGAAAGTGCTTCCTGCAAATCTTGTGATCCTTCCTATAGTGGAATTTGATGTGATTCTTGGAATGGATTGGCTTTCTTTATACGGAGCTCATATCAATTTCCAATGAAGGGAAGTCACATTTCATATTCCAGATCAATCTATGATCGTCTATCAATGCAAGGATGAACATACCCTTCCAGTGGAAATTTCTTCCATTTTATGGGTATTGATTCCACTAAATGAAGGTTATTTATCTCAAATGGTTGGTGAGAAACTCGCGATTAAGAATATGCCCATCGTACGGGAGTTTGATGATGTCTTTCCGGAGGAATTACCGGGTCTTCCACCAAATCGTGAAGTTGAGTTTTCAATAGAACTCGTACTGGGTGCTTTGCCTATTTAAAAGACACCTAATAGAATGGCCCCAATTGAGTTACAGGAATTGAAGAAGCAACTCCAAGAGAATCTTGATAAGGGATTCATACGCCCTAGTGCGTCACCTTGGGGAGCACCTGTTCTATTTGTTAAGAAGAAAGATGGATCAATGAGACTCTGCATTGATTATCGAGAACTTAACAAGATCACTATCAAGAACAAATATCCTCTCTCGCGCATTGATGACTTATTTGACCAACTACGTGGAGCTCAATACTTTTCCAAGATTGATCTTCGTTCAGGGTATCATCAATTAAGGGTCAAAAGGGAGGATATACCAAAGACTGCTTTTCGTACAAGGTATGGACACTATGAATTTATAGTGATGCCTTTTGGTCTTACTAATGCCCCTGCTATCTTCATGGATCTAATGAATAGAGTCTTTAAAGAATATCTTGATCAATTTGTGGTAGTCTTTATAGACGATATTCTTGTCTATTAAAATAGCAAGGAAGAGCATGAAGATCACTTGAGAATTATATTGAAGACCCTGATAAAGGAGAAGCTTTATGCCAAATTTACCAAGTGTGAATTTTGGCTTCAAAAAGTTGCATTTTTGGGTCACATAATCTCAAAAGAGGGGATATCTATGGATCCAGCAAAAACAGAGGTTATCGAAAGATGGTCGAGACCAACAACAGTAACTGAGATCCGAAGTTTTCTTGGTTTGGCTGGATATTATCGACGTTTTGTAAAAGATTTTTCACGATTATCTAATCCACTCACCAAGTTGAATCGGAAAGGAGTTAAGTTTGTTTGGACAGATGAATGTGAAGAGAATTTCAAGGAGTTGAAAAGAAGGTTATCCAGTGCACTTGTGCTCACACTGCCTTGTAGTGGAGAAAGGTTTGTGATCTACAGTGATGCATCCAAGAAGGGATTGGGGTGTGTTCTTATGCAAAATGATATGGTGATAGCTTATGCCTCACGACAGTTGAAAATCCATGAGCAAAATTACCCAACACATGATTGGGAGTTAGCTGCGGTAATCTTTGCATTAAAGATTTGGATGAATTACCTTTATGGTGAAAGGTGTGATATTTATACTGATCATAAAAGTTTAAAGTATATTTTCACACAAAAGGAGCTGAATATGCGTCAAAGAAGAAGGTTGGAGCTGATTAAGGATTATGACTGCTCAATCCATTACCACCCTGGGAAAGCAAACAAGGTGGAAGATGCATTAAGTCGACAATACCATGCTAGTTTATCCATGATGAGGATCACAAAAGATCCAATATTTATGGATTTACAAAGGATGGATCTTGGAATTATAATGGAAGGGGAAAAATCTAATCTTTCTCAAATGAATGTTCAACCATCTATACATGTGAAGATTAAAGAGGCACAGAAAGAAGATGTCGTGTTACAAAAGAAGGTGAGAAATGTTCCTGAATTCAACCTTGATTGTGATGGGATAATAAAGTTCAGGAATCGGGTTTGTGTTTCTACCATCCCCGAATTAAAGAAGGAGCTGCTGGATGAGGCTCATAGTTCTTCATTCTCTATTCATCCTGGAAGCACGAAGATGTATAGGGACCTAAAAGAGTACTTCTGGTGGGATGGCATGAAAAGAGATGTTGCTGAATATGTCTCTCGATGCTTGGTTTGTCAACAAGTTAAAGCTGAGAGACAGAAGTCTAAGGGGATGTTACAACCATTACCCATACCTGAATGGAAATGGGAAAACATCACTATGGACTTTGTCAGAGGACTTTCTAAAACATCGAAAGGAAATAATGCTATCTGGGTCATAGTTGATCGTCTTACAAAGTCTGCACACTTCATTGCTATTAGAGAGGATTTCTCTCTAGATCAGCTTTCCAGGATATATGTAAAGGAAGTGGTAAGATTGCATGGAGTACCACTTTCTATTATAACTGATCGGGATCCGAGATTTACCTCAAAGTTCTAGGGAAGTCTTCAGCATACTCTAGATACAGAGTTGAGTTTTAGCACTGCTTATCATCCTCAGACAGATGGTCAGTCTGAGAGAACAATTCAAACCCTAGAAGATATGTTGAGAGCTTGCTCCATGGATTTCAAAGCAGGTTGGGATCAACACCTAACTTTGGTGGAATTTTCATATAATAATAACTTTCACTCCAGTATTCAGATGGCTCCTTATGGAGATCTCTATGGAAAGAAAAGCAGGACTCCAACTTACTGGGATGAAGTTGGGGAAAGAAAGCTATTAGGACCTGATCTCGTTGATGAAATGGCAGAAAAGGTCAGATCTATTCAACAACACATAAGAGCAGCTCAGAGTCGATAGAAAAGTTATGCCGACAACCTAAGAAAAGACCTAGAGTTTGAAGTGGGTGATAAAGTGTTCTTACGAATATCTCCCTGGAAGAGGGTTATGAGATTTGGAAAGAAGGGGAAGTTGAGACCTAGATATATCGGTCCTTTCGAAATACTGGATCGTGTTGGAAAGGTAGCTTACCGATTGGCGCTTCCACCGAATCTCTCTTAAGTTCACGATGTGTTCCATGTATCTCTCCTGAGAAACTACATACATGATCCTTCACATGTACTCATCTTAGAAGTTGTACTGCTGGAGCAAGATCTTTCTTATGAAGAACAGCCGATAGAGATTCTGGATCGTAGCGAAAAAGTCCTACGAAACAAGACCACTCGATTGGTGAAAGTTTTATGGAGGAACCACCAACTTGAAGAAGCTACATGGGAGCTTGAGGATATGATGAGGGAGAAGTATCCTCATCTGTTTGCTAAAAGTGATGAATTTCAAGGGAGAAATTCATTTTAAGGGGGGTAGAATGTAACACCCGAGACTTTTATGTTATATAAATCATCAAAGGAATCTTTTTCTACACAACACTTGCTTGGCTTTCTTTACACGAAATCGTGACCTTCCTCGATAGCTTGCGTCGTACGCAATACCGAGTTTCACTAAACAACGATATGCTATTAAAATAAAACTAGCCGTTATGAATAGTAATAACCACTTTTTTAAATTTTATAAATTTTATTTTTCAAAATGGACTTCATTTTTGGATTCGGAATACCGAAATTAGCCTAGGATGAAATTTTGGTATTTTTCTGAAAACTTTCAATTTTTGATGAATAGTGAAACCACTAAGTGGTAGGTTAAAAACTAAATTTTGCATAAAACTTAATTTTACCGCTTCTGTGAATGGAATTTCGAAAATCCGAGAGACACGGTTAATATCAAGAACTAAAATGTGGTTCAATGAGATGAAAATAATTTTTTGGTGAATAGTAACTTTTTATTTTTTTTACAACGGTTAAAAGTAAATAGGGTAATTAAGGGTAAAAATGATATTATTATTACCCTAACACATGTCCTAATTCTATTGGACAAGTTTAATTCGACCAAAAACAAACTTAGGAATAAAATATGACCATTTAGGTCCACTTGGATTAGATTAGGACATTTATTATTAATTTATTTAAAGAAGGGTTAAAATAGTTAAAATCAAAGTTTAATAACTAAATAATTTTTAATATAGGGTTATACATAAGATAAATTCGACTATAAATATTCTTTAGAAATATAAAAAGATTTCCTACATAATGGTATTTTATTTATAATTTTTAGACTTTATATAAATTAATTTATTTATGACACAACAATGATGCAGTAATTACCCTTTTAAGGAAATGTTAACATAATTGATGTTATAAATGCCCAAATAAATGTAATTTGAGACTTTTTATGAATTACAATAATTTTATAGGTTAATATGATATATTAGTGTTGATTTAATCAACTTGGTTAGAACATATAATTCTGTTATGACTTTCACAAAAATCATATATCAAATAGTGTCAAAATTGACACAAAATAGTTTTTAAATCAAATATTATATTATTAATTGTTATTTTATTCCTAAAAATCTAAGGTTCGGCCAAATGTCTTAGATAAGGATGTATATATTAATAATAAACAACTTTGGGTTCTTTTGTCTTGTTATATTAAGTGTATTAACCATATAGAGTAAGAAAACAAAAAGTCACGGTAAAAGATAAATTATTTGACTTAGAGTTAAATCTAATTGATAAGGTTAAAATAATAACCTAAACTTGTCTAAATCCTATTGGTTGATAGTATTTCGACCCATCCCCACTTTAACTTCAAAATAAGACCATTTGGAACCATTATAAACCGATTTTGACTTTAATATAAAATAAAATTTTGAGATATTCCTAAGGTCCCCCTCTCCTCCCTTATAAAAGGGCACCTCCTCCCCCTCCTCCTCACACCAATTTGAGCACTCAAGCTCGGCCAACCCCTGCCAAAATCCCTTCTCCACTTCCCTAGAATAATCCTAGAGGTCCTGGTTATCTTCAAAGACCAATCATAGTTCCCTATGTGGAGGATTCAAAGAGGCGTTTCAAAGAAGAGGTAATATCCATTACCGATATTTTCAATTTCTTTCTTCTTCAACTTCTTCTTCTTTAGTTGTTTCATGATAAAGTAATAACATAAGTATTACTTACATACTGATATGTTATTATAAATATTAAACAACCCTAATTAACCTTCTATCCATCATACGGAAAAATGAAATCACCGCGCGTGCGTACGTACGGAATACCGTCTCCACGCCGTGGTGTAATCTATTTTCCATCATCACCATACAAGGATGGGTATAATGGTGTAATGAGTAACTATATATGATTATTATAAAGTGATATTGATACTGAAATAGTATAAATACACTTAAATACAATTCCACGATCATGGGAACAATATCATCGCTCGTGCGTACATACGGAATACCGTCTCCACGATGTGATGTGACTCGTTCTACATGATCATCATTACATAGTAATTATATAAATGAATTTAAAGAATAAATATGATATATGTTACACTAATACCATTCTGGATATAAGGTATCTATAACCTTAAAATAAGAATAAGAATTTATTCGGCAAGACACGCATAAGAACAAAAGGCAATAAAGACCCGAGTAACAAGTAACAATGAAATATTACTAATAAGAAGCTAAGAATATGACCATATATGATATCATATCAATATGTATGATTCTGGAATAAGTCAATAACATTATTTAAACCATTATACAGGAGCATCGGACACGTACAAAGCAAATCGTACCTAAGGTAAGGGAAATATCACAATCTCATTTTTATCCCAGATTGTTTATACTTTGGTATTTACTGGGGTGTATTTTATCATCCACATCCTTGTTTCCTCAATATGTAATATTATTTCCATCCACATACAATTTTTTAAATCCAATTTTACTCTTCGATGAGTTTTGAGTAAAGTATATGAAAGGAATCTTTTGTCGTTTTTCATACGAGGTACTTTTTTGACTTTTCCGACAAAAGTACGAGAAGAATGTTTTTTTAACTTATACGGCATGAATGGATTTTTAAAACATTATTTCCAAGAAGGTTCCTTTAAAAGTTTTCAAGCTTATTTTTAATCAACTTCTTTTAGATTAAAATTGTATGACTTGTTAAGAGAGGAAAAATGTATTTGAAGTAGAAAGGATATTTTCCTCAAGAATGGAGTTCAAATGTTTTATCAAAATTATTTTCCATCTAAGATAATATAGGGTTCTATTTTTATCCCTATTATTACATTTATTTTATTATGTTTTGAGGGAATTATTTTTATGAAGTCATTTACCTTATATGATTTGTTTTATGATGTCATGATGTTTCAAGAATCCCATTTTTGATACATGTGTTATGCGATGATGTATGATTTATGATTATGTGGCACACATAAGAAAGGATTCATTATAAGATGGGTGGGACCTATATCTCCCTCCAATGCATTGGGTAACGATTTTATATCTCATGAGATAGGCATGGCTAGAACGGAAGGTTATTTCGGTTCAGTGATTCAGGACTAAAACGAGCAGTGAACTCGGTTCAGAAATGGACTTTGTCCGCTAAGATAGTCTTGGCAATGAGTCATGACTAACAAGAAATGATTTTCCATGATTATGTGTGCATGCCACAAAGTTTCAAGTTTTATGTTATGATTATGGGGATCTCATTTTCACTTCTATTATTTATTCAATGTTAAGATATTATGATCTCTTTTGCAGGTTATGATTTTCAAAAAGATATGATATGATTTTTATTTCCTTTATTTGCCATTGCTGAGCATTTGAGCTCACCCTTTTTGTATGTTTTCTTTTCCCCAGGTCAGGAAGATGGATATTAAGTAGAATATGCTAAAAGGGACCCTAGATATGATGAAATAAATGGGAGACACTGTAGAGGATTTATGAACCAGTTGTTTATGTTTCCCAGTTTCTAAAGACACTATACCTATACGGTCCTTTGTGGTTTTGTCATATGTTGTAATAAGTGTGCTTCAATTTTGAAGTATTAACAATGTATGTAAAGTATGGGTCGTTATACAATGTGATAGTTAAGGTGATTATTTACTTAATAACATCCCAAATATAATGGATATTTTCTCCCAATACTACATGATATTACATGCTCAAATGATTCAAATTATGAATAATAACATGAATCATGTGGAACACCCTACATATCATAATAAAGAGAATGTTGTGGTTGAATCCTTCATGTGAAAAAGGGATCCCATTTTTACTGTATCTTCTAATCCCATCATCATGAAAAAATAGATTAACTATATTAAGATGATGTTATCTATCCTCTAGTGATTTGAAGTGTAGAAATATGGACTTGATTTATATCATTTTGATGGGGAAGCTTATCAGTGGTTGAAACTGATCAACAAAAAAAAATTCCAAAGAGGAAATTGATTCCATGGAATAGAAAATTTTCTAGAAAATATTTTTCAATATATATTTTCCATGAATCCTCAATCATAAAATTGAAAGGGAGTTCCTTGTACAGAAGAAATAAGAAGACATGTATATATGAGTGTACAAGGAAAACATCACAAGGATTTCATGATACACCTCTATCTTTTTCATGAACACTAAAAGAAAAGTGCATAGCTTATTTATCATACTGAAGATGAGTCTATGAAAAGCGTTGCAGATTTGAGACATTGACGGTTATGAATGTATTAGTAATTGTTCACTTATGGTTGAAATTGAGATCAGTGACTATCAGTGGTCTCCCGGTACATGTGAAAATGAATAAAATAGAGTCTAATTTGGGTGGATCTACAGATAAATACCATAATGGAAAGAATTCCAAGCATCCCAGTTGTTAAATGTATGCAAAGAAAAATCATGGAAACTACTTAATGGGAACCAATATATTATTTTAATGTTGAAGAGAAAGGAATATAACTAATAACTGTTAAAGGGATATAAATAATCCAACAATTGCAGAAGAAGAATGGAAGGTTCGAATCAAAGCTCATCATATAGTGTAGTGTTTTAACTATATAGAACATGGGCACTATGAAATTTATTTCCCTAAACTAATTTTTGTCAGAGGTAATCAACAAAAAAAACCTTCAAGGTAGCAGGGAAGGGTATATGCTATCACAACTACTTAGGTGGATCCCTGCAATGATATGGTGATAGGAACAATGGTTATTCATTCAGTAATAATGAACATACAATTTGATTATGTATCTATGAATTCTTTTATATGTTTCATATTTATTAAAACTATTCAAACACCAACTCAAAATATAGAGGATCAGTTATTTTTGAGAATAGTAAAAAGAGAAATTATTGCATCCAAATTATATAACCCCTATTTTGTAAATGTATGTGGATTGATCCTCCCATTAAATATCCACTTACTTATATGAGTGTAGTTTGGTTCTATATTGGGAAATGGTTTATTATCTTTATACATAGACAATATAATCTATCGGGAAAACAAGATTACTCATAACATCCCAAGGAATTTTCCAATTCTATAGATGTTTAAGGAAGAAGATGAATCTACTTGGGATTAATCATATCAATTGTGGATATTTTTTCCTATTTGAGCAAGAATATCTAGACCAAATGATTGAGATAATGGAGAGAATCATGCATTAATACATTCTGATCATGAGGGATTTAATATATTTGTTCCTTGAATAATTTCATGGTACTAATCCTAATATAGTGGTTAGTTTATCAATAAAAAGTATTCTTTGATTTTACCTATATTAAATACTTCTTATAGAACGGTCATAGTTGATATAGAAGGAATAATGAAGCCACTATAGGATAAACCTAACATGGTTTTTATACGCCCAAGTGCTTCTCCATGGGGTGTACTCGTTCTCTTTATCAAGAATAAAGATGGTTCAATTCTCCTCTACATTGATTATCTTGATCTAAAAAAAATCAAAATAATGAACAGGTATCCCCTAACATGGATTGAGGGCATGTTTGATCAGATATATCGGGCAAGTTATTTTTCTAAGGTGGATCTTCTGTCAGGATATCACCCATTAAAGGTTTAAATGGAAGATATTTCCAATATAGGTTCCATATATGGTATAGACATTATGAGTTCATTGTAAGGACCTTTGGACTCACTAATGATCTAGAAATGTTTGCAAACATAATTAATATATTCTTTTTAGATTACCTCAAAATATTTTTGGTAGTCTTTATTGATTATATTCTGATATACTCCACGATCATGGAGGAACATGAGGAGAATTTTTATATGATACTCAAAACATTTCCAAAGGAGAATCCATCTACATAGTAAACAAATATGATTTCTAGATGGATGAATTATCATTATTGTGGAATATTTTTACCAAAAAAGTATTATATTTGTGCGTGTCTAGGACAAATAATATCAATGAGTGTCCTAATACATTTTTAATAATAGAGATCCATAGTCTCTTTAGATTAGCTAAGTATTACTGCTAATAATTTTTTTTTCATTTTCAAAAGTCGGTTTATGGGTTCCTGGTACCCTACAATAGATTCAAATACAACCACTTTCACCATTCCACAAAAACATGAAAAACCAATGTAAATGACCAAGGGACCACGAACCAGTGCACACGAACATCAGAAAATATTGTCAAACCTCATAAAGGGTTACCTTGAACGTCCCCCGGCGCGACCATCGACACCGGACCAAATCCTCCCATCGGCAAACTCCAGCGGAATTCACCCATCCTACAAGCGAAATGAAATGGAACTCCAAGAAGAATCTATCCACAAAGGACGTCAAAGGAACCAAAATAAGGATGACCAGATCCTAACGTTGTTAGAAACCTGATCCGCAGGCAACTCAGAAGTTCAACATTCAAAATTCAATTAAAAATCTAGAAACATTCCTCTAAACAAAATCATTTTCTGGTACAATGATGAACTTATCATCACTATAAACCAAATTACCAATAGGAATCGGAAGGGGGAAAATATTTTTTGGTACAATGAATGTGAAGAAAACATTAAAGATTTGAAAAAAGGCTTCTCACTACACCAGTGCTCCCACTACCAAAAAGTGGGTAAAAATTTTATGTGGTAAAATGATGCTTTAAAAAAGAGTTTATAATTTATTTGATGCAGAACGATAAAGTAATATCCAATACCTCAAGGAAGTTAAAAATTCATGATCAAAACTATCCTATTCATGATATAGAGTTGGAAGATATAAACTTTACATTGATAATCTGGAAGAATTACCTATATGTGGAGAAGTGATAAATATAGTTTGATCATAAGAGACTCCAATATATATTCACAAAGAAAGATCTTAATATTTTCTAGTAAATATGGCTAGCGCTCATCAAGGATTATGACATCTCATTCCACAACCATCTCGGTAAGGCAACTAAGGTTGACGATTCTATAATTAGAAAGGATCCTTCATCATTTTTAGTGATGATAATAGAGAGTGATCCAATATTACTATATCTATAAATGAATGATGTGGGAATTTTTAAAGAAAGAAAATTATCAATAATTTATCAAACGACTTCTCAACCATATTTATGGTGAAAATAGAGGATTATTAATTAAATAATTTGGAGATCAAAAAAAGGTGGAAGCTATTAAAAATGGGAAATCCTTAGAGTTCCAAAATGATGAAGATAGTGTCGTGATATTTGGGTCATGAAAATGTGTATTATCTATTCTTTTGATAAAGAAGGAACCTTGGAATGAAACACATAGCTCAACCTTCACTATTCACTAAGAGAGCCCAAAGATGTATCAAGATATCTGAGAGAAATATGGGTTAGACAATATGAATAAGGAGATGATCGAGTATGCATCAAATTTCCTCGAATGTCAAAAAGTGAAGGATAGAAGAAACATTTATAAGGGAATGATGCAACCATTATCCATACCATCCTAAAAATGAGAAAACATCACCATGGAATTTTTCATTGCACTTATAAAGGCATCCATAAGAATCAATTCTAAATCGGTTTTTGTGGATCACCTTACAAAGATAGCTCACTTAAACATAATTCATGAGGAATTATCTCTAGATCAAATTTCATGGATATATATCAATCAAGTGGTAAGGATGAATTGAGTACCTCTATCCATTATATCTAATTGACATCCTAGATTTTCCACCATGTTATGGATAAGTCACTAACCGGATCTGAACAATATGTCGAACATTAGTATGACCTATCATCCTCAAACTAATGGCCAATCTGAGAAAACTATTCCGACACTGGAATAATATTGAGGGAATGTTTTTTAGACTTAAAATGAGGATAGAACTAAAATATTCCACCAGTAGAATTATCCAACAACAATAGTTTTCACTTGATCATCCAAATGGCTCCATATGAAGCCATTTATGGGAAAAGATGCAAAACATTTGTATGCTAGGATGAAGATAGTGAACTTAATCTATTAGGACCTGTAACGGTTGAAGAAATAGTTGAAAGGGTGAAAAATAATCCGTCGCATATATAATAATCCCAAAGATGATATATGTTTTAAGCAAGATATCATCGATGATACATATAGTTTAAGGTTATAGAAATGGAATTCCTACCCATATCTCCTTGGAATAGGATCCTGATATTTAGGAAGCAAGGGATGTTGAGTACTAGTTACATCATCCCCTTTGAGATCCTTGATCGCGTCAGAATTGTGGCCTATCAACTAGCAATTCCAACTAAAATGTCTTATGTACATGATGTATTCTATGTGGACCTCTTAGGAAAATGTATTCCTGATACCTCTCATATATTGAATTCAAATGTGATATAGTTTGAAAATGATCTCTCTTACGAGGAATAATAAGGGAAGATCTTGGAAAATAGAGATAATATTCTATGAAATAAGATTAATCACATGTTCATTTTACTATGAAGAAACAATAATTATGAAAAGTGAACATGGGAACCAGAGGATGTAATGAAGGATAAGTACCCTCGCCTATTTTCCCCATAGTTTTTAAAATTAAATTCTGAGGGTGAAATTTCTTAAGTGGAGAAGAATATATCGACCCCAAATTCTATCCATTGAAATTATCTTATTATTATTATTTCATATAATATAAATAATACAAAAATTATAATGAAAAGAAAAAACATTATAAATGAATAATGACGGAAATAAGTGGAATTTTTAGATGTTAAGTGACATATACCAACGAAATAATAACTTGACCTTTAAAATAGTAATGTGACCCTTATGAATAGAGAACTAGCTAATAGAATAGTAACCTAACTGATGAATATATAATTATAATTTTGTGATCTTATAAAGAAAAACTGATATATCTATATATTGGAATTTGTAAATAAATGTTTTAAAAAATAAAAATTAATTATTGGTATTTTTGTAAGATATAAATATTTAATTAAAATGTTGTGAAAAATTTTATAATTTAAAATAAATTTTATTTAAAAAATTGCATGAATTAATTTTTTTTCATATGATTATAATATAATTTTAAGACTACATAATTAAATTGAAAACATGTTATAAAATCACATATAATTTTAAAATAAATATTTTCCAAGTAAGTTATGATTTTAATTAAAAATTAAATTTCTCATATTTTAAAAATATATTTTATAAAAGAATATTCATTTTTTAATTCTATATTTCAAAAAATGTTTTCGGTGGCTTTTGGGTTTTTTGCTAAAATAGTTGAATTTTTTCTAAATAGTGAAATATGATAATTTAATATAATTTCTAAATACATAAATTGTAGAAACTTGGATGATGTATGGATTATATAAGCCCTTAATATGTAACCATAATTTGTTATTTAATTATATTTAGTATAAATTCTCAATCTATTCATAGTATTGAGGAAAAATAATAATCTAATGAAAAAAATAATGAGAAGACTCTCCTCTCCCGCACTATAAAAACCAGCCCTCACAACATCTTCTCCTAAATCCTTTTAAGAATTTATCCTTTCCAAATTATATATAATACTCTTACCAAGAATATCATCCATGTCCATGAGCCTTTTGTATCAATAAAAGTCTAAACACATGTGCCTCAAAGAGGATCTCAAAGAGAATAATTCATGTTGTAAAAACCACTTTCCATTTCATTTAATTTATTTTAGATTTCATTTCTTTCCTTACTCTATCCTCACCATCCATTATACAAGTGGCATGATAACTCTATTATCATATTTATAATAGAAATTTATAATTTTAATGGATTTATCCATCATCATTTCTCTTTCCCTATCCTTTTGTATTAAAAAAGAATACACCATCTGTGATTGTTAATTTATCACATCCAAGGATGATCATGTTATCAATAAGCATTATCTCCTTCAATAATAATCATAACATCATTTTCATGGTTAAAAAATATTAAAATATATTTATTAAATCCTCTATAATTTTCTAGAACAATTTTTATATGGAAAATATAAATTAATAGAAAAAATATTTGTGATGATCGATAATAGGGATAAAATAATCCAAACAATTATCACTAATGTCTTATCTAATGATTTATCCTGAACCCAAATAAAAAAAATGACATATATAATAATTTCATATCTGGGATGTTTATTAAAAAAATTACACTTCAATTTTGGATATCTATTCTCACTTTTCTTGAACCTTCATACTCATATACAAGAGAACTGATCCTGAAAATCATGAAAGCAAACTGTCATGAGAGATGAAATTGAATCTAATAACCCATCAAAAAAGCTATAAATGAAATAATAAAATAAAAGTAAAGAAAATAAATGTATAAATGGTTCTTAATTAATTAATTAATGGATGAAATCTGATTATATTGGACATTATGATCAAGTGAAAAACCATATCAGACATAAGTTTAGGGATAATACCTGGACATTCATTTTTCCTTCGAGTTACTCATTATATTTATTTACCCCAATGTAATGGTTATTTATTTTTTTAATTATTAAAAATTATATTTATAATTTCCAAACTATTTTATAAGTATTAGATCATCCTTATTTGATGGGAAATAAATGTTTTAAAAAGAATCCTTTTACAATTCTTCCTGAAAAGCAGACCTAGTTAAAGGGAACTTATCGTTATATTAACCATTTCTATGTGCACTCCATAAAATATTTTTTTCCACAATTATTTTTTTTTCTAAAATTGCACATTTCATCATCAGAAAATATTTTGTTTCATTTCTCAATTTATGGAATCTAATATTCATTTTCATCTAAAACTCTCTTTAATATTTTTCTTAAACCAGACTAAAATGTTTCAATTATATTATCTCATAAATTATATTTTCATCTGCATTAAATTGAGTTTATTATAAATTATAATGTCATATAACTATTTCCTCTTATAAAAGTCCATGTATGATTTAAATCCATTCTTTCAAGGATACCATTTTGATATTCCAATTGTTATAACTTGGGATAGGATTATGATTCCCAATTCTATCCATGGGTAATCCTTGTTATTGATTCTTCATATGGAAGGAATTTTCATGAACATGTTAGAATGGGTATTCCTAGATAGTGCTTCAATGAATTGGGTAATTTTTAGTCTCATTAATTTTTATATTGGGATATGGAGTGAACCAAAATCCATTATTGTACTTCGTCCACCGTATGATATTGTCATGGTAGTTACCTTGACTCATGTTTATGTCATGTTATGTGTTGTTTCCATATTTATATTTTTCTATGATTATATTTTCCCATGTTATAAATGTTATTCTTCCTTATTTTTATTCATATTCTCTGCCTTTTATGTCATCTTGTTATTACTTCTAATCCACGTGCTAGGTTTATTCCTATCCTTATTCCCATGTTGAGCTTTTTCAATCATCCCTTTTGTTAATGTATTTCACATGTTATCCTATGCATATTTAAGGTCTCAAATGAAGTTACGATCTCATTATTAAGAGTAAATAATATATATTTTTTATTTTTATTCTATGATGTTTAATTGTGTATGTAATTTTGAAAAGAAACTAGAATTTGTTATCATTGGTTGTATTTGACAGTTAATTATGAAAAAATAATTTAATGATATGTGTAAAAGGTTATGTTTAATATAGTTGAGTAATCATGTATATTTTTAAATGGTACGGTAGGGAAGGTTATGAATGGAAAATATATTAAAAGGGAGAGAGGGATGGTTTTACCTCTTGAGTGTCGTTTCCTTGGGAACCTCCTTAGGGGACAAGAAAATGATCTTTTTTTGAGACAAAAAAGTTTTAAAATATGGGGAAGATGATTGGGAGGGGAATAGAGTAGAATATTATCGATATTAAAGGTTGGGATGTTTTGAGGATAAGTGCTATGACTGGTGGTATTTATAATGGGAAGATAGGTGTTTTAAATTATTTTATTGATTAATTTTTATTTTGTATCATGACTATCAATAATATCAATTTTTATTACTAAATATATTAAATATTGTATGTGAGTTAGATATATTGTACACTTAAATCCTCCCTAAATCAGACATGACACAAAAATTCATTTATTTGGTAAAAATGTTGAATACCACGAACTATCATATTTCACAATTCACAAATAATTAATCTATTTAAAAAAAATTCACAACAAATATTTTTTTATTTGTGTTTTTTAAATAGTACTCAATTTTATAAAAATAATTATCCCAATATGAGATGTAAAATATTAATTAAAATCATTTTTTATTCAATAAAAAGTAATTTTGAAACTATAACTGATATTATGCAAATTTAAAAAATTAATTGATGTCATATAAAATTATCTAATAATCACATAAACAATAAATATTAATTTACAAATCTATTTTATGGAAATAAATTTTCTTTAAATCATAACATTAATTATAAAATTGTATATATACATTTATGTTTCAAAATAATAAAAATACATAATTATTCATTTTTAAAATATTTATTTACATAGTCAATGATTTAAATTTATTATATTTTTACTCATAAGAGACCTAAATATAATTTTTATCTTCACAGGTGAGATTACTATTCTATTTTTCTGTTTACTATTCTGAATGCTCACATTACAATTCCAACAGTCACGTTAATTTTCCATGGTTATAGGTACATTAATTTTTATAAATACCTCATATTTGATTCTTAATTTTGGAAAATAAGTTTTCTTTATTATATCATACATGGGATTAATCTGTTTAATAATATATAAAATAATTTTTACAATGAAAATATGATTGAAAAACATCTAGGTTGTTACACCTTAAGCCCTCAAAGAAATTTATTCTACCCCACCCAAGGCCACTAGAATTATGGGAGGGATTCTAGGAATAAATTTTTAAATATATTATCCAGAAAAATTGTTTTTCATGTTTGAGGGATTTACAATAGTAGTTTTACTTTTATATGATATGGGAGGTGCGCTCTTGGAATTTTATAAATTAATAATTTAATATAAATTATTTTTCAATTCCAAATTGATTCAAATATATGTAATTCAATGATAAGATCATTCTAGTTTGGAATATATTCCTATTATAAAAAATATCATGGTATTTAATATTTTATTATCTGTATCTTTTTCTTTTAGCCTCTCATTAACCCTTTTTAAACATATCGTAAACATAAGGTTTACTACACTTTGAGGGTCAATATAATTACTCTAAATAGAAAAACATCTCATAAATGGACCATGGATGATATTATAAAATTTATAATATAAACATGGAAAAAATATATTATTTTTATGGATTTAAACTAATTTAATAAAATATTATTTATTACAATATATCAATAATTCCAATTTTTTGAACAATTCATTAGATTGATTTTAGTATTGTTAAAAAAAGTAAATTTCAAAATAAATATTTCATTATATCCCTAAAAAGTCATATAAATATTTGAAATTCAGGGAACACATTATTTATATCATGTTACATTATTTTTAAAAATTATTATATCAATTATTTTATTTTTCCATTAATTTAATAATTATCACATCAATATTGTTTAAGAATTTAGGGTAGTTATTTTTTCACTAAAAATATAAAATTAATTACCATGATGAATATAAATATTTCATCTTTAAAAATGATGTATATAACTAAAAATATCTTTTATGAATATATTTTTGTAATATATTAAATTCTATAAAAACATCAGTATGATATTTTTTACATTTCATTAAATAAAATATTATAATGGTCCTAATCACATCCAAATGGAGAAAAATACATATAAATTAATATTGAATGAGTATGGTTGAAAGGGATTCTTTAAATGAATATTAAAAAAGTTTAAGGGTAATTTTATAGTTCATATCATTTTATTTATAACATTAGTTACATGATTTTCCCTTTCCAAACGAAACAAATATTAATATGATAACTATAACTATTTTCCAAAAATAAAAGAGTACATTGAAAAAAAGTCATATTTCCAAATATAGAATATATTTTTAGAAAATAAAAAAATAATGTAGAATAATTTAATTTAAAATTAAACATGTAAAATATATTGAAAAATAGTTTTAAAGAAAAACAGAACTTTTAAGTAAAAATGGTTTTTATAATAAATTATATTATAAAATTTAATTAAAAAAACATAATTTGAATATTAAATATAAAAATTATTAAAGGATTTATCAAAAACAATCCAACATATAATTTAATTTTCTAAGTACTTTATATGAAAATAGATTTTTCATTAAAAATTAGTTTTTTTACCTATTTATTGGTAAGTCAGTCTATTCTGGAAATCATAAATACATAATTGTAGGATAATTTTGAAAATATGAACAAAAAATAAAAATAATTTTTACAAATAAATTTCTAAAAATTTAAAAAAATTAATATTTACTCATAAAAAAAGAAAACCAATTTATAAGGAGAAAATATATTTGAAGAATGAAACGACTTTGCAAAAAATAAATAAATTATTTACGAAGAATTAATTAATACATTAAAAATGAGTAGTTTAAATATTTAATTTCATAATTTTTATTCCCACTAATTTGACTGCAAGGTTATGACGACCAAATTTGAATATTTAAAATTCAACGCTCATTTATGCTTGGTGTTACACATCTTGCATACTATCGAACATAGTATTAATTTTTTTAAAATATTATTGTATTAAATTCTACCCCATTTAATAAATTATGTCATATTAATTTTAATTTGGGATCAGTAACTAGGGTTTGGTTTATCAAAATATCTTTTCTAAAAAACCAACATCGTATAAAGGGTCTATAAATCATTCTCTCAACAAGTTAGAAAGAGAAATAACTAGGTAATCTAGAATGACACATAATGGGATTTCATTTAGTATAACATAAGTGGTAAGTAAAAACATAGATATGGAAGAAAAAACCAACTTTTAAAGACAATTAGAAATTGATAGGGAATACGGTCATGATAAAATGAACTATCAGAAAATAGTAAAAATTTTATGGGTTGAAAGGCCTTTTATTTATCAGTTCGAAAAGTACATGGATTTTAAAAAAAAATACATTTTTGATATTAATAAATTATTTCACTATCTTACCTAATAAGATAAAAAATATAATTTCAAGAAATTTACATTCTCATCCTTTTATCAACTCCCACCACCATATCATCTATTTCTCCAAACGATGATAATTTAGGATGATTTTTTCATTATTGAAGAACTAGAGTCAACATATATGGATCTAAAAATACAAAAAAGTATAATAATATGTTTCTTCTATATGTAGGAATTAACCACATCTGAAAATGGCTAGCATATAATAAAATTATTCCCAAAATTAATAAGCCTTAAATTGAGGAACAACTACTTTAATATCAAAAATTGAACATTAATTCCCAAAATTAAACATAGATGATACAAAAAATAACTATCCGCTAAATTCATTAAAAATATTCTAGACTAACAATGTAACAAAAAAAATATTTTTTGTCACACAAAATTCGAAGATAAATTTAATATTTATGTTATAAAATAATTCCACTCAATCATAATGTCTTATAAGAAAAATGTAGTTTCCAAAATGACATATTATCTAAGATATGCTTATAGTTTCTATAAATAACCTGAATAATCATAGGACACAATAAAATAATAATGCATCAAAAATATAATTCAACAATTATTTCTCAAATAAAATCCATGAGTATTATCTTTACCTTTCTATGGCGTTACACCCTTAAATCAAAGTGATCTTGTTTTAAAAATGGATTAATAAGTTATTCCCAAAATAAATTTCCAATACCTTGGTTTTCTATAATATAATGTATATGATCCCAAATTTAAAATAAACGACATCCATTAGATCAATTAAATTATAGAAAGATGACTTATAACCAAGGCATTACTCTAACTAGTGGTCGATGATTCCCCTTGTCTCCCTTTAGTTGTGTGTTCAATCCTTATGGCCTTGTAGGATGTTATAGGTTATTAACTAGTCTGAAAGATGTCCTTTATATATAATATCATACTTATAACATTACAATAATTTTAATAAAAATCCTTAAATAAACCCTAATATATGGACTAATAAATATTATTTTTAAAATTAAAGGTTATATCATACCATTAATTTTAAATCCCAAAAACATAATAACCCAAAAATTACCAAAAAATCAAAAATCTTATAAACCATAGAATCATTCAATACCAATAAATTTATTACCACCAGATATAATAGCATTATTCTTCAAATTTACTTTTTTCATGCTAACCATAGTGGTTACATGTATGTCAAAAATTTATCAAGACTCAATAAATAGATCCCAAAAATTATCACCCCTTCATTACCTATGTTTTAAAATTTATCAATTCTATTTAACAAATAATTTAAATATTTGAAAATAAAACCTACTATATAATATTCTTTATGCATTCTATGATTATCCAGATATTTAATATATATCAGAATATTAATGATCAACATATTCTTCAATCAACATTTTTATTAAAATATAAACTGTGATTTCTTGTCTTATTCCTTAATGATTTACTTTTATAAATGATATATATGAAATATATACTTATTATTATTTAATATAGAAAAAAAATGTTTCATATTTAGATCATAATAAGAAAACTAATTCTTTACTTCCAAACATCATTGTCTTTATTTATTCAATTCATATCTCCTTTATCTTTTTGCATGAATTCAGTATAACCAGAAATGAAATAATCAAATACTTGGGGGTATTTTCTTTTTCAAATGAGATTGAAAATTTAAATTCTAAAATAAGTTAAAATAAAATCCACTATCTATATAAATATTTCCCTTTTCTTATAGGTTATTTGGATGTTCAAAAATATTTTAAAATAGTTTGAACAATATTTTTCCATCATAGTGATGAAAAAATAATGTTATAGGAATAATAAGGATATGTGATATTCGTTCACTTTCATCTTGACGAGTTATCTTTAATCTCTAGAAATTAATCTCATTAAAACATGAAATTAATTATTGAATTGTAAAATGAAAATGGTTCTTTTAAAAATAATACCCTTATAACCAACATAATACATTAACCTTAAAAACATTTTTAACTTATTAGATTACCTTTCTAAATGTAATCTCTAAAAATATCATTCATAAACTAAAAATGAATCACATTAAAACAAAAAAAAAGTGTTTTTGAGACTTCAATGTTTAAATAATCTATTAACATATATACCCATGTTGGTATCAACAAATCTTAAGATAAATTCAAATGAAAACATCTTAATCCTTATTGTTTTATAAGCCATTATCTAGTATAAACTATAATATTTTGTCCTAAAACATAAGATAATATTTGTCTCTATTATATTGTTCACATTCCTTAATTTCCATTGATCTTTTAGGTTTATAGTTTTATAAAATTAGGACAATATCATACATACTGAACCCATACATTACAAGTGGGAAATTATAATTAGAATCCATTTAACAAAAATAGATCATTAAAATAAAATATGATTACTTTTATGAATAATTACCATAATTATCATCTTGTGTTCATCCATTTAACACCTCTTCCTTAAAACTTTTGAAAAATAATTCATAATAAAGAATGTTAAAAAATATAATTAAGAGACATGGATATACGGAAATCATTAGTCGAGTAGAAAACATGGAAACTCATGAAAATTATTCTTTTTTCTCAATGAGCTATCAAAATATAAAAAATATCATTTCCACAAGAATAATATGATTTTTTTTCTCAAATAATAACATTAATACTCACAATTAGAGAATAAACCCCCATTTTGGAAACATGGAGCATTACATTCATTGAACGCATCAGAAATAACAAGAGCCCAATTAAATATAAAGGGTAAACCTTCTAATTAACTACTGTTTTATTTTTTAAAATATAGGTAATAATAAAAATATCCTTGGAGAACTATCTGGGATCACCCATCATATAAACAATAATAGGCTCACCCAATACTATCTGGGAAAAACCAATATATAAGCTATATCTGAATCACTCAAGAGATATAATGGGAAAAACACATCATAAAATTTATATTAGGCTCACCCACTTCACATTAATTCTCAAATAACATATAATACAATTAATTAATGAATTATTTCAACATAAAACCCATTGAAAACCTCATTTCAAACCATATGAAAATATTTTTTAAGTATTGAAATAGTAATTTATTTTAAAAAAACATTTTCAAAAGAAAAAATACCTAATAAAAGGGAAATATGATTTTTGATAAATATGTCATTAAAAACATTCTTGAGGAATATAAACATTCCATTTATAAATCTATTATTAAAAACTATGAAATTAAAAAGGAAAAAGATATATAAAAAAACCTATAAACTTGAAAAGTAATATTAGAAGAAAATTTTATTTTTAAAATTGGGAAAATCTATTCATGTTGAATATGTGAAACCATATTATGTATTGTACTATTTTTTTAATTTATTTATTTATTTTTGATATTTTTCAATTCATGAAAGATTGAAAATAGTTTTTTATATTAAAGAACCATGTTTCTCTTGAGTTATAAAAAATGCCTAGTATATCATGAACTACATGAAACATTAATTTTATCTTTCTCTACATGGAACACCATGGCCAGCTTACTTTACATTCAAGACTGACATTTATCGATGGCTTTCACACACGCAAGACTGTGTTTTACCTAATAATAGTATAGTATTAAAATTTACATTATTTAATATAATAAAATATAACCTATTTTTTAAGATTGTAGAAATTAATAGGATTAAAAAATTCTAAAAATAATTTTTAATTAATTTGGAAAAAATTAATTATAAATGAATATAAGAACGAATTGAATTTGAGGGCATGATTTTATAAAAACTACATTTATGATCAAATAGGAATTTTATATTAAAAAATTATGTTAATTAAAATTTATTAATGATATTATTGATATATATATATTTTATATATTCAATAAAATATTTTTAACTTCATTAAATTGATTTTATAGGAATAAGATATAAACAAACAAAATATTAAACATAAAACTTATATTTTTATAAAAGTAGTATTACCACCATTTAATAAAGAAACTATATTAACTCAAAATTTTGGAACATTAGTAAATTTCACATATGAAAATAAATATAATTTTTGAAATAGAAACATACAAATTAGGATATGATAAATATTGGGTATTTTTTCGAATTCTCATTTTATAATTAATAGTGAAAAACAAGGAATTTAAATTAAAAACATCTTTTTTATATAATTTATTTTAAAAAACAAATTACATTTATAATAGGTTTTAATTAATATTTATATAAATTATCCATAAATTAATCCAATTTATTTTGTTGGGATCAATTTCATGTTGAAATTATATATTCAAACATAGAAATGTTTTGAACCTTTTTGCTTTAAAACCCCACTTTGTTATCCTGCCAGTGAGAATTAATTTTAAATTAATTTCTATAAATTATATGATTAGAATATGAAAAAATATATTCTATATTGGAATAAAAAAAAATTAATTTCTAATTATGTCAACTAATTTTTTGAAAAAATATATATTTCTGAATGTAATTCATATTAATTACAACGATTAAGAATAAAATTAGAATAACAATGGACCAAAACATAATCATAAGGCCACAAATAACCTATAAACTTTACCAAAATACATTATCCATCTTAATTTAGACCTTATAATCAATATTATATAATTTAGAACTTTTTTTATAAAATTTTCATAGAAAAAACATGGATGGAATTCCCTTTTAAAAATTTTACAAGAACACCACTCCAGCTCCACTTGAAAAAGGAACTTACCCCTCCATATATGAAATTATATAAAGCCCTTTTTATAGAAAACAATTAGATAAAATTATATCCTAATATCCATAAACTCCTTTTTGATTTCTCCCATTGGGAAGAAATCCAACCAAGTAAGCCCTTTTGTGAAATGGAAAATGAGTTACAGAAATGAGATGTGACATCTTTCCTTAAGATCCTTTCTTTTATTTTATTTCTATACCACCGCAATTATTTTTATTAAATTATTATATTATAAAATAAATAACCAAAATATAATTATATTTTCTCAATAATAATGGTTCTACATTAACTTACACACACTTCCATATAATAGGTTACATACAAACCATTTTTGTGTTTGACGAACTATCACTTCACAAAATGATGTTGTTCATTTTTCCTTTACCACCACTCATCGGTAGATATTGTGACTTAAAAAATATTTTTTATATCATATATTAGATATTTATGATTTATTTATTCTTTTATAATTATTATATAAAACCAACCAGCATGCTTTCCATTTTTGTAGATATGATAACTTTGTTTATGGAAGTCTGGTATATTACCTCCTCAAAGAGATGTGATTCATTCACACATTACATTGACTATATTAAGGATGTGATTAGTAAAATTATTTGATATATATGAAATAATAATTCTAATATAATGATATTATATATATATACATTTATTTCATTTCTATTCATTCTTTCAATATGAAAATTAATCATGAACAACATTGAAGCGTATGTACAACATACCGTCTCCATTAACGGTGTATTAAATTTAATACTTATATATTATGTAGATTATTTTAACAAAAATATAGTGAAAAAATTATATTTAAATCATGGTTCTCATTATTTTAATAATGATATATATATAATGATTAAAAATGTAACAAATTAATGCACAAGTAAAAAACAAAGAGAATATTACCCAAAATGTAACCATAACATTGAATTGGAAATAAGTGTGTGATATATAGCCATATATGGTATTAGATATAATAATATGGTTCTCTTTTATATGTAAAATAATATTATATTTACTATAAAATATATTTTCATGAGTACAATTAGATTCGAGACATATAGTAAGGGGGTTTTTAGTCTGACTTATTTTTTCGAGATTTTGGCCTTATTCACCACTAATTTCTTTATTTTTTATATATACTGACAATGAATATATTATATTATTATTATCCATAAATATATTGGTATTTAAATATCTATATTATTATATATTTTCATAATTTTTAGGTTTCAAATATCACCAATTCTGTAATGTAGTTTTGTCTCAATTTTCCTTCATTGAGACCCTTGAAATGAATTAAAATAAAATTCTGAATAAAAGTTATCGCAAAAGTTTTAAAATATTATCCTTTGAGATCAATTTCAAGAAAAAAATATTTTATTATTTTCAATGAATCCTTTATATTTTTCTTGGTGTTTTCAAATAAATTTATTTAGAATTGTTTTCGTGGTTTTTGTATAAGTTATCTAAGTGTTTTCAAATATATGGATTTAATTTTTTTTTTCAAAACAATTATATAGGATTTCATTTTTATTTTAATAAAAAAGGGGATTCAAATATTTTAGGTTTTGAAAATTATTTTTCAATTAAAAAAGGATATTCTCCTTAATAATGTTTTTAAAATATATTTCAAAATTATTTTCTTTCTAAGATGTGATCTATTGGTGTTACTCATGACTATATAGGAAAAGTATCCAAATAATACATTAATGTTATTTATATAAATGCTTTATGTTCTGATTTTTTTTTTGTGAAATCTATTTCTCTTACACAGGTTACATATTTTTGAAAAAAGTTTCTTCTTCATGGGTTATATGTCTATGAAATACACTTCCTTTCAAGGGTTTTTCTATAATGAATTGATTATTAAACCTTTCTATGTCCACAGGTTATGATATGATTACATTTTTATGAAACCGTTTTTATTTAATTGGTTATTTGGTAATAGTTTAGTTTTTTGGCACTTGTATCCATGATTTCATTATGAGATGGGTGCGACCTTTATCTCTATCCAAATTATTAGGTAATGATTTAAAATCATGAGATAATTATGGGATTCATGTCGATGGGATTGATCCTCTATAGAATATGGGACAACATGATACACTCTCAGATGATGGTAAAACACCTTCCCTTATATGGAAATGACTACAACTGGGGATGTCAGTGTTTCCTACCAAATAGGTGTTCTCCCCATGATTATATGATGATGGGGAAACCTGATCCATTATGGGATGATGGTAAAGGTTGATCACTTACAAGAAATGAAATAAGAATCGGGATGGTGGTGTGTCCCACCTAGTATGTATAGTATGTATAAAGTTTTTAATATGTTCTTGCTATGTTTCTTGACTTATAATGAATTATATTACATGTTTATCTGCATCGAAAATTCCATGTCTTACTCTTATTTTATTCTAGCATGGATTATGATCTTGATTTACTTATAATTCATTCGTTATGAACTGTTATCCTTTATTCATTGATTCATTTTTATGATTGTTGATTTGATGTTAATGATCCTATAATGTTATGATCATATTATAATACCCTTATGATTATTTTTATGATTACATATCACTATTTTTTACCTTTACCAAGTATCTAATCTCACCACTTTTGGTGTTTCCATCCTGAGGTTATGAATTTCTATTTTACGTATAGTATCTCTATGAGGAGTGATAATATTGGAGTACCCGGTGGGAGATAATGTTTCCCCATTATATACCAATGTTCAAATTTCCATGTATACAATGTAACTAAACTAATACAATCTTTGGGTGTCTATTTGTTTAATGTTTTAAATATTCCAAAAAAATGATTTAATGTCTATATACATCAAGAAATGTTTGTTATAGTTGGTATTAAAGAAGACTTTTAGTCATCCTTTTGAAACAAGGATGAATATAATGTATTGAAATCTCTATGAATATCTCTAATGATATGCCTATGGATGTATCTAAGGATAATTTCAAGGATGAGAAAAAGTGTAGAAAAAAATGCTGGAAATTTGTTAAAGCATATATTGAGTGGTTCATTGAAATGCATATTTATCTAGATTCTACAAGTGTATGTGGATCTCAAAAATTTGTATCTAGTGGTAATGACTCTAACAAGGAGCATCAGTCCTAACTTGAGCATAACCTGGTATACGAAAACATGCCTTAATACACACTTGGTATGAAACTCCTAGGAGATATTCATTTGAAATTTAAAAAAATATTGATAAACTATCATGAAGAATTTTAGTAGGAATTGTATATGAATACCCTAGGATAAACCTTTTGGGTGATACAGTAATTAAGGTTTTCTAATTTAGTCATATATAAACTGGTTTTCATGATTATGTGGTTTTCCACTATGATAAGTGATTATCCCACTATGATTTCTGGTTTTAGTCAACTATGAGAACCAAAAAAACAATATTAATTATTAATGTGGTGGAAAATATTCGGATGATCAATCAAATTGGATTATCACTGGATTTAATGATGTTCTGATCATTCCTAATTAGTTTTCATGGAACATGATTAACAATGTCTACCTTAACCAACCCTAAAACGTACCAAAGAAGAGAATGAAGTATTTTCCTGAGAGTTTAGGGAATGGAGACCATGGAGGAAAGCATATTTGGTTTCTTAGTGTCAATAATGTATTATAGGAACAAGAATATGTTTTGAAAATGGAAAAGAAGGACAGAAATAAATTAATGAAAAATGAAAAATTAGGGGTTCAGTTTACGAAATAAAATGGAATATTGACCACTTAAATAAATCTTCCAATGTTAAATTATTTATGTGTGGAATGAATGGTAATTAGGAAAATTGATATCCAATGTGGAATGCTACAAATGAGAATTAGAAAGAAGGTATGACTAAGGGTTATAGTGTGGATGACATTGAGACAATAAATGAAATGTGAATGGAAAGTGGTATTAAGTAATGTGATGGGGTTTTCTTTCTTATGGTTTATTTATTGAAGTGGAATAATTGAGGTTTTTATGAATATAGATTCAAGAATAATGTTATTTAAAAAGTGAAATATATTATTATTTTTTTGTTAATTTTTTTTGGTTAATGATTTACAAAATTGAATTTATTTGTTCTGATGCACTAGAAAAGGGATTTAATGGAAATTTATGTCCCTGGAAACCACATGATTGAGGGAAATATTCCCCATAATGTGTTATTTATGTTAAGATAATTTTCTTTTGATAATAATGTGGTGGATTTTAATAGGTAACTAAGATGTTACTTTTTACCTTACAGCTGATAATGGATTTGGGGAAAATTTAGTTATGCTATAATGGATGGAATTTAAAAAGTTATTAGATCTAAGGAATATATCCAATCAAATTTGGAATATGGAATAATGGATGTTTTCTAAAAGGATTTATGGTAATTAGGGTTCTTACCATGTTATAAAAAATACATGATGAAGGTATTCACATGTTTCATATCTGATGAATATAACTTTTTAAATATAGGTGATCAATGTTAGGGTGACTTTGTGTCAATTTTTATAATGTTTTGAATTTTCATATTTGGTAAGGGTTAGAAGGTTGACATTTTAAGTAAAATTTATGTTAGACTTCCCATTAAGTTTGTGAAATTTAATTTTTATCTCAACATATGAGTATTTTTGAATATTGGATAATATGTTATAAAAAATCTATTATGGTGTTAACTAATAACAAAAGGGGTGTCTTATCCAAGATCCCATTATCTTATATTGCGATAGGAATGAAAAATTCACCTTTCTTTTTTGAGAATGAGGTGAGGATGAAATTTTTCAAGACACAATAAAGGGTGATATTATAGTGAATCAAGTGAGTATATATTATCATGATTGTTACTTAACTTTAGGAAAACAGATCCAGAAACCAAAAATGATATCCCCGTACCTTCATTTCCAATAAATAAAATGGAACCTTAGTTTATCAAAAATTTATAGCTTTATAATTGTTAATATTATGCTGAATTCTTTCTCTATTACTCTTTATCAGATCATGATAGTTATATTTCCCTTCCATGTCCATGTTATCACTTCCCACTTATTCACCCTTTTTTGTAAACCTAGTAATATGTTACTTTGGGTAACTGTTATGTTTCCAACATTCCCTTTTTAAAGGGATTTTTAGTACTAATTTTGACATTGTGATTTTATATGAATGGAACATTCAATTATTAGACCTATGATAACCTAGATGAATTTTGAGGTCAAAAATCAGTTTAAGGGGGGGTATAATGTAACAATCTTAGATTTTGTGAAATATATTTTTTGGAATAAATTTAATCTTTTTTGATATTTTTTATTACATGGGACAATGAAAATAATTTTTTTATATTAAATTGCTATGTTTGGTTTGATTTATATAGAAAAACCTGTTAATCAAACACCACATGAGACATTACATTAAGATTTATCTATACAAAACTCGGAGGTTTTCTTAAATTACACTCAAGACTGACATTCTTTGATTTCTTGCGTAACATGCAAGACCAGGTTTTACAAAAAAAATACTATTAAAAACTATATTATTCAAAATAGTAATATATAACTTGTCCATTATGTTGGAGTTTATGAATGGTCTTAACTAAATTATGGAAATAATTGTTTGAGTTCATTTCATACAAATTAATTATAAAGGAATACAAAAACTAATTGAATATAATGGGAATGCTTTTATAAAAACAATTTTTATTCTCAAGTAGGAATTTTATCATTATAAATAAAATAAATTAATATTGGTAAATAATATTAAGGAATTATATATTTGTTATATTTGATATAATATTTTACATCCATCGAACACATTTTATAGACATAAGATAGGAACAAACCCAATATTACACAAAAACCGATATTTTTATAAAAGCAGTATTGCCGCATTTTAATGGTGAACCTATTTTAAATAAGTTTTTTTTAAATTTTATAAAATTTATAGGCCAAATAAATTAACTCTTGAAATAGAAACATCAAAATTAGGTTAGAAAGAATTATTGTTTTTTCTTTATAAAGTTTCTCATTTTAGATGAATAGTTGAAATACTAAATTTTAATTAAAAATTAATTTTAGTCTAATTTATTTATAAGGTTAAATGATATTTATAAATTTTTAAGTGTAATTATATAAATTATAAATAAATCAATAAAATTTAGTTCATTGGTATCAATTTAACTTTTATATTCTATATAAAAACATAGAAAACTTTTGAACATTTTTACTTTAAAAACATTCATTTTCATCCCTCCAATGTGATTTATTTTAAACTAATTATCTCAAATTATATTAATGTTATTTGGAAAAATATATTCCATATATGTATTAACTATAATTTAAAATTTATAAAAAGGTAAAAATAGATTTTTTATGAAAAAAATATTTGTGATTGTAATTAAAATTAATTACATTGATTAAGAGGAATCATAGATTAACAAATGACTAAACCTTAAACATAAGGCCCCAAATAACCTAGAAAATTGTTAAAAATACATTTTTTCAGAATATGTCAACCAAAAACACTATTATAATAAATTTGGATCATTATTGGATCCATTAGTCATAGAAAAAACGTGGTTATAGTTCCCTTTTCAAAAATTCAAAAGAATACCACTACACCTCCACTATTAAAAGGAACTCAACCCTACAACTTATTCAAACATATCAAGCCCTTTTTATGAACCAAAATCAACCTAATATGCTTCAAAAGTCACTAAATTCTTTATTAAATCATGTATTTTGGTATAAATTTAACTATAGTATCACTTTTGTTCAAATGAAAAAGAGTTACCCAAAGAAGAGGTAAGGTCCTTCCTCAAGATAATTTTTTTATTATATTTCTCCACCACCTCAAATATTATTATTAAAAACTTATGTTGTAACCTCAGAATAATTAATATACTAGTATTTATTTATTCTATGTGTTCTATCCGAACATAGACATACTTAAATATAATGGGTAATGATCTTTCCTTTTTTTGTGTACGACAAACTATCGCCTCCCAAGATGATGTTGTTTGTTTTTTACATAACCAACTCTCATGGGTATTAATTATGATATAAAATAGGGTTTTATATTATATATGTGATATTTTTGATTTAATTACTATTATGTAATTATTATAAAAATATTCTATCATACATTCCATTTTTTGTAAATATGGTAACTTCGTTTGTGGAAGTGGGGACTACCACTGCTTCATAGCAATGTGATTCATTCACAATTTAAATAGAATGTATTAAGGATGTTTTTTGTGAAATTATATGATATATATGACATGATAAGGATAATGTAATTATAATATATATAAATATATTAATATATTTTACTTGATTTCCTTCCTTCAACATGAAAATAAGAGAAAAACAATATTCATGAATACGTACGACATACCATTTCCATAAGAAGTGAATATTATTTCGTAATTATATATTAAATATTTTATTATAATGAAAATATAATTAATATAAATGATATTTTTTTCATTTATTTAATTCTTTAAATCATGACATAATTATAATGAATAAAATATAACAAATTAAGTAACATGTGAAAAAAAATGCGGATATTACTTAAAACCTAACCTTAATAACTAGTTATATGTGGGTGATATAAATACGTATATGTTATTAGATATAAAAATATGGTTATATGGTATATTTGTAAAAAAATTATTTTTTATTCATGATTTTTGAATGTGTACAATTATTTTTAAGACATAATGTAAAAGGATTTCTAGTCTCACTTTTATTTTTGCAAATTTATGCCTTATTCACCACTTGTTTTTTCTATGGTGTATATACTACACATGAATATATTATGTGAATATTATATTTAAATGTATGTGTATTTACATATCCATTTTAAGAATTCACTTCCATGGGGTTATATTCCAAAATTTACAAATTCATTAATGTAGTTTTTTATGAATTTTTCATTCTTTAAGACACAAGCCATTAATTAAAAAAACCATATTCTCAAAAAAAAAGTTTTCAATTTTTTTCAATGATTATATTTTAATATAATTATAAATTAATGGGTAATTCAAATATTTATTATCATTTTCAAAAAATTATTTATATTTTACGAATATTTTTTCAAAGAAATGGTTTTCAAAATGATTTCTTTATTTCATTGAATGTTTTCAAAGTGTTTTTTATGAAGTTTGTTTTAAAATGTTTTCAAGACTTATTTATAGGTTTTTATGTTTATTTTAAAATAAATGTCTTTTAAAAATGTTTTATGTTTTGAAAATAAATTTTGAATGAATAAAAAATATTTTCCTCATTAATTGTTTTTTTAAGATATTAACAAATTATTTTCCATCTAAGATGACATACATTTGTGTTGATCATTCCTGTATAAGGAAATGATCCAAATGATTCTTTCAATTTTTTTAATGAATTCTTTATGTTTTGATGTCACTGGATTTATGATACCCATTATGGGTAACTTATTCATAAAACCAGTTTCTTTATCACATGTTATATTTTTATCAAACCTGCATCTTTTCATGGGAAATGCATCAATGAAATGATTATAAAACATGTATTTTTAAATTATTAATCTATGATTTAATTTTTATTAAACACAATTCTATTATTGTTTTATGATATGATTTTTATTATTATTTTAAGGTACATATATGTATGATTTCATTATGATATGGGTGGGACGTATATCTTCGTCTTAGGAAATGGGTTAAGATTTGTATCTCATGATATAATTATGGGATTAAAGTCAAAAGGATTGATCTAGTGTGTAATATTGAGAGTCCCAATCCACTATATGAAAATTGGGAAACCTGATTCCCTACAATGAAAGGACTATGTCTTGGAATGGTGGTGTGTCCCACCCATTAGGTACAGGGCCCATGAATATATAAAGATGTAGAAAACCAATCAACTATGGGAGGATGGGTAAAAATGACCACTCACAAGTAATGGAACACGACTGGGGATAGTAGGGTGCCCCTCTTAATAGGGTATTCCCTATGAAGTTCCCTTAAAATTTCTAGAAATGCTTATTTATTTTTAGGGAATGATATTACATGTTTATGTCCATGCCATTATTTCATGTCTTACTCATATGTTATGATTTCATAGATTATGCTCTCAATTTAATTATTATGTGTGCCTTAATAACTACTAACCATTACACCATGATTCGTGTTTGTGATCATTAATATGTAGGGTACGATCTTCTAATGTTATGATCACATTATCATACCCTTATAATCATCTTTATTCTTTAATATCTTCCTCGTTTACCCTTACTGGCATATGAGCTCACCCATTTTTATATTTTATTTCCTATGATAAGAAGATATATTTTATGAATGATATTTATAATAGGAGTGATTTTCTTGGATAACCTATTTGGAGATAATGTTTCCCAGCCATGTACGCGTGTTTATGTTTCTATGTTTCTAATGATGATAAAATAATTCTATTTTTGGGTTCTTTCTTGTGTAATGTTTTACGTATTTCACAAAAATTTATTATTTTATATGTATGTGAAGATAGTTTTATTATATAATATGATAATACATTCCCTTTATACTATTATCTTAAAAATTACTATGTGCCTCATTTGTGAAACAACAAAAAGATTTCATTCAAATACTTTTATAGAAATTAAAAAACTGGTAAAAATGAATTGAAATGTTCATTGAAGAATAGTGTAAACCTAATTTTAATCATTTTTATAATAAAATATAATTGATATGGTATTTAAAATATATTAAAAAAACATTAAAAGAATATTTTTTAAAAGAATGTCTCTTACCTTGATTATGAATCATTTTTTACATTAATTATATTCCTTAATATTTAAATTTGAATAATTATGTAATTAATTTAGTAAATTTTTAATTATAATTATTCTTTTTTATACTATTTTTTACAATATTATATATAATTACTCAATAATTTATGTTTATGTCGGATGTTTCTGATGATATTTGGCTCATATATCAGAAATAATTTTAGAGGGTTGATAATTGTAAATGGGGATATTACTCCATCATCTTTAGAATAATTGACATAAAATATTTATATTTTTTATAGAAAAATAATTATATTAAAACCAATCAAAATATATGTTTATGAAAGAGGGACTACATTACAATCATGGAGATAATATCTGAAACATATAGATGAGTAACATTTCCATTTATCGATTATCATTATGAAAAGAATGTAAGTATTATTTTATCCATACAAAATGATCATCATATAATATTTATCATATTATTTACATAAATATACTTATATATATAATCTATGTGATTTGGTTGTGAATAAAAAATCACATCTCTTTGTGGTAGTGGTGGTCCACATTTATGCATGAATGACAGTATCATTTTACAATGTATTGTAATATAAGAATATATTTGTTATATTAGCATTAAATTATGATAAATATGCCATTAACATTATATATATAACATAAATAAATTCATATAAGTATTATTGTGAGATGGTGATGGAAAATGAATTATATCGATTCATGAGGTGATAGTCCTCTATGCACACAAATAATGAATTCATCACCCATTTGATGGAGGTTGGAGATTGATATTGGTTAGGGAATTAATATAATAACATTCTAGTATATGGATGATACTTGTGTTATAATTATAGCTTGGTTTATTAATATTTTTAAGAGTTGGAAAAATAAAAAAAACTAAATCATGCAGATGAAAACTATATATATTATTTTGAAAATATACATTCCTTAACACCTTATAATGTTTAATATTGGTATGATACCAATAATTTTAAATCTATAATGATGGGATTGATTCTAGAAAAGACTTTGGGTATATATGAGCTGAAAATGTGCTTTCAAGTGTATATGATTGAGAATAAGAGGTTCTATTTTATAAGAGAGGAGATGGGCACTCGAGGAATTTTAAAAAATATTCAATTAATATAATTTAATTCAAAACAAAAAATGGATTTGAAGTGATCTAGTTTGAATTCAGATTTTTATGGGTCGAAATACCATTACAAAATAAAAATTATAGAAGTTCAGACTATGTTTTTATCCTTATATATTAGGTTTACCCCAAATTAAACCATTTTAAAACTAACACTAATTTTTTTACATGTTGATGGTAAGGATAATTAATATAAATGGAAAAATTTCCAATAAATGTACCATTAATTATTTTATAAACCACATACTAATATATTGAAAGAATCTATTTTTTTGGAATTTTATATCATTTAGTAAACTAATATTTATTATAATATATCTACAATGTCAATTTTTAGAACTATTAATTACATTGTTTTTATTAACATCAATAATATATGTAAAATTAAAATTATATATGTAATTATACCCCAAATATTTTATTATTGTCTAAAATTTTTGGGGATCACCTTATTTATCTCAAATAATATTTCGTTTAATAATTATAATATCGTTTATTTTATTTTTCGATTAATTCAATATTTATTGTGTTAATGATATATATGTAAGAAGTTAATTATTTAATAAATATAACAGAAAAAAATTACGGAAGAAAAAAAAATTTATTTAAAAATAATATTTGTAACAAAAAATATCCTCTAGTCATCTCTACATTTAAAATAATATAGTTATTAAAGCCTAGTGTGTGGAATTTTTTCTATTCTTTATGTAAAATATTTTAAATTTCATAATATCGTTCCAATGTAAAAAGGAAATAAAAATTAATCATGGATGATTATGGATAAAACATACACATCCAATTAATTTAAGTCATGTTTTACAGTCATTTTATAGTCCTTATCATTTTTTTCAATTACCATGTTTAACTTTTTTGTAATAACAAAAATTAATAAGGTTGATATTAATATTAAAAAAATGTAAAAATTCATTAAATTCAGTCCCCATGATTCAATATAAGGAAACAATTTTCGAAATTTGAAACTCAAAAGTGGAATAATTTAATATGAAATTAAATCATCAAAATGAAAGGGAAAACATTTTATTAGAAAAAAATATCCTTTTAAAGAATAAAAGGTTTTTATACTAAATTAATGCATTAAATTCATTTTTAAAAACATAATTTTGTTTATTATTTATAAAATATAGCTAATTAATTTTAAATACACTTCCAAAATGTAATTTTGTTTTTTAGAAAATTTAATAAAAAATATTGTTTTCAATTAAAATAATTCTTTTTCACTGTTCATTGACAAACCAAAATTGTCATAAAATTATCAAAACACTATCCTAATATAATTTTTACATGAATACTTAAAAAAGATTCATTTACTCAATTAAAATTTCTAAAATTCATAAAATAAAATTATAATATTTACTCATAAAAAATTGGAAGACCCATTTTTTATGAAAAAATATTTTTAAAAAATATAATTAACATTTAAAATCAAAATATTATTTACAATGAGTTAATAAGAAAATTATAAACAAGTTTGAACATTTTACATATTTATTAATTTTATTAATACTTATTAATTATATCATATTTAAGTACTTTGTTATAATGGTCACATTAAAGAAACAATAATTCATTATTTGTTTAAAATCGGTGTTGTGTGCCTTATATGTGACCAAACAATGTTATTATTAAAAAAATCAGGATATTAAAATATAACTCTCAAGAAACTCATGAATTTTCTTATCCTATAGAAATGTGATTAAAAAAATTCATTCATTTTCATCTCTTTATGAACTCAAGAATCTAAAAAAAATTAAGGGAAAACTAAATTTATTTCACTCTTCCATCAAAAACCATTTTCCCTCCATGAATGTATTATCTAAAAATTAATTAATGGAAGTTTTCCATTTCAATTTATTTTTATAAAAAATTTCATCCCATGTTTTGCTTTCAAATATTTTTAAATGTAATCTTACTATTGAGGTATTTTTGACTTTTTATAGAATAAATGAAAGGACTATTTATTGTAACATATATGGAATGAATTGAATTTTATACTATCACTGCCACACAGTTATTTGAAACTCCCATTTTAATTACTGAAGGTTATTTTCAATTAAATTTTTTTCCAAATCTTACAAGAATTTTTTAGATTTTATATAATGGATTTCAATTAAATAAGATATTTTCTTTAAGAATGTTTTAATGATCTGATATAGAATGTATATTGATCAATGTCAAACACCGTTGGTGTTTTTTATATTTTACTGGTTATATGAAAAAATGTTACAACCATTATTAATTTATTAGATGTGTTATGTTTATGATTATGATGGGAAGATATTTATTAAACTTTTTTTGTTTCCACACTATAGAAGATTATGAATAAATGAAATTATTATGAATCATGTTTCATTTCCATTTAAAAAATCTATAATTACATGTTTATGAAACCTATTTCAATTTTTATGGGCCATTAAATGATGAATGATTTATTATTTTGTGGAACAAGAATTTATGTATTATATGATGGGTATAACCTATATATCCCTTTAATGTATTGGGTAAATAATTATATCTAATATAATATGTTGGGAAATAAAATTATGTTCTTGATCCACTATGAGAAACATATTGATGTGATTGAATGCTATAGAAAATATGAGATGATTCATGATCCATTATGAAATGGGAAATAACTATTTATGCATGATCCATTGTGATTTGGATGGTCTTAGATGTTAACCATCACATATGAAATGGTTTCAATACTTATTATACTACCACACTTGTATGACATGAATGTATCATTCCTAAATGATTTATTATTATTCCCTACTCATTTGATCCACGTATTTTGAAATAGTAATATTCTATTCCATTGATCATTTTTAAGATCTATGATTGATTGATATGAGATTTTTTTGTTTTATTCAAAATCTCATACAATTTTCATATACTATGAATTCATGTGGTCATCAGTTGATATCTACTCGGTTTACCCTTACTCAGAATCAATGATCAACATTTCAGAGGTATAATTTATCCTGGTTATTAAGAATATTTTGAGTAGGGAATTCTTATAAAGTGTAAAAAATGGGAATAACATTATTGGAGATGTAGAAGATCTTTCCTAAAAAAATAAGATGGATAATGTAGTGTCTAAAGGCACAAAACATTTATGGTCCTCCAGAATTTATTTATGAAATATATGGTATATTCATATGCTAAAATATAACACATATATATGAAATTTTTGAGTCTTTATATAGAATAAAAATTAGTTCCTTATGATTTTTAACATAAATAGTTGTTAAATTATATGATTGAAGAGTTTGATCATATTGACAAAAATAAAACCTAGTAAATTCTCCCAAGTTAATTGAGAAATAATTTTAAATGAACAAAGTTGGTTTTTAGAAATAATATCAATGAATATGGATAAATTTCATGAAATAAAAATCAAATTTTTGAAAAGGTTACTCATATGTGGAAGGATTTGAATTTATTAAATCCTATATTCGTTTTTTAGACATGAAACTATAAGAATATTCTTAGATGTTGATTCACATAGTAGTTTTAATGTTTATTTTAGGGATGTTAAGTCAACTTTATTGTGTAGAGGAATTGAATATAATTTTATATTGAGAAACCTGGTGGGAACGTACTTGATAAATATGGAAACACAGTGTTTTAGATGAATAAATATTTGTGTGTATTAAAATAAGATCCACATACATGATATTCTATACATTGAAATTTCTGAATGAAGTTGAATTCCTTAAAATAAAAATTGATAATAAATTTTATATTAAGAAAATAATTATAGGTAAATTTATTTATATTGTTTATAATGACATTATAATTTATTCTTGTTGTAGGGATAAAATTTATGTCAAATTGTATGAAATAAATATATAAGAAAATTAAAATTATTATGATTAAAAGTAAACATTCCATTTAAGAATAGACATTAAATAAAAAGTAAAATACATATTTCTATCTCATTAAAAGTGTTCCAATGAGTTAGTAAAATGATTGGGAATGGAATATTCTAAAGAGGTTTCTACTCCCATAATTTTTGGCATTAAGTTGTGTGAAGATGATGTTTTAAAATGCTTGAATCATAATATGAATGTTTTTATTAATATTAATCTATTATTATGCTTCATGAATAGAAATTTTAGATGATATTATATTATGTGTTATAAATCAGAGTGATATAAAGTAATTAATTTTTTTATAGCTAAATGAATTATGAGGTATGTTAAAGAAACAATAAACTATATAAAAATGTATAAAATAATTAAAGAGTTGCACTTTCTTGGGTTGAATAATACAGATTTGGATGGAGAATGTAAAGATAGAATATAAATATATTTAAGAACATTGTTTTTAGGAGAATGTTGAGAGAGATGGAATAGTAAGAACCAAATATATATAACTTTGGAAATTATTGGAGAAGAATCTATTTTACCCACCCAAAATGGCACAAGAATATTTTTTATGAAAAATAATCTATTATAATTAAAAGTAAATTTTTATAAAAAATTGAATATTTTTTTTGATAATAAAAATTTCATTGATCTTTAGAAAAACACTATATAACATTCTATATCAAAGAACCTTGATATTAAGTGTCATTTATCAAATAGAATTTTTCTGATGGAGACATTATTCCTTAATATATTTCAACTATGTATCATGTTTATTATGTTTTTACAAAATCTATATTGAAACAACATGTTTATCCTTCACCAAAAACATTATAAATTTCATAAGTAATTATCCCACATTTCTATGGGTATTGTTGTCAATGGGGGAGAGAAAGTTCAACTTTTTAAGATGGTTTTAAACTATTTCTGTCATTTAAATTAAATCGATTTTATCAAAAATGGATGAGTTAAAATGATTGGGGTGAGTATATATTATCATGGGTATGAAAGTTTTGATCACTGAGGGATATAATTCCATAAAACAATGATTTTTCTAGTAGTGTGGGGTAATGAAATTCACTATGAGAGATGTTTTTTATATAATGTTGATAAAAGTGTAAAATAAAAAAGAAATTATAGTTGTTATGAATATTGTAAATAAATCCAACTGTGGGGATTTAATATTGATTCATATGTTTTGGATTGTTTTGAATATTTTTCAAAATATATTATGGTGAATGTATTTTGTATATCATGTAATTAATAGTTATTAGAGTTTTTAATAATTTTTTGATAATTATGTTTTGGAGGAGGATAATAATATTTCATTGACCATGTTAAAAAACATCCTTAATGTTATAAGATGATATTGTGTTCTTCAAAATTTTAAAAGAGTTATGAAATTGTGATTAAATAATTTTTTTGTTATAAATGGTGAGTAGTTCAACATTTGATGATACACATGGTTAACATTCCGATTATATATATTTTTCCTAATAAATTATTAAAAAATAATGTTTCTAAATTAAACTGATATTTTACATATCAGAGGAAGTTAATTTTTAATCCTGAATATAATTATTTTGAAACATCAATAAGATAGTCGTGTTTGAGGGACAATGTCTCATGTTTACCAGAAATGGTTAATTATGATTCTAGAAAAACAATTTTTTAGAGTCTTAAAAAAAAATTGGCCTTGTTACATGCGGTATGATGTCTGATGTTGTAAAGTTAGGAGTTCCCAGCTAAAGAAAGGCTATCGAATAAATTCTATCAGATGAGGATACATCTGATTGAGTTTTTATAGAGGCCTTACTACTCAATGTGTATAAGTGTTTTTATATATTTTTACGAAGGCCACCATTCATATAGACTCTCAATTGTATCATGATTTCATATATAAAGACAAGAAAAATGATGTCTTATTAGATATAAAAAGATGTAGTTCAATATTGATTCATCAAACACTACATAAGGATTCATCAGACGGATGGACATCAGATATATTAAGATGATTTTATCTGATGTAAAATCTTGTATAAAGTGAACCAGTTAGAGTGATGTTTTGATAAAATATGGTTAATTTGTTGAAGTGTAATTGGATGGAAGAGAATCTAACAAAAAAATTTAATGTAGTCATATGTAATATTCTTTGAGGTTTTATTAGAATGAAACATATGTTCCAATTGTGTATAAATTTTTAAGATGAGGTAGGATGGAACAAATGGACAAATTTCAAATCACTATATAGAAAAAGATGAATGATAAAATATGAGAGTTATCATTTTATATAATCATAAAAGATAATTGGTTGAATAAGTACTCTATCTATCATACAAAGTAAATATGTCAATACAGATCATATAGATGTAATTCATATATGGGATACCATGGTGGAAAAGTTCTTAAGATTTCACCAAAAAAACACATACCATATGGATTTCATAAAACCATTAAAATCATTGTGAACTCTTCAAAAATGGAGATGATTAAAATGACCATTAAACACATTTTTATCCTTCTATGGTTAAGGATATTTAAATATGTTTTATAATGACAAGATTAAAGATGTTAAAATAGATTTATTTAGTGTTACATTTCTATGAATATTAAGAAATATTAGAGAATATTTTAAAGGTATCAAAAAACATTTATTTGAGTGGGAGTTTTAGAATTTTATTTTTTGAGTAGAAAAATAAATTTTATTTCCCGCTCTTTTATCTTGTGTGAAATATTATATAAAGGGTTTTATATACGACTCATACTACAACTATTTTATCATTTTATAATTCAATGTGATAATGAATTTTGAGTTATCTAATTTTATAACCAGGGGAACACCTAGTTGATGTTTTAGTAGACCAGATAAACATGTAGTGACAAATTCTTCTAGAGAAATGTACCACTCAAAAACATTAGATATATTCTTCATTAATAGGTTCCAAATATAAGTTATATTAGACAATGTTTATAAATAATGTGTGAGAATAAATTTTTCATATGGTAGTGTACATATAAGTGGAACGGTGTCATGATGTAAAGAAGGAAAATTATATCAGATAAAGGTTGAAGGTAAATGTAACAACCGAGACTTTTATGAGAAATATTTTGTTTTTATGTTATATAAATCGTCAAAGGAATCTTTCACTACACACAACACTAGCTTGGCTTGCTTTACACGCAACCGCGACCTTCCTCGATAGCTTGCATCGTACGCAATACCGAGTTTCACTAAACAATGATATGCTATTAAAATATTATTAAAACTAGCCGTTATGAATAGTACTAACTGAATTTTTAATTTTATAACATTTTAATTCAACTTATACATTTTCTAGAATGAGGTATAAAAGCAAAATCATTTTTTTTATAAAAGAAATATTATTCAAAAAATACAGTTTTGCCGCCTTTTGATGGCGCACCCACATTAAATCTATTTTTTGACATGTTTATAAGTTAAATTTGACGAAATAAAATTCTTCTTTTGAATCAGGGTATAAAAATTTACTTTGGATAATTTTTTGATATTTTTCTGATAACTTTCATATTTTGATGAATAGTAAAAATACGCTAATTTTTAATTAAAAACAACTTTTTTCATTGAGATAATTTATATTGATAAATTATAATATTGAATGGTTTTAATGAATAAATAGAATATATTTCTACCATTTAATATAAAGTATGTCATTAGCAATAATTTCACATTGAATTCATAGGTAAAAACATTTCAATCTTTGGCAATGTTTTAACTTCTAAAACCCGTTTTCTTAACAACAGGGATTATTTTAAATTAATTACTGCAACTTATATGTTTTGAATTTTGAAAAAATGGATTCCATGTTAAGAATCAGTGGGTCCAAATATTGTTAATATACTACTTTTTATTTTTTGACATTATGAATAGTAACTACGGTAAATTTTATTTACCATAGTTAAAGGTAAATCGGGTAATTAAGGGTAAATATAAGATTATAAAATTACCCTAACACCTATCAAAATTCTATTGGATGACTAAAAGTCGACCCATATCACCTAAGGGTAGGATTAGATTCATTTAATGGACTTTTGTCCATGAAAAAAATTTAATTATTATTAAAACCAAATAATGTGACAACATATCACTTTCTTAAATCTTATAAGTATAATAATTTTAATTTGGTGATAAACTTAATGAAACTTAGAACATGAATTGTCTCCAAAAGTCTGATACAATTATCTACATAATAAAAATTTATTTAGAATTTTTCGGGATTGAATAATTATCATTAATTATGACACAATAGTGATGTTGAAATTATTTTATTAATTAAAATATCAAATAAATGGTTTTAAAAATAATAAAATAAATATTATATGAACTATTTAATGTTCTCCACTAATTTTCTAGATACATATGACATTTTATTAATCTATTAAAGCTTTTATTTCGAACATATCTTCTGTATATATTTTATTTAAATTCAAATAAATGAATAGTGTCAAAATTGACACTATTGTTATTTTATAAAAATAACATATTATAAAATTGTTTAAAAATCACAAAAATATTTGAAAATTATAAATTAACTTTTATATGGTCTAAAATGTCATAAAGTGTCAAATTATGGAAAATTCACAACACATATGCAATTATTTATAATAATTTAAAATTTAGATTATTATTACCATTAATAAAATTAAATTGGTAAATAAGGATAAATCAAGTTGATAATGTTTAAAATAAATTCCTAACATGTCTAAATTTTATTTTTTGATGCGATTACAACCCTATCTCATCTATGATTCGGATATGAGTCATTTTGGAAGTTTTTAAGTGGGGTTGAGATTTAATATAAACTAATATTTCTTATATTTCCAAAGGTGCCCCTCTCCTCCCTTATAAAAGGGCACCTCCTCCCTCTCTTCCTCACACAAATTTGAGTCTTAAAGATCGTCCAACCCCTGACCATTTCACTTCCCCACTTCCATAGAAACCTACTAGAGGTACTGGTCTTATCAAAATACCAACTCTAGTGCCTTAAGAGAATGTTTAAAGGAGGCACTTCGAGAAAGAGGTAATACCTTCTACCGTTTTTTTCAAGTTCCATTCTTCTTCTACTACCTCTTATTTAGTTGTTTCATTATGAGGTAATAACATAAGTTTCACTTATGTACTGATATGTTATTATAAATATGAAACAACTTTATTTCACCTCTTATCCATCCTACGGAAAATGAAATCACCGCGCGTGCGTACGTACGGAATACCGTCTCCACGCCGTGGTGTAATCTATTTTCCACCACCACATTACTTGGATGGGTATAAGGGTGAAAGTAATGAATATATATTATTATTGTAAAGTGGTATTGATTCTGAAATAGTATACATACACTCCAATATAATTCCACAATCATGGGAACGATATCATCGCTCGTGCGTACGTACGGAATACCGTCTCCACGATGTGATGTGATTTGTTCTACATGATCTTCATTGCATAATGATTATATAAATGAATTGAATGAATGAATATGATATATTATACACTAATACCATTCTGGAAATGAGGTATCTATAACCTAAAGAGAAGAATGAGAATTTATTCGACAAACACGCATAAGAACAAAAAGTAATAAACACCTGAATAACAAGTAGTAATGAAATTTTACTAATAAGAAGCTAAGAATATGACCATATATGATATCATAACAATAATTATGATTCTTTAATAAGTCAATAACATTATTTAAATCATTATACAGGTGGTTGGGACACTTACGAAGCAAATCGGACCTAAGGTAAGGGAAAATATCACAATCTCATTTTATCCGAGATTGTTTATACTTTGGTATTTACTGGGGTGTATTTTATCATCGACATCCATGTTTCCTCAATATGTAATATTATTTCCATCCACCTACAATTTTTTAAATCCAATTTTACCCTTCGGTGAGTTTTTAATAAAAGATATGAAAGGAATATTTTGTTGTTTTTCGTACGAGGTACTTTTTGACTTTTCCGACAAAAGTATGAGAAGAATGTTTTTTTAACTTATACGGAATATTTTCCAAGAAGCTTCCTTTACAGGTTTTAAATTTTATTTTTAACCAACTTCTTTTAGTTTAAAATTGTATGAAATGTTAAGAAAGGAAAATGTTTTTGAAGTAGAAAGGATATTTTCCTCAATAATGGAGTTCAAGTGTTTTTTCAAAATTATTTTCCATCTAAGATAATATAGGGTTCTGTTTCTATCCCTATTATTAAATTGATTTGATTATGTTGTGATGGAATTATTTTTATGAATTCCTTTATCTTATATGAATTGTTTGATGATGTCACGATGTTTAAGATTCCCATTTTTATTACATGGGTTATGCAATGATGTATGATTTATTATTTCGTGGCACACATAAGAATGGTATCATTATGAGATGGGTGGGACCTATATCTACCTCCAATGCATTGGGTATTGATTTTATATCTCATGAGATAGACATGGCTGGAACGGTAGGTTATACCGGTTCAGTGAAACAGGACTGAAACGAGGAGTGAACTCGGTTCAGAAATGGAATTTGTCCACTAAGATAGTCTTGGCCATGAGTCTTGACTAATAAGAAATGATTCTCTATGATTATGTGTGTATGCCACAAAGTTTTATGTTTTAAGTTATGATTATTGGGATTACATTTCACTATTATGATTTATCCCATATTATGAAATTATGATTTCTTTTGCAGGTTAAGATTTCCAAAAGTTATGTTCTTATGATGTGATTGATATTTCTTTTGTTTACCCTTACTGAGAATTTGAGCTCACCCTTTTGTATGTTTTATTTCCCCAGGTCAGGAAGAAGGATATTAAGTAGGATATTCCAAAAAGGGAATCTAGATATGATGAAATAAATGGGAGGCAAAGTAGATGCTTTATGAACTAGTTGTTTATGTTTCCCAGTTTCTAAAGACTCTATACCTATATGGTCCTTCCATGGTTTTGTTATATGTTGTAATAAATATGATTCAATTTTGAAGTAATAACAATGTATGTAAAGTATGGGTCATTATAGTTGGTATCAGAGGCAAAGGTATAGTCATCCTTTGGAAACTAGGATGTGAAAGCCTTAGTAAGAACCCTAAGGATAAGTCTAAGCATGGAATACAATCTTAGTGTTTTAGAAATGACCATGAATAACCTAGGATAAGACCTTAAGTGTGAAATTTTATTCTTGATTGTGTGGTTTTCCTATTATAATTAGTGTTGCTCACACTATTCTTCTTGGTTTTAGTCAATGGCTGGAACCCGAAGGAACCGTGTTAATGCGGAATGCGACGGGAAATGCAATGATTGTCCCCCTGAACAACCAAACGTTATGGGAGATGGAATGCAAAATCTTGTAGCCAATGCTCACACAACTTTCTCAAGTTATGAATCATGCAGGACTTCCAAACGAGCAAAAGAAGGAGCAACATTCTGTTGAATCCTTCATGAGGCAGCATCCACCTTCTTTCAGCGGGTCTACTGATCCATTAGTTACTTAACAATGGATTAGTACTACTGAAAAGATATTTTCAGTTCTTCAATGTTCTGAACATGATAAAGTCATCCTAGCAGTGTATCTTTTGGAAGGAGATGCTGATCAATGGTGGAATCTTATTAAGAATACGAGGCAAAGGGATGAAATTGAGTCCATGGAATGGGATGAGTTCAAGAACTTATTTTTCAATAATTACTTCCCTCTTATTCTCCGAACAAAGATGGAGAAAGAGTTTCTTGAACTAAAGAAAAATGATGATGAATCTGTTGGTATCTATGAAGAAAATTTTACAAGGCTTGCAAAGTACGCTTCTTGTATTATTATCCAACCTGAGAGTAAGATCGATCGATTCTTTAGTGGCTTAAAACCAAGTCTTCGAAGGGCGTTAGCCATAAGGGACTTCAATAGCTACAAGGAAATCGTTCGATGTGATCTCAAAGTCGAGATGGAGATTGGAGTAACCCATCAGTCATATGGGTTTGATAAGAAGAGGAAAATGGAATTCAAAAGAAAATCTAAAGAGCACACTGAAAAGAAGATGAGATTTCCCTTATGCTCAAAGTGTGGAAAGAAACATGGAGGGAGTTGTCTTAAAGGGACAAGTAAATGTTTCAAATGTGGAAAGGAAGGTCATCGGGCATTTGAATGCCGCAATGACGGGAAGAAGATGTCTAATGATGCAAACAAATGAAGGGACACACAGAATGAACCTACTACACTTCAATGTTTCAAGTGCCAGGAGATGGGGAATTATGCCAATAAATTCCCTAATCCAAGGGTTTTTTATGATGATCGACATCAAAAAAATCTTAAGGCTAAAGACAAAGGAAAGTCACATGCAATTTCTATCAGCGATGTGGAGTACGATAACGATGTGGTGAAAGGTACACTTACCATCCACTCTAAAGTAGAAAATGTTTTATTTGATTCTGGATCCACCCACTCTTATTTCTGAAGATTTTTCTAAGAGTATCACCATATTTACTCAACAATTAGATGTTGAGTTAGCTGTGACAACACCTAATGGCACAACAGTCGCATCAAAATTTATAATTCTTCCCTGATTGAAGTTTGTGGGAAAGTGCTTCCTGCAAATATTGTGATCCTTCTTATGGTGGAATTTGATGTGATTCTTGGCATGGATTGGATTTCTTTATATGGAGCTCATATCAATTTCCAAAGAAGGGAATTCACATTTCATATTCTAGATCAATCTATGATCGTCTATCGATGCAAGGATGAACATAACCTTCCAGTGTAAATTTCATCAATCGTATGGGTCTTGACTCCACTAAATGATGGTTATTTATCTCAAATGGTTGGTGAGAAACTCAAGATTAATAATATTCCCATTGTACGGAAGTTTGATGATGTATTTCCGGAGGAATTTCTGGGTCTTCCACAAAATCGTGAAGTTGAGTTTTCAATAGAACTTGTACTGGGTGCTTTGCCTATTTCAAAGACACCTTATAGAATGGCCCCAATTGAGTTTCTGGAATTGAAGAAGCAACTCCAAGAGAATCTTGATAAGGGATTCATACGGCCTAGTGCGTCACCTTAGGGAGCACCTGTTCTGTTTTTTAAGAATAAAGATGGATCAATGAGACTCTGCATTGATTATTGAGAACTTAACAAGATCTCTATCAAGAACAAATATCCTCTCCCATGCATTGATGACCTATTTGACCAACTATGCGGAGCTCAATACTTTTCCATGATTGATCTTCATTCAGGGTATCATCACTTAAGGGTAAAAAGGGAGGATATACTAAAGACGGCTTTCCGTACAAGGTATGGACACTATGAATTTATAGTGATGCCATTTGGTCTTACTAATGCCCCTGCTATCTTCATGGATCTGATGAATAGAGTCTTTAGATACTACCTTGATTAATTTGTGGTAGTCTTTATAGTTGAAATTCTTGTCTATTCAAAGACCAAGGAAGAACATGAAGATCACTTGAGAATTATATTGAAGACCCTGAGAAAGGAGAATCTTTATTCCAAATTTACCAAGTGTGAATTTTGGCTTCAAAAAGTTGCATTTTTTGGGTCACATAAGCTCAAAAGAGGGGATATCTGTGGATCCAGCAAAAATAGAGGTTATCAAAAGATGGTCGAGACCAACAATAGTAACCGAGATCCGAAGTTTTCTTGGTTTGACTAGATATTATCGACATTTTGTGAAAGATTTTTCACGATTATCTAATCCACTCACCAGGTTGACTCGAAAAGGAGTTAAGTTGTTTTGGACGGAGGAATGTGAAGAGAATTTCAAGGAGTTGAAAAGAAGGTTATCCAGTGCACCTGTGCTCACACTGCCTTGTAGTGGATAAAGGTTTGTGATCTACAGTGATGCATCTAAGAAGGGGCTGGGGTGTGTTATTATACAAAATGATATGGTGATAGCTTATGCCTCACGACAGTTAAAAATCCATGAGAAAAATTACCCAAAACATGATTTGGAGTTAACTGTAGTAATCTTTGCATTAAATATTTGGAGGCATTATCTTTATGGAGAAAGGTGTGACATTTATGCTGATCATAAAAGTTTAAAGTATATTTTCACACAAAAGGAGCTGAGTATGCGCCAAAGAAGATGGTTGGAGCTGATTACAGATTACGACTGCTCAATTCATTACCACCCTGGGAAAGCAAACAAGGTGGCAGATCCATTAAGTCGACAAGACCATGCCATTTTATCCATTATGAGGATCAAAAAAGATCCAATATTTATGGATTTACAAAGGATGGATCTTGAAATTATAATGTAAGGGAGAAAATCATATCTTTCTCAAATGAATGTTCAACCATCTATACATGTGAAGATTAAAGAGGCGCAGAAAGAAGATGTAGAGTTACAAAAGAAGGTGAGAAATGTTCCTGAATTCAACCTTGATTGTGATGGGATAATAAAGTTCAGGAATCGGGTTTGTGTTCTTCCCATCCCTGAATTAAAGAAGGAGCTGCTGGATGAGGCTCATAGTTCTTCATACTCTATTCATCCTAGAAGCACGAAGATGTATAGGGACCTGAAAGAGTACTTCTGGTGGGATGGCATGAAATGAGATGTTGTTGAATATGACTCTCGATGCTTGGTTTGTCAGCAAGTTAAAGCTGAGAGACAGAAGTCTAAGGGGATGTTACAACCATTACCCATACCCGAATGGAAATGGGAAAACATCACTATGGACTTTGTCACAGGACTTCCTAAAACATCCAAAGGCAATAATGTTATCTGGGTCATAGTTGATCATCTTACAAAGTCCGCACACTTCATTGCTATTAGAGAGGATTTCTATTTGGATCAGTTTGCCAGGATATATGTAAAGGAAGTGGTAAGATTTCATGGAGTACCACTTTCTATTATATCTGATCGGTATCCGAGATTTACCTCGAAGTTCTAGCGAAGTCTTCCACATACTCTGGATACAGAGTTGAGTTTAAGCACTGCTTATCTTCCTCAGAAAGACGGTCAGTCTGAGAGAACAATTCAAACTCTAGAAGATATGTTGAGAGCTTGCTCTATGGATTTCAAAGGTGGTTGGGATCAACACCTACCTTTGGTGGAATTTTCTTATAATAATAGATTTCACTCCAGTATTCAGATGGCTCCTTATGAAGCTCTCTTTGGAAGGAAATACAGGACTCCAACCTGCTGGGATGAAGATGGGGAAAGAAAGCTATTAGGACCTGATCTCGTTGATGAAATGGTAGAAAAGCTCAGATCTATTCAACAACACATAGGAGTAGCTCAGAGTCGATAGAAAAGTTATGACGAAAACCGAAGAAAAGACCTAGAGTTTGAAGTGGGTGATAAAGTGTTCTTATGAATATCTCCCTGGAAGAGGGTCATGAGGTTTGGAAAGAAGGGGAAGTTGAGCCCTAGATATATCGGTCCTTTTGAAATACTGGATCTTGTCGGGAAGGTAACTTACCGATTAGCGCTTCCGCCAAATCTCTCTCAAGTACACGATGTGTTCCATGTATCTCTCCTGAGAAAGTACATACTTGATCCTTCACATGTACTCATCTCAGAAGTTGTACCGCTGGAGAAAGATCTTTCTTATAAAAAATGGCCGATAGAGATTCTAGATTGTAGCGAAAAAGTCCTACGAAACAAGACCACCGCTTGGTGAAAGTTTTATGGAGGAACCACCAATTAGAATAAGCTACATTGGAGCTTGAGGATATGATGAGGGAGTGGTATCCTCATCTATTTGTTACAAAGTGATGAATTTCGAGGGCGAAATTCATTTTAAGGGGGGTAGAATGTAACACCTGATACTTTTATGAGAAATATTTTGTTTTTTATGTTATATAAATCATCAAATAAATCTTTCACTACACACAACACTAGCTTGGCTTGCTTTACACGAAACCGCGGCCTTCCTCGATAGCTTGCGTCGTACGCAATATCGAGTTTCACTAAACAACGATATTCTATTAAAATATTATTAAAACTAGCCATTATGAATAGAACTAACTGAATTTTTAATTTTATAACATTTTAATTCAACTTATACATTTTCTAGAATGAGGTATAAAAGTAAAATCAGTTTTTTTTTGATAAATAAATATTTCTCAAAAAATACAGTTTTGCCACCCTTTGATGGCGCACCCACATTAAATCTAGCTTTTGACATGTTTATAAGTTCAATTTGACAAAATAAAATTCTTCTTTTGAATCAAGGTATAAAAATTTACTTTGGATAAATTTTTGATATTTTTCTGATAACTTTCATATTTTGATGAATAGTAAAAATACACTAATTTTTAATTAAAAACTTTTTTCAATGAGATAATTTATATGGATAAATTATAATATTGGATGTTTTTAAAGTATAAATAGAATATATATTTACCATTTAATATAATTTATGTCGTTAGAATTAATTTCACATTGAATTCATAGGTAAAAACATTTCAATCTTTGGCAATGTTTTAACTTCTAAAACCCGTTTTCTTAACAACGAGATTTATTTTAAATTAATTAATGAAACTTATATATATTGAATTTTGAAAAAATGGATTCCATATTCAGACTCAGTGGGTCCAAATTATGTTAATAGACTACTTTTTATTTTTGGGCATTATGAATAGTAACTACGGTAAATTTTATTTACCATAGTTAAAGGTAAATCGGGTAATTAAGGGTAAATATAAGATTATAAAATTACCCTAACACCTTCCAAAATCTTATTGGATGACTAAAAGTCGACCCAAATCACCTAAGGGTTGGATTAGATTCATTTAATGGACTTTTTTCCATGAAAATAATTTAATTATTATTAAAACCAATGTATGTGACAACATGTCACTTTCATAAATCTTATAAGTATAATTTTTTTAATTTGGTGATAAACATAATGAAACTTAGAAAATGAATTGTATCCAGAAAGATAATACAATTATCTAAATCATAGGAATTTATTTGAAATTTTTAGGGATTAAATAATTATAATTAATTATGACACAATAGTGATGTTGAAATTATTTTATTAATTAAAATATCAAATAAATGGTTTAAAAAATAATAAAATAAATATTATATGAACTATTTAATGTGATCCACTAATTTTTTAGATACATATGACATTTTATTAATCTATTAAAGCTTCTATTTCGAACATATCTTCTATATATATTGTATTCAAATTCAAATAAATGAATAGTGTCAAAATTGACACTATTTTTATTTTATAAAAATAACATATTATAAAATTGTTTAAAAATCACAAAAATATTTAAAAATTATAAATTAAATTTTATATGGTCGACAATGTCATAAAGAGTCAAATTATGGAAAATTCACAACACATATGTAATTATTTATAATAATTTAAAATTTATAATATTATTACCACAAATAAAATTAAATTGATAAATAAGGATAAATCAAGTTGATAATGTTTAAAATAAATTCCTAACATGTCTAAATTTTATTGGTTGATGATATTACAACCCTATATCATCTAATATTCTGATATGAGTCATTTTGGAAGTTTTTATGTGGGTTTGGGATTTAATATAAAATAATATTTCTTATATTTCCAAAGGTGCCCCTCTCCTCCCTTATAAAAGGGAACCTCCTCCCTCTCTTTCTCACACCAATTTGAGCCTTCAAGCTCGTCCAAACCTGGCCCATTTCACTTCCCCACTTCCTTAGAAACATACTAGAGGTACTGTTCTTATCAAAATACAAACTCTAGTGCCTTAAGAGAAAGTTTAAAGGAGGCACTTCGAGAAAGAGGTAATACCACCTACCGTTTTCATCAAGTTCCATTCTTCTTCTTTTACCTCTAATTTAGTTGTTTCATTATGAGGTAATAACATAAGTATCACTTATATACTGATATGTTATTATAAATATGAAAAAACCCTATTTCACCTCTTATCCATCCTACGGAAAACGAAATCACCGTGCGTGCGTACGTACGGAATACCGTCTCCACGCCGTGGTGTAATCTATTTTCCACCACCACCTTACTTGGATGAGTATAAGGGTTAAAGTAATGAATATATATGATTATGGTAAATTGGTATTGATTCTGAAATAGTATACATACACTCTAATACAATTCCACGATCATGGGAATGATATCATCGCTCGTGCGTACGTACGGAATACTGTCTCCACGATGTGATGTGATTCGTTCTACATGATCTTCATTGCATAATGATTATATAAATGAATTGAATTAATTCATATGATTTATGTTACACTAATACCATTTTGGAAATGAGGTATTTATAACCTAAAGAGAAGAATAATAATTTATTCGACAAACACGCATAAGAACAAAAAGTAATAAACACCCGAATAACAAGTAGTAATGAAATATTACTAATAAGAAGCTAAGAATATGACCATATATGATATCATAACAATAATTATGATTCTGTAATAAGTCAATAACATTATTTAAATCATTATACAGGAGGTTTGGACACTTACGAAGCAAATCGGACCTAAGGTAAGGGAAAATATCACAATCTCATTTTATCCGAGATTGTTTATACTTTGGTATTTACTGGGGTGTATTTTATCATCCACATCCATGTTTCCTCAATATGTAATATTATTTCCATCCACCTACAATTGTTTAAATCCAATTTTACCCTTCGGTGAGTTTTTAGTAAAAGATATGAAAGGAATCTTTTGTTGTTTTTCGTACGAGGTTGACTTTTCCGACAAAAGTACGAGAAGAATGATTTTTTAACTTATACAGCGTATTTTCCAAGAAGCTTACTTTACAAGTTTTCAAGTTTATTTTTAAACAACTTATTTTCGTTTAAAATTGTATCACATGTTAAGAAAGGAAAATGTTTTTGAAGCAGAAAGGATATTTTGCTCAAGAATGGAGTTCAAGTGTTTTATCAAAATTATTTTCCATCTAAGATAATATAGGGTTCTGTTTCTATCCCTATTATTACATTGATTTGATTATGTTGTGATGGAATTATTTTTATGAATTCCTTTATCTTATATGAATGTTTTGATGATGTAACGATGTTTAAGATTCCCATTTTTATTACATGGGTTATGCAATGATGTATGATTTATGATTTTGTGGCACACATAAGAATAGTATCATTATGAGATGGGTGGGACCTATATCTCCCTCCAATTAATTGGGTAAAGATTTTATATCTCATGAGATAGACATAGCTGGAACGGTAGGTTATACCGGTTCAGTGAAACAGGACTGAAACGAGGAGTGAACTCGGTTCAGAAATGGACTTTGTCCACTAAGATAGTCTTGGCCATGAGTCTTGACTAATAAGAAATGATTATCTATGACTATGTGTGTATGCCACAAAGTTTCATGTTTTAAGTTATGATTATTGGGATTACATTTCACTATTATGATTTATCCTATATTATGAAATTATGATTTCTTTTGCAGGTTAAGATTTCCAAAGTTATGTTCTTATGATGTGATTAATATTTATTTTGTTTACCCTTACTAAGCATTTGAGCTCACCCTTTTGTATGTTTTATTTCCCCAGGTCAGGAAGAAGTTTATTAAGTAGAATATTCCAAAAAGGGACTCTAGATATGATGAAATAAATGGGAGGAAAATTAGATGCTTTATGAACCAGTTGTTTATGTTTCCCAGTTTCTAAAGACTCTGTACCTATACGGTCCTTCCATGGTTTTGTTATATATTGTAATAAGTATGCTTCAATTTTGAAGTAATAACAATGTGTGTAAAGTATGGGTCATTATAGTAAACAAGATGATTAACCCAAATGAGAAATTTTTTGATGAACTTCAGTGAGATGATAGAAAAATATAATTTTCTAGTTTTTTCTGAGTTTCATATGAAACCAATATAACAAAAATCAGTCTATATACTATTGTTTTAAAAGATAGATGGAGTATGACAAGACGTTGATCACAATATAATGACATCATATTATAGTGAATTAATATGGACCGTTTAGAGTCAAAATGGAATAGACAGAGTAACCCACATTTAGGGTGAATCATGTAAATATTGTTTGATCTATATTATTTTCCTAAAATTTATTTAAATGTGAAGAAGGGTTTTATAATGTTGAAAAGTATAGAAAATTATATCAAGTTTCAAGGGATCATTTCTTATAGAGAAGAAATTGTAAATAGATTACCATTGATTCTCCCCCATCATAGTGGTTCTTGTATACAGAAACCCACCTCACCAATAAAGGAATCTAATTTTCCTTTAAAAATATTAATTGAAAAATTGACCCATTACTAACAGGCCTAGATCCATAAGAAACATCATAAACCTTCCACTCAACACCCACGATTTTTCCATTATTACCTATTAGTATACTACAAAAAATAATTGATAAGAGGGATTGAGAGAAATTAGGAATAAAGTGGGTAATCAAAAATACCATAATGAGATCCACTCAAATACATTATGACACTCCAAGAGACCAAGAGGATATCCTCTGGGATAATTAATGAAATACAAGGTAAATATAATGAGATATTTGGTGAGATTTTGGTTAAAAACAAACAAGTTCATAATTTTAATTTTTGTTTTTTAATATTGTCGTATGGGTCACCTAGGTACAGAACACTGTTTGAAAGATATGCGGTAACCATGTTGTTGTTACTGTCCCCTGAAAACCAAACTGAATGGTTACATGGGAATAACATCGTGGTTAAATAAATCATTCAAAATCCATCCAAAAAACTCTAGACCCAAACCCAATCATTCAAATGGTCTAACTTAAAATATCTCATGGTTAGAAAATTCATTATCTGACCATGAAAAGTTCCACTGAAACATATAATCCCATATCGTATGGTTACTATACAGTTAATAATAATTGTGTGTATACCATGTGCATGGATTGTTTCTAAAAAAATATCATTTATCAACCCCATGACCCATGAAGGTATTTAAACCCATAAACACTCAAGTAATTATGAAGATAAAACATATTTATGACCCAAAGAGTGTCACAACTGATGTATTCAGATTCTAGAAACTTCATTCTGAAGTCCAGTAATCGAAGTGAACCACCCACTAATCGATAACTCAAATTTATACATAATTTCAATCTTCCATATTGACATGGAGTATTATGCTATCTAAAAAAACATAGGTATTATAGAAATAAATATTATCTATAAAACCCTAATATACCATATACATCATGTATGACACTCTAGGTGATACACTTACTCGGTTATCCAGTACACAAAGACAACCCTTTCTAACCCATAAATATGGAAAAAATGTGTTTTATATGAATAAGTATTTGTGTGTATTAAAATAGGATCCTCATACATGATATTCTATACATTGAAATTTCTGAATGAAGTTGAATTCCTTAAAAGAAAAATTGATAATAAATTTTATATTAAGGAAATAATCATAGGTACATTTATTTCAATTGTTTATATTGACAATATAATTTGTTCTTGTTGTAGGGATAAAATTTATGTCAAATTGTATGAAAGAAATGTATAAGAACATTTAAATTATTATGATTAAAAGTAAATATTCCATTTTGGAATAGACATTTAATAAAATGTGAGATACATATTTCTATCTCATTAAAAGTATTCCAATGAATTGTTAAAATGATTGGGAATAGAATATTCTAAAGAGGTTTATACTCCCATATTTTTTGGCATGAAGTTGTGTGAAGATGAAGTTGGAAAAATATTGAATCAAAATATGAATGTTTTTATTAATATTAATCTATCATTATGATTCATGAATAGAAATTTTAGATGCTATTATATTATGTGTTATAAATCATAGTTATCTGAAGAAATTAAATTTTTTTATAGCTAAATGATTTATGAGGTATGTTAAAGAAACATTAAACTATATACGGATGTATAAAATAATTAATGAGGTAAACATTCTTAGGTTGAATTATACTGATTTGGATAGAGAATGTAATAATAGAATATAAACATATTTTGGAACATTGTTTTTTGGAGAATGTTGTGAGAGATGGCATTGTAGGAACCAAATATCTATAACATTGAGAACAATGAGAGAAGAATCTATTTCACCCACCCAAAATGACATAATAATATTATTAATGAAAAATAATATATAATAATTAAAAGTAATTTTTCATAAAACATTGAATATTTTTTGTGATAACAAAAATTCCATTGATCATTAGAAAAACAGTATACAACATTCTATATCAAAGAACCCTGATATTAAGTGTCATTTATCAATGAGAATTTTTCTGATGGAGATGTTATTCCTTAATATATTTCAACTATGTATCATTTTTATTATGTTATTACAAAATCTATATTGAAACGACATGTTTATCCTCTACCAAAAACATTATAAAATTCACAAGTAATTCTCCCACATTTCTGTGGATATTTTTGTCAATGGGGGAGAGAATGTTCAACTTTTTAAGATAGTTTTAAACTCATTCTATTATTTAAATTAAATTTATTTCATCAATAATGGACGAGTTAAAATTATTGGGGTGAGTATATATTATCATGGGTATGAAATTTTTGATCACCGAGGGATATAATTTCATAAAAAAATGCTTTCTCTAGTAGTGTGGTGTAATGAAATTCCCTACGAGAGATGTTTTTTATATAATGTTGAAAAAATTGTTACATAAAAAAGAAATTATAGTTGTTATGAATATTGTAAACAAATCCTATGGTGGGTATTGAATATCGATTCATATATTTTTTAATGTTTTGAATTATTTTCAAAATATATTATGGTGAATGTTTTCTGTATATCATGTAATTAAATTTTATTACAGTTTTTAAGAATTTTTTTACAATTATGTTTTAGAGGAGGATAATAATATTTCATTAACCATGTTAAAAAACATCCCTAATGTTATAAGATGATATTGTGATCTTCAAACTGTGAAAATAGTTATGAAATTGTGATCAAATAATTTTTTTTGTTATAAATAGTGAGTAGTTCAACATTTGACGATACACATGGTTATCATACAGATTATAGATGTTGTTTCCTAGTAAATTATTAATAAATAATTTTTCAAAATTTAAATGATTTTTTGCATATCACGGGAAGGTAATGTTTAAGCCTGAATATAATGATTTTTAAACATCAATAAGATAGTCATGTGTGAGGGACAATGACTCATGTTTACCAGAAAATGGTAAATTATGTTTCTAGAAAAAAAAATTAGAGTCTTCAAAAATATTTGACCTTGTTACATGCGGTATGATGTTTGATGTTGTAAAGTTAGGAGTTCCCAACGAAAGAAAGGTTATCTAATAAATTCTATCAGATGAGGATCCATCTGATTGAGTTTTTATAGAGTCCTTACTACTCAAAGTGTATAAGTGTTTTTAAATATTTTTACAAAGGCCATCATACATATAGACTCTCAATTGTATCATGATTTAATATATGAATACAAAAAATTGATGTCTTATTAGATATAAGAAGATTTAGTTCAATATTGATTCTTCAAACACTACATAATGATTCATCAGACTGATGAACATCAGACATATTAAGATGATTTTATCTGATGGAAAATCTTGTATGAAGTAAACCAGTCAGAGTGATGTTTTGATAAAATATGGTTAATTTGTGGAAGTGTAATTATATTGAAGAGAATCTAACAAAAAAATTAATATAGTCATATGTAATATTATTTGAGGTTTTATTGGATTGAAACATATGTTCCCAATTGTGTATAAATTTTTTAGCTTAGGTAAGATTGAAAAAATGGAATAATTTCAAATCACTATATAGAAAAATCTGAATGAAAAAATATGAGAGTTATCATTTTATATAATCATATAAAGATAACTGGCAGAATAAGTACTCTATCTATCAAACAATGTAAATATGTCAATAAATATCAAATAGATGTAATTCAGATATGAGATACCACGGTGGAAAAGTTTTTAAGATTTCACCAAAAAACACATACCATATGGATTTCATAAAACCATTAAAATCATTGTAAACTCTTTAACAATTAAGATGACAAAAATGACCATTAAACAATTTTCTATCCTTATATGCTTAAGGATATTTGAATATGCTTCATAATGACATGATTAAAGATGTTAAAATTGATTTATTCAGTGTTAGATTTATATGAATATTAACAAATATTCTAAAATATTTTAAAGGTATCAAAAAACGTTTATTTGAGTGGGAGTTTTAGAATTTTCTTATTTGAGTAGAAAAATAAATTTTATTTCCTACTCTTTTATCTTGTGTGAAATCTTATAGAATGGGTTTTATATATGACTCATACTACTACTATTTTATCATTTTCTAATTCAATGTGATAATGAATTTTTATTTGTCTAATTTTCTAACCAGGGGATTACCTAGTTGATGTTTTAGTAGACCAGATAAACTTGTAGTGACAAGTTCTTCTAGAAAAATGTGCCACTCAAAAACATTAAATATATTCTTCAATCATAGATTCCAAATAAAAGTTATATTAGAAAAGATTATAAATAATGTGTGAGGAATAAGTTTTTGATATGGTAGTGTACATATAAGTGGAACAGTGTCATGAGGTACATAAAGAAAATTTTATCAGATAAAGGTAGAAGGTAAACAAGATTATTAACCCAAATCGTAAATTTTTTGATGAAATTCAGTGAGATGAAAGAAAATTATAATTTTCTAGTTTTTTCTTAGTTTAATATGAAAACAATATAACTAAAATCAGTCTATATAGTTTTATTTTGAATGATAGATAGAGTATGATAGGACATTGATCACAATATAATGACATCATAGTATATTGAATTAATATGGACCATTTAGAGTCAAAATGGAATAGATAGAGTAAACCACATTGAGGGTGAATCATGTAAATATTGTTTGATCAATATTATTTTCCAAAAATGGAATTAAAAGTGAATTAGGGTTTTATAATGTTGAAAAGTATAGAAAAATCTAACAAGTTTAAAGGGATAACTTCTTATAGGAAAGAAATTGTAAATTGATTACCATTGATTATCTCCCATATTAGTGGTTCTTGTATAGAGAAACCTACCTCACCAATAAAGAAATCTAATTTTCCATAAAAAATATCAATTGAAATCAAATTAACCCATTACTAACTGGCCTTGATCCATAAGAAACATTATAAGCTTCCCACTCAACACCCATGATTTTTCCATTATTACCTATTAGTTTACTACAAAAAAATTGATAAGAGGTATTTAGAGAAATTAGGAATAAAGCAGCGAATCAAAAATACCATAATGAGATCAGCTCAAAAAAATGACGACTCTCCAAGAGACTAATAGGATATCCTTTGGGAAAATTAATGAAATACAAGGTAAATATAATGAGATATTTGGGTGAGATTTTGGTTATAAACAAACAAGTTCATAATTTTAATTTTTGTTTTTTAATAATGTCATATGGGTCACCTGGTTACGAAACACTATTTAAAAACTATGCACTAACCATGTTGTTGTTACTGTCCCATGAAATCAAAAGTGTATGGTTACACGTTAAGAACTACATGGGTAGATAAATCATTCAAAATCCATAAAAAAAACTATAGTCCCAAACCCAATCATTCACATGGTCTACCTTCAAATATCTCATGGTAAGAAAATTCATTATCTGACCATGAAAAATTCCACTGAAACATAAAATCCCATGTCGTATGGTTACTATACAGTTAATAACAATTGTGAGTAGACCATGTGCATGGATTGTTTCTCCCAAAATCCCATTTATCAACCCCATGACCTATGAAAGGCTTTAAACCCATAAAAACTCAAGTAATTATAAAGATAAAATATATTTATGACCCAAAGGGTGTCACAATTGAGGTCCTCAGATTCTTGAAATTTCATTCTTAAGTCCAGTAATCGAATTGAACCACCCATTAATTGATAACTCAAATTTATACTTAATTTCAAACTTTGATATTGATATTGAGTATTCTGATATCTAAAAAACTAGGTAGTATAGAAAAAAATATTATCTATAAACCACTAATAAATCATATACCTCATGTATGACACTACAGGTGATACACTTACTAGGTTATCCAGTACACAAAGACAACCCTTTCTACCTCATAAATATGGAAACACGGTGTTTTGGATGAATAAATATTTGTCTGTATTAAAATAGGATCCTCATTCATGATATTCTATGCATTGGAATTTTTGAATGAAGTTGAATTCCTTAAAAGAAAAATTGATAATAAATTTTATATTAAGGAAATAATCGTAGGTACAATTATTTCAATTGTTTATATTGAAAATATAATTTTTTCTTATTGCAGAGATAAAATTTATGTCAAATTGTATTAAAGAAATGTATAGTAACATTGAAATTACAATGATTAAAAGTAACCATTCCATTTAGGAATGGACTTTTAATAAAAAGTGATATAATTATTTCTATCTCACTAAAAGTAATCCAATGAGTTATTAAAATGATTGGGAATAGAATATTCTAAATAGGTTTCTACTCCCATATTTTTTTGCATGGAGTTGTGTGAAGATGAAGTTGGAAAAAACTTTAATCCTAATATGAATGTTTTTATTAATATTAATCTATCATTATGCTTCATGAATATAAAATTTATATGCTATTATATTATATGTTATAAATCAGAGTGATCTGAAGTAATTAAATTTTTTTATAGCTAAATGAATTATGAGGTATGTTAAAGAAACATTAAACTCTATACAGATGTATAAACTAATTAATGAGTTAAACATTCTTGGTTTGACAAATAATGATTTGGATAGAGAATGTAAAGATAGAATATAAACATTTTTAGGAACATTTTTTTAGGATAATGTTGTGAGAGATGGAATAGTAAGAACAAAATATCTATAACATTGAGAACAATCATAGAATAATCTATTTCACCCACCCAAAATGGCACAAGAATATTTTTAATGAAAAATAATCCATAATAATTAAAAGTAATTTTTCATAAAACATTGAATATTTTTTGTGATAATAAAAATTCCATTGATCATTCTAAATACACTATACAACAGTATATATCAAAGAAACTTGATATTAAGTGTCATTTATCAAATATAATTTTTCTGACGGATATGTTATTCTTTAATATATTTCAAATATGTATCATGTTTATTATGTTTTTAAAAAATATTTGTTGAAAATACATGTTTTTCCTCCACCAAAAACATTATAAATTTCATAAGTAATTCTCCCACATTTCTATAGATATTGTTGTCAATGGGGTGAGAAATTTCAACTTTGTAAGATGGTTTTAAACTCTTTCTGTTATTTAAATTAAATTGATTTTATCAAAAATGGACGAGTTAAAATGATTGGGGTGAGTGTATATTTTCATGGGTATGAAATTTTTGATCACCGAGGGATACAATTCCATAAAACAATTCTTTCTCTAGTAGTGTGGTGTAATGAAATTCACTACGATAGATGTTTTTTATATAATGTTGAGAAAAGATTTAAATAAAAAAGAAATTATAGTTGTTATTAATATTGTAAACAAATCCAATGGTGGGGATTGAATATCAATTCATATATTTTGTAATGTTTTGAATTATTTTCAAAATATATTATGGTGGATTTTTTTTATATCATATAATTAACATTTATTACAGTTTTTAAGAATTTTTTGATAATTATGTTTTAGAGGAAGATAATAATATTTCATTAACCATGTTAAAAAACATCAATAAAGTTATAAGATGATATTGTGATCTTCAAACTGTGAAAATATTTAGGAAATTGTCATCAAAGAAGTTTTTTGGTATAAATAGTGAGTAGTTCAACATTTGATGATACACATGGTTAACATAATGATTATAGATGTTGTTTCCTAGTAAATTATTCAAAAATAATGTTCCAAAATTTAAATGATTTTTTACGTATCACGGGAAGGTAATGTTTAAGCCTGAATATAATGATTTTGAAACATCAATAAGACAGTCATGTGTGAGGGCCAACGACTCATGTTTACCAGAAAATGGTAAATTATGTTTCTAGAAAAGCAATTTTTTAGAGTCTTAAAAAAATTGACTTTGTTACATGCAGTATGATGTTTGATGTTGTAAAGTTATGAGATCCCAGCTAAAGGAAGGCTATCAAATAAATTCTATCAGATAAGGATCAATCTGATTGAGTTTTTATAGAGGCCTTACTACTCAATATGTATAAGTGTTTTTAAATATTTTTACAAAGGACATCATACATATAGACTCTCAATTGTATCATGATTTCATATATAAAGAAAAAGAAATGATATCTTATTACATATAAGAAGATGTAGTTCAATATTTATTCGTCAAACACTTCATAATGATTCATCATACGGATTAACATCAGACATATTAAGATGATTTTATCTGATGGAAAATCTTGTATTAATTGAACCAGTCAGAGTGATGTTTTGATAAAATATGGTTAATTTGTTGATGTTTAATTGGATGGAAGGGAAATCTAACAAGGAAAAATTTAATGTAGTCATATGTAATATTCTTTGAGGTATTATTGGATTGAAACCTATGTTACCAATTGTGTATAAATTCTTAAGCTGAGGTAGGTTGGAACAAATGGAAAAATTTCAAATCACTATATAGAAAAAGGTGAATGAAAAAATATGAGCGTTATCATTTTATATAATCATATAAAGATAATTGGTTGAATAAGTACTCTATCTATCATACAAAGTAAATATGTCAATACACATCATATAGATGTAATTCAGACAAGGGATACCATGGTGGAGAAGTTATTAATATTTCACCAAAAAAACACATACCATATGGATTTGGTAAAACCATTAAAATAATTGTAAACTCTTTAAGAGTGAGGATGATAAAAATGACCATTAAACAATTTTTTATCCTTCTATGGTTAAGGATATTTGAATATGTTTCATAATGACATGAGTAAAGATGTTAAAATATATTTATGCAGTGTTAGATTTCTATTAATATTAACAAATATTATAGAATATTTTAATGGTATCAATAAACATTTATTTGAGTGGGAGTTTTAGAATTTGATATTTTGAGCAGGAAAATAACTTTTATTTCCTACTCTTTTATCTTGGGTGAAATCTTATATAAAGGGTTTTATATACAAATAATACTACTACTATTTTATCATTTTATAATTCAATGTGATAATGAATTTTGAGTTGTCCAATTTTCTAACCAGGGGAACACCTAAGTGATGTTTTAGTAGACCAAATAAACATATAGTGACAAGTTATTCTAGACAAATGTTCCACTCAAAAACATTAGATATATTCTTTGGTAATAGATTCCAAATATAAGTTATATTTGACAAAGTATATAAATAATGTGCGAGGAATAAATTTTTCATATGGTAGTGTACATATAAGTGGAACAGTGTCATGAGGTACACAAGGAAAATTATATCAGATAAATTTAGAAGTTTAACAAGATTATTAACCCAAATGGGAAATTTTTTTACTCACATTAGTGAGATGATAGAAAAATATAATTTTCTAGTTTTTTCTCAGTTTCATATGAAAATAATATAACTAAAATCAGTATATATACTTTTATTTTTATAGATAGATGGAGTATGACAGGACGTTGATCATAATATAATGACATCATATTATAGTTAATTAATATGGACCATTAGAGTCAAAGTGGAATAGATAAAGTAACCCACATTTAGGGTGAATCATGTAAATATTGTTTGATCTATATCATTTTCCTAAAATGCCATTAAAAGTGAAGAAGGGTTTTATAATATTGAAAAGTATAGGAAAATCAAACAAGATTCAAGGGATAATTTCTTATATGGAAGAAATTGTAAATAGATTACCATTGATTCTCCCCCATATTTGTGGTTATTTTATAGAGAGACCTACCTCACCAATAAAAGAATCTAATTTTCTATAAAAAATAGCAATTTAAAACAAAAATACCCATTACTAACAGGCCTAGATCCATAAGAAACATCATAAGATTCCCACTCAACACCCATGATTTTTCCATTATTACCTGTTAGTTTACTACAAAAAATAATTGATAAGAGGGATTGAGAGAAATAAGGAATAAAGTGGGGAATCACAAATACCATAATGAGATCCGCTCAAATAAATGATGACACTCCAAGAGACCAAGAGGATATCCTCTGGGATAATTAATGAAATACAAGTTAAATATTATGAGATATTTGGGTGAGATTTTGGTTAAAAAACAAGTTCATAATTTTAATTTCTGTTTTTTAATAATTTCGTATGGGTCACCTGGCTACGGAACACTGTTTGAAAACTACGCACTAACCATGTTGTTGTTACTATCACTTGAAATCCAATGTGCATTATTACACGGGAATAACTACATGGCTATATAAATCATTCAAAATCCATTCAAAAAACTCTACACCAAAACCCAATCATTCACATGGTCTACCTTAAAATAACTCATGGTTAGAAAATTCATTATCTTTCCATGAAAAAGTCCACTGAAACATATAATCCCATATCGTATGGTTACTATATAGTTAATAATAATTGTGATAAGACCATGTGCATGGATTGTTTCTCCCAAAATCCCATTTATCAACCCCATGACCCATGAAAGTCATTAAACCCATAAAAACTAAAGTAATTTTGAAGATAAAACATATTTATGACCCAAAGGGTGTCATAATTGAGGTCCCTAGATTCATGAAATTTCATTCTAGATTCTAGTAATTGAAGTGAACCACCCACAAATCGATAACTCAAATTTATACTTAATTTCAAACTTCGATATTGACATGGAGTATTATGCTATCTAAAAAACATAGGTATTATAGAAACAAATATTATATATAAACCCCTAATATACCATATACATCATCTATGAAACTCCAGGGTGATACACTTACTGGGTTATCCAATACACAATGACAACCCTTTCCACACCATTAGTATAGTCTGTGATTCACCATAATGTATTTTATGATATCAAGTAAAATTAAAATTACACAATGGTTACTATAAACAGTTTTACAATGTAGTGATATTTAGTTTATAAATGTATGAACATGAAAATATTTACATTTTTTATTACATATCCTAAACCCGTTTTAACATAAATTAAAACTCACTTTACCTTATAACTTGTACAATATTTTAGATTTTAATAATTTAACTAATCTAGATTTAAAATACTATATATAGATTCATATACATTATATCATTAAAGTAATATATTTTCTATAACTAATAAATATAATTTTTCTAACTGAACAAACTAGGCTAACATGTTACACCACATGAATTTCCTTGGTAAAATACCTGATGTGTATTCTTGATCACTTCAGGGAGGTGATGAGAAGGTATATATGATTAAAAATGAATAAGGGATTGATTTCACCCAAAAATTAGACATGATAAGTATCATGAAAATAGAGTATCACTCAAAATAACCAGATAACTATTCATATGTCAAAAAAACAACAAAAGGTCACATAAAAACTAGAAAATAAGATATCATTGAACATCATAAAGACTATCATGTCATGGAATCAATAAAACCCATGGTTCCATCTCTATGTGACCTCGCATCACCACCTTCCCAACCCACTAGAGAGGAATCATGGTCTATGAGATTAATCCACTACAATAATCTCTTCCTTTTACATTTATCATGTTAATTTTTTAAAAACATCTTGAAAGGAAAAATATGTATGTGAGAAATAAAGCTTTGTGGGATTCCACAAACAAATCTATAATAGTTATGAAAATATTGATCCAATAATTCTTAATTAAAACATACTTTTAAAATGATTTAATAGAATATATTTTATATATTAAAATTATCCTTTGGTTTTCTTTTAACCACATGTCATTTATTTCAAAATCATTCTATAATAAAACTAAAATGCTAAACTTACACATCACATATCAAAAGGAATAGAAAATAACAAAATTATTTCATAAGATAAATATATATTCCTTTATTTATAAAACTATTTCTTTCTAAAAACTATATTTTGGGATTTCTATTAAACACTTAATTTTCTTAAAATCCATTTTTCATACCAAACCCATTTTTGAAAACCCCTTTATATTACCCCAAAAATTAAAAAAATGATTTTTAAGAGATAAAGGAAAAAATAATATGAACATTAAAATCACTATGGGATAGAATGAATTATAGATGCACTAATTGCAATATTGATGAAAATGGAATCATATTTTAGATTGGTGATCAAAGGGGAGGAGTTCAGATTTGCAAGGACCGGGATCCAATGGAAATAAGATCTATAATCCTTATAACTGATAAACATACTGATATTGTATCATTATATATGAAAATAATTTATAACATGTTGAGAAATTATTATAAAGGACACACATATCGATTTTTCCTCAACAGATATACAAGTTTCTGATTATCCTCATGATCTCTCATTAAGGAGAAATAGAGAGCCAAGAAAGAAAACACGGATCCCATATACAATGAAAATTCAAATTATACATATATTTGTTCTATTAGGAGAGATTAAATAAAATGTTTGGCTAAATAATATTTTAACTATAGTGGACCTCTCTTTTCATATATTAAAATTACATAACATTTGTGGAATACTAAAAACATTATACAAACATATTCTCATAAACTGTACAAGTATAGTGCATTTTGAAACCTAAAACATAAATACAGATACATAAGTGAGATATATTATCTCTCACTAGGTTATTTTTGAGTAACCCCCTTTTTAGACACATAAAAAAGTACATATCTTCATAACATGGGGAAGAAAACATAAAAGGGTTTGATCTCCAATGCTATGCAAGGGTTAAAAAAGAGAATATGTAAGAATAATCATGAGAATAGGGGTATGAGAACATGATCACGAAAATAGAAGATCATACCCTTTATATCAAAGATCTTATACAAGAATCATGCCATAGTGCTTGGAAGTTCATATGTCATGAATCATAAGGAAATAGTAAACATAAGCCACTGATTCATAACATAGGAATAAATCATAGAATTTTAGAAGACACAAAGGCATATAATATGATTTCCATAGTCTCCAAGGAATCACTTCCAATACCATATTGGTAGTATGGGTTCACACCCCAAACAATCTTTATAGCCATGGTTCACTCCCATGCCCATCCTAGTAGTTGAGTTCCCTCCCCAACCCATCATGGAAGTCATGATTCACTCACATGGACATATTCATATTTAGGGTTAATTCCCAAGACGATCATAGGCTATCTAATTAAATATAAATCTTTACCCAATTCATTAGAGAGATATAAAGGTCCCACCAATATCATAGTGAAACCATACATAAACTTCCCACGAGATCATAAATAGTTATGTCATAACCCATGAAATAAAAAGTAGATTATAAAGAAAATCATATCAAAACCTTTGGAAAAATATAGGATTCATTATAATTTCATCATAACCATAACCCATTAAATGTAGCGAGTTTCAGAAGTAAATCACCAGTGAAGGAGAAATAGGTTTCATAAACATCATGAAATAAAAAGATAAATCATTCAGAGAAATAATATGAATGAAAAAACTGAATAATTTCTCTATAAATTCTTGAGTAACACCAATGGATTTTATCTTAAATAGAAAATAATTTTAAATGTTCTACTAAAAAAATTATTGAGGAAAGTTTCTTTTCTTCACTGAAAAATTATTCTTAAAACAAAAAACCCTTTTAAAAAACTTTTTCATTAAAAATAGCTTCTAATAATTGTAATGGAATTATTGAATACCAAAAAACATGTCTAAACTAGATTTTCTATGAAAATGGGCTTCCAATATATATTTAAAACATTTTTGAAAACATTTATTAAAACATAGTTTTTAAATACACTAGATTTCTTACCAAATAGAGAGGCGATCATTTTTTACATAGAAATATTATCTAAATCACAAAAAATGGTAAAATGATACTAATGAATGACAATATATTGAAAACCTAGAGGTTAATAAGATTCCTGAATATTCTTGAGATATGGATCATGATATTTCATTAATTGAAACACAATCATAAACTATCCAGAAAAGTGATGAGATTTTTTCAGTAAACTCTTATCACAGGGTAACATGAGATCATACCCTCCATGTAATAAAATGAAAATAAATATAGCATAAAATAACATGAAAAATAAGTATATTCAGTATAGAACATGTAAAATTGATGTATATACACTCAAAAATAAGTTAGGTACATAAAATAACATGACTCCCAATGAAAGATAAATGATACTGAACTATTTTATAGATTTTGTAAGTTTTGAAACATAAATCCCATCAAATAATGATAATATAATAGATATGTAAAAACACATAAATATAATTATATAATAATTGAATACATCCAAGTGAATTATGCACGCCATAGGAAATGAATTGGTGCTGATTAAGGCATGTATTTCAAATAAATAAAAAGTGAGATTAAATCCCCTTACCCTATGTCTTGACTCTCTTTGTACCCATTCAAACCACATGTATAATGAATATAAATTTATGATAAATATTATAAATAACCATATTATTATATCTAATACTATATATGGGTTTATTATGACTTTATATTACCCTATAGTTTATATTTCTATGTTAATGTTTTACTTCGGGTAATGCCTACATTATTCTTTCTGTGTGTATTAATATGTTATATATTCAGTACTTATGCTTACATAGTAAATCATAAATTTAAAACAAGATGTAAATATAATTTATATTCATTATATTTGTACTATAATATTATATATGACATAGAATTATGAAATAGAATACACTGTTAATGAAGATGTTAAGCCATACGTAGGCAAGAACATACTTTCTGGTTTTATTATCATATTGAAAGATATAAAAAAAATTTAATATATGTATATATGTATGTAATATAATTATTGTATAATTATAATTTAATATATCTCATATGACTATACCAAAACCATACTTAATAATTTTCATGTAGTTTGTGAATGAATCACACCACTTTGAGGGGGCGGTAGTCTACACTTCCTCAAACAAAAATTATCATATTTAAACAAAATATAAAAATAAAAAAGATAAGTGTTGTAAAATTAATTCATAATAATAAAGACATAATAAATATAATATATGACATATATTAATATAGTTTCTATGAAAATATTCAATATGATAGGTGGTAAAAAACAAAAAATCATCATTTAGTGAGCTGGTAGCTTGCTGCACATGTAAACAATATGGTCATTACCCATTAGATGGAAGTGCGTGTAAGTGTAGGTCAAAATATTTTCCAAAAAAATATCATATAAGATTGAATTTATTTTTTATTTTTATTATAAAACAATGGTATAAATAGTGTGGATTGGGTGGAGAAATAAAATAAAAAAATGAGTTTGAGAGAAGATGTTACCTCTTAATCGGGTAACTCCTTTTGGTTTGTGCCAAAAGGATTCCCTGGGTTTATTTATATAGAAGGGGGTGAATATAGGAGTGATGGATGGATTTTTTAAGTTGAATTGTAAATATATTAGACGAACTTAAGTGGGTTGAAGGGTTTGAAGAAGATAGAGTGGTGATCTCCTATTATAATGTAGGTGAAGTGGCACTCTTGTTAATATATGAAGACAGAATTCCAACAACGTTTTTTATGTTTCATGTGAAAAAAATAATTATCGTAATTTGATGAAATAAAATATATGGTTTTTATGTGGACATAAAATTAATTTTGGACATGTTTATAGGTTATTTTATCCATTAAGGTTATGGTTTAGTTTGTTATTATGTTTAATTTAACCTTAATAGTTGTAATTAATTTCAAACACATTCAATAATCATTTTTTGTAATAAAATAAGTTGAAATTATTTTAAAATATAAATTATAATGATTCCAAATGAGGAATCCATTTTTCGAAATTCTAATTATAGATGTTTTAGAAATTTATTTAAAATAACCCCACAGACGAGATGACACTGTAAGGTTTTAAAGTGAAAATGATCAAAAGATTGTTATACTTTTATATTCAATTTCAAAGTGAAATTGATTTCAATGACCAAAATTTGCCTTAATTATATAAATATGATATAATTAATATTATCAAAAATTAATATATAATTTAACTTTATAAATAAAATTGATAAAGAAACAGTTTTGGATTAAAATCCGATATGATTCAGTATTCATCCAAAAATAAAGTTCCTCAGAAAAATAAAAAAAACTCCCTAATTTAATTTTAACATACTCAATTAAAAAATGAATTTTATTTTATCAAATCAATTTTCTATATATGTCTAAAATTAATTTTAGTTTTTTTTCAGATAAAGACATGAAATATAGTTCAATTGAGAAACTGTTATTTGTAAACATATAAAGACATTACCGAAAAATATATCTTTTATTATCAATATGTTTCATTTATATAAATAAATTATATAATATTTAAAAATTAGTTTTTACAATTCTTATAACTATGTTTAATGTATATGTTATAATTATCTCATCTAAATAATTATAACATTAAAATGATGTTTGTTATAAACATATGTGTTGTGTATAATGTCTTTCAAGTCAGTGTTGCATATTATATATTGTTGTTTTGGGTAATGTATTACATATTTTTCTTACATGTAGTGTATTATATGTTAATTTTGTGAGAAAGGAATTTTTGACTTTGTGCATTGTAAGACATAAATGAAAATATAATTTTTTTAAGAAAAAACCTCCATAAAAACATGGGGTGTTAAATTTTACCCCCATAAAAATGAATATCACCCTCGAAATTCATCACTTGTGTAAAAAAATGAGGGTACTTATCATTCATAATATCCTTATGTTCCCTCAAAGATTCCTATAAATGGTTATTTATACACAAATCTTTGACTGGGTGAGTGGTCTTGTTTTATAGAACTTGTTCTATATGATCTAGAATTTCAACTTGTAGCTCTTCGTAAGAAAGATCCTACTCTAGTGGAATGACATTTGATTTCAATAAATGGGAAGGGTAAGGTATGTTCTTCCTCAAGAGAGCTACATGGAAAAAATCAAAGAAATTAGAGAGATTTAGAGGAAGTACCAACAGATAGACTACCATCTTGATGCGATCAAGAATTTCAAAGGGGAAGATGTACCTAGGGCCTAGTTTACCTTTATTCCCAATTATCATTACCTTCATATAGGGATAGGTTAATAGAAAAACCTTTTAATGAATTAAAATTAAGATCATGTCAATGGTTGTCTGAAAAACTCTTCTACCGACTTTGAGCTACCATGATATGCTGCTAAATTGTTCTAACCTTCTCGACAATTCCTTTAGAAATCTTAGGTCCCAGAAGATTTATTTATCTAACCTCCTCTTAGAACAATAGAGATCTACATTTCATCACATAGAGAGATTTCTATGGTTTCATATATTTTATTGAATGAAATATATTGTTTTATAAAAACTCAACTACAGGAAGGTGTTGTACCTAAACATATTTGAAACCTAGAGAAAAATATTTCAACATATCTTATAGGGTTCGAATTATTTTTTATTCTAATCATCTGTCTAAGGATGCTAAGCAGTGTTGATGCTCAATTATCTATCATGTTATTGCTGAATAAATCATTAGAACTACAAGTTGATCCTCAGATCCCTATATGATATAATATAATGTGGTAATCCAGGAAACCTTACAACTTTATTAATGTATATCCTAGAAAGATTATCCAGAGAGAAATATTCTCTTATATTAATGATGTGTGCTGATAAAAGTTTGTTGATATATTATTGACCATATAGAATAAAACCTTTTATAGGTTTTGGGTATTTCAATGAAAAATTACTTAGTGATGTTATCCCATTTTCATTCTGTTATGGGTAATGGATGGAACATCCCCTTTGAATTTTTCTTTCCCGCCTTAACTAGTTGGCATACCAAGAACTAAGATACAATCTATGAAATATATCTCTTCATTCCATCCCACCAAGAGTATTATTTGGTGTCCTTATAAACCATTTTACTTCCAGGATTAATATAGAATGAAGAACTATGAGCTTCCTCTGAGAGCTTCTTCTACAAATATGGTATAGAAGGAACACATACACAATTCTTGAACTTTATCATTACATCAAAATCAAGGTTAAAATCAAAAACATTACTAGATTTCTTTTATAGTTCTACACCTTCCTTCAACACCTCTTTAATATTAAAATAGATTTAAGGTTTAACATTTATGTTAGAAAGATATTATTTTTCCCTTCCATCAAGATTTTTAGATCCATACTGTAACATCCCTGGTAAATAAAGAATAAAACATTTTCATATTTATTAATATTTGTGAATTAAATATTATTTTTACTTTAAAGGGGTTTCAATGTTCGATAGCATACCTGATACGCAACAAAGAGATTCTTTGAAATCTTACGTTGCACACTAGTAATAAAATAATATTATTTTAAATGGTAGTTAACATGTAGTTGTTGTATAGGCGGGAATGAATAGAAATAACTAAAATATGATTATAAATGTTTGTTAAATGTTTTTACATTTTTCTAATAAAATATTAAGGATTAAAATACGAAGAGAATTCAATTTTAGGCATTGATACTCTAATATTCACTAAAAGGTTGAACTGTAACCTTTTGATGGCGAACCATAATTAAATATAGTTTTGGTCACCCTTATACATTCTATTAGACCAAATAAATTTTTTTTTTAGAATCGGGACTTCAAAATTTACTTTTTGTAAAGTTTTTGGTATTTTTCCGATAAAGTTCATTTTTTTAATGAATAGTGAAAATGTTGTATTTTAATTTGAAACCTCTTTTTATTATAATTTATTTACATGATTAGAATATCTTTTTAATTGGTTTTAAAGTGAAATTAGAATATATTTTTACCATTTAATCCAATAGTGGTTGTTGGAATGAATTTTACTTTGAAATTGGACTTAAACTAGTGTCAATCTTTTGATATATATTGTTTCATAAAAACACGCTATTTGTTCTGACAACGGGAATTAATTATTAAATAAATTAATTTAACTTATATGTTTTGAATTTCATAAAATAGAAATCATTTTTGAATTCGGAATATCAAATATTTCTTTGGGTGATGTTTTGGTATTTTTATGAAAAACTTCAATTTTTGATGAATAGTGAAACCACTAACTGGTACTTAAAATACTAATATTTCATTTAAATGGAATTTTACCACCTATGTGTTTTGAATTTAAAAAATCTGACATACATGGTTGTCATTAGGAAGTAAAATGTGGTTCAATGGGATTAAAATAATTTGTTGGTGAATAGTAACTTTTAAGTTTATTAATCGCGATTAGAGGTAATTAGTGTAGTTTAAGGTAAAACTAATGTTTTAATAAGATGAAATGACCTAGAAACATGTCCTTCCCTTATTAGATGTGTCATGGACGACCAATATAATCCATGGGTCAACTTGGGGACCCCATGGAGCCACTTTGGTAGGAAAATGACATTAATAACTTTTTATTTAATGTTAAAATAAAAATGTCACAAACATGAGATGTTTTACTAAAACAATTTTTAAATGGGGTTATACAAGTCATAATTTTGACTATAAATATTCATTGGAAATCTAAAACTATTTCCTACATCATGATATTTTTTTTATAAATTTTAGACATTAAATAAATTAATTTTTTTATGACACCATAATAATGCAATGATTAACTCATTATTTAATGATTTAAATAAAATGAAACGATAATGTAAAATATAAGACCTAAACTTGTAAAAAACCTATTTTATGGGTTTATTTCAATCCCTTATTACCTTATCATCTAAAATTATAATTGTGGGACCTTTTGAATCTGAAAAACATTTTATAATAAAGTATCTTTTCTTAACTTTCCACGAGCGCCCCTCATCTCCTCTTATAAAAGGCCCCCACCTATACCTCCATACCCACACCTCTCAAGCCTTTAGTTCGGCCAATATCTGCTCATTATATCTCTCCACATCCCTCTCCTCATCCTTGAAGCCTTACCTTGGGTATAAACCTCTTCAAGGAACCCTTTTGGTTCAAACCAAGAAGAGTTACCCGATTTAAAGGCAGTGTTTTCTCTTGTGTTCTTATGTTTTATTTTGCTTCTCCAACCCCATAAACTCTTTTTATTCCTTTCTTTTGTAACAAAAACATTATCTTTAATATACTACGATGTTGTTATGAGAATTATTAGAGCTACACCTACACACACCTTAGTCTAATGGTTAAAGAATATATTGTTTCTATGGTTGGCGATTTTCTGCCTCACAAAATGATGATTGTTCAATCTTCTTTTAACACCTTTAATGGTGGCCATTAAAATGTCACTCTATTTATATATGATATATATTATTTTTATGTTTTCCTTATTCTTCTGTATTTTTCATTTGTGGCATACCTTTATGGTTTCCATTGTGGGTAAACACGATAATTTCAATTTAGGAAGTGCGGACTACTGCCCCCTCAAAGTGATTTTATTCGTTAATGCCATATGTGGGATGTATAAATGATGGAGTTAATGTTATTATACATAATGTTATAGTGGAATTATAATATACCCTTATATCATTATGATTTCACCCCATTAAATATTAAATTTAAATGAAAGTAGTGTACATGCGTACATACGGCTTACCGTCTCCATGAACTGTGCATTTCATTTCTTACCTCTAAATGTTATGTACAATTATAAATACATGTATATTCTGGATATATATGATATATATGATATCCAAATCATGAATATAATTCTGGATATAATGAAACTTTGACCACATAAACAACACGTAATTGTAAGAAGTCCATTTTTGACTTAAGTACCAAATATCGACAAAATGAACTTTATTAAATTAAATGATTACATAACGTTTATAACATGGAAATAAGTTATATAAAAGGAATAATAAACTTGAAAAAGGTTCTTAATCAAGTAGAAATTAAATTTAGTTTATTATTCAAGAGATTAAAGAGCAATTGAGTCACGTCGGACATGAGGTAAGAGACTTCATCTCAATCTCCATTAATTGAGGTATATTTTGTTTTATACACAACATTATTTTATACGGTGTATAAACCCCTTTGAGTTTTAGTTTTATTCAAAAATAATCTTTTTATATGAAGCGTTTTACTAAACGACAAAAATGAATGTTTCTTTTAACATACACGGTGACAACGACCTTTTCCGCCGCCGTGAGTATTATTTGGTCTTTGGATTCCTCAAAAAGCCGGAATATTTTTAAAATGAAGTAAATACCATATACTATTTTATGTATTTTGGTATTGAAAATGGTTTTTATAATGGATTTGTTATGTCAATATATTTAAGTGATATATTGTGATCAAAGTGTGGAAATGTTTTATTTCAATTATATTTGTTTTATGTCTTATGATTTTATAATGGTACATGGACATTTGACGGGTGGTTATATGATAAACCATATGACGGGTAGTGCCGTGAATACCAGGACGGGTGGTTACATTATAACCTATAATGCATTGGGTATGGAAGTCGGTCGTATGGCTATTCCATTAAGTGATATGTTTGTAAGTCTACCTTATGGTTATTCCATTTAAGTATGTTTATGTCCCAAGTTACCTTTATTTGTTATGTGTTCTTTATATGGGTTTTATGGTAATCTTTTGGTTACAAAGGAGTAAGTAATGATATTTTATTTAGTGAAGAGTTTTTACTACTTCATAAAGGTGAAAAGTATTACTTTGATAAAGTATACATAGTTTACTTGTTGTTTTGAAAAACTAACGGTTTTTATTCTTTCTGTATCCCTTACTGAGCTTTTTATGCTCACCCCATGTTTTTTTGAAATGTTTTTCACAGGACTTAATGTGGAATAGGGTCATGGATGGGATCAAGGGAAAGTCATGCTATCTAAAACATGGAACTAGACATGTTTCTTTTTAAGAGTTTTTATTTTATGGAAACTTAGTAGAATTGTATACTTTGTAATCATTTGAGATTTAATAGTTATGTCCTAATTCACTAAAACTCTAAACCATGAAAAGATCCTCAATGAGAATTATTCATGTAATTCAATATTAAGTAAGGTTTAAGGCAGGGGCCTTATAGTTGGTATCAGAGGTCGGTTTAGACAACTTTAGGAGTTAGAAAATTGTTAAATTATAATTTAATTTATGGTATGATTGAAATGATATAGCATTTAAATATTACCATGTTGCTTCACCTAAGATATTTCTGTGTTTAGAATGGTTTTCCGCAGAGGAAGAAAAGAAGCTATGTTGGGACGACCTCAGGAGGAAGACAACCTTCCAAATCACCAACCCGAGATGGTCGGAATCGGAACTGAACAGTTTGTTGCAGTAATGGCACGGTTGACTCAAGCTATAAATGGTGGTGGTATCCATGCACGAGATCATCCAGATCAACCGCAGAGGAACATGTCAGTGGTGGAAAATTTCATGAGGCAACATCCCCCATCATTCAGAGGATCATCTGACCTTGTGCTAGTTGAAGGGTGGATTAAAGCGCTGGAGAAGATTTTTGATGTCATGGGGTGTTCAGAAAATCAAAAGGTTAGTCTTGTTGTTTACCATTTTGAAGGTGAAGCAGATCAGTGGTGGTCGATGATGAATAATATCATGGATAGTGATGAGATTGATGATCTTCACTGGGATGAATTCAAAGGTATGTTTCTTGAGAAATATTTTCCTAAGGTGGTTCGTCTTAGGATGGAAAAACAATTCCTAGAATTGAGGCAGGAGGATGATTGTAACAGCCCAAGATTTTATGAAAAATATTCTTTTTAATTTTATTAATGTCTTGTGTTGTACGCTACACCAAAAGGAGCTTGCACAACACGCATCCTTTACTTGCCTTGCATTACACGCAATCGCAACCTTCCTCGATAGTGTGTGTAGTACGCAATAACGAGTTTCACTAAACAGCGATATGCTATTAAAACTAGCCGTTATGAATAATAATAACCACTTTTTGAAATTTTGTAAATTTTATTTTTCAAAATGGATTTCATTTTTGGATTCGGAGTATCGAATTTAGCCTAAGGTGAAATTTTGGTACATTTCGGATAACTTTCATATTCTGATGAATAGTGAAAATTACTAAATTATAATTAAAAACAACTTTTTTAATCGAAATAATTAATAGTGATAAATTATTAATTTGAGTGGTTTTAAAGTATATTTAGAATATATTTTTACAATTTAATACAATGTTGGTCATTGGACGTAATTTCACATTTAAACCTGACATAAACAAGTGTCAATCTTTTGATAGATATTGTTTCGTAAAAACACGCTATTTGTTTTAATAACGGGATTTAATTATAAAATTAATTAATTCAACTTCTATGTTATGAATTTGGTAAAATAGACTTCATTTTTGAATTCGGAATATGAAATATAGCTTAGGATGAAATTTTGGCATTTTTCTGAAAACTTTCAATTTTTGATGAATAGTGAAACCACTAAGTGGTAGGTTAAAAACTGAATTTTGCATAAAACTTAATTTTACCACTTCTGTGAATGGAATTTCGAAAATCCGAGAGACACGGTTAATATCAAGGACTAAAATGTGGTTCAATTAGATGAAAATAATTTTTGGTGAATAGTAACTTTTTACTTTTTTTTACCGCGGTTAATAGTAAATAGGATAACTAAGGGTAAATATGATATTTCTATTACCCTAACACATGTCCTAATTCTATTGGACAAGTGTAATTCGACCAAAAACAAACTTAGGAATAAAATATGACCATTTAGGCCCACTTGGATTAGATTAGGACATTTATTATGAATTTATTTAAAGAAGGGTTAAAATAGTTAAAATCAATGTTTAATAAGTAAATAATTTTTAATATGGGGTTATACATAAGATAAATTCGATTGTAAATATTCATTAGAAAGCTAAAAAGATTTCCTACATGATGGTATTTTATTTGAAATTTTTAGACATCAAATAATTTAATTTATTTATGACACAACGATGATGCAGTAATTATCTTATTAATGAAATATTGACATAATTGATGTTATAAACACCAAAATAAATGTAATTTGAGATTTTTTATGAATTCCACTAATTTTCTAGGTTACTATGATATATTAATGTTGATTTAATCAACTTGGTTCGAACATATAATTCTGTTATGACTTTCACAAAAATCATATATCAAATAGTGTCAAAATTGACACAAAATAGTTTTTAAATCAAATAGTATATTATTAATTGTTATTTTATTCCTAAAAATCTAAGGTTCGGCCAAATGACTTAGATAAGGACATATATATTAATAATAAACAATATGTGGTTCTTTTGGCATGTTATAGTAAGTTTATTAACCATATAGTGAAAGAAAACAAAAAGACACGGTAAAAGTTAAATTATTTAACTTAGAGTTAAATATAATTGATAAGGATTAAAATAATATCCAAACATGTCTAAATTTGATTGGTTGATGAGATTACAACCCTATCTCATCTAATCTTCGAATATGAGTCATTTTTGGAGGTTTTTAAGTGGGGTTAGATTTATTATAAATTAATATTTTTAAGAATTCCTAAGGTGCCCCTCTCCTCCCTTATAAAAGGGCACCTCCTCCCCCTCCTCCTCACACTAATTTTGAGCACTCAAGCTCGGCCAACCCCTGCCATTTTCTCCTCTCCACTTTCCTAGAATAATCCTATAGGTTCTGGTCTTCTCCAAAGACCAATCTTAGTTCCTTAAGTGGAGGATTCAAAGAGGCGTTCCAAAGAAGAGGTAATATCCATTACCGATCTTTTCAATTTCTTTCTTCTTCAACTTCTTCTTCTTTAGTTGTTTCATGATAAAGTAATAACATCAGTATTACTTACATACTGATATGTTATTATAAATATGAAACAACCCTAATTCACCTTCTATCCATCCTACGGAAAAATGAAATCACCGCGCGTGCGTACGTACAGAATACCGTCTCCACGCCGTGGTGTAATCTATTTTTCCACCATCACCTTACAAGGATGGGTATAATGGTGTAATCAGTAACTATATATGATTATTATTAAGTAATATTTATACTGGAATAATATATATATATACTCCAATACAATTCCACGATCATAGGAACGATATCATCACTCGTGCGTACGTACGGAATACCGTCTCCACGATGTGATGCGACTCGTTCTACATGATCTTCATTTCATAATGATTGTATAAATGAATTGAATGAATGAATATGGTATATACTACACTAATACCATTCTGGAAATGAATTATCTATAACCTAAATATAAGAATAAGAATTTATTCGACAAAACACGCATAAGAACAAAAAGTTATAAAGACCCGAGTAACAAGTAACAATGAAATATTACTAACAAGAAGCTAATAATATGACCATATATGATCTCATATCAATATGTATGATTCTGGAATAAGTCAATAACAGTATTTAAACCATTATACAGGAGCTTCGGACACGAACAAAGCAAATCGGACCTAAGGTAAGGGAAATATCACAATCTCATTTTTATCCGAGATTGTTTATTCGTAAGTATTTACTGGGGTGTATTTTATCATCCACATCCATGTTCCCTCAATATGTAATATTGTTTCCATCCACTTGAAATAGTTTAAATCCAATTTTACCCTTAGGTGAGTTTTTGGTAACGAATATGAAAGGAATCTTTTGTCGTTTTTCCGTACGAGGTACTTTTTGACTTTTCCGACAAAAGTACGAAGAATGTTTTTTTTTTAACTTATACGGCATGAATGGATTTTTAAAACATTACTTCAAAGAAGCTTCCTTTACAAGTTTTCAAGTTTATTTTTAATCAACTTCTTTTATTTTAAAGTTGTATGACATGTTATGAAAGGAAAAATGTTTTTGAAGAAGAAAGGATATTTTCCTCAAGAATTCAATTCAAGTGTTTTATCAAAATTATTTTCCATCTAAGATAATAAAGGGTTTTGTTTCTATCCATATTTTTACATTGGTTTGACTATGTTGTGATGGAATTATGTTTATGAATTCCTTTATCATATATGAATTGATTTATGATGTCATGATGTTTCAAGAATCCCATTTTTGTTACATGTGTTATGCGATGATGTATGATTATGTGGCACACATAAGAAAGGATTCATTATAAGATGGGTGGGACCTATATCTCCCTCCAATGCATTGGGTAAAGATTTTATATCTCATGAGATAGACATGGCTGGAACGGAAGGTTATTTTGGTTCAGTGATACAGGACTGAAACGAGGAGTGAACTCGGTTCAGAAAGGGACTTTGTCCACTAAGATAGTCTTGGCAATGAGTCATGACTAACAAGAAATGATCTCCATGATTATGTGTGCATGCCACAAAGTTTCAAGTTTCATGTTATGATTATGGGGATCTCATTTTCACTTCTATGATTTGTTCCATGTTAAGATATTATGATCTCTTTTGCAGGTTGTGATTTTCAAAAAGATATGATATGATTTTTATTTCTTTTGTATACCCTTACTGAGCATTTGATCTCACCCTTTTATGTTTTCTTTTCCCCAGGATATAAAGAAAGGTTTTAGGTAAAAAAAATGGAAGATCTTTACGGGAGATATTGAAGATCTTTCACCAGGATTAGAAGATTATGTTCCGAGTTTCCAAAGACACTAAACTATTACGATCCTTTAGTGTGTGTTTTTGTTATGTACTAAGTATTCCGCAAATGTAATGTAATGTCCATGTACGTCAGGATACGGGTCTCTACAGTTGGTATCAGAGGAAAGGTTTAGTCAACCTTTGGAAACTAGGATGCGAAAACGTTAGTGAGATCCCTAGAGATATTTCTAAGGTATGTCTAGGGATGTCCCTAGGGATAAGTATACGTATAGGTTATAGTAATAGAATTATGCTAACGATCATAGAATTAAACCTAAGATGTTGGATATTGAAGGTACTCCCCCTTTATTATGTTGTTTTCCCTAGCATGATTTTTGCCTCTCACACTATTCTTTTTGGGTTTTAGACGATGGCTGGAACCCGAAGGAACCGTGTTGATCAATGCAATGGACAATGCAATGATTTCCCTCCTGAACAAACAAATGTTATGGGAGATGGAGTGAAAAATCTTATTGCTATACTTACACAAGCTATGAATCATTCTGGACTTCCAAATGAGCAGAGAAGGGAACAATATTCTATTGAGTCCTTCATGAGGCAACGTCCACCTTCTTTCAGTGGGACTTCCGATCCACTTGTTGCTGAACAATGGATCAGTACCACTGAAAAGATATTTTCAGTTCTTCAATGTTCTGAACATGATAAAGTCATCTTAGCAGTATATCGTTTGGAAGGTGAAGCTGATCAATGGTGGAATCTTATCAAGAATACGAGGCCAAGGGATGAAATTGAGTCCATGGAATGGGACGAGTTCAAGAACTTGTTTTTCAGTAAGTACTTCTCTCGTATTCTTCGAACAAAGATGGAAAAGGAGTTTATTGAGCTGAAGCAGAAGGATGATGAATCTGTTGGTATATATGAAGCGAATTTTACAAGACTTGCAAGGTATGCATCTGGCATTATCATCCAACCTGAAAGTAAAGTTGATCGATTTTTCAGTGGCTTAAAACCAAGTCTTCGAAGGGCATTAGCTATAAGAGACTTCAGTAGCTATGAAGAAATTGTGCGTTGTGCTATCAAGGTAGAAATGGAAGTTGGTGTTACATATCCATCTCATGGTTTTGACAAGAAACGAAAGATGGAGTTCAAGGAGAAATCTCATAATAATGGTGAAAAGAAGATGAATGTTTCCTTATGCACAAAGTGTGGAAAGAAGCATGGTGGAGATTGTCTTAAAGGAACTAGAAAATGTTTTAAGTGTGGAAAAGAAGGTCATCGAGCAGCTGAGTGTCGAAGTAATGGAAAAAGGGTTTCTAATGATGTGAATAAAGCAAACACTGCAGAGAACGCACCGCCAACACTTCAATGCTTCAAGTGCAAGGAAATGGGGCATTATGCTAATAATTGCCCTAATCCAAGGGTTAGTGATGATCAACATGAGCAACCACTGAAGGCAAAGGACAAAGGGAAATCACATGCGATCACTATTGGAAATGTTGAATATGATAACGATGTGGTGGAATGATTAAGTGTTTATGTAATGGGATTCCAAAATAATGTTGTATCATGGAGTATTGGAATATTTATGTATTGGTTTAATGTGATATTCAAAGTGATTGAGATATTTTTGGAAATAAGATGATATGCGCATAATGAAGGGAAAATAAGAAAATGAAATTTTTAACAATATTCATGAGCTCATGATTGATATAAGGACTAAGTGATATCATGGATTGAGTATATAGAATTTTGAGGATTTTGGTATGTGGAAAGTGTTAACTTTTAACTGCATTCATGTTTTCACTAAGGTATTCAAGAGAATACATGATTAAGGACTTTGAATGTTTAGAATGTGACCAACAAAACATATCTTATGATATGTGGGGATCAACGACAGTATTAAATCTCTGGTAATCGTTGTCACTATATTATGAGAGTGGACTACAGTATTATGGATAAGCCTAAAGATTGAAATGGATTATGTTGGACATAAGTGAGTATTTTTTAAGGATCGAAGTTTTCTCGATATTATTGATGGGATGTTATAGTAATATAGTTTTAGAAAAAGGACAACCAGCAGGACGGGCGACAGCCCATCGCTTCGGACAAGGCTGTAGGAATCGAACCCACAACCGAAGTGCGACTGGCCTTTATCGCCTACCACTGACCTACAGGAAGTCCCTATTTAGTAGAAACTAGTTTTATTATATTAAGCAGTATGATATATGAAGTATAAGTCCATTTTAGGAACCATATATGATTAATCTCACTATAGATCGATTTATGCATATAATTTTTTCTAACCTTTTGTTTGAGACAGATGGAATGACCCGTCATTCTATCACATTATCTGCTAACACTTCACGAATAACAAATTCAACTTCATTTATTTAAGAGATGAAGTGGAAATTGTTCAAGGCACGAACAACAGTGAGATTGTACCAAAATAAAGTAAGTATTTATTCTAATTCAAATTTTCAACTTTAGGGAAATGATCTTGAAAACCAAAAATGTTGTCCTAGTGATCTTATACCTGAGGAATCAGATGGTGCCTTATATCATCACAAATTTATGGATTTGTGATTTTTGGCTTTTCCATAGCCATGTTCTCTACCACTCTCCATCAGAACATGATGGTTAGATTTTTCTTCCATATCCATATTTTTACCTATGTGGAAACCCAACAATTAGTTTATTTGGGTAATCGTTACATTTCATACATTAGTTTTTAAAGCCAAGTTTTGGTATTCCTTTTTACGATGTGGGAAACTTTCGAATAGAAAACCATTTATAACCCCGACGAATTTCGAGGGCGAAATTCATTTTAAGGGGGGTAGAATGTAACAGCCCAAGATTTTATGAAAAATATTCTTTTTAATTTTATTAATGTCTTGTGTTGTACGCTACACCAAAAGGAGCTTGCACAACACGCATCCTTTACTTGCCTTGCATTACACGCAATCGCAACCTTCCTCGATAGTGTGTGTAGTACGCAATAACGAGTTTCACTAAACAGCGATATGCTATTAAAACTAGCCGTTATGAATAGTAATAACCACTTTTTGAAATTTTGTAAATTTTATTTTTCAAAATGGATTTCATTTTTGGATTCGGAGTATCGAATTTAGCCTAAGGTGAAATTTTGGTACATTTCGGATAACTTTCATATTCTGATGAATAGTGAAAATTACTAAATTATAATTAAAAACAACTTTTTTAATCGAAATAATTAATAGTGATAAATTATTAATTTGAGTGGTTTTAAAGTATATTTAGAATATATTTTTACAATTTAATACAATGTTGGTCATTGGACGTAATTTCACATTTAAACCTGACATAAACAAGTGTCAATCTTTTGATAGATATTGTTTCGTAAAAACACGCTATTTGTTTTAATAACGGGATTTAATTATAAAATTAATTAATTCAACTTCTATGTTATGAATTTGGTAAAATAGACTTCATTTTTGAATTCGGAATATGAAATATAGCTTAGGATTAAATTTTGGCATTTTTCTGAAAACTTTCAATTTTTGATGAATAGTGAAACCACTAAGTGGTAGGTTAAAAACTGAATTTTGCATAAAACTTAATTTTACCACTTCTGTGAATGGAATTTCGAAAATCCGAGAGACACGGTTAATATCAAGGACTAAAATGTGGTTCAATGAGATGAAAATAATTTTTGGTGAATAGTAACTTTTTACTTTTTTTTACCGCGGTTAATAGTAAATAGGGTAACTAAGGGTAAATATGATATTACTATTACCCTAACACATGTCCTAATTCTATTGGACAAGTGTAATTCGACCAAAAACAAACTTAGGAATAAAATATGACCATTTAGGCCCACTTGGATTAGATTAGGACATTTATTATGAATTTATTTAAAGAAGGGTTAAAATAGTTAAAATCAAAGTTTAATAAGTAAATCATTTTTAATATGGGGTTATACATAAGATAAATTCGATTGTAAATATTCATTAGAAAGCTAAAAAGATTTCCTACATGATGGTATTTTATTTGAAATTTTTAGACATCAAATAATTTAATTTATTTATGACACAACGATGATACAGTAATTATCTTATTAATGAAATATTGACATAATTGATGTTATAAACACCAAAATAAATGTAATTTGAGATTTTTTATGGATTCCACTAATTTTCTAGGTTACTATGATATATTATTGTTGATTTAATCAACTTGGTTCGAACATATAATTCTGTTATGACTTTCACAAAAATCATATATCAAATAGTGTCAAAATTGACACAAAATAGTTTTTAAATCAAATATTATATTATTAATTGTTATTTTATTCCTAAAAATCTAAGGTTCGGCCAAATGACTTAGATAAGGACATATATATTAATAATAAACAATTTGTGGTTCGTTTGGCATGTTATAGTAAGTTTATTAACCATATAGTGAAAGAAAACAAAAAGACACGGTAAAAGTTAAATTATTTAACTTAGAGTTAAATATAATTGATAAGGATTAAAATAATATCCAAACATGTCTAAATTTGATTGGTTGATGAGATTACAACCCTATCTCATCTAATCTTCGAATATGAGTCATTTTTGGAGGTTTTTAAGTGGGGTTAGATTTATTATAAATTAATATTTTTAAGAATTCCTAAGGTGCCCCTCTCCTCCCTTATAAAAGGGCACCTCCTCCCCCTCCTCCTCACACCAATTTTGAGCACTCAAGCTCGGCCAACCCCTGCCATTTTCTCCTCTCCACTTTCCTAGAATAATCCTATAGGTTCTGGTCTTCTCCAAAGACCAATCTTAGTTCCTTAAGTGGAGGATTCAAAGAGGCGTTCCAAAGAAGAGGTAATATCCATTACCGATCTTTTCAATTTCTTTCTTCTTCAACTTCTTCTTCTTTAGTTGTTTCATGATAAATTAATAACATCAGTATTACTTACATACTGATATGTTATTATAAATATGAAACAACCCTAATTCACCTTCTATCCATCCTACGGAAAAATGAAATCACCGCGCGTGCGTACGTACAGAATACCGTCTCCACGCCGTGGTGTAATCTATTTTTCCACCATCACCTTACAAGGATGGGTATAATGGTGTAATCAGTAACTATATATATGATTATTATTAAGTAATATTGATACTGGAATAATATATATATATACTCCAATACAATTCCACGATCATAGGAACGATATCATCACTCGTGCGTACGTACGGAATACCGTCTCCACGATGTGATGCGACTCGTTCTACATGATCTTCATTTCATAATGATTGTATAAATGAATTGAATGAATGAATATGGTATATACTACACTAATACCATTCTGGAAATGAATTATCTATAACCTAAATATAAGAATAAGAATTTATTCGACAAAACACGCATAAGAACAAAAAGTTATAAAGACCCGAGTAACAAGTAACAATGAAATATTAATAACAAGAAGCTAATAATATGACCATATATGATCTCATATCAATATGTATGATTCTGGAATAAGTCAATAACAGTATTTAAACCATTATACAGGAGCTTCGGACACGAACAAAGCAAATCGGACCTAAGGTAAGGGAAATATCACAATCTCATTTTTATCCGAGATTGTTTATTCGTAAGTATTTACTGGGGTGTATTTTATCATCCACATCCATGTTCCCTCAATATGTAATATTGTTTCCATCCAATTGAAATAGTTTAAATCCAATTTTACCCTTAGGTGAGTTTTTGGTAACGAATATGAAAGGAATCTTTTGTCGTTTTTCCGTACGAGGTACTTTTTGACTTTTCCGACAAAAGTACGAAGAATGTTTTTTTTTTAACTTATACGGCATGAATGGATTTTTAAAACATTACTTCAAAGAAGATTCCTTTACAAGTTTTCAAGTTTATTTTTAATCAACTTCTTTTATTTTAAAGTTGTATGACATGTTATGAAAGGAAAAATGTTTTTGAAGAAGAAAGGATATTTTCCTCAAGAATTCAATTCAAGTGTTTTATCAAAATTATTTTCCATCTAAGATAATAAAGGGTTCTGTTTCTATCCATATTTTTACATTGGTTTGACTATGTTGTGATGGAATTATGTTTATGAATTCCTTTATCATATATGAATTGATTTATGATGTCATGATGTTTCAAGAATCCCATTTTTGTTACATGTGTTATGCGATGATGTATGATTATGTGGCACACATAAGAAAGGATTCATTATAAGATGGGTGGGACCTATATCTCCCTCCAATGCATTGGGTAAAGATTTTATATCTCATGAGATAGACATGGCTGGAACGGAAGGTTATTTCGGTTCAGTGATACAGGACTGAAACGAGGAGTGAACTCGGTTCAGAAAGGGACTTTGTCCACTAAGATAGTCTTGGCAATGAGTCATGACTAACAAGAAATGATCTCCATGATTATGTGTGCATGCCACAAAGTTTCAAGTTTCAACAACTTCAGTAGATGTTGGGTCATCGAATGAAGTAGTATCAAGTACACTGTTTGTCTTTTTAGATTATGCCAATGTGTTGTTTGATTCAGGGTCTACACATTCTTTCATTTCTGAGAAGTTTTCTAGTAAATTGGAAATTCCATCTCAAGATATGAATCCTGAACTAATTGTAAAAACACTTGGAGGGAACCTTGATACAAAAAGAAATTATAATAACCTTACTATCCTTGTGTGCGGAAAAATCTACCAGCAAACCTTACTGTTTTTCCTCTAGTAGAGTTTGATGTTATTTTGGGCATGGATTGGATTTCTGTTTATCATGTTAAGATTGACTGCAGAGCTAAAATGGTTTCTTTTCAGAAATATTTTTAGTTTGTGTACAAGAATGAACCCTTTCTTTTGATAACATATTAGGAAGTTTGGAAACTAGTAAAAGATGGAAATGAATGTTACCTTGCACATATTGTTGAAAATAAAGGAACTGTTCAGATTAATGATGTGTTAGTGGTACATGAATATATTGATGTTTTTCCTGATGAGTTTCCGGGTATTATTCATGATCGAGAAGTTGAATTTACTATTGACTTAGTTCCTAATTCTAATCCAATTTCAAAACCCCCTTATCGAATGGCTGAAGTTGAACTTTTAGAGTTAAAGAATCAATTGCATGAGTTTTTAGATAAAGGTTTCATTCGACCTAGCACATCGCCATTGGGTGCTCCTGCCTTGTTTGTTAAAAAGAAATATGGTTCAATGAGAATTTTCATTGATTATAGAGCCTTGAATAACATTACTGTTAAGAACAAGTATCCTTTGCCTCATATCAGTTATTTGTTTGATTAGCTCCACGGAGCTCTATATTTTTTGAAGATTGACTTGAGGTCAGTGTACCATCATTTGAAAGTAAAATAAGCAGACGTTCCGAAGACTGCGTTCCATACTAGATATGGCCATTATGAATTTTTAGTTATGCCTTTTGGGTTAACCAATGCACCTATTGTATTCATAGATCTTATGAATAGAATTTTCCTTGAGTTCTTGGATAAGTTTTTGGTTGTTTTCATTGATGATATTTTGGTGTTTTCTAAAAGTAAAGATGATCATGAAAGTCATTTAAGGGTTCTCTTGCAAACCTTAAAAGAAAATAAACTATATGGAAAATTCAGCAAGTGTGAGTTTTGGTTACAAAAAATTTCTTTCCTTTGTCACATTGTTCCAAAAAATGGCATAAATGTTGATCCTGCTAAAACAAAAGTTGATAATGATTGGACAAGACCCACAAATGTAACTGAGATCCGTAGTTTTCTTGGTTTGGAAGGTTACTACTGAGGTTTTGTTGAAAATTTCTCATGGTTATCTAGTCCAAAGACTAAGCTAACTCGGAAGGGTGTTAAGTTTATCTGGACAAAAGAATGTGATGATTGTTTTTAGGAGTTGAAAATAAGATTGGTGAATGATCTAGTTTTGGAACTTCCTTCTAAGAATGGTGAGTTTGTTATATACAATGATTCTTCATTGAAGGGACTTGGTTGTGTCCTTATGCAGAATGATCAGGTAATTGCATATGCTTCACGTGAGTTGAAAACTCCAGAAGTAAATTACCCTACACATGACATGGATTTAGCTGTTGTTGTTTTTGCTCTAAAGATTTGGAGGAATCATTTTTATGGAGTAATGTGTGAAATATATACTGATCACAAAAGTTTAAAGTATATATTCACTTAGAAATAAATGAACATGAGAAAGAGGAGATGGCTGGGATTAATCAAGGATTATGATTTTACAATTCATTACCATCTGGGAAAAGAAAATAAAGTGGCTGATGCTTTGAGTCGAAAAAGTAATTCTTCATTAACCATGATACATTTGGAACGAGATCCTTTGGTTTTTGATTTGATCAAATTTGGCATATAAGTTGTTGGTGCAGGAAGTTCTTCTGTTTTGTTTCAGGTATTAGTGAGATCATCCCTATCAGACAGAATTAAGCAAGCACAGAAGAAAGATAGTGGGTTGCAGAAAAAGGTAGAGCTGGTTCAGAAGGGTAAGTTGCCTGAATTTAACATTGATAATGATTGTGTTTTGAGGTTTGTGAAGTTATTATGTGTTCCTAGTGATTCACAGTTGAAGAATGAGTTGTTATGTGAGGCTCATAGTTCCCCGTTTTCAGTTTATCCTGGCAGTACTAAGATGTACAGAGATCTGTGGGAGTATTACTGCTGGGATGGAATGAAAAGAGATATTGCTGATTTTACTGTGAAGAGTTTGACTTGTCAGCAGGTTAAAGAAGAGTGGTAGTTACCAAAAGGGATGATTTAGCCTTTACCAGTGCCAGAGTGGAAATGGGAGAATATATCCATGGACTTTGTTGTGGGATTACTGAAAACATCTCGAGGTAATAATGAAATCTGGGTTATCATTGATCGCTTGACTAAATCTGCTCATTTACTTCCTATTCGAGATACTTTCTATCTAGATCAACTTTCTTAATTGTATCTTAAAGAGATAGTTAGGTTGCATGGAGTTCCCCTATCTATTGTATCTAATCGTGATCCCAGGTTTACTTCTAACTTTTTGAAGGGCCTTCATAAGTCGTTGGGTACTGAATTAAATTTTAGTATAGCTTTTCATCCTCATTCAGATGGGCAGTCAGAACGAAGAATTCAGACATTGGAGGACATGCTACGTGCTTGTTCAATGGATTATCAGGGAAGTTGGGACCAACATCTTTCTTTGGTAGAATTTTCATATAATAACAGTTTTCATTCCAGTATACAAATGGCTTTATTTGAGGCATTATATGGTAAACGGTGTCGAACTCCAGCTTTTTGGGATGATGTGGGTGAAAGGAAGATGATGGGACTAGAATTGGTAGAAGAGATGGCAGAAAAAGTTCAGTTGATTCAGAAACACATGAGAACAGCTCAGAGCAGACAGAAAAGTTATGCAGACAACAGGAGGAAGGATCTATCTTTTGAGGTAGGTGATTATGTTTTTCTCAAAGATTCTCTGTGGAAAAGTGTGATGCAATTTGGTAAGAAAGGAAATCTGAGTCCAAGGTTCATTGGACCATATGAAATTATGGAGAGAGTTGGATCAGTTTCTTACCGAGTGGTTTTACCTCCGAGTTTATCTCAGGTACACAATGTTTTTCATGTTTCGATGTTGAGAAAGTATATGCTGGATCCATCTCATGTTTTGAGCCTAGAGGTAGCTCAGTTGGAAGAGAATCTCTCTTATGAAGAACAACCAGTCGAGATTCTTGACCGAAGGGAGAAAATGTTGCGAAATAAGGCAATTCACCAGTTAAAGGTTTTGTGGAAAAACCATATGGTCGAAGAGGAAACGTGGGAATCTGAAAATGCTATGAGGGATAAATACCCCCACTTATTTTGATAAGTGAATAAAATTACGGGGACCCAATTACCAAAAGGGGGGAAGGATGTAACATCCCAGGTAAATAAAGAATAAAACATTTTCATATTTATTAATATTTGATAATTAAATATTAATTTTACTTTAAAGGGGTTGATATGTTCGATAGCGTACCTGAGACGCAACAAAGAGATTCTTTGAAATCATACGTTGCACACTAGTAATAAAATAATATTATTTTAAATGGTAGTTAACATGTAGCTGTTGTCTTGGTGGGAATGAATAGAAATAACTAAAATATTATGATATATGTTTATTAAATGTTTTTACATTTTTTCAATAAAATATTAAGGCTTAAAATACGAAAAGAATTCAATTTTAAGCATTGATACTCTAATACTCACTAAAAGGTCGAACTATCACCTTTTGATGGTGAACCGTCATTAAATATAGTTTTGGTCAACTTTATTCATTCTATTGGACCAAATAAAATTATTCTTTAGAATCGGGACATCAAAATTTACTTTGTGTATATTTTTGGTATTTTTCCGATAATGTTCAATTTTTTAAATGAATAGTGAAAACTGTTCTATTTTAATTCAAAACCACTTTTTAATCTAATTTATTTAGATGATTAGAATATAGTTTGACTTGGATTTAAAATGAAATTAGAATATATTTTTACCATTTAATCCAATAGTGGTCATTGGAATTAATTTCACTTTGAAATTGGACTTAAACTAGTGTCAATCTTTTGATATATATTGTTTCATAAAAACACGATATTTGTTCTGACATTGGGAATTAATTATTAAATTAATTAATGTAATGTATATGTTTTGAATTTTTTAAAATAGAAATAATTTTTGAACTTGGAATATCAAATATATCTTAGGGTGAAGATTTGGTATTTTTCTGAAAAACTTCAATTTTTGTTGAATAGTGAAACCACTAAGAGGTACTTAAAAAACTGATTTTTCGTTTAAATGGAATTTTACCACCTCTGTGTTTTGAATTTCAAAAATCCGACATACATGGTTGTCATTATGATGTAAAATGTGGTTCAATGGGATTAAAACAATTTTTTTGGTGAATAGTAACTTTTAAAGTTATTAATCGCGCTTAGAGGTAATTAGTGTAGTTTAAGGTAAAAATAATGTTTTAATAATATAAAATGACCTAGAAACATGTCCTACCCTTATTGGATGTGTCATGTCCGACCAAGACAATCCATGGGTCAACTTGGGGACCCCATAGAGCCACTTTGGTAGGAAAATGACATTAATAACTTTTTATTTAATGTTAAAATAAAAATGTCACAAACATGAGATGTTTTACTAAACCAATTTTTAAATGGGGTTATACAAGTCATAATTTTGACTATAAATATTCATTGTAAATCTAATAATATTTCCTACATCATGATATTTTTTTATAATTTTTTGACATTAAATAAATTAATTTTTTTATGACACCATGATGATGGAGTGATTATCTCATTATTTAATGATTTAAATAAAATGAAACGATAATGTAAAATCTAAGACCTAAACTTTTCAAAAACCTATTGGATGGGTGGATTTAGAACCCTTATCACCTTATCCTCTAAAATTATAATTGTGGGACCTTTTTTATCATAAAACCATTTTATAATAAAGTTTCTTTTCTTAACTTTCCAAGAGTGCCCCTCCTCTCCTCTTATAAAAGGCCCCCACCTCTACCTCCTTACCCACACCTCTAAAGAATTTTTTTCGGCCACTATCTACTCATTTTATCTCTCCACATCCCTCTCTTAATCCTTGAAGCCTTACCTTGGGCATAAAGCTTTTCAAGGAACCCTTTTGGTTCAAACCAAGAAGAGTTACCCGATTTAAAGGTAGTGTTTTCTCTTGTGTTCTTATGTTTTATTTTGCTTCTCCAACCCCATAAACTCTTTTTATTCCTTTATTTTGTAACAAAACCATTATCTTAAATATACCAGTATTTTTTATGATAAGGATTAGAGCTACACCTACACACACCTTCGTCTAATGATTAAAGAACATACTGTTTCCGTGGTTGGTGATTTTCTGCCTCACGAAATGATTATTGTTCAATATTCATTTAACACCATTAATGGTGGCCATTAACATGTCACTCTATTTATATATGATATATATTATGTTTATTTTTTCCTTATTCTTCTGTATTTTTTATTTGTGACATGCCTTTATGGTTTCCATTGTGGGTAAACACGATAATGCCATTTTAGGAAGTGTGGACTACCACCCCCTCAAAGTGATTTGATTCGTTAATGCCATATGTGGGATGTATAGTGGATGGATTGAATGTTATTATATATGATGTTATACTGTAATTATAATATACCCTTATATCATTATGAGTTCACCCATTAAATATGAAATAGAAATGAATGTAGCGTTCATGCGTACGTACGGCTTACCGTCTCCATGAGCGGTGCATTTCATTTCTTACCTCTAAATGTTATGTACTATTATAAATACATGTATATTATGGATATATATGACATATATGATATCCAAATCATGAATATCATTCTGGATATAATGAACCTTTGACCAAATAAACAACATGTAATTGTAAGAAGTCCATTTTTGACTTAAGTACCTAATATCGACAAAATGAACTTTATTAAATTATATGATTATATAATGTTTATAATAGGGAAATAAGTTATATAAAAGGAATAATAAACTTGAAAAAGGTTCTTAAGCATTTAGAAATTAACTTTAGTTTATTATTTAGTAGATTAAAGAGCAATCGAGTCACGTTGGACACGAGGTAAGGGACTTCGTCTCAATCTCCTTTCATTGAGGAATATTTTGTTTTATACACAACTTTCTGTTAGACGGTGTATAAACCCCTTTGACTTTTAATTTTATTCAAAAATAATTTTCATATATGAATTGTTTTAATAAACGACCAAAAGGAATGTTTCTTTTAACGTACGCGTTGACAACGACCTTTTCCACCGCCGCAAGTATTATTTGGTCTTTGGCTTCCTCAACAAGCCGGAATGTTTTTAAAATGAAATAAATACCATATAATCTTTTATGTATTTTGGTATTGAAAATGGTTTTTATAATGGATTTTTTATGTCAATATATTTAAGTGACATATTGTGATAAAAGTGTGGAGATTTTTTTCTTTCCATTATATTTGTTTTATGTCTTATGATTTTATAATGGTACTTGGACATTTGACGGGTGGTTACGTGATAAACCACATGACGGGTGGTGCTGTGAATACCAGGACAGGTGGTTACATTATAACCTCCAACGCATTGGGTATGGAAGTCTGCCGTATGGCTATTCCATTAAGTGATATGTGTGGAAGTCGACCTTATGGTTATTCCATTTCAGTATGTTTGTGTCCCAAGTTACCTTTATATCTTATGTGTTCTTTATGTGGGTTTTAGGGTGATATTTTTGTTACACAAGGGTAAGTAATGAAATTTTATTCAGTGAAGAGTTTTTACTACTTCATAAAGGTGAAAATTATTACTTTGAGAAAGTATACATGGTTTACTTGTTATTTTGAAAAACTAACAGTTTTCATTGTTTGTGTATCCCTTACTGAGCTTTTTATGCTCACACCAAGTTTTTTTGAAATGTTTTTCACAGGACATAATGTGGAATATGGTCATGTATGGGATCAAGGGAAAGTCATGCTATCTAAAACATGGAACTAGACATGTTTCTTTTTAAGAGATTTTATTTTATGGAAACTTAGTATAAGTGTCTACTTTGTATTCTTTTGAGATGTAATAGTTATGTCCTAATTCTGTAAAAATCTAAACCATGAAAAGATCATCAATGTTAATTATTCATGTAATTCAATATTATGTATGGTTTAAGGCTGGGGCCTTATACATACTTTAGAAATCCATATTATTAGATCATTTTTGTCCTTATCATAGATATGCTTGAATGATCTTTCTGACTCGAAGAATCGTCCCCCTTGTTTTCTTTCCAAGGGATGTATTGTATTGAGCATTCATAATCCTTTATCAGATATGACCAGCTTCTCTAGAAAATGTTATACTCCATCTATGTGAATATATATTTCAGTCTTTTATGATTTTTATATATATCACACTTTTACCAATAATGATAATTCATCAATATATTTAATTAAAAAATTACTGATGCTAACTCTGAATCACGATCTATGAAATTTTTCTCAAGAATCGTAAAATTCTATTAGGAATAAGAGATAACCATGTTATTATGCATAAGAACACATCCCAATCCTTTCATGGATGTATCTCTATAGATTATAACTGATTCTATACTATAGGGTAATGTAAGAACAGGCGAACTGACTAACCTTTTCTTTAGTCCGTTGATGATTTCCTCACATTAATCTTTTCAGAGGAACATGACACCCATCCCAGTTAACTTGTTCAATGAATTAGATAGTCGTGAGATATTTTCCTCAAACCATCTGTAATATCTTTCTAAACCTATAAATATACTTATCTTAGTAATTTTGGATGTTCTAGGACAACATTCAATTTCCTCCATCTTTGATAGACCTGTTACAATACCATCTATTGGGATTATGTGACCAAAAAATGAAAACCTTTGCTGCCAAAACACATAATTTATGATTTTTTCATATAGATTCTGCTTCCTTAGGGTCTTTAGAACAATTATTTAGTGATCCTCATGTTATTCCATGCTTGAATAGATAAGAATATCATTTATAAATATAACCAAAAATAGATCAAGGTAATCTCTAAAGACTATATTCATTAAATTCATAAAGATAATATGGGAATTAGTAAGTCAAAAGGCATCACTATATATTAATAGTGTTCTTACCTTGTACGAAATGTCATCTTTTGTATATCCTCTTTCTCGGTCATCAATGGATGATATTTAGAATTATAGTCAATCTTGGTTAATTGATGAGATCGCACGATTTTATCAAAAAATTCATCAATATGGGAATTGGATATATATTCTTGATCATGATCTTGTTCAACTCTCAATAATCAATATAGGGTCGCATTAATCCATATTTATTTTTCCCAAGAAGAATAAATGAATCCCAAGGTGACACAATTGGCTGAATGAATCATTTGTCAATGTTTTCTTGTAGTTTGTTCTTCAATTTCTACAACTTAATCAACACCATTTTATAAGGAGTCATTGAAATTGGTGTGGCACCTAGTTTTAGTTCAATTGAGAACTCAACATCTTGTTTTTGTCGAAGGATAAGAAACTCTCCTTTAAAGACGTCCAAAAATTCCCGAATAATAAAAATATCATTGATGTTGAATTTATCCTTAACCATTTGAGATAAAAAACCTTTTTGAATAGGAATTAGGACCCATAAATGGGATGTAATCTCTACATTATGTTCATAATTATTGTGACATTGATGGATGATCATAAGATTTTTTTAAATAAGGAATCTAAATTCTTTTCCTTGATAATTTTTGTGGGATTTATTTAGGGAAATACCATACATTCTTAAGATGACATCACATTCAACCAATAGAAGAATGACATAATTCTATGGAATCCCACTCCCAAAAACGTCAAGTGAGATGAATCATAGACTTCAAATGCAGTCATCTTACCATTTGGGGTTTTCATTGCTAATGCCACATCTAACTATATTGGTGGAATTATAAATCCATTTTCAAATTCATTAGATATTAAAGCATTGGTATATCTAGATTCAAATATGACATTAGTAGTTCTAGAGTGGATAGTATGTATTCCTTTCGTCACCTCTTCATTACACCCCTAATTGTAAATAGATATTGAATTATATTTCTCCTTATCTATCAGTTAAAGAGGTTATTGACAATTATCATCATCACTAGCCCTTGGGTTGGGGTAGTGGTTAGCATACTACATGTTCTCCTTGTATTTTTGGCACTAAATCATCAGAGGTTTATTTTGTGACATTTTTTCTCTAATCACAACATTAGCTAACATTATCCCATCACATAATAATAAAATTCCTAATGGCCTTCCCTTAGACACTTAAAAAATGTATTAGACACCATAAAGAAATTTCATCCATGGTTTTTCCCATACATAGAGCATAAAGTGATGCTCATCTTCATCTCTAAGTGGTTTTTAGATTTTCATTTAATCTCCATCTTCATATTCTTATCAAAACTATGAGTTTGATATGTGACTCCATCCTCTTTTAAAACCTTGATTTCACAACACAAAATCTCATCATAGATACTAATGTAAATTATTTCCAACACCCTTTCGTGACGTGGATTTAAGACATTGAAGAACCTATCAAAATTACATTTTGGTTGAATGATAATTCTTGAAGAGTACCTCATAATGCTTGTGAAATTAACCTCATATGTATGAATAGATTCATCATACCCTTTCATCAACTCAAGGAACTCTTTCTTCATCTGGGTATAAATAATAAAAAGAAGGTATTTATTCAAAAATAAGTTCGTGATCTCATCTAAATCCATGGATTCAATATAATCTTTCTGCCTCATATTCTTCATTAGAGTCCAAAACTAGTCTACTATGCCTTCTAACTGATAAATATCTAGAATAAAATTCTCACTCTCTGAACACTAGATAATGGTAAATATATTGTTAGCATTATTGATCAATTATTTAGAAACAAGTGGATTAGAAGACCCTCATAAAGAAGGTGTATGTTTCCTTATGAAATCCTCAATAAAATATTATTCCCTTATTTTCTCATTTGTAAGCCCACCGTGATTCCTAGATTGAGAACGTTTTGTGAGAAAATCAACAAGTTTTTTCATTCCATCTCCCATATAATTCAATTTATCAAGAGTAAAATAATTATATTTTCCTTAACAATCACTTTTAACATGGTAACTTTTGTTTCCATCCAATAACTAAAACCAAAAATCATAGAGTGAGAAAGAATTATCATATGAAGAACAACATAATCATGAAAAGTAACTTATGTAATGTATACATTATGAAATCTTACATAATCTATGACACCTTATGTTTATCCAAGGTTATTCATAAGAAATTTATATTTAAATCCTTCATGATGGTTCATGATGAGTTTGTGAATTTCTAATGCATATCCCATGTGAGTGGAAAACCAAGTGTATTGCAAGGCCCATTTCTGTGTACCAAATTTCTCTGAGTGAGGCCTGTACCATATTATCATTGCTAATCCCCTCAATATCAAATATCATATACATGAATCATGGCATAAATCTAGACAATTAATTAGACATGAATCATAAGTAAATAGTGAACATAATCTATGAAAGCATAGAAAATAAATAAAATATGGAATTATGGAAGACATATAAGAATATAATATGATTTTTATAGTATCTAAGGAATTTTTCCATGACCATCTTGGTAATATGGGTTCACTCCCCAAGCCATCTTGGTTGCACGAGTTCACTCCTCATACCATCTTGGTAGTCATGGTTCACTCCCATGACTATCTTAGTAGTCAAATTTCATTCACAATACCATCTTAGTCATTCACATGTGATATAAATCATTACCCAATTCATTGAATGAATATATAGGTCCCACCCATTTAATAGTGAAATCATACATACATGTGCCAAAATATCAAAAATAGTCATATCAGAACCCATGAAATGAAATGAAATGGGAATTATAAATATGTAATAATATCATAACATGTGGATAAAGATAAGTCTGATAATCATTTCGTCAAAAACATTACCCATGACAAGAAGCAGGTTTCAAAATCAAACAACCCATTAATGATAAATGGGATTCATAAACCTCCTTAAATCAAAATATAATACATTACATGAAATAATATGTATAGAAAAATTGAATAATTTCTCCATAATAGAATGTATAACACCATGGGATGTTATCTTAGATGGGAATAAATGTTTAAATATCTTTTAAAAACATTTTTTTGAGGAAAAAATCATTTCTCCATTAAAAAACAGTTTTATAAACATAAAACCCTTTTGAAAAATATTTTCAATGAAAATATATTTTTAAAACATATAAAGGAAGAATTGAAATTAATTAAATGGTTTTAAAATAATTTTCTTATAAAATTGAATTCAAATAAAATTTTAAATCATTTCCAAAAACATTTTTCCATGTAAGATTTTTGAATAAAATTTATTTTCAATTGAATAGAGAGACAATCATATTTTACATAAAAACATTATCTTAAGTAACAAAAATATGAAAAATGATACTAATAAATTATGATATCTTCAAAAAATAGAGTAAAATTTAATTCATGAGTGATTTTGATATATGTAACATTATATTTCTTTAATTGAATAAAAATCCTAAACCATTTCAAAACGAGATGAGATTGTTTCAATAAACTCTTATCAATTTGAAACTTGGGATCATACACAAAATGTAAGAAAATAAAATTACTTGAAGTTTAAAATATCATTAAAATAATGAGATTCATTATATAACAAGTAAAAATTAATTATATACCCCTCTAAATGAATTTAGATTCATAAAAAAATAACTAAGAAGGAAAATTGAGACAAAAGTATGCTACTGATTTTTTAGCTTTTGAAACATAAATCCCTTGAAATAAAGATCATAAAATAGATAATTAAAACCCCATAAATTTTTGAATAAAAACTATTGAATACATTCATGGGTATTACAAACAACTCACATAAAGAATAGGTAGTGATTAAAGCATGTATATCACATAAATAAAAAGTGAGATGGGATCATTTTACCTTCTGTCTTGACTCTCATCGTACAAGTTCAAAACACATGTATAAAAATTTAAAATTTGAATGAAAATTTTAAAGAAACATATGGTTACATATAATACCATATATTGTTTTATTATGACCTTATATTACCATCTTGTTAACAATATTATGTTAAGGTTTAACTTCAGGTAATATCCGCTTGGTTCTTTACATTTGTCTTAATTGGTTATATCTTGGGTTTGTATACATATATCATGATTCCAGAATGAAAAAATGACAAAAATAGAATTTATATTCAGTATATTTGTATTATTATATTCTATGGAATAAAAAATTATTAAATGGAATACACTAGTGTTGGATACGGTAAGTCGTACATACACATGATCATCGTTTTCGTTTTTATTGTCGTGTTGAAAAAAGAATGAAAATAAAATATGCATGTATATGTATATAATATAAGTATAGTAGAGTTATAATATTATATATATAATATAATTTCACTAAAACCATCATTAATTAATTCCATTTAATGTGCTAATGAATCACATTGCTTTCATGGGGTGGTGGTCCACACTTCCTCGAATGAAACTATCATAATTACACCAAATTAAAAGTAAAAAAAGAAATTTATTTTAAAATAAATATTTAATATTTAATAAATAATAAAAATATTATATTTAATATATAAATTGAGATTAAATCATAATTCTTACCATGAGATGTGATAAATGGAAAATGAATAATAATCTTTTAGTGAGGCGGTAGCTCGCTGTACATGTAAACTATATGTTCATTACACATTATATGGAAGTTTGTGTAAATGTAAGATGAAACATCAGAATAAAACTATCCCATTATATTAAATATAATAGTGTAATTATACAATAATGAGATAATGATATTTTATGGGGAGAAATTAAATAAAATAAAGGATTTCAAGGGAAGACTTTACCTCTAAATCGAGTAACTCCTTTCGGTTTGTCTCAAAATGATTTTGTGGGATAATTTCATTCAAAGGAGAGGATTATAGTATGAAGGTATATATTTTTGAGGTTTATTGGAATGGTATTTGCTGAACATATGTTTTATGATGGGTGTGAAGAAGATGGTGAGGTGTGGGCCTTTTAAAATGAATAAGGAATGGAACTCTTGTAAATATTTAAAGAGAGAACTCCACCAATGTTTTTTGTGTTTCATGTGGATCAAATAATTAAAAAATGTATATAAAAGGGATTATATGGTTGAAATATGTCTATAAAATATATTCTGAAAAAATATATAGGTCATTTTGGGCCTTAATGTTACGGTTTAGTCCATTATTACGCTTAATTTAACCATAATCATTGTAATAAATTTTAATAAATTTCACTAATAATTTTTATCAAAGATTATGTTTTACTTATAAAACATTAAAAATTGTGATGATTACAAATATGGAATATTTTTTCTAAATTTTAATCATAGATGTAGAATAAATTAATTTAAAATTAATCTCGCTAATGGGATGACACTATGGGATTTTAAAGTAAAAACAATCAAAAAAATTCTATCTTTTTTCATTCAATTTCAAAGTGAAATTGATTCCAATGAAACAAAATGGAATTATTGATAAAAATATTATCGAATTAAAGTTTTAATCAAATTTAAAATATTATTAAACCTCATAAATAAATTAGATGAAAATTCTATTTTGAATTAAAATGTGTTATTTTTTTACTATTCATCCAAAAATGATGTTTCTTAGAAAAATAAAAAAAATACCTAAGATAACATAGACAATCTAAATTAAAAAATTATTTTTATTTTATAAAATTAAATTTCAAAATTTTTGGAAAACCCGTTTTATTAGTTTTCACAACAGGACATGAAAAGTAGTTCATTTGAGAAAATTGTATTTTACAACATATAAGGACTTTACAAATAATTATATTTTTCATTATAAATATATTTTTTATATAATAATTTATTAAAAAAATAAGAATTAGTTATTACTATTCATAAAAATTAGTTTAACGGCTAGGTTAAAATTATCTAATTTAAATAATTATAATAGGAAAACAATGTTTCATAGAAACATCGGTGTTGATTATAAAATATGAAATGTCGATGTTGCATAAGCCCAGTTCATGATTGGTGTAATATACACCACGTTGATTTTTTGCGCAATTTTAAACAATTCTATTTCATTTTAAAGAAATATTTTATTTAGTGCATCTCAAGACATAAATGTAAATTTAGTATAATCAATAAAAATGGCCCATAAAACTCAAGTGTTACTTTAACCCCTTACAAAGATACACACCCATTGAAATGATAAGGAAATTACAACATCATCAAGACCCCATATAACCATGTCTCATGTATATTCCTACCACAATGGAATATCACTTGATGTAATGGAATCATCTTGATATGAAACACCTAATCCTATCAGTCCACTATCTAAATGGAATTTTCAACTACTAAGATATTGGGTTCAATATCAACATCATCACATTGGATCTCATGTCACATATCTTGCTGATAATCCAACAATCTGGTAACATAGTCATATCATGTATAAAATCAAAATGATAAGGTATTTTTTATCAATAAGCCAAAATACCGATTCTCTCCATAATATTCAACTTCTCAAAATTACGAGGTATTAACTTACCATTCTATAAAAAAAATCTATGTCCAAACCATAGTAAACATTGAGAAAAACTCAATGACCTACCTTAATGTAAAATACATGAAATTAATTATTGGTATTAGATTTCTCGTTACATTAGTCTTTCATGTTTTTTTATCAATTGCATGATATAAATTGTCACCTAAAAATGGATGATATAATAGAGGATGTTATCTAACATATTTTCATATAATAATTCATTTGAAAGGCCTCCCATTAACCCCTCAAATGACTCCATCCTAATCCAGGACTGATAACTATTAATATTGTAAAATTCCACTAATGGTATATATTTCTTCCATGATCCACAAAAGAGATTAAACCATGACAGAAACATGTATTAAATAATAAGTATGGATTAATCAATCTGACCATTTGTATATGGATGATACACCATGATAAAATTCAATATATATCTGATCACTATCTATAATTCACTACATATCTAGTATAAAAATTGAGGGTATCTGGTAGAGATGATAACCGATGGCATGTCATGATTTCTGTAAACCTCCCACACAAATATGTTCCCAAGGTAATATTTGTGTTTCCTCTCTTTTATAGGTATAATGAACACATATTTCATGAGCCAATCAATAATAAACCATATCAAATCCTTACCATATAGAGTAAAAGGTATCTTAATTGAAAATTCCATGGCTACTGAATCTTATTTTCACATTGGTATGTGTAAATATTGTATAAAAACAATAGGCCTCTGATCTTACACATAACATTTTAGATATTTGAGGCTCGTGGATACCAAAACACCATTCAATCATGTCATTCAAATCCATTAATAATGATGTATCATCTTCATATATGTCTTGGTATCCCCAGGGTTTATAAATAGACTTTATTAGTCATTATTATACATCAACTATAATCTATTGTCAATGGAAACAGTCACCCTTCACTAAAAGTGAAAAAATACATTGGGAGATCCAAACCACTCACCAAAGGTCTCTCCATTATAATGATTTATTTTAAATTATGATATTCAAAATTCTCAACTTCATCATGTTGAATAAAATAATCCATAAATAATCATTCCACTATAAAATCTCAGAATACGATGATGTCAACTCTCCCATCTTCGAACATCTTCTCTCCAAACAATCTCATTAAGAACCACTATTCCACTTGTTTTTTATTGTCTGTGTCATCATTTTTTTCTCAAAGTGTATAGGACAACATTATCTTTTCCAAGGTTATATGTAATATCAAAATCAATGGTCTGAAGTTACTTGACCCATTATCTTTATCCCAATATGAGATCTCTATGAGTGATGATATAATTTAGACTCTTTTGTTAGTAATACAATATAATCATATCACTGAATAGGTAGTGGAACCAAGGAATAAGTGCATGCATCAATGTCACAAACTCGATATCATGAGTTAGTTAGTACATCTCATGAGGGAATAAATAATGAGATCTATAAGTTATAACATTTATAAACTGAATCAATAAAAAAACCAATACCATACATGTTGATTATTAGTAAAAAAAGAAAATCCTACACATGAAGAGTCAAGTTTGGTGATAAATAAAATCTCACATTAAAATCCTAAAAATACTTATTTTACTAATCACTCTGATAAAATATTACACCATTAAGGGTCAACATTGTCATATTGGAAGCATGATTCAATAATTCCAAAAAAATATTGTAAGAAAAATATAATCCCCAAAATATCTATATTTCAATCACATTCAAAGTCAAATCCCAAGACATTACCTCCTAAATCTTATTAAGATCCACTGAGAGACCCTTATTAGAAATTTCATGGCCCTAAAATATCACCTATTGATCCCATTATTGATAGTTTGATCTAATCCTATATTGTAAATATTCTCTCAATATTCGAATAATTGTACTCACATACTCAACGTGATTCTATTCTGATATAGAATGAAGAATAATATTTTATAAATATATATCCATTAATGAATCCTTGAATTAATGAAATATTTTATTACTTAATTACATAATCATTGTAACTGTGGTAGTAAGGCCATCCAACATGACCTGATACTTATAATTCACATACCTACTTTGGAATTTCATCTTATGTATATATTCCTATCAGACTCTGAGATCATTTTTCTTGATCTTAGATCAATTTCTAAAAACCATTAATCTATCTTATGATAATAGAAAATGTTATCAATCCAAGAAAAAATTAATTTCCCATTCACCTTCAGCAATATTAGTTCTAGTAATCAAAAAATAGTCTGAGACTTTTATCCGCCTTTTTTTCAAAGAGCACTGGCGAATCTCTTGTTGAAACACTCAGATGAATGCATCCCTTATCAACAAGATCCTCATGTTAATATTTTATTTATTTTATTTTAGGTGGATCCATATAGTATGCAGAAAAAAATGGTTATCATCCCTAGATGTATGTATGTAGATAACTCAACATCCCTATGAGGTTGTAATTGTGAGAAATCATCTATAAAAACATTGAAATACTCACAAAAAATAATAGGATTTGGAACAATAAGATGTGGATGAACAGTATCAAGAAAAAAATCTAACAATAGGCATGATATCATCACATCACTAGGTGTATCATGTGGTACCCTAACTGATCATAGATCCCATTCACCTTGGAAAACATGAGTGACTTCACCGAGATAAATAAAATGATCCCATTGATTTTAGTAATAGGTAATTAATTTATAAATAATAATCTAATTATAGTAAATGATATGATCGAATATGTTATGATCCAGAACTAAATTGTCCCATATTATTTCTTAATTACCAATCATCACTCAATACATAGAAAATTAAAACCCATACACCAAATTCATTCCCAATAGAGTGAAATTAAATGATAATAAAGGCATATGACATGAACAAAAACATAACAAATAGATTTTATTATATCAGATAAATTAATTTTTTTAAACCCGTATCAAATAAATCAATAGCCATAGAAGATGGAACAAAGTCTATTCTTATCACAATACCTAGTCCTACCACTATCTCCTTTGGTGAACACTCCATTGAATACAAATGTCTAATATCATCATGTACTATATTTTACACCTTTGAATAACCCTTTATATGAGGTTTAGATACCTCTAATTATCTACATTTGTTCTCAGATAAGGTCCCTTGGTGATAGTGGACCCTTCTCTAATTCCCTTGGATGCACTCTCATAGTAACACTAATGATGAGAAATTTTTCTCACAAGTGTGACACAACATGGGTGATTCTTTATATTTATTTTTATGGTATCCTTTTTTCACACTCGTAATAGACCACCATAATATACCCTGATTCCCAATGTGGACTCCATCCAATACCTCAGTACATGTCATCGTACTTCATTTTCTTCTAGAAAATAAAACATTGGCTACTGACTGCTATCACTAATGTTCCAAATATTCATATATTACAAGCTTTGTATAACTCAACCACAACTACCTTTTCCAAAATCTTCACATAAGTGGGTAGGTACAATAGTATCATTATAGATTTAATGACTACCATAAAAATCATTTAAAACCTACACCCATTTAGATAATCATTAGAAAAAATATTTATGGAAAGGTGGAGCAAATCTGTAAACTAAGTTGAATAATACATGACAGAACACTCTCCATGCTCTAAATTAACAAACTTATAGTATAATTCCCCAGCCGTAATCATTACATAATTTTGAGATATTTCAAGAATACACCTTGAGGATCTTTTCTGGTTTAGAGTTTTAGAGAATTAGATAATAAAACATGAATTACATTCCACATTTAAACAAAGTGGTTACATAAAAGATAGTATTCATTTTTTCCCATCAACAGAAACATATTTAAAATAAAACTTGTATTCTTTCATGACACTTCCTTGACACTATCATCATATCATGTACCCTTCCCTTATCCTGTGAAAAACATTTTAAGAACTTAGGATGAGCATAAAAAGCTCAATAAGGGATATAAAAATATAGAAAGGAAACATGAGTACATGTATACATAAGAATAAATGAAATCATATTATACTCATAAAACATAAGCACTTTAACATACCTCATCAAATCATGAATAAATCATAGAAATCATAAGACATAAAGGGAACTTAAGGAATTCATAACATTCTTACATAGGGAGTAACCCTCTTGGTTACGTTTGGAATACCCATCATAGTATATTCCATAAATCTCTTCGGAAAAACCTTAACGTTTAACTCCTTCGTGTTAACCAATGCATTGGAGAGCTATATCAGGCTCACCCGCACTTAGTTTATCACAGAACCACCCATCTTCATAACAATTCCTAAGAATCATAACATAATCTTATCACATAAAACATGCATAAAGGAAACATAACATTTCCACTTTTCAATCACAAGATATCAGTTCAACACATTGATATAAAAACATTATGAAAACCATTTTCAATACAAAAATAAAAGAAAAGTAAATTATGGGATTTATTTTTCATTCAAAAAAGGTTATGGCTTGTAGAGGAACTTAAACTCAAATAATGGTCACGGCGGCGGAGAAGTCGTTGTCGCCACATACGTAAGAAAAAATATTCCTTTTGTCGTTTAGTAAAAATTCTTTGTATAAAAAAGATTCCTTTTGAATAAACGTAAAAGTCAAAGGGGGTATATACACCTTATAAAAGAATGTTTTGTATAAAACAAAATATGCCTCAATGAATGGATATTGAGATGAAGTCCCTTACCACGAGTCTGACTTGACTCGATCGTTCTTTAACATCCTGAATAATAAACATGAGTTAATTTATACTTGCTTAAGAACCTTTTTCAAGTTCATTACTCCTTTTATATCACTTATTTCCATGTCATGAACACTATGTAATTATTTAAGTTAATAACGGTCGTTTTAACGATCATTGGTACTTGAGTCAAAAATAAACTCATTATAATTACAAGTTGTTCATGTATCCATTATATCCAGAGTTATACTAATGATGTGGATATCATATATATCATATATATCCATTATATACATGCATTTATAATATTACATAATTTTTAGAGGTAAGAAATGAAATTCACCGTTCATGGAGACGGTAAGCCGTACGTACCCATGAACGCTACATTCCTTTCTATGTCATATTAGTGGAATTTAAACTAAATGAGAGATATGTATATTTTAATTCCATAATTATATTCATCATTTAGATGTAACATAAATCATTTATATCCATTATATATATGTACTTATAATAGTACATTACATTTGGGGATAAGAAATGAAATGCACCGTTCATAGAGATGGTAAGTCATACGTACGCATGAATGCTACTTTCATTTCTATCTCATACTTTAATGGAATTAAAACAAAATGATACATAATTGTATTATAATTCCAGTATTTTATCATATATAATATCATTAAATCTATCCTTTATATGTACCACATATGTTATTAACGAATCAAATCACTTTGAGGGGGCGGTATTCCGCACTTCCTAAAATGAAGATATCGCGTATACCCATAATGGAAGCCATAAAGGTATGCCATAAATGAAAAATACAGAAGCTTAAGGAACCCATAAACATATTATATATCATATATAAATATAGTGACATCTTAATGGACACCTTTTAAGGTGTTATAGGAATATTGAACAATCATCGTTTCGTGAAGCAGAAATTCGCCATGCACAGAAATATTATGTTCTTTAACCATTAGATGTAGGTGTGTGTAAGTGTAGCTCGAATGCTTATTATAAAAACATCCTAGTATATTGATGATACTGTATTTGTTATAAAATAAATGAATAAAAAGAGTTTAGGGGTTGGAGAGGCAAAATAAAACATACGAACACAAGAGAAGAAACTACCATTAAATTGGGTAACTCTTTTTTATTTGAGCTCAAAGGATTCATTGGGAAGACTTCTGACCAAAGTGAGGCTTCTAGGAGTAAGAGAGGGATGTGGAGAGACAAAATGGGCAGGGGTTGGCCGAGCCAAAGGCTTGAGAGGTGTGGGTAAGGTGGTAGAGGTGGGGGCCTTTTATAAGAGGAGAGGAGGGACACTCTTGGAAAGTTATAAAAGGTTACATTATTTTCAAATGCGTTTCGGATTTTAATGGTCCCACATTGATTTATTTCGAGGATAAGGTGATAAGAGTTATAAATAAACTCATTAAATTGGTCTTTGACAAGTGTAAGTCTTAGATTTTACATTATCTTTTCATTTTATTTAAATCGTTCATTAATGAGGTAATCGCTACATCATCATGATTTCATAAATAATTTAATTTATTTAATGTCTAAAAATTATTAAAAAAAATACTATGATGTAGGAAATATTTTTATCATTCCAATTAATATTTATAGTCCAATAGATACTTTATGTAGACAAAATTAAATTTTTTTTACTCAGGTGATAAATTCTTTCTTATATTTAACTTTCTTTAAAAATAAAAAGATAAAAAGTCACTTTCACACAAAAGTGATTCCATGGGGTCCCTAGGTTTGGCACAAGGCATCCCATGGTCGGCCATGAGACAACCAGTATAATTAAGAAACATTTTTGTTTCATTTTATTATTATTATGATATTATTTTATTATTTTTAACTACCCGATTACTCATTAATCAAGATAAATAAAGATAATTACCGTCTTTACTATTCATAATGTCCAAAAACAAAAGAGACTTAATTACATAATTTGGACCATCTGATTAAAAATATGGAATCCATTTTACCAAATTCCAAACATATAAATTTCAATAATTAATTTAAAAATAATTCCCGTTGTCAAAAAAAATCGCGGGTTTTTTAAAACAATATCTATGATAAGTTTGGCACTTGTTTATGCCCAATTCAAAAGGTAAATTAATCCCAATGACCACCATTGGATTACATGGTAAAAATATATTCTATTTAAACTTTAAAATAAATAAAAAATATAATCTATCCATATAATTAAATTAGATGAAAAAGCTGTTTTGATGTAAAATGCAGTATTTTTTCACTATTCATTAAAAAAATGAACATTGTCAGAAAAATACCAAAAAATTATCCAATGTAAATTTCAATGTCCCAATAATAAAGAATATGTTTATTTTGAAAAATAGAGCTTATAAAATTGTCAAAATTTTGATTTAAAAATGGTTTTCCATCAAAAGGCAGTAAAAGAATCTTTTAAAAATATTAGTGTATTCCATGCTTAAGATTGAATTTATTCTCATTTTAAGCCTCTTAAACACTATATAATTAATAAATAGACATAGATAAGAATATCTATTATTCATTACTTACTTGGGATGTTACATCTGTAACACCCCAAGCTTCTACGGTACGCTTCTCTTTGAATAATGTGATAGCATGTGTTGTACGCAACATCGAGTTCTAAGGCACCATAACTAATCAAAGTAGCCGTTATGAATAGTAATACCTAATTTTTTAAATTATATATATTTTATATTTCAAAATGGACTTAATTTTTGGATTCGGAATATCGAAGTTAGCCTTAGGTGAAATTTTGGTACTTTTTGGATAACTTTAATATTTTGATGAATAGTGAAAATTACTAAATTTTAATTAAAAACAACTTTTTTAATCAAAATAATTTATATTGATAAATTATGAATTTGAGTGGTTTTAAAGTATATTTATAATTTATTTTTACCATTTAATACAATGTTGGTCATTGGACATAATTTCACAATTAAACCGAACATAAACAAGTATCAATCTTTTGATAGTTATTATATCTAAAAAACACGCTTTTTGTTTTGACAGCGGGAATTAATTTTAAATTAATTTCTTCCACTTATGTGTTTTGAATTTGGAAAAATGGATTCCATATTTGTAATCAGGATGTTCATATTGTGTAAATGGGTAACTTTTATTTTTAGACATTTTGAATAATTACTGCGGTAAATATTTTATTTTCCATGGTTAAGGGTAAATCCGGTAAATAAGGGTTAAAAAATAATATTATAATAATACTAAATTACCCTAAAACGCATCCTAACCTTATTGGTTGATACATGTTCGACCATGGGCATCGTTGGGTCGATTTTGGGACCCCATGGAGTCACATGTAGGTGATAGGGACACTTTATTTTAATTAAGTTAAAATAAGTACAAAAATGACATAAGCATATATCTTTTAGAAAACCAATTTTTACATAGGGTTATATATGTTGGATTTTAGACTATAAATATTCATTAGAAAGATAAAACTATTTCCTATATAATGATATTTTATTTAAAAATTTTAGACATTAAATAATTTAATTTATTTATGATACAATGATGATGTAGTAATTACAATAATAGTGACAAATTAAAATAATGGAGATTATAAATACCCAAATAAATATAATTTGAGACTTTTATTGAATTACACTAATTTTATAGGTTAATAATACATATTAGGAATGATTTAATTGACTTTTTTAGAAGTAATAATTCTGTTATGAGTTTCAAAAAAATCAACTATTGAATAGTGTCAAAATTGACATAAAAGAGTTTTTAAAACAAATATTGAATTATTAATTGATATTAAATTCCTCAAAATCTAAGGCTCGTCCAAGAGACTTATATAATGATAAGGGTATCATTAATGGACCACTTTTGGGTCTCTTGGATGTATATGGTAAGTCTATTAACCATATAATATAAAAATACAAAGAGACATTGTAGAAGGGAAACTAATTAACTTAGAGTTAATACTTAAAAGATAAGCATAATATAATAACCCTAACCTGTCTAAATTCTATTGTCTGAGAGGTTTTCGACCCATCCCCACCTTAAACTTTGAATAATCAAATTTGGAGCCATTAGAAACCGAATATGAATTTATTATAAATTAATATTTCCAGCTTTTCCAAAGGTTCCCCTCACCCCTCTTAAAAAAGGGCACTCCCCCTTCTCATTACTTCACACCTTCAAAGCCTTTTGGTTCATCCAAAATATGCCCAAATACTCTCCCAAATTCCCTAACTACAACCTAGAGTCCTTATTTTGATCAGAAATTCAACATAAGGAGCCCTTTTGATCAAATCATAAGGAAGAACCCGAAGAAGTGGTAATGATTTCACCACCATTTTCTAAGTTCCTTTCTTATTCCAATTCATCTTCCTTTGTTGTTACCATTCTAAAATAATAACTCCAGTATCATATATATACTGTGATGATATTATAAATATGGTACAACCATATTCATTATTCTATCCACCCTTGAATAACATGTCACCATACGTGCGTACGTACAACATATCGTCTCCACGTCATGGTGTAATTGTTATTCAATATATTATTATTTGGATGGGTATAATAATGATGTGTAACTCATGTAAATAATAAATATAACATGATAATGATTCTGTATATATGATATACTATCCAATTATATATTATTTTAATATCAAAATAATGATATTGTCGCTCGTGCGTACGTACAGACTACCGTCTCCATGAACGTGATGAGATTCATTCTCCATCGTATCCATTCAAGGATAATTATCATTTGATGATTTAAAAATAATGTTTAAGGAATTGATATTATTCTGTATATGAATAAGATACAACCTATCCATGAAAAACATGGCTTACGTAACAAAACATATAAAAGAAAATGAGTAAGTTAACACCCGAAACGAAGATAATACTAAGATATTATTAACAAAGCAATGTTAAAAGATCATATGTGATATCATATTAATATATATGATTCTTGTATAATTTAATAACAATTATTTTAACATTTTACAGGAGGTTGACTTACCCTCAACCAAGTAAAAGTACAATGTAAGGGTTTATTTCACAATCTCTTCATTATCCGAGGTTGTTTATACGTAATAATCTACTGGGATCTCTTTATCATCCACATCCATGTTTCTTAAAAATGTATTTCAAAACATTTTTACTATTTACAAGAATATGGGTTAAACTCATTTATACCCTTGTTTGACTTTTTATAAGTGGTTTATAAAGGAATCTTTCCGTCGTTTTCCAAACAAGGTCCTTTTGAACCTTTTCGACAGAATTAAGGTAAGAATGTTCTTTTAACTCATACGGCGGGTGCGGTTATTTTCTGCCGTTATAAAATCGTCGAAGCTTCCCTTACAAGATTATAAGAATATTTTCAAAGAAAATGTTTTATTTCATAAATATATGACTATTAAATGATTTCAAAATATAAAGAGATATTTCTCTAAAAAGAGTTTTGATTTCATCTATGTCAACATCTTATGATGGATTTTACGCTTATTTGAAGTTGATTTATTATGATATAAAACTTCTATACTGTATTGAAGGTTTTGTGATATGTTTGACTGTGGATGTGCTATTTTTATACCGTTCATAGTTTATAGTGAAAGTATTGACATTTCGTATGCTAGTTTTAATATGAATGTTTATGTTATGTTTAAACCTTTTCATATGGTAATGCATTGGACTTAATATGTGACGGGTAGAGCCTGCTATAGCTCCTTGATGCATCGGTAGGTCTCATGAGACAAACTAGTGTCTTGGCACAAGGCCTTGGAAAAATATTATTTGTATTCTTGGCACGAGGCCTTGGCTATGTGGTTATGATAGTCTGGTATTATGCATTCCATCATTATGAAAGTGGTAATTGATATTGCATGTGATTATTCGATTAGTAGAATATCCATGTGATTAAGTAAATGTCATTATTTCATTAAATTTTTTCCATAATATGTTGAAGTTAAAGTTTAAAAGGCTTTTGTTTTAAGTTATACATTGCCTTAAATGTTTATTGTTATTTATGAAAGTTTCCGCTATATTGTTATCCTTACTGGGCATTTGAGCTCACCCCTTTTCTATGTTTTATTTTTCCCAGGATGTGAAGAAGTAATTTATGAATGACATGCAGGGATAGTATGTGGGGATATGAGTGTGGGATATGGAAACTATGTTGTTGTAGTAGTTTTTCACTTTCTGATGTAATGTAAAACATTATGAATATATCTAGTGTTTCCAAGGCTACTAAACCAATAAGTCTTTTGAGATTTTATCTTTCTTGTGATCATGCTAATGTCATGTAATAATGCACCGACTCTAGGTAATTGGGGTCGGGGCGTTACAGTTGGTATCAGAGAAAGTTTAGTACAAACCATGGAAGCTAGATTTAGATAAACTCTGATTAGAGCACGTAGACCTAAGATGAACTTTGAGTATTAGTATTGAAGAACTTCCTAGAGTTTTGGTATTGTAGAGATTTTGTGAGTTTTCCGAGCAATAAATCCCTGTCTAGATAAGAGCAGGTAGAGGCGGCTCTGCCATAGATGTACCTAGGGGTAAAACCTGAAAACACCGCTTTGAGCTAGACTCGAACGAGAACTGGTGCATGACAACGGGCCTTGTTGCACTCTTCGTTATGACACTCCCAGGGGATATGCTTAGGATAACTCTCATTTTCCTTAAAAATCATTATGAAGGGTTTATGAGTATATACTTCCTCAAAGAAAACATTTTTATGATTATGGATTATATCCATAAATAGTTCAATTTATGTTAAGTGTTTTATAAGTATGGGATTATGTATTTTGATTCATAAACTAATCTAGTTTATTCCATTGTTTAGAAATGGCGCCTAGTGGATGAAATGGAAACTGTATCAATGCACGCACTCCATGTAGGGATTTCCCCCCTGCTCAAGATAATTATAGTGGAGATGGTGATGCAACTGGTGCCGATCAGCTAATCACCATACTGGGACAACTTACTCAGTTTATGAATAATAACCTTACTCGTATGGAGCACCCTTATCCACAGCGTGGAAGATCAATGTTAGATCGCTTCATGAGGAAACAACCACAAACGTTCAATGGGAGTACAAATCCCTTAGTAGCTGAGCAATGGATATTTTCCCTAGAGAAAATATTTCAGGCTTTGGGGAGTAGTGAAAGGGAAAAAGTTATCATGGTAGTTTACCACCTTACTAGAGATGCTGATCAATGGTGGTCATTGATTCAAAATATGAAGGAAGATGATGAAGTGCCAAATATGGGATGGAGGGAGTTCAAAGATCTGTTTTAAAAAAAATACTTTCCTCGCGACCATCGAGCAGATATGGAAAGGCGGTTTCTAAGTCTGAGACAAAAGGAGGATGAGAATGTCACAAAGTATGAGGCTAACTTTACAAGGTTAACAAGGTATGATGGAGATTATATACGTAACCCATGATGTAAGATTGATTATTTCTTTCATGGGTTAAAACCATTTCTCCGTTGAGCATTAGTATCACAATCCTTCCCTTCGTGCGAAGACATTGTCTCATGTGCTATCATGACCGAAAAGGAATTCTCTAAGTCTTATGTCTTTAAAGTAAAGCAAGAGAAGAAGAGATCTGCTGATCAATCTGGGAATGGAAATAAGCGGAAGAAGGGAAATGTTGAATATCCATCCTGTGGTAAATGTGGGAAGAAACACCCCAGTACTTGCTTGAAGGGAACAAGAGTCTGTTACAAGTGTGGTGAAAAAGGCCACCAAGCTCGTGATTGCAAAGGGAAGAAGGAAGATACCAATGTTTAGTACTACAATTGCATGGAGATGGGGAATTATGTAAATGAATGTCCTAAGCGCCAGGGGAACTTACCTCATAAAATTCCAAGGGATCAAGGCCAAGCTTATGCTATCACTACTGCTGAGGTAGAAGCTCCGAAAGACGTGGTGGCAGGTAATTTAATGGTTTCCTCAAGTTTAGCAAATGCATTATTTGATTCTGGATCATTGCGTTGTTTCATATCTTCCCAGTTTGCTAAGAAAAGTAGATATTTCCAATTTGATTTAACAAGGGGGTTGTCAGTTACAACTCCTAAGGGATGTATCATTGCAACAAATTTTTGTGAGTCAGTCCCCATTAGAGCACATAAATGTTCTTTATCGGCTGATCTCATCGCCATACCTATGATTGAGTTTGATATAATCCTCGGTATGGACTGGCTTTTAGACTATGATGAGATGATTTATTGTAGGAATAAAGAGGTTAAAATTCTTGATGATGATGATAAGGAACACCTTTTCTTTAGAGTAGAATCGTCATCACCTAATTCTTATCTAGATCCACCCCCAGTAGCTCAACTAAATTCAATTATTAAGGAGGAAGAGAATGAAATAACTATGGGTGAGGAAAGGAATGGTCAAATAGTGGATGTACCTGTTGTGAAAGAATATGTAGATGTATTTCTGGAAGATTTACCTAGATATCCTCTAGAACAAGGAGTTCAGTTTTCCATTGATTTAATTCTTGGATCAAGGCCTATATCGAAGACCCCTTATAGAATGGCCACTGTAGAATTAGTCGAACTAGAGAAACAACTAGAGGAATTGAGTAATAGAGGATTTATTCGCCCTAGTGTTTATCCATGGGGAGCCCCTATTCTTTTTGTTAAAAAGAAAGATGGATCTATGAGGTTATGTATCGACTACAGGGAGATCAATGCTATAAAAATAAAGAACAAGTATCCCCTACCTCGCATTGATGATTTATTTGACCAACTGCATGGAGCTCAATACTTTTCAAAGATTGACCTTTGATCTGGATACCATCAGTTGTGTTTAAAAAAGGAATACATTCCAAAGACAGCATTTCGAACTAGGTACGAGCATTAGGAGTTTACTGTAATGCCTTTTGGATTGACTAATGCACCCTCTATGTAGTTTTATTGGTTTAGTAGGTTATTATCAATGTTTTGTCTAGAATTTTGCCCGGTTGGCTAACCCATTAATGAAGCTCACACGTAAAGGGGTTAAATTTGTTTGGACAAAAGTGTGTGAAGAATGTTTCAAAGGACTGAAGATAATATTATTAAATGATCCTATATTGACTCTACCATCGTGGAATGATGGGTTCGTTATTTATAGTGATGCATCGAAGAAAGGACTTGGTTGTGTCCTTATGCAGAATGATAGGGTTATTGCCTATGCATCACGATATTTGAAAATTCATGAACAAAACTATCCTACTCATGATCTCGAGTTAGCAGCTGTGATCTTTGCTTTGAAGATATGGAGGCACTACCTCTATGGTGAAAAATGAGTGATTTATACTGATCACAAGAGTTTGAAGTATATTTTATCACAAAAAGTACTCAACATGAGGCAATAGAGATGGCTTGAATTACTCAAGGATTATGATTGTACGATACACTCCCACCCGAGGAAGGCAATCAAGGTGGTAGATGCTTTGATCAGAAAAGACCATGGAGTTTTGAATAGTATGAGAATTGAAAGGGATCCAATTTTCCTGGATCTAGTGAAGATGGACATGGGAATAACCAGGGAAGGTCAAACATCAATGCTTTTTCAAATGGTTGCCAAACCATATTTACTAGAAAGAATTAAAAGTTCTCAGACCGATGATGAAGAATTTCAAAAGAAGATTAAAGCTGTGAATGATGGGGGATTGAGAGACTTTGTGTATGAAGATGGAATTTTGAAATTCGGGAATAGGCTTTGTGTTCCCGATATAGCTGATCTAAAAAGGGAATTGCTGGATGATGCTCATAGTTCCAATTTCTCTATACACCCTGGGAGCACCAAAATGTATAGAGATTTGAAGGAACATTTTTGGTGGGGCAACATGAAGAGGGAGATTGCTGATTTTGTGTTAAGATGTATGGTTTGTCAACAACTGAAAGCTGGAAGGCAACAGCCTGGAGGAGTCATGCAACCTCTTCCCATACCGGAGTGGAAATGGGACAATATTACGATGGACTTTGACATGGGACTTCCAAAGAATCCTAGAAGGAATGATGCAATATGGGTTATTGTTGATCATCTTACCAAGTCAGCATATTTTCTTGCTATAAGAGAAGATCTACCACTGGAACGTCTAGCAAGACTATATATTAATGAAGTTGTGAGACTTCATGGAGTACCCCTATCGATTGTTTCTGATCATGATCCCCGTTTTACATCAAGATTCTGGATGAGTCTTCAGAAATCCCTGGATACTGAACTTCATTTGAGCACTGCCTACCACCCTCAGACAGACGGATAATCAGAACGGACTATTCAAACCTTAGAAGACATGCTGAGATCTTGTTCACTTGACTTTCAGGGTATATGGGATCAATATTTACCTTTGTTAGAATTTTCCTATAACAATAGCTTCCATTCGAGTATTCATATGGCACCATATGAAGCGTTATATGGAAAGAGATGTCGCACACCAACCTGTTGGGATGACGTTGGGGAATGAAAACTTGTTGGCCCAGAACTGGTGGAGGAAACAATGGAAAAGGTGAAGGTAATCCAAAATCACATCAAAGCAGCTCAAAGTAGGCAAAAGAGCTATACCGATACTCGAAGGAAGGATTTGGAATTTCAAGTTGGTGATCATGTTTTCCTGAAGGCATCTCCATGGAAGGGAGTCATTCATTTTGGTAAGAAAGGTAAATTGAATCCCAGGTATATTAGACCTTTCAAAATTCTAGAACGAATTGGGGTTGTAGCTTACCGATTGGCAATGCTGCCAAGTCTCTCCAAAGTTCACGATGTGTTCCACGTATCTCTGTTGAGGAAATACATGACAGACCCAACGTATGTACTCACCTATGAGGAGTTAGAACTGGAACCCGATCTGTCTTATTGTGAAGATCCCGTCAGGATTCTTGATACGAGAGAACAAGTACTGAGAATCCGGACAACGCGTCTGGTAAAAGTTTTGTGGAGAAACCATGAGATGGAAGAGGCAACATGCGAACCCGAGGAACTTGTGATGAAGAACCACCCGAGTCTTTTCATGCGGTAGTATTCTGGAAATTTCGAGGATGAAATTATTTGAAGGAGGGGATAATGTAACACCCCAAGCTTTTACGATACACTTCTCTTTGAATAATGTGATAGCATGTGTTGTACGCAACACCGAGTTCTAACACATCATAACTAATCAAACTAGCCGTTATGAATAGTAATACCTAATTTTTGAAATTATATATATTTTATATTTCAAAATGGACTTCATTTTTGGATTCGGAATATCGAATTTAGCCTAAGGTGAAGTTTTGGTACTTTTTGGATAATTTTAATATTTTGATGAATAGTGAAAATTACTAAATTTTAATTAAAAACAACTTTTTTTAATAGAAATAATTTATATTGATAAATTATGAATTTGAGTGGTTTTAAAGTATATTTAGAATATATTCTTACCATTTAATACAATGTTGGTCATTGGACATAATTTCACAATTAAACCGAACATAAACAAGTATCAATTTTTTGATAGTTATTATATCTTAAAAACACGCTTTTTGTTTTGACAGTGGGAATTAATTTTAAATTAATTTCTGCCACTTCTGTGTTTTGAATTTGGAAAAATGGATTCCATATTTGGAATCAGGATGTTCATATTGTGTAAATGGGTAACTTTTATTTTTAGACATTTTGAATAATTACTGCGGTAAATATTTTATTTACCATGGTTAAGGGTACATCCGGTAAATAAGGGTTAAAAAATAATATTATAATAATACTAAATTACCCTAAAACGTGTCCTAACATTATTGGTTGATACATGTTCGACCATAGGCATCTTTGGGTCGATTTTGGGACCCCATGAAGCCACTTGTAGGTGATAGGGACACTTTATTTTAATTAAGTTAAAATAAGTTCAAAAATGACATAAGCATATATCTTTTAGAAAACCGATTTTTACATAGGGTTATATATGATGTATTTTCGTCTATAAATATTCATTAAAAATATAAAAAGATTTCCTGCATAATGATTTTTTATTTATAATTTTTAGACATTAAATAATTTAATTTATTTATGACACATTGATGATGCAGTAATTCCCATAATAGTGACAAATTAAAATAATTGATATTATAAATACCCAAATAAATATAATTTGAGACTTTTATTGAATTACACTAATATTCTAGGTTAATATGACATATTAGGATTGATTTAATTGACTTTTTTGGAAGTAATAATTCTGTTATGAGTTTCACAAAAATCAACTATTGAGTAGTGTCAAAATTGACATAAAAGAGTTTTTAAAACAAATATTATATTATTAATTGATATTAAATTCCTAAAAATATAAGGATCGGCCAAGAGACATATATCATGATAAGTGTATTACTAATGGACCACTTGGGGGTCTCTTGGATTTATATGGTAATTTTATTAACCATATAATATAAAAATACAAAGAGACATTGTAAAAGTGAAACTAATTAACTTAGAGTTAATACTTAAAAGATAATGTTAATATAGTAAAACAAAACTGTCTAAATTCTATTGGTTGAGTGTTTTTCGACCCATCCCCACCTTAACCTTTTAATAATCAACTTTTTAGCCTTTAGAAACCGAATATGAATTTATTATAAATTAATATTTCTAGCTTTTCCAAAGGTGCCCCTCACCCCTCTTATAAAAGGGCACTCCCCCTTCTCATTACTTCACACCTTCAAAGCCTTTTGGTTCGGCCAAAATCTTCCCAAATACTCTCCCAACTTCCCTCACTACAACCTAAAGGCCTTATTTTGATCAGAAAGCCAACCTAAGGAGCCCTTTTGAACAAATCAAAAGGAAGAACCCGAAGAAGAGGTAATGATTTCACCACCCTTTTCCACGTTCCTTTCTTCTTCCACTTCCTCTTCCTTTGTTGTTACCATTCTAAAATAATAACTCCAGTATCATATATATAATGTGATGTTATTATAAATATGGTACAACCATATTCAGTATTCTATCCACCCTTGAATAACATGTCACCATACGTGCGTACGTACGACTTACCGTCTCCACGTCGTGGTGTAATTGTTATTCAATATATTATTATATGGATGGGTATAATAATGATGTGTAACTCAGGTAAATAATAAATATAACATGATAATGATTCTGTATATATGATATACTATCCAATTATATATTATTTTAATATCAAAAGAATGATATTGTCGCTCGTGCGTACGTACGGACTACCATCTCCACGAACGCGATGAGATTCATTCTCCATCATATCAATTCAAGTATAATTATCATTTGATGATTTAAAAATAATGTTTATGGACATGATATCATTCTGGATATGAATAAGATACAACCTATACATGAAAAACATGGCTTATGTAACAAAACATATAAAAGAAAATGAGTAAGCTAACACCTGAAACAATGATAATACTAAGATATTATTAACAAAGCAATGTTAAAAGATCATATATGATATCATATTAATATATATGATTATTGTATAATTTAATAACAATTATTTCACCATTATATAGAAGGTTAACCTACCCTCAACCAAGGAAAAGTACAAGGTAAGGGTTTATTTCACAATCTCTTCATTATCCAAGGTTGTTTATACGTAATAATCTACTGGGATCTCTTTATCATCCACATCCATGTTTCTTAAAAATGTATTTCAAAACCTTTTTACTATTTACAATAATATGGGTTAAAGTCATTTATACCCTTGTTTGACTTTTTATAAGTGGTTTATAAAGGAATCTTTCCGTCCTTTTCCAAACAAGGTTCTTTTTAACCTTTTCGACAGAATTAAGGTAAGAATGTTTTTTTTAACTTATACGGCGGGTGCGGTTGTTTTCCACGGTTATAAAATCGTAGAAGCTTCCCTTACAATCTTATAAGAATATTTTCAAAGAAAATGTTTTATTTCATAAATATATGACTCTTAAATAATTTAAAAATAGAAAGAGATATTTCTCTAAAAAGAGTTTTGATTTCATCTATGTCAACATCCTTTGATCGATTTTACGCTTATTTGATGTTGATTTATTATGATACAAAACTTCTATATTGTATTGAAGGTTTTGTGATATGTTTGACTTTGGATGTGCTATTTTTATACCGTTCATAGTTTATGGTGAAAGTATTGACATTTCATATGCTTTTTTTAATACGAATGTTTATGTTATGTTTAAACTTTTTCATATGGGAATGCATTGGACTTAATATTTGATGGGTGGAGCCCGCTATAACTCCTCGATGCATCGGTAGGTCTCATGAGACAAACTAGTGTCTTGGCACAAGGCCTTGGAAAAATTTTATTTGTAGTCTTGGCACGAGGCCTTGGCTATGTTGTTATGATAGTCTTGCATTATGCATTCCATCATTATGAAAGTGGTAATTGATATTGCATGTGATTATTCGATTAGTAGAATATCCATGTGAATAAGTAAATGGCATTATTTCATTTTATTTTTTCCATACTATATTGAAGTTCATGTTTAAAAGGCTTTTGTTTTTAGTTATACATTTCCTTAAATGTTTATTCTTATTTATTAATGTTTCCACTATATTGTTATCCTTACTGGGCATTTGAGCTCACCCCTTTTCTATGTTTTATTTTTCCCAGGATGTGAAGAAGTAATTTATGAATGACCTGCAGGGATAGTTTGTGATGATATGATTGTGGGATATGGAGACTATGTTTTTGTAGTAGTTTTTCACTTTATGATGTAATGTAAAACATTATTAATATATATAGTGTTTCCAAGGATACTAAACCAATCGGTCTTTCGAGATTTGATCTTTCTTGTGATCATGCCAATGTTATGTAATAAGGCACCGACTCTAGGTAACTGGGGTTGGGGCGTTACAAAATCCTTCCCCCCTTTTGAAAATTTCATCCCCGCAATTTATTTACCTATCGAATAAGTGGGGGTATTTATCCCTCATCGCATTTTCAGATTCCCATGTTGCCTCTTCAATCATGAGGGTTTTCTACAAAACCTTTACCTGATAAATTACCTTATTCCGCAACCCTTGCTCTCTATGGTCAAGAATCTAGACTGGTTGTTCCTCATAAGATAGGTTCTCTTCTAGCTAAACTACATCTTAACTCAAAACATGAGATGGATCTGGCATGTACTTCCTTAACATTGAATCATGAAAAACATTGTGTACCTGAGATAAACTCAGAGTTAAATCCACTCAGTATGCAACTGATCCAACTCTCTCCAGAATTTCATATGGTCTCATGAACCTTGGACTCAGATTTCCCTTCTTACCAAATCGAATCACACTTTTCCATGGTGAAACTTTGAGAAAAATATGATCACCTACCTCGAAAGATAGATCCTTCCTCCTCTTATCCGCATGACTCTTCTGCCTACTTTGAGCTATTCTCATGTGTTTCTGAATCAACTGAACCTTTTCTGCCATCTCTTCTACCAATTCTGGTCCCATCAACTTCATTTCTCCCACTTCATCCCGGAAAGCTGGAGTTCGACACCGCTTCCCATATAACGCCTCAAATTGTGCCATCTGTATACTGGAATGAAAACTGTTATTATAAGAAAACTCAACCAAAGAAAGATGTTGGTCCCAAATTCCCTGATAATCTATCAAAAAAGCACGTAGCATATCTTCCGATGTCTGAATTGTTCGTTCTGATTGCCCATCTGATTGAGGATGAAAAACTGTACTAAAATTAAATTCAGTACCCAACGACTTTCGAAGGTCTTTCCAAAAGATAGAAGTGAACCCGGGATCACTGTCAGATACAATGGAGAGAGGAACTCCATGTAACTGGACTATCTCTTTAAGATACAAATGGGAAAGTTGATTTAGGGAAAAATTATCTCGTATAGCAAGGAAATGAGCAGATTTAGTCAAGCGATCAACAATAACTCAGATTGCATTATTACCTCGAGGTTTCTTCAGCAACCCCACAACAAAGTCCATGGATATATTTCCCCATTTTCACTCTGGAACTGGTAAAGGCTGAAGCATCCCTTTCGGTAACTGTTTCTCTGCTTTAACCTGTTGACAAGTCAAACACTTCACTATAAAATCAGCAATATCTCTTTTTTCATTCCATCCCACCAGTAATACTCCAGCAGATCTCTGTACATCTTAGTACTGCCAGGATGAACTAAAAACGGAGAACTATGAGCTTCACATAACAACTCTCTCTTAAACTGTGAATCACAAGGTACACACAATCTCTTCCCAAATCTCAAAACACAATCATTATCAATGTTGAATTCAGGCAACTTACCCTTCTGGACCTTCTCTATCTTTTTCTGCAACTCGCTGTCTTTCTTCTGTGCTTGCTTAATTCAGTCTAATAGAGATGATCTCACTGATACCTGAAACAAAACAGAAGAACTTCCTGCACCAAAAACATCTATGTCAAAGTTCATCAAATCCATAACCAAAGGATCACGTTCCAAACACAACATTGTTAATGAAGCATTACTTTTTCGACTCAAAGCATCAGCCACTTTATTTTCTTTTCTGGGATGGTAATGAATTGTAAAACCATAATCCTTGATTAATTATAGCCATCTCCTATGTCTCATGTTCAATTCTTTCTGAGTGAATATATACTTTAAACTTTTGTGATCGGTATATATTTCACACTTTACTCCATACAAATGATGCCTCCAAATTTTTAAATCGAAAACAATAGCAGCTATTTCTAAATCATGTGTAGGGTAATTTTCCTCATGAGTTTTCAACTGTCGTGAAGCATAAGCGATTACCTGATCATTATGAATTAGGAAACAACCAAGTCCTTTCAATGAATCATTATTGTAGATAACAAACTCTCCATTCCTGGAAGGTAGTGCCAAAACTAGAGCATTCACCAATCTTCTCTTCAATTCCTGAAAACAATCATCACATTTTTTTGTCTAGATAAACTTAACACCCTTCCGAGTTAGCTTAGTAATTGGACTAGATAACCGGGAAAAATTTCTAACAAACCATCGGTAATAGTCTGCCAAACCAAGAAAACTACGAATCTCGATTACATTTGTGGGTCTTCACCATTCTTCCACAACCTTTGTTTTTGAAGGATCAAAAGTTATTCCATCTTTAGAAACAATATGAACAAGGAAATAAATTTGTTGCAACCAAAACTCACACTTGCTGAATTTCCCAAACAATTTCTTTTCTGTTATGGTTTGAAAAATAACCCTTAATTGAATTTAATGCTCCTCTTTAATTTTAGAAAACACCAAAATACCATCAATAAAAACAACCAACATTTCTCACCTGAGTCACCTGAGCCATCACTGCAACAAACTGTTTAGTTCTGATTCTGACCATCTCTGGATACTGATTCGAAAGATTATTGTACTCTGTATGCCTTCCTAGAAATGCTGCTCTGTTTCCTCTATGGAAAACCATTCTGAACAAACATGTCTTAGATGAAGCAACATGGTAATATTCAAATGCTATATCATTTCAATTTGACCATAAACAAATATTTTTGGATAATCATTTAATAGGATTCTAACTCTTAAAGTTATCTAAACCGACCTCTGATACCAACTATAAGGCCCCATCCTTAAAAATTACTTAAACTTGAGATATTTCAAGAATATACCTTGAGGATCTTTTCAGGTTTAGTGTTTTATAGAATTAGATCATAAAACATGCATTACATTCAGTATTTAAACAAAGTGGTTACATAAAAGATAGTATTCATTTTTTCCAATCAACGGAAACATATTTAAAATAAAACATGGATTCTTTCTTGACACTTCCTTGACAATATCATCATATCATGTACCCTTCCCTTGACCTGTGAAAAACATTTCAAGAACTTGGGATGAGCATAAAAAGCTTAGTAAGGGATATAAAAATATGGAAAGGAAACATGAGTACATGTATACATAAGAATCAATGAAATCATACTCTACTCATAAAACATAAGCAATTTAACATACCTTATCAAATCATGAATAAATCATAGAAATAATAAGACATAAAGGTAACTTTAGGCATTCATAACATTCTTACGTAAGGAGTAACCCTCTTGGTTACGTTTGGAATACCCATCACAGTAGATTCCCTAAATCTCTTCGGAGAAACCTTAACGTTTAACTCTGTCGCGTTACCCAATGCATTGGAGAGCTATATCGGGCTCACCCGCCCTTAGTTTATCAAGGAACCACCCGTCTTCATAACAATGCCCAAGAACCATAACATAATCGTATCATATAAAACATGCATAAAGGAAACATAAAATTTCCACTTTTCAATCACAAGATATCAATACAACACATTGATATAAAAACATTATGAAAACAATTTTCAATACCAAAATAAAAGAAAAGTAAAACGTGGGATTTATTTTTCATTCAAAAAAGGTTATGGCTTGTAGAGTAAGCCGAAACACAAATAATGGTCACGGCGGCGGAGAAGTCATTGTCGCCACATGCGTAAGAAAAAACATTCCTTTTGTCGTTTAGTAAAAATGATTTGTATAAAAAAGATTCATTTTGAATAAATGGAAAAGTCAAAGGGGTTTATACACCATATAAAATAAAGTTGTGTATAAAACAAAATATACCTCAATGAATTGAGATTGAGAAGAATTCCCTTACCTGAGGTCTGACTTGACTCGATCGCCCTTTAACCTCCTGAATAATAAACTTGAGTTAATTTATACTAGCCTAAGAACCTTTTTCAAGTTCATTATTCCTTTTATATCACTTAGTGCCATGTCATGAACACTATGTAATTATTTAAGTTAATAACGGTCGTTTTAACGATCATTGGTACTTGAGTCAAAAATAAACTCTTTATAATTTAAAGTGGTTCATGTATCCATTATATCCAAAGTTATAATCATGATGTGGATATAATATATATCATATATATCTAGTATATACATGCATTTATAATATTACATAATGTTTAGAGGTAAGAAATGAAATGCACCGTTCATGGAGACGGTAAGCCGTACGTACGCATGAACGCTACTTTCATTTCTATGTCATAATAATGGAATTAAAACTAAATGAGAGATATGTATATTTTAATTCTAGAATTATATTCATCATTTAGATGTAACATAAATAATATATATCCATTATATAAATGTACTTATAATAGTACATTACATTTGGGGATAACAAATGAAATGCACCGTTCATGGAGACGGTAAGCCGTACGTACGCATGAACGCTACTTTCATTTCTGTCTCATACTTTAATGGAATTAAAACATAATTATACATAATAGTATTATAATTCCAGTATGGTATCATATATAATATCATTAAATCTATCCTTTATACGTACCACATATGGGATTAACGAATCAAATCACTTTGAGGGGGCGGTAGTCTGCACTTCCTAAAATGAAGATACCGCGTATACCCATAATGGAAGCCATAAAGGTATTCCATAAATGAAAAATACAGAAGCTTAAGGAAAATATATACATATTATATATCATATATAAATATAGTGACATCTTAATGGCCACATTTGAATGTGTTATAGGAATATTGAACAATCATCGTTTCGTGAGGCAGAAATTCGCCATCCAGAGAAGCAGTATGTTCTTTAACCATTAGATGTAGGTGTGTGTAAGTGTAGCTCGAATGATTTTTATAACAACATCCTATTATATTGATTATACTGTAATTTTTACAAAAGAAATGAATAAAAAGAGTTTAGGGGTTGGAGAAGCAAAATAAAACATAAGAACACAAGAGAAGACACTACCATTAAATCGGGTAACTATTTTTGATTTGAGCTCAAAGGCTTCCTTGGGAAGAATTATGCCCAAAGTGAGGATTCTAGGAGTAATAGATGGATGTGGAGAGACAAAATGGGCCGGTGTTGGCTGAGCCAAATGCTTGATAGGTGTGGGTAAGGTGGTAGAGGTGGGGGGCCTTTTATAAGAGGAGAGGAGGGGCACTCTTGGAAAGTTATAAAAGGATGCTTTATTTTCAAATGAGTTTCGGATTTTAAAGGTCCCACATTGATATATTTCTAGGATAAGGTGATAAGGGTTCGAAATAAACTCATAAAATAGGTCTTTGGAAAGTGTAAGTCTTATATTTTATATTATCTTTTCATTTTATTTAAATCGTTCATTAATGAGGTAATCGCTGCATCATCATGATGTCATAAATAATTTAATTTATTTAATGTCTAAAAATTATAAAACAAATACTATGATGTAGGAAATATGTTTAGATTTCCAATGACTTTTTATAGACCAATAGATAATTTATTTAGACAAAATTAAAAATGTTTTACTCAGGTGATACATTATTTGTTATATTTAATTTTCTTTAAAAATAAAAAGATGAAAAGTCACTTTCACACAAAAGTGATTCCATGGGGGCCCCAAGTTTGGAACAAGGCATCCCATGGTCGGCCATGAGACAACCAGTATCATTAGGACACATTTTGGTGTCATTTTGTATTATTATGATATTATTTTATTAACCTTGGCTACCTGATTACTCATTAATCAAGATAATTAAAGATAATTACTATCGTTACTATTCATAATGTCCAAAAAAAAAGAGTCTTAATTACATAATTTGGACATTTTGATTACAAATATGGAATCAATTTTACCAAATTCCAAACATATAAATTGCAATAATTAATTTAAAAATAATTTTCGTTGTCAAAACAAATAGCAGGTTTTTTTGAACAATATCTATGAAAAGTTTGGCACTTGTTTATGCCCAATTCCAAAGTTAAATTAATCCCAATGACCACCGTTGGATTACATGGTAAAAATATATTCTATTTACACTTTAAAACCAATTAAAAAGATAATCTATCCATATAATTAAATTAGATGAAAAAGCAGTTTTGATGGGAAATGCAGTATTTTTCACTATTCATTAAAAAAATGAACATTGTCAGAAAAATACCAATAAATTATCCAATGTAAATTTCAATGTCCCAATCATAAATAATATGTTTATTTTGACAAATAGATCTTATAAAATTGTCAAAATTTTGATTTAAAAATGGTTTCCATCAAAAGGCAGTAAAACAGTTTTTTAAAAATATTAGTGTATTCCATGCTTAAGATTGGATTTATTCGCATTTTTAGCTTCTAAAACACTATATAATTCATAAATAGACATGGATAAGAATATATATTATTCATTAATAACTTGGTATGTTAAATACAGGCCTTCACCGCTCTCAATTTCATTGAAAATAACTAATTATTGAAGGCTTTCATGAATATTTTCTAGGTGATATTTTCTTGTAACTTGTCATGGACAATATATTCATAGATCTTCCTTCATAACACTTCATTAATATATGTATAAATTGTAACCATGGAAACCTCTCAGGTTTTCAAAAAGTATAAAATCCCCTTGATCCTCTCAGTACTTATTCTATATCCTATAGAACCTTATCACTATAAAATATTGGTGGATGATGCCTAATGAATTAAAAACCATTATTTAATTTTCATTTCAGTTCAACATTTTGACTGGGCCCGTATATTGGAACATTCAAGAAATTGTTTCCCCTATGACTAGATAACATAAACGATTATACTATGGGGATTTCTATAATACATAACCTACAATGTTCTAGATTATTGTAATTTCATGTACCATGATATATGAAATAAGATAATGTAAAATATTTTGGAAATAATATGATTACTCTATAGAAATTTGAATTTAAAAAATTGGAGAAAAGAGGGTAGGAAATTAAAAAAAGAAGATAGACAACCCTAAACTACTCATGGAATCATGAGGTTTGTCTTGAAATTAAGATATCTTGAAACACTCCCATAATACCAATCGTGTTCCTCTAGTCCTATATTTAGTTTATAAATAAACCCTAGAAATAAAAGGGTGATACATAGAATGATTATCCGGTTTTGGGAGTCTTGAGGATCTAATTCCAATTTAAAACAAACTTACATTGGTTAACCCGCATCCTCACTTAAAATTAGCTTTCTAAAAGGTTTGTAGTGGATTATTGATCACCATGGGGTAATTCTAAGAATGTTGGTATAATAAATAGTTTGGAAGGGAATTATTTCACCACAAATAGACATATGATATGATAGACTAAAATTAAATATCATAATAGATAACCAAAATATGTATCATATACCAAAATAATAAAAAATTCCACTTCCAATGCCTTAATAACAAGGTATCATTGAAAATCAAGAAGACCATCACAAATTGAATAAACAAAAACTCAATGGGTCTATCTTCATGTGACCACACGTGCTCACTATCCCAACCCACCAGATTGGAAATATGAGTTCATATTTCGATCCTCAACAAAACTCTATTCAATTTACATATATCTTGTATAAACATGGATATAAACATCCAACGGAAATGTAGTGTATAATAGTTAAAGCTCATAAGGATACAACCAAGGAATCTACACCATCTCTATAAATGTTTATCCATTAGTTATCATTTAACAAATATTTTTGGAAACATTTTTAATGGAAATAATTTTCCATTTAAAAAACACCCATTGGGTTAGTTTTTAATAACATGAAATTCCTTTCAAAATCATTTTATAATCAAATTAATAGGGAAATATGGAACCTTACATATGAAATTTTATTAAAAGAATAAAAAAATAGTTATCAAACATCTATATCTATATCATAACCAATTATTAAATAAAATTATCATAATATCATGCACAAAAGTCAATCTCGATGCAATGATAGTGGGAAACACATGATGCAAGGATCTACAGAAATAAAAATATATGATAAAAATTTGAAAAGTAGTCATCTTATGTGGATATAAATTATATGTTCCTTGGTACCTTAGAAAGTTTACCCCTTGCCACACTAGAATAAAGAGATCTCTCATTTTGATATCTGACTTCACTAGGGCTCATCCATGTTTATTTGTTCTACTATACCCAATGTCTCACTGCAAAAAATGTTTCTAGAACATTTTACAAGGAAAATACTTTTCCAATCAAATTCCACATTTCAATAAAACATTTATATTATGTTATTAAATCACTTACATTCTTGAAAACTCGTTACCCTTATAAAACCTTCTTTGAGGCATTATATCAAACATATATTGTGAATACAATCATGTTTTCAATAAAAACCCATGTTGAATACCTATTTCCCTTTCTCTATAGATTAAAATAAATTTCAATATTTTAATCAAACTTAAACTATCATAATAACATAATTATCACAAAGGGATATACTATATGATATAGAAACCTACATAAAGATTAATGAAAACATCTTATCCTTTTAGACCTGTGATGATAGATTAAGAGATACTATTCTCAAGAACCTAGATCTTATAAAATCTATTCTCAATTTCTATACTAGATCTAATGATTCGTTATCATTATAATAGAAAAATATTATAATCAATGGATTGGAAAGTATCCACTTACTGAAATATACTCAACATATATCAATGCTTCCCATTATCATAAACATCTACAACTAGGGATAAGGAGAGAGAAACGAAAGCCAATAAGAATATCACAAACTGAAAAAACAAATTGATATGCACCGACAATATTAAAAAGAGATAAACCTTAATTTTTGGATATATTCCATTTTATCATCTTACCAAATAGAACTCTCAATGTGCATCACTTATTGTCCTATCATTTCCCATTAGCTTACCGGTGGGTGAAGGTAGAATACATACATATATAGGTCTTCCACTATTTTTCCAATGGAGCATGTAGCCATGCAGTTGTTCTTTTGTTCTGTAGAATCTTGGTTATGGCCCCATACTACAAACAATAATCCAAACACGTTCTCTTAACCATTTCAAAACAGAAAATTGAATATTTCAAAAAAAAGGTTGCCCATACCTGATTTTTCATACCATGGTATGAAGTTATTTACATTCTAAATACAACTTATTTACTCTTAGAATGAATAGAGATAAAATATAAACTGTTATGTCCATAAAATATTTGATATTCTGTATGTTTTAAGTATTTTATTCATTAAATATAGAATTTAAAATTTATACTAATGGGTGGTAAGAACATATTTCACAATATTTGGCTGAACACTTTTAACAGAGATAAAACTATTTAATCCCCCTCCCCCTTTCAGGAATATTATATTTCATTTATCAATCATATGTAAATGAAATACATTATTCCATTTATTTATATAATAGTTATTCACAATCTCAACACAATATTGAAAATTAAATACAAAAAAATCTAAAATCTAAAATTTATCCCATCATAGAGTGTTCCTTAAATCTAAACCTTTATCGTTAGAACCCATTCTACCTTAATTATATCTTTTATAATTTTTTCATACTTTTCTTATAATCCCTTTTATATTTATAACATTTTTTTAAAATACAGCTAAAATAATACACGCTTCAAAATATAATAATTAAAATATATAATTTTTAAAAATAGACTAGACTCTCTATAAGAATTCTTTAGAAACATTAAGAAAACAAAAATATTACCTCTCAAATGGAAAATTTGTAAAAAATGAATGAATTTTCCTTGAATGTTATTTTTTCATTTAACTTGTAGTGAAGACTCTCCATGACCTCCTTTACTTTCTTTATATTTGAAATCATGATAAAGAAATTTCCATACTATTAGCGTGGAACATGATCCTGGACCACCCATGTATTGATCCACAATAATCTTTATGTTAAAAACATTGACTAAAATGTTATAAACTTCATTAAATTTGTAACTAACAACAGAATTTTGAAACAGTTATGATAGTGATTGAAAAAAAGAAATCTATGGGTTTTCATGTTTAAAAGGGAACCAAGTTCAATAAATCATTTATGTGCCCAATCATTTTGAGAACCTAATTTAATATTTAATATCTTTAATCTATTTTACAACAAAAAATAGGTGTTGACACATAATATTGTTTATTCTAAGATTTTATTGGATATAGCCTCTTTAGATAATCAATTATTTTCTAGGCATCCTTAGTCTTTTATTTCTTATAAATCATAGACTCTATAGAAGAGATCATAAGTTTAAAAACCTCTAATAAATACTTCGGGTTCATATTATTAAAATATAACTTTTTTTTGTGAAATATAATCACTAATTGTTTAATTTTGAACTGTTTCTTCTAATATATAAAATATTACCTCTTTTTTGAGAAAAATTATGAATTTTATGTACTTGTTAATATAAAAAAATCTATTTTGTTTTTTTCCAAAATATATCTTAATTTCATACAAGATGACGAAATTATCTATAATAAATGTTTTATCACGTGAGTGTCATGTTTTATTAAAATTAATAAGGATATTTATTAAATTTGATCCCACTTAATGTTTACAACAATTTAAAATTCATAAAATCTATTACTTTTCATGATTTATATTTCACTAGAAAATTATTATAATTTTGGATTCCTCTCACCACGTAGTGATACATGTAGCGTATCATCCCAATTATATAATATATAACTCTTGGATAGTTGAGTGGAAAAATCATTTTCCAATCCATCATACGGATAAACACAATATCATTCCTTTGTAATCCATTTTACAAGTTTCCCATCATAGTGTAACAAAAATAGTCTCCAGGAATAAGCGAAAAAAGTTAATCAAGGGAAAACATACATTAGAAGTACCAAATAATGAATCAAATAGATTCATCCATAACTTTATTTCTATACACATGGTAATCCATGTGAATACTTGTTTTTTATAACCTTCCCAACCAAATGATCATTTTGTAGTTTGAAACTTTTAATTGAATTTTACACTTATTATTTAAATAATATTTAATATTACTATCATATATCATGTTTATTTTATTTTTATTCATTTTTCTAATGTTTTACATTTGAAATATTATTCCCCAAACCAAATCTATAGGTTCAAACAATATTGATGTATAACTCATTGCATGGATAATTGTTTTTGTTACTCACTAAAATATAGAATAAAGATATATTCATACATATAAAAATTTAACATACTCATAAGCTATATAATTTTTTATAATGATTATTATATTTATAAGAAATTTTTAATCAAAAAATGTGAAATCCCACAATTATAGATAAAAACACCCATATTTATATAACAAGTCATAATCCTTTAGGAAGGGAAATAGTTTGACCCTAACTCCCTCTACTCCTAAATAAATTAATCAAGAGAGAATTTATCTCGTAAAAATTAAATAACCTAATTTGAAAAAACTATGATTAAAAACTAAACTAAGAAGAATAACCCAAATAACTATGTATGGTCAAGGTTGAAAAAATAATATCTTATATAGTTGTGACTAGAATGTGATATAAGGATTTAAAATTTCATAAGATATTGTTTAATTACAATTTATATTTATTATAAAATTTAATATTATAAAAAATTTATGAAATTGAATATATCATGGATGAAACCATTAAATAAATAAGAATTTCAAAATTTTAAACATGATATATCCATTTATGAAAAATTAGTAAATAAAATAAAATATTTCATAGATTGTTTTTAATAATAATGGACATTACATAATAATTAAAATAAAATTTTTACATTATTTTCATAATAAGTACTCTTAATATTATATATTAAATGGAACATCATTAGAAATATTTGATAATTTATGAATTATGAACAATTTTATAATTTGTTTATATTATGTAAATTTTTTACATAATATCAATGTCATATAAAAAAATATTTGTTTAAAATTTTGATCAAATAACTGTTTAAAACATTAGGACGAGGTTTAAGTAATTATCCATTTAAATCCCCTTAATTTGATCATTTTAAATTCATCAATATATATACCTAATAATTTTTTAAAATATAATTATATTTATATTATTACTTATTTTACAATTTATAAACACCTTATAAATTATAAATCATATTTTATAAACAATAAAATATTCATAATTCAATTGGAATGCAATTTGATTCAATAAAATTTAATTTAATTATTATCTTTTAATATTTTAAGGAATGTTTTAAAAAACTTAGAACAATTATTTAATAAATAATGAAATCAATTTAATTAAATAATAAATATACCCTTTTCTAAATTAGTAAATATTTACAAAATACCATTTATCATTTTTAGGAAATAATATTTGAATAATTAATTGAAATTATAAATAAAAATAAAGAAAAAATTATTTTTTTCTAATCATATTTTTGGATTTATACCGAATTATAAATTATTTTCATAATGATTCCTTGTGTTAAAGGTTTAAATTCTATCTATATTGTAATAAGATATTATAATTACACGAGGAACAACTAGATATTTATTTATTACTAATGAATATAAAATCAAATAAAATATCACTTTCATGTTATGTCTTCCACTAAACTATATATAATGGTATGAACTGTATCATATTTTTGATAAAATTATTTACTTTTCATAAAATAATAGAAGTAATTTTTTTTATAATGGGAGGTATTCATAAGGAATGTAATTTTTAAAATAAAAAGTTTTAGTATTTATCATAAATTTCAAAATTATATATCATATAAATCACTAATAATCATGCATAAATTTTTTTATCTTGATTTATTTTATGATTATTCAGTGATATGTAATATAATTTAATCATTTTTCATCTCTCATAGGATATTTTTTATCCATGATGCAGGAAAGATCTAATACCACTGTAATGATTCTTATGTATAGATTACTAATTAATCTAAGTAAATTAAATTAATAAAAACATTCAATATATGATTCCCATGAAAGGATAAAATAGACACATGAAATAAAGGGAAACAAACAATACTATAAACATGTAACGTATATCATGTATTCCACTAAAAAATTAACAATATATTTAATTTTGATCATTCTAGTGGAATATTTATAGACCCCACCATTGTAAGTATCCATGTACAACTAAATCATTCGTACTTTAGCATAGCATGTTTTTGTACATGTTTGAAAATATAGTAGAGATTTGAATTTGAAATTATAGGATGGCTCAAATTTTATTCAGAGATTCAGAACTAATTTCTAAGTGTTGGAATATCCTAAAGTAATTGTTTTTGAAAATTTTGTAATACCAAAGTGGATCCAAATGTTCTTGGTTTATTAAAAAAATCATGTTCGGTTTCTTCATATTTGGAGTTTTCTAGCCTAGGTTCATGGTTTCGTGTTAGCGGTTTGGGAGAAACTGTGCATCTACCTATATAACAAAATTATTTAATTTAAATATATATATTTCAATATTTTATTGTATCTTAGGTACAAAATTTTTAGGAATAGTTATGTATTCAATGGGATATCATGTGACTTGGTTTAGGAATGAGGCTTGGTGTATGGTTTGCTCATGGTTTTAGAAAAAAATAAGCAAAATGATATGGACTCAGAAAATTCCAATTCAGATAGTTTGAACTCGATTTAATGAATCATTAAAACGAAACATATGATAGAGGTGTTCATGGAATGATAATACTTCAAGGTTAGAACATTGTTTTTGAAAAACATTCAACCATATAATGAAACTCCGGATAGGTGTATTTTTTTACCATTTTCCCATGTCAGTTTTGGGATGAGAACCCCACATTTTCAAATCATCCACCTTGTGAATAACTTAAGAGACACCCATCATCCTCCCTTCTTAAACCTCATCATTTTTGTGTGATTTTTGGAATGTACATTGGTTATTTAAGGTAATATTTTCACACCTTACTTCATTATAGATCATTTAGGGTTTCTCTATTTTTTGGTTCCCTCTAACTATGGTTTATGATATTATTACACCAAGTCATGGTTGAATCATTTTATTATCATGGATATTTAAATATTCCTAGGATTAATACATCCCTAGGCACCAACTGAATATGACTTCTCAATGGTTTGATAAGGTATGTCACTATGTTTAATTTTTTATATGTTTTCAACATAAATTGAAAAAAAATCCTTTCTATTTTTGATTGTCTGTTGGGAATTTTTTCATCATAGACTAAGAATTGTTAGATGGTACCTTGGGGTTCTATTGGATGTGGTTTCTGTGTGTCGGTGGTGTTCAGTGAGAATTTTGATGTTAATCCTAATTGGATGAAATTTCAGAATTAACTATAAATAACTATAATTAATTAACTATTATTACTAGGGAATTCATAGGTGACTCAGAGCATAGGTGGTGACTTATTAGACTAATATGATATTGGGTGGGGTTAGGTAGTGATTTTCCTGCTGGTTTAAAAATATAAAGCACTTTGAAATGCGGTTGGTGTTCATTGGTAGAAACCCTATGGATATTAGGTATCTTTTATGATTCATGGGACATGTAGTAATTACACCTATAAGTTGCCCATTTTAACATAATTTTTTACTCATTAATTAATTGTTATCTAAATTAAGATTCCCTAGGTAGAATAAAGATTCATGGCCATATTTTTCCTTATTCATGGGCCTTATGCTTTGGTCGCCAATGGATGAGTCCTAAAATATTTAAAATAATTGAATTTACGAACCCATTGAGAGGGGATATACTAAATAAAAATAATTTCATTTTAGTTAGTGGTTTTAATGTAGGTCCCCATGACCTTTTTCATAATGGAAGGTGAAGAATATATACTATTTTTCCATTGTGGGTAATAGAATTACCATGGGTTATAGTGGGTGACCGACCAAGAGTGACCATGTAGTTTGATATTATTTTAATTAAATATATATGTTGGGTTTTTTATGAGGTATACCATTGTTAAATATACTTCCATATACAAGGTAATAAAATTATAATTTTTGGGTAATGAAAACTATTGCCTCACAGAATGATGTTGTTAATTTTGTACTTTACAAACTCTCATGGGTGGTAATTATAATGAAAATATATTTTATTATTATATATGTGATATTTATGATTTCATTAGAATTATAAAATAATTATAAAATATTACTTCATACTTTTATTTTGGTGTAAATACGATAACATCATTTGTGGAAGTGTGGACTACCGCCTCCTCAGAGCGATGTGATTCATTCAAACATTACATGAAATGAATTGAGGTTGATTTTAGTGGAATTATATGATATATATGGCATAATAAGGATTATTTAATTATATGATATATATACTCATATTTCATTTACGTTCCATCGTTCAATATAGTAAGAAAACAGAAACAATATTCATGCATATGTATGACCTACCGTTTCCATTAACAGTGAATTAATTTTCATACATCTATATTCTATAGATTATTATTATACAAATATAGTTAATATATAAGATATATATATAATTAATTTCATTCTTTAAATCATGATATATGTATATTTACAGAATATAAAAAATTATGGCATATCTGAAAAACAAAGGGGATATTACATGAAAAATAACCTTAACAAGGAAGTGGTAATATGTGGGTGATATAAAGCCATATATAGTATTAGATATAATAATAAGTTTATGAGTAATATTTATAACAAACTTATATTTTTTACATAGGAGGGTTGAATGAGTGCAATGAGATTCAATACTTAAGGTAAAGTGATGTCTAGTCTCACTTTTATTTCTGTGAGATTTATGCCTTATTCAACACTCGTTTCATTTTTGTGGTGTATATAATTCCCAAGAATATATTATCTGATTTTTATAATTAAATATATGGGTACATACATTTTAATTTTATGAACTCGCCTTAATGGGGTTTATGTTCTAAAATTAACCAATTCATTAAAGTAGTTTTCTTACAATTTTCCTTATTTGATACATATTATATAAATTTCAAAAAAATCATATTATCATGAAATGTTTTTTAAAATGTTTTAAATGGTTCCCTTTTAATCTCATTTTCATTTTAAAGGTATTTTAAAAATGATATAGGCTTTTTAAATACTCTTTTATATGGTTTAAATATATTTTCTAATGAAATGGTTTTCAAAACAATTTTAATATTTTATTATAAGTTTTCAAAGTGTTTTAAAATGTTTTGAAGCCTTATTTATATTTTTTGATGTTTTTATAAAAGAAAAGGGGTTCCAAAAGGTTTTATGTTTTAAAAATACATTATAATAGAAAAAAGGATATTTTCATTATAAAAAGTTTTGTAAATATGTTTAAAAATTATTTTTCATCTAAGATGACATCTATTGGTGTTAGTCATGCCCTTCTAGAGAAATGATCCAAATTTTCCAATCATATTTTTCCCAGAATGGATTATGATTTTATAGAATAGTGTTTATGATAACTGTTTCATTTTTATTGGTAACATGTTTATGGAACCTATTTCTTCTTCACGGGTTATATTTTTATGAAACCTGATTCTATTCAAGGGGAATTATTTGATGAAATGATTATAAAATATGTATATTTTCAAAGGTTAATATATTATTTCATGTTTATTAAATCCATTTCATTTGTTGTCTTCTGATATGATTGTTTATGATTTTGTGGCACATGTATGTATGATTTTTTAATGAGATGGGTGTTACCTATATCCCTCTCTAATTAAATGGGTAAATAATTATATCTCATTTGATAATGATGGGATTCCTGTTGACATGATTGATATTGTGTAGAAGATAGGGATTCCTCATCCACTATAAAAATATGGGGAAACCTGATCCCTTAAAATTAAAGGACTATGACTTGGGATTGTGGGGTGTCCCACCCATTAGGTGAAGTCCCCATGAAGATGTAACGATGTGGAAAACTGATCCACTATGGGAAGATGGGGAAATATGATCCCTTGCCAATAAGGGGTCGTAATTGGGGATGGTGGTGTATCCCTACCAATAGGTGTAGTCCCCAAGAAGTGGCCTGATAAATTCTAGAAATGTGACTTTAATTGTAAGGAATGATATTACATTTTCATGTCCATTGAAACAATGTAGTTATTAATCCTATGTAGTGATTTCACGGATTATAATCTTTATTGCTTTATGATTCATGCATCCTGAACTGCTAGCCTTTATTCCATGATTCATTTTTAGGATCTTTGATATGTAGGGTGTGATCTTCTAATGTTAGGATCACATTATTGTACCCTTACGATCGTCTTTATATAAACATATCATCATTGTTTACATTTAATAATATATGAGTTCACCCCTTTTATGTTTTATTACCTAGGTTATGAGGATATTTTTTATGTATTATCAATCTAAGAGGGGTGGTAGTCTCGGTTAACCTAGTGAGAGATTTTGTAACTCGGTCACATACTAGTGTTTATGTTTCAATGTTTCCAACGATGCTAAAATAATATTCTATTTCAGTTTCACTTTGTGTAATATTCTAGTTATTCCCTCAAAATGATTTAACTTCTATGTATGTTAATATATGGATGTCATAGAATTTTATAAAAAATATTCGCTTCATATTTCTTTTCAGAAAAGTCACTAAGTACCTCATTTGGGAAACAAAAAAAAGATTCCTTTCAAAATATTTTATATAAAGTCATAAATGGTTAATAATTAATTAAAAAATTCCTAGAATAATAGTGTAATCCAAATTTAAATCATTTTTAGAAAAAAATAGTAGGTATATGAAAAAAAGAGATATAAAGGAAACTTTAAATGAATATTTTTTAAAATAAAGTCTCTTACCTTGAGTATGAATCACTTATACATTCATTATATTAGAGAATATTAAAATTAGAATAATTATGTAATTAATTTAGAAGAAATTTAAATATTAATATTCCTATTATATCACATGTTACCATATTATACATAAATTCAGAATCATTTAAGATCATGTTAGATGTTTCTGATGATATTCAGCTCATATATCAGAAATAACATTAGAGGGTTGACTGTGGTCAAAAGGTTCATTACTCCATCATATATATAATAATAATTCTTAAATAGTCACTTTTTTATACAAAATTCATAATATTAAAACAAATAAATATCTGTGGTTATAAAAAATTAACTACATTACAATCATGGAGATAATAGCTGTTATGTAAACATTAGTAACATTTCCATTTATCAAGGATCATTATGGAATGAAGGTAAGTATTATTTTACTCATAAAAAATTATCATCATATCATATATATCATATTATTTTCAAAAATATACATATATATACATCATCCTTGTTTTTTGGTTGTGAATAACCAATCACATCGCTTCGTGGTGGTGGTGGTAGTCCACATATATGCATAAAGATCACTATCATTTTCAAGTTTATTGTAATTTCATAATATATTTTTTATATTACCAATAAATAAGGATTAATATTTCATTAAAATTATATGTATAACATAAATAACTCATTTTAATAAGTCTTGAGAGATAGCGATGGAAAATGAATTATATCGATCTATGAGGTGATAGTCCTTCGTACACACAAATGATGAATTCCTCGCCCATTTGATAGAGGTTAGAAATTAATATAGGTAACAATGTTAACATAATAAAATACCAGTATGTAGAGGATATAGGTGTTATCATTATAGAACAGTAAATAAATTTTTTAAATATATGCAAAAAGATAAAAAACAAAATCATGCAGATAAAGCATATATATATTCTTTTGAAAATATACATTCCATAACACTATATGGTGTTTAATATTTGTATTATACCTATAATAATTACTCTATAAGGATGGTATTGAATTTAAGAATGATTTTGGGTAGATATTGTCTGAAAAATTGGTATTATGTGCCAATTATTGAGAAGAAGAGCTTCCCTTTTATAATAGAGTAGAGGGGAACTGTTGTAATTTTATAAAATATTAAATTATTATAAATTAATTACAAACTAAAAATAGATCTGAAGTGATTTATTTTAAAGTTATAATGTTTTTGGTTAAAATTTCCTTACAAAAAAAAATTATACAATTTTTTACTATGTTTTATTCTTATATATTGGTTTTAACCCCTTGTTACGTCTTTTTAAAGTTATCCAAAAAATAGTTTCTTAGACATTAAGGGTATTGATAATTAATATAAATAAGGAAATGTCATATAAATGGACCAAAAATGATTTTATAAACCACATATTAATCAATTATAATAATCTACGAATTTTTGGACTTTTATATCATTTAATAAAATAATATTATTTAAAATATATTTGTAATGTCAATTTGTATGACTATTCATTACTTTGAATTTATAATCATCAATAAAAAAAGTAAAACTCAAAAAAAATGTAATTATACCTCTAATATTTTTAATACCATTTATTATATTTTTTCATTAATTGAATATTTATTATGTCAATATTCTGTAGGAAATAAGTTAATTTTTTCAAAACTAAAAATTAAAAATAATATACAATGAGGAAGATAAATAATTTATATTTCAAAATAACATTTGTTACCAAAAATATCCTATCATAATATCTATTTTTATATCATTAGAGTTATTAAAGACTAGAGTGTAGCATTTTTTTCTTTTCAATAAATCAAATATTATAAATTTCATAATCTCTTCCCCATGGGAAAAGGAAATAAAACTGAATCATGGACTATTATAGATAAAATGGACACATCTAATAAATTTTAGGAAAGTTTTACTATGATTTTATAGTCTGTACCATTTCTTAAACATCAATTACTGAATTTACACTTTTGTGGTAACAAAAATTAATAAGGGTACAATTCATATTGAAAAACAGGTAATGATTTTCTAAAATTTTAAGACATGATTAAAAATAATGAATATATTTTTCAAAATTCAAATCTCAAAAGTGGAATAATTTAATTTTAAATTAAATTATAAAAACGCAACAGAATACAATTTTTTTAAAAAAATACCCTTTTTTGTAAAAAAGTTATTTATACTAAATTAATTAACAAAATTCATTACAAAAACCATAAATGGATTATTATTTATATAATTTAACTAATTAATATTTAATATTATGCCAAAATATAAATTATTTTTTAAAAAAATGTTGGAAAATATCGTTTTCAATTAAAATGATTTTTTTCCACTGTTTGACGATAAACCAAAATTTTCATAAAATTATCAAAACATCATCGTAATATTATTTTTACATACTGAATTCAAAAATAAAATTTATTTACTCAAATAAAATTTCTACAATTTATAAAATAAAATTATGGTATTCACTCATAAAAATTAAGAAAATACATTTTTGAAGAAATCATATTTATGAAGAAGATAATTAATATTAAAAATGATGAGATTATTTACAAATAATTAATTGAAAAATTATAAATAATAGAAACCTTATATATATATTTCATAATTTTTTCATTACTATAAATTCAATCATATTTAATTACTTTTTTATAATTCTCACATTAAAATAAAATTAATTCATTGTTCGTTCATGATTGGTGTTGCGTGACTTGTACGTGATTGAACATTGCCATTATTATAAAAAATATCTGGATATTAAAATATAACTCTTTGAAATATAATTAATTTTACTGTCATATTGTATTTCTAGTAAAATACTTGTTTTCTTATCATTTTCATCTCTTTAGGAACTCAAGATTCTAAAATTTTGAGGAAAAACTAAATTTATATGTCTCTTATGTCGAACTCCTTTTTTTATCCATGTTCGTATTTTCTAAAATATATGTTAACAATGTTTTACATTTCAAATTGTTGTTTACAAAATCAATTCCCATGTTTTACTTTGAAATTTTTTTAAAATAAATCTTCTTATTGAGAGCGCTTTTACTTTTTACAGAATACGTGGAAAGTATTATTTTTCTAACATGTACAACATGAATGGAATTTTAATTTTTCACAAAAAATAAATTATTCCCATCTGCCATTATGATTTTTGACATTTATTAATAATGAAATTGCTTTCTTAAAATATGGTAATTTTTAAGATACTAGATAATTGATTTCGAATTAAAAGGATATTTTTATCGAGAATTTTTTAATGATATTCTATGGAATTTTTTTTCATTAATGAAAACATCCTTTAGTGTTTCTTATATTTTATTGTGTGTACGATCCAATAGTACCCCCATTATTTATTGAATATATGGTTTAAGGTTATGATTATGATATAAAGATTTTTTTTAAACCTATTTAGTTTCCACACACTTTTACATGAAGAATCAAAAAAAATTTATTAAATCCATATCATTTACATTAACAACTCTATGATTAAATTTTTATGAATCTTATTTCAATTTTCATGGGAAATGAATTAATGAATGATTTATTATCTTATTTCACATGAATTGATGGATTATTTGATGGGTATAACCTATATATCCCTCCAAATCGTTGGGTAATTTTTTATATCTCATAAAATAATTATAGGAAATAAAATTTTGTTCTTGATCCAATAGGAGAGACATGATGATGTGATTGATACACTATATTAAATAGGTTATTATTCATGATCCATTGTGAAATGATAAATATCTATTGATTCCTAATCCCTTATGATTTTGATGGTCTCAAATCATAACCATGACATATGAAATGGTTTCAATACTTATGATACTGCCGCACTTATATTACATGAAATTATCATTCATGAATCAATAATGATTATTTACCACTCATATGATTCATGAATTTTCAAATAGTAGTGTTATATTCCACTAATCACATTTAATATCCATGATAGTATGGGAATGAGGATTATATGTTTTATTCATAATCGCATACCATTTTCATATATTATGTTTTCATGTGGTCATCAGTTGATATCTTCCATTTTTACCCTTACAGAGAATCAGTGATCACCATTTCATAGGTATCATTTCTCGAGGATATAAATATTGTTTTTAGTAGGGTATTTCAATAAACTATAAAAAATTCAAATAACATTATTAGAGATGTATAAGATCATTCATGAAAAAAAGGTTTGAGAATATAGTGTCCAAAGGCACAAAATTTTTATGGTCCTCAAATTTTTTTTCATATAAATATGATATTCATCTACTAAAATGTAACATATATATATGAAATTCATGAGTATTTATATAGAATCAGAATTGTTTCATATGAAGTTGAACAGAAATAGAGGAAAAATTCTATGATTTAAGAGTCATATCATATTGATAAAAATGAAACATTAGAAACTATCCCAAGAAAATAAGGAAATAATGTTATTTAAAAAAAGTGGGTGTTCATAAATAAGGCCAATGAGTATGGATAAATTTATTGAAAAAAGATCAAATTTTTTGAAAAGGGTACCCATATGTCGAAGGATTTGAATTTGAAGAAACTTTTTCTCATATTGTGAGACATGAAACTGTATGAATATTTTTGGATGTTGATTCACATGGTCATTAGAAAGTATATTTTATTGATGTTAAGTAATCTTTCATAAGGGGGTAAATTGAATATAAATTTTACATTGAGAAACCTAGTGTGTTATTACTTGGTAAACATGGAATCATGGTGTTTTAGATGAAGAATGATTTGTATGTGTTGAAATAGGATCCTCATATATGATACTCTATATATGTAAATTTCCCAAAGAAGTTGAATTAATTAAATAAAATATTTATAATAACTTTTATATTAAGGAAATAATCATAGGTTCCCTTATTGTCATTATTTATATTGACAATATAATCTGTTCTTATTGTAGTGATAAAATTATGTCAAATTTGTTGAAATGAATGTATAATAAAATTTAAATCACTATAAATAGAAGTTAACCTTATTTTTAGGCATTTTAATTAAATAAAATATGAGATACATATTTCTAACTCATTAAGAGGACTAAAATGAGTTATTATGATGGTTGGGAATGACAGATTACCAGGAGGTTTCTACTCACATATTTTTAGAAATGAAGTTGTGTGAATATGAAGTTGGAAAGAGTTTTAATCATAATGACATTACTTTATAAAGATTACTCTATCATTATGCTTCAAGAATAGAAGTTTTATATGTTTTTACATTATGTGTTAGACATTACAATGATCCAATGTAGTTAAAAATGATTTAAACAATATTAGTTATGAGGCATGTTAAATAAATATAAAACTATGGGATGATGTATAAAAGAATTAATGTGTTAAACATTCTTGGTTTCACTAATACAAATGGGATGTAGAATGTAAATATATAAAAAAACCATAGTAGGAACATTTTTTAGGATAATGTTGTAAGAGATAGAATTGTAAGAACCAATGATCTATAACTTTGAGCACAATGAGAGAAGAATCTATTTCAACATTCTATATAAATGCACATTCATATTATGTTTTATTTCATCAAATAGAATGTTACTTATAGAGATGTTATGCTTTAATATATTTCAACTACGTAGAAATATATTATGTTTTTACCAAATATATGATGATAAAACATGTTAATCCTCCTCAAAAAATATTTTAATGTTTATAAGGAATCTCCCCATATTTATATGGATATTTTTGTCGATGGGGGAGAGAAAGTTAAAATTTGTAAGATGGTGTTAAACTCATTCTATTATGAACATCAAGTAATTGTTATCAAAAAAATTTCAAAGGAGAGGGATAAGGTGGATTTTATATTATCATGGATATAAAATTTTTGATCAACGAGAGATATAATACCTTGAATCATTGCTTTATCAGGTGGTGTGGTGTCATGAAATTTACTTTGAGAAAGGTTTTTGTTTGATTTAAGGGTTATAAAAGAGTTATTTAAAAAAATTATAGATGTTATGAATGTTATAAACAACTCCAAAGAGTAATATTTAATATCTATTCACATTATTTGTAATTTTTTTATTATTTTCATAATATCATATTTTGAATGTTCTTGTACATTAGGTTAGAGTGATTTATTATAGTTTTTAAGATTTTATTGATAATTTTTTTGGAGGTGGATAATAATGTTTTCTTAACAATGTTTAAAAACATATCTAAAGTCATAAGATGATATTGAAATCATCAAAATTATGAACATCATTAGGAAATTGTGATCAATTAAATTTAAATATTATTTTATATAAATGGAACATATTAACACATTTGATGATACACAATGTTAAAATATAGATTAGAGATGATGATACCGGGTAGATATTTAAAAAGAAAATATGCTTCAAAGTATAAATAAAATTTTAAAAGTCCTAGGAAGGTAAATTTTAATCCTTGATATGATGAATTTTAAATTGTAATAATATTTACCTGGTTGACTTCGAATGATTCAGGTTTACCAAAAAATGTGAAATTATGTTTCCACAAAAAAAAATTAGGGACTTTAGAAATATGAAGATCTTATTACAAGCATTATGAAGCGAGATGTTGTAAAGATAGGAGTGCCCTGCTGAAAGAAGGATATCAAATAATATTCATTAGATGAAGATCGTTCTGATATATTTTTATACAGAACATACTAGTCCATGTATATAAGTGTTTATAAATAGATTTACAAATGATATCCGACATACACACTCCCAATTATGTCATAATTTTTTATATAAAAAACAATTGGTGTCTAATCAGATAAAGAAAGATATAGTTTAATATTGATAGGTCAAACACTATAGAATGATTCACCAGACGGATGAATAATAGAAAAAATAAGATGAATTTATCTGATGGAAAATATTTTTTGAAGTGAACCAGTCATATTGATGTTAAAATAAAATAGGGTTAATTGGTTGATGTTTTATTTCATGGAAGAGCATCTGAAAAAAATGCAATGTCATCAGATGGAATATTATTTGAGAATTTATTGGAATCAATCATGTGTTCTAGGTTGTGTACGATGTCTTGAGATGAGGAAAGATGGAAAAAATTGATAGATATCAAATAAATATTTTTAAAAAAGTTGAATGAAGAAACATGAGAGTCATCATTATATATAATAATATAATGACAATTTTCTGAATAAGTACTATATCCATCATACCAAGTAAATATGTTAATGCATATAAGATAGATGTAATTTAGATATGGGAGACCATGGTGGAGAAGTTCCTATTATTTCACCAGAAAAAACATATCAGATGGATTTCATAGTATCTTTACAAATCATTATAAAGTCATTATCATTGGCGATATTGAAGTTGACCATTCAACAATTTTTCATCATTACTTGGTTAAGTATGATTGAAGATGTTTCTTAATGATGAGTTTAGGGATGTCAAAATATATTGATTCAGTGTTACATTTCTATGAATATTAACAGATATTATAGAATAATTTAGAGGAATCCAAAAACGTTAAGTTGAGTGGGTGTTTAATAATTTTATTTTTTTAAGTAGACAAATAAATTTTATTTCCCAATATTTTATGTTATGTGAAATCCTATATAAATGGGTTTATGTACTACTCATTCTACTACTATTTCAGCATGTTATAATTCAATTTGATGTTGAATTTTCAGTATTCTAAATTTCTAACTAGGACAACACCTATTCAATGTTTTAGTAGACCAAATAAACATGTAGTGATTTGTGGTACGAGACATATGTTCCACTCAGAAAACTCTTACATATTCTTCAGTTAGAGATACCAGATATAAGTTATATTAGACAATGTTTGTAAATAATGTGTAAGGAATATTTTTCTCATATGATATCATATAGATAAGTGGAACCATCTCATGAGGTGCACTAGAAAATGTATATCAGAAGAAGGTAGAAGGTAAACTATATGATGACCTCAGATGGGGATTTTTTTGATGAACTTCTATGAGCTAATAAAAAAATCTAAATCTATAGTTTTGGATTAGTTTTATAAGAAAAAAATATAACTAAAATGAGCCCATATAATTTTATTTTATCAGATAGAATGATTTTGACAGTACATTGATCAAGATATAATCACTTCATATTATGGTGAATCTCAATGGATTGATTAGGGTCACTGTGACATAGATATAGTCACCCACTTCGATGGAGAATCATGTAAATATTTTGTGATCTATATTACTTTCACAAAATGGTATTAAAAATGAATGTGGTTTTTATAATGATGAAAAGTATAGAAAAATATAAAAAGTTACAAGGGATAATTTCTAATAGGGAATAATTTGTAAATAGATTACCATTGATTCTCCCCCCTCTTAGTGGTTCTTCAAATCCAAAATAACAACATAATGTAACCTTGGAATTTTTTAAAAGTTTATAAAAGTGATGAGTTATATCTAACAAGCTTGAAAACCAATTTTATATTAAAAAAATCATTTTGGAATTTCATCAAAGATATAAATTGCATAAAAACAATTCAATAGAGAAAACCCATTTAAAAAAATTTTCAATTCAACCAATGATGAAATTTTACAAATCATCCCTCATTATCATCAAATTAACAATTTTTAGAAGATAATAAAAGGAAAACACAATATTGATAAGATTTTTCAAAAGAAATAACCATTTTAAAGATACTTTTACATCACCAAATAGAGGAAACTAATATTCTATAAAATATAGTGTTTGAAAACAATTTACCTAATTATTAATATGCTTAAATACATAAGAAACAACATAAATTCCCCTCTCAACACCCAATAAATGTCTATTATTACCTATTACTATTCAAAAAATCATGTATAGTAGAGATACAGAGTATATTTAGAGAAGAACCAAGGAATGGAGGGGGGAATAAAAAATACCATAATAATATCCACTCAAATCGATTAAGTGTTTCCAATAGACCAAGGGGAGATCCTCCTAGATAATTATGAATGTGCAAGGTCGATTTGATAAGATATTTCATAGATATATTGGTAAAGAAACATGTTCAAAATGTAAATTTTTATTTTTTAATAATTTATTTTTTTTCACCGGGTTATGGAACATAGTTAGAAAACTATGCACTAACCATGTTTTTGATACTGTCCCCTGAAAACCAAAACTCATGGTTGCATGGGAATAACTACATTGTTACATAAATCATACAAAGTCCATCCAACTACCTCTGGACCCAAACAGATGCATCCACATGGTCTACCTAGGAATCTCTCATGGTTATAAAAATCATTCTATAATCATGATAAACTCCAATGAAACATATAAACACATTTCACATAGTTACCAAAAAGATATAAATAGATTTGAGTATACTATTTTCATGGATTTTTTCTCCCAAAAATAATAATTTTCACCCCCCGTACCCATTAAAATATTTAAAAAAATTAAAATTTCATGTAATTATGATAATAAAACATATTTATAACCTGAATGTTGTCACACTTGGGGTTCCAAGATTTTGGAAATTTCATTCTTAAGTCCATTTATCAAAGATAACCACCCACTAATTGATAACTCAAATTCACATTTAATTAAAAACTCCAATAAAAAATATAGTATTATGATATATCACAAAAAAAGTTGTAGAGAAAAAATTAATATCCATAAATCACTAAAATACCAAAGATATCGTGTATGAAAATCCATGTGATATACTTACTGGGTTATCGAGTACACGAAGACAACCCTTTCAAACACATGAGTATATTAAGTATTGATTGGAAGGAATCTTACTCTGGTTATCCTTTAAATTTCACCATATCATTTTATACTCAATGATGAAAATTGGTTAGGGATTATCTAAATTCAAAATTTTAGAGATCAATTATCATTTCAAGCCACAAATTAAATATCTATATAGACATTTTTAATGTCAACATGAAATAATGATAAAGATAGGTGTTCTTATAATCAATATACCTATTATATTTAAAAAAATCATTTATGAATAATTAACAAAACAATATATATTATTCTATCTAATATATTGTATATGATATACTTCTAGATCAGCATTTGTTTCTATACGTTTTGGGTTTTTTAAACCTATTACATCTAATGTCATGATGTCAACATATATAATCAACATACAACTATTTATATGTTAAATATCATTATCCTTCAAACCCATTTATCAAGATTTTACTTGAAATCAATATTACTATTTATATTAAAATAAATAGATCATCCTGAACAAGTTTAGAAGAATGTAACAATTATAATAATTTAGTAACTAAGTGAAACTGTATACATTTATCCATTTCTGATATTCCATAATGTATTTTAGGAAATTATGTAAAATTCTCATTGTACACTGGTGGGTATAATCAATTTTATGAGGTATTGATATTGAATTTATAAAGCATTGTACAAGAAACTATTTTAATTTCTCATTACTTATCCTAAAATCATTTGTACATGAAGTTAAACTCACATTACCTTAAGACTAGTGTAATATTTTTTTATTATTAATTGAACTTCTATAGTTTTAAACATGCTCTAAATAGCTTAAATGAAATTGTATTATTAAAAAAATATATTTTATATGAATAATAAAGATAAAATTTCTTACAGAACAAATTAGGATAATATATAACACCTCATGAATTTCCATGCTAAAAGGTCTGATGTGCATTCTCAATTACTCCAAGAAGGCGATGAGCACCTATATATCATAAAAATTTAAGAAGGGAATGATTTCTCCCTAAAAAGACACATGATAAGAATGAAGAAAATATTGTATCACTCAAAATAACTAGATTATTTTTCATCTGTCAAAACAACAACCAAAGGTCACATAATAAACTAGAAAACAATGTATAGTTGCCAATCATAATGATTATCAAGACATGAAATCAAAAAAACCCATAGTTCAATCTCTATGTGGCATCACATTACCACCTTCCAACCCACCGAAATGGAGCCATGATCTATGATATTCATCCCCTATAATCAGTTGTTAATTTTACCTTTATCAATTATTTTATAAAAAATATTGAATGAAAAAAGTAGGGTGTGAGGACAAATGCTCAGTGAGATACCACCAAAAAATCTCTACCAGTTCTGCCACATGCATCAGTTAATTCTTAATTAAATCATATTTTTGAAACAATTTAAAATATTTTATTTTCCATATCCAAATTATTTTTTGTTCTTTAAAAAAAAAGTCATTCCTTTAGAAATAATTCAATAATACAATCCAAAGGCTAAAATGACACATCACTTGTCAAAAAGAATAAAAAATAAAAAAAACAATTTCCAAGAATCAATATATATTCCATAATCATATCATAAAATATAAATATCAAAATATAATTCACATAATTAAATTTAAATGAAACTGAAGTAGTAAATCCATGAAATGAGGGCGTACACAACTAAAGAAATAATCGAAACAAAGGAACATTGGACAATATATTTAACTCATAATGTCTTAGTAAATGGTCCCTTTGAAACGATAATACCAGAAACAATTGTATAAAGGGTACCTCCCATTGTTATATAATAATCCACTAAGGTTCATCCACATTCAGTTTTTCCTCATACCTTAAGGGTCCCTAATTTGTTTTATTTTGTAATTAAATTCATTGAAAAAAATATTTCATAATTATTTTTCATGAAAAATACATTTAAAATTCAAAAACAAATTATTCAAACATTTCTTTAAAGTTATTAATAAAATTAATTGATTTAAAAAATAATCTCCCTCTTTAAAGTTTCTTTGATGTTTTATATCAAACACATAATGTGCAAAAAATTTAGATTTCAAAACACATACAATTTAAAAACAACATTCTATGTCCCAAAAAATTAAAACCAATTTGAATATTAATAAATAAAGGATTAAATCATATGAAAATTTAAATAATCATGGCATAGATCAATGTATTGATACACAAACCGCAATATTTATGAAAATAACATCACCTTTTAGATCGGTGATTGAAGAGGAGGTGTTCATATTCGCCAGAACCAATATTAAATGGGATCAAGATCCCTTATCCTTATAAATGATAAATATACATATCTTGTATCACTATACCTAAAAATAATTGATAATATGGAAATAAAATTTATTTTAAAGGACACACATATCGATTTATCCTCAATAGATATCCATGTTTCCAATTGGTATCAAGATCATCCATCAAGGATAATTAGATAGCCAAAAAATAAACCATAGATCCCTTATACTATGAATTATGGAATAAAGCTTTGCAGTCTACATCACATTAATCATAAGTAAATGAAAAAAAATCCATGAATTAATAACATAGGAATAAAACATGGAATTTTTTAAGAGACACAAGCGTATAATATTATTTCTATGGACAATAAGCTATCGCTTCCAAGACCATCCTGGTAGTTTGGGTTCACCCACTATACCAACTTTGTAGTCATAGTTCACTCCCATTCCCATCTTAGTAGCATGATTTCACCACCAATACCATCTATGTATTAATGTTTCACCCTCGTGGACATCTTATTAGTCAGGTTTTATTCCCAAGACAATATTAGTCTATCTCATGTGATATAAATCTTTACACAAGGCATTGGTCAGAGATATTGGTACCACCCATATCATCGTGAAACCATACATACATGTCATGCAGGATATTAAATAATCATATCATAACCCATTAAATGAAATGGTTATTATAAAAATTTAATCATATCATAACCCTTGGAACTGGGGAGGTTCCATAATCATTTCATCATAATCATACCCAGTTAAAGAAGAGGGTTTCAAAATCATATACCCAGTGAAAGAGAAATATGATTCATAAACATCATGACATAAAAACATAATCCCTTTAGAGAAATAATATGAATAGAAACACTGAATAATTTCCCCATAAATTTGTGGGTAACACCAATGGATGTTATCTTAGATAAGAAATATTTTTCAATATTCTTTAAAACATTTCTTGAAGAAAATATCCTTTCTTTATTAAAAAAATATTTTTAAAACATAAAACACATTTGAAAAAAAAATCATTGAAAATAACTTTGAGAATAAATAAAATAAGTATTTAAAACCATAAAACATTTTTAAAATCATTTTTCCTAGAAAATGTGACTGAAATAGCTTTTGAAAACATTTTGGAAAACATTTCTAAAAGCATTGTTTTTTAATACAATATATTTCCAACCCAAGAGAGTTACCATCCTATTTTACATAAAAACATTATCTAAAGTATAAAAATATGTAAAATTGGTACTAATTCATGAGGATATATTGAAAAACCATAGCAGAATAAAATTATTGTGTATTCTTGATATATGGATAATGATATTTCAATAAATGGATCACAATCATAAAAAATATCGAAAAGAAATGATATTGATTCAATAAACACTATTCTCTCGGTAACATGGGATCATACACTCCATGTAATAAAAATAAGATACATGAATCTTAAAATATCATGAAAAATAAGGATATCACATGATATTCACGTAAAATGGAATTATATACCCATCAAAAATAAAATAAGTTCTTAAAAAAACATGATTGTCAAAGAAAGAAAACTAAGACTGAACTTTTTCACCAATTTGGTAACTATTGAAACATAAATTTCATGAAATAAAGATAATAGAATAGATATGTAACTACCCATCAATTTAGATATAATAATCATTGAATACATGCATGGTAATTATACACACCAAAAAAATGAATGGGTGTTGATTAAAGCGTGTATCTCATAGAAATAAAAAGTGAGATGAAACCCCCTACCTTGTGTCTTGAATCTATTTTTACTTATTAAGACCAAATTTATAATAAATATAAATTTAATATAAATATATTAAATAACCATATAATTATATATAATAACAAATATGTGTTGATTTTGACCTTATATTACCCGCTTGTTAACAATCCTAGGTTAAGGTTTCACTTCAGGAAATGTCTGCTTTATTCAACGCATGTATCTTAATTTGTTATATATTTAATACTTATAATTATATAATGATTAATGAATTTAAAACAAGATATAAAAATATTTTATATTCATTATATGTGTATTATAATAATATATAGAACATATAAGTAATAAATGGAATACACCATTCATGGAGACAGTAAGCCATACGAATGCAAGAATGTTGTTTCAGTTTTTATAGGTGTATTGAAAGAAAGAAAGAAAATGGAATATCGGTATATATGTACATAATATAATTATTGTATAACAGTAATTTTTTATATATCATATTATTTCACTAAACCCATCCTTATGAATTTCTATGTAGTGTGTTAATGAATCACATCACTTTGAGGGGGCGGTAGTCTAAACATCCAAAAATGATGTTTTCATATATACACCAAATGGAAAGTAAATAAGATAATTATTTTAAAATAAATATAGAAGAATAAGAAAATATAATATATAATATACAATATATATAATCATAGTGTCCATCATAATTTCCACAATGATATGGGTTAAAAGAAAAATGGCCAAACATCATTCAGTGTGGTGGTAGCTCTCCATACATGTAAAGAATATAATTGTTACTCATTAGATGTATATGTGTGTAAGTGTAGGTAAAACAACTTACATAAAAATATCTCATTATATTTATGATATTTGTGTTATTATAAAATCTTGGGATAAAAGAGAGTGGAGGAGTGGATAAATAAAATAAAAGAAAGGAGCTTGAGAAAAGATGTTACCTTTAAGTCAGTTAACTTTTTTTGGTTTGTGACAAAAGGTTTCCATGGTTTTCAATATGACAAAGGGGAGGCATATAAAAGGAATTTATGGATGTCATAAAATGTAGTGTATAGATATTGTCCAAACCTATGTGGGATGATAGGTGTTAGGAAGAGAGAGAGATGGTTTCCTATCATATTGAAGGTGGGGTGGCACTCTTGTTAATATATAAAGGGATAATTCCAACAACATTTTTAATGTTTCGTGTGGATCCAATAATGATCCATAGTCCATCCAAGGGAGTATCGGGTCAAAATTTGGCCATACAATTTCTTTTTGACACGTTTATAGGCCATTTTTCATTAAGGATATAGTTTAGTCCCTTACTAATCTTAATATAACCTTAATTGTTTTAATTTATTTTAATCACTTTCACTAATATTTTTGTTAAAATATTAAGTTGAAATGATGAGAAATTATAAATTATACTATTTCAAAATATGGAATCCATTTTTTCCAAATTATAATTACCAAAGTGGAAGAAGTTATTTTAAAAATAACCCCATAGACAGGACAACACTACGGTGTTTTAATTTAAAAATGATCAAGGGGTTTCTATCTTTTTATTTTTAATTTAAAAGAGAAACTTATTCCAATTACCATAATAATATATGTTCATAAAAACTTGATTCCCAAAGAAAGAAAACTGAGACTCAACTATTTCACCAAATTGGTAACTATTGAAACATAAAACTCATGAAATAAATATAATCTAATTGATATTTATTTACCAATAAATTTATTAATAATAATCATTGAATATAACCATGGAATTATACACACCATACAAAATGAATTGGTGGTGATTAAAGCGTGTATCTCATAGAAATAAACATTGATATGAAACCCCCATACTTTGAGTCTTTAATATCTTTTCACTTATTAAAATTACAAGTATAATAAATATAAATTTATTATAAATATATTAAATAACCATATTATTATATATAATAAAATATAAGGGTTGATTATGACATTATATTACCCTCTTCTTAACAATCCTATGTTAAGGTTTCACTTCACGTAATATCTGTTTTATTCTTCACATGTGTCTTAATTTGTTGTATATTAAACACTTATTATTATATAATGATTAATGAATTTAAAAAATGATATAAATATATTTAATATTCATTACATGTGTATTATAGTAATATATAAAATATATATAAAATAAATGGAATACACAGTTCATGGAGACTATAATCCATAAGAACGCATGATTGTTGTTTCTATTTTTATTATTGTATTGAAAGAAAGAAATAAAATGGCATATATTTATATAATATAATTATAGTATAACTATAATTATATATATAATATGATTTCACTAAACTCGTCCTTAGTAATTTCCATGTAGTGTGTTAATGAATCACATTACTTTGACAGGGTGGTAGTCCAAACTTCTTCAAATGAAATTATCATATATACGTCAAATGGAGAATAAAAAAGATAAGTGTTTGAAAATAAAGATAAAAGAATAAATAAATAAACAATATAATATATGACGTATATAATCATAGTGTCCATCATAATTTCTTCTATGAGAGGTAGTGAAATAAAATCGATCAATCATCATTTAGTGATGTGGCAGCTCACTGTACAAGTAAACAATATGTTTGTTACTCATTAGATGTAAGTGTGTGTAAGTTTAGTTAAAACACATTACATAAAAATTTCTGATTATATTTAAGATATTTTTATTATTATAAAATCATGGGATAAAACAGAGTGGAGGGGAGGAGAAATAAAATAAAATAATGGATCTTGAGAGAAGATGTTAGTTCTTAATTGGTTAACTCCTTTTGGTTTGTGCCAAAAGGCATCCATGGGTTTATGTCTGTGCAAGTGGAGGAATATAAGTGGAAATTATGGATGTTGTAAAGTGTAGTGTACAGATATTGTCTGAACATATGTGGGTTAAGAGGTGTGAGGAATAGGGAGAGGTGGTTGCGTATTATAATTAAGGTTGAGTGTCACTCTTGTTAATATTTGAAGAGAGAATTACAACCACGTTTTTAATGTTTCATGTGGATCCAATAAGGATCCATAGTCGATCCAAGGGACTATTAGGTCAAAATGTATCCATATAATTAATTTTGGAAAATTTTGAAGGCCAATTTTTCCGTAAGGTTATGGTTTAGTCCCATAGTAGTCTTAATTTAACCTTAATAGTTATAATTTATTTTAATAACTTTCACTAATATTTTTGGTGAAAAATTATGTTGAAATTATTAGAAATTATAAATTATACTGATTCCAAATATGGGATCCATTTTTCCGAATTATAATTACCAGAGTGGATGAAATTATTTTAAAAATATCCCCATAAACAAGACGACACTACTGTGTTTTAAAGTAAAAAATGATCAAAGGATTCCTATCATTTTATTTTCTATTACAATGTGAAATTGATTCCAATGACCATTATAATATAAGTCCATAAAAAACCTAATTCCCAAATAAAGACAACTGAGACTGAACTATTTCACCAATTTGGAAACTATTGAAACATAAATCATATGAAATAAAGACAACAGAATGGATAATCAATTACCCATCAATTTAGATATAATAATAATTGAATACATACATGTGAATTATACACACCACACAATATGAATGGGTGGTGATTAAACTGTGTATCTCATAGAAATAAAAAGTGAGATGAAACCCCTACCTTGTGTCTTGATTCTCTTTGTACTTATTAAAACCACTTTTATAATAAATTTTAATTTATTATAAATATATTAAATAAAAATATTATTATACTTAATAAAATATATTGGTTGATTATGACTTTATATTACCCTATAGTTAACAATCCTATGTTAAGTTGTCACTTCATGTAATATCTTCTTTATTCATCACATGTGTCATAATTGTTATATATTTAATACTTATTATTATATAATGATTAATGAATTTAAAACATGATATAAATATATTTTATATTAATTATATGTGTATTATAATAATATATAGAACATATTAGTAGTAAATATAATACATTGTTCATGGAGACGCTAATCCATACGAACGCATGAATGTTGTTTCTATTTTTATTATTGTATTGAAAGAAAGAAAGAAAATGGAATATATATATACATGTATATAATATAATTACAGTTTAACTATAATTTTATATATATCATATGATTTCACTAAACCCATCCTTAGTAATTTCCATGTACTGTGTTAATGAGTCACATCACATTGAGGGGGTGGTAGTCCAAACTTCCTCAAATGAAATTATCATATATACACAAAATGGAAAGTAAAAAAAAGATCAGTTTTGTAAAAGAAATATAGAAGGATAAGTAAATAAAAAATGTACTATATGACATATATAATGATAGGGTCCATAATAATGTCCACTATGAGAGACGGTAAAATAAAAATGATCAATCATCATTCAGTGAGGTGGTAGCTCACCGTACACATAGACAATGTGTTTGTTACTCATTATATGTAATTGTGTGTAAGTGTAGGTAAAACACATTACATTAAAATATCTGATTATACTTAGGAAATTTGGGTTATTATAAAATCATGGGATAAAAGAGGGTGGAAGGGTGGAGAAATAAAAGAAAATAAAGGAGCTTGAGAGAAGATGTTACCTCTTAATCGGTTAACTCCTTTTGGTTTATGCTAAAAGGATTTCATGGGTTTTTGTCTATCCAAGGGGAAGAATATAATAGGATTTCATAGATGTTGTAATGTGTAATTTACAAATATAGCCCGAAACCATGTGGGTTGAGAGGTGTGAGGAAGAGGGAGAGGTGGTTGCCTATTATAATGAAGGGGGTGTGGCACTCTTCTTAATTTTTGAAAAGAGAATTCCAACCACTTTTTTAATGTTTCATGTGGATCCAATAATGATCCATTGTCAATCCAGGGGAGTATTGGGTTGAAATGTATCCGTACAATTGATTTTGGACATGTCTATAGGCCATTTTTTCCTTAAGGTTATGGTTTATTACCTTATTAATCTTAATTTAACCTTAATTATTGTAATTAATTTTAATCACATTCACTAATATTTTTGGTAAAAAAAAAATTAAAATGATTAGAAATTAAAATTTACACTGATTAAAAATATTGAATCCATTTTACCAAATTATAATTACCAAAGTGGAAGAAATTATTTTAAAAATAAACTCATAGATAGGATGAAACCATAGAGTTTTAAAGTAAAAATGATCAGAGGTTTGCTATCTTTTTATTTTAAATTTAAAGTGAAATTAGTTTCAATGACCATAATTTGGTTAACTAATAGAAATATGATCTAAATGAACTTCAAAAAAATAAAAATATAATTTAAACTTATAAATAAATTATATTAAAAAGATGTTTTGGATTAAAATCCATTATTTTTCATTATTCATCCAAAATTGATATTTCTCATAAAAATCAAAAAAATTCACCTTAATTTAATTTTGACATTATAATCTAAAAAATTAATTTTAATTTATCCAATTAAATTTCTAAATACGACTAATATTAAATTTATTATTTTTCATACGATCTGAAAAGGGGATCATTTGAGAAAATGCTATTTTTAAACTTACAAGGACTTGACCCAAAAAAATATGTCTTTCATTTTAAATATGTTTCATTTATATAAATAAATTATACAAATATTTTAAAATAGTTATTACTATTATATAACAATGATTAAAAGCTACATTTTTATTATCTAATTTGAATAATTATAAAAGTAAAATGATGTTTTGTACAAACATAAGTGTTGTGTGTAACGTACACCAAGTCAGTGTTGCATAAGCTAGGTTGATATTCCATGTAACATACACCAAGCTGGTGTTCCATGTAATGTATTTCAAATTGGATTCATGTAAAAGAAATTCTTGACATTGCACTCTGTAATATATAAATTACAATTTAATTTATTTCATAAGAAAGTCCATACAAATTTATTTTATTACATTCTACCGCCCTTAAAATGAATTTATCCCCCAATATTAATCACTAGGGTAAAAAAGGTATTGTACTTCTACTTCATCGTATCATCATGTTCCCTTGTAGCTTCCTCTAAATGGCGATTTCCTTATAAATATTTGACCAGGTGAGGGGTCCTATTTCGTAGAACTTTCTTTGTACAATCCAGAATATAAACTAGTTGTTCCCTATAAAAAAGATCATACTCTAGTGGTATGACCTATGAGTTCTATAAATGTGAAGGGTTAGTGATGTACTTCCCCGAGACGGATACATGGAAAACATCATATACATGGGAGATATTTGGAGGTAGTATCAAGTGATAGGCTATCATCCTGACACAGTCATGAATTTTAAAGGGACCAATATACCTAGGGCCTCATTTCCATTTCTTCCCAAGTATCATGAACTTATTTCATGGAGAGAATCATAGAAGTACCTTTTTCAATATTGAAATTCTTGTTAATGTCAACGGTTGTTAGCATAATTTTTCTATCGAACTTGAGAGAGCTTGATATGCTGTTAAATGGTTATATCCTTCTTGACCATTTCTTTATAAATCTTAGGTCTCGATAGCTTTCTTTCTTCAATATCATCCTAGAACATTAGAGATCTAAACTTCTTCTCATACAGGGATTCATGTGGTGCCGACGAATTGATTGAGTTAAATCTATTGTAGTTAGAAAACTCCACTATAAAAAGGTGTTGATCCCTACCACCTTTGAAATCCATAGAACAAGATCTCAACATATCCTCTAGGGTTTTAATTGTTCTATCTGACTGAACATCTATATAAGGATGATAAGCTGTTCTAATGCTCAATGTTGTAACATGTTCTAGAAAAATACTTCATCAGATCTTTGAGATGAACCTCAGATCCCAATATGAAATAATAGAATGTGCTACTCCATGAAAACTTACAACTTCCTTAATGTATATCATAGAAATCTGATCTATAGAGAAATATTATCTGATAGGAATGAGGTGTGCTGACACAGTAAGGAAATATAATACCACTTTATTGAATAACACCCTTTAGAGTTTTTGGGTAGTTCAATGACTAAATCCATAGTGATGTTCTCCCATTTTTATTCTGGTATGACTAATGGATGAAAAATACCATTTTAGTTTTATCTTCTAGCCTTAACTTGTAGGGATACAAAGCACCGAGACACCAACTCTGTGATATCTCTCTTTATTCCATCGAACTAGAAGTATTATTTCATATCCCAATGCATCATCATACATCCAGGATGAATAGAGAATGAAGAACTATGATCTTCCTTTAATCGTACCTTCATCAACTAAAGTATGAATGGAACATATACATGGTTCATGAACTTTATCCTTCCATCCTAATAATTGTTAAACTCAAGAAATTATTGTCATTATTTTATAGGTCCACATATTTATTATATGCCTCCTTAATATTAACTTTGATAGAGGGTTGATCATTCATGTGAGAAAGATAATAGTTTCCCCTCATATTGGGATTTCTAAATCCATCTAATGGAAATCCAAAAATATTGGATCTTCTTTGATAATCAACATGGATAATATTGTAGTATCCTTCAAAATCAAAGCATAGTCCACATTTTTTGCTTTCCCAAGGTGGAAATGTATTGATAAATCACATCCCTTCATCAAATCTGGCCATCTTCTCTTGCACGTGTTCAACTCCATTTATGTCAATTTATATTTCAAATTTTATGATTAAAGGGTAACATAAGAACATGAAAAATGACTAACCTTATATTTAGTTACATGAAATTATTGTCACATTCATATTTCAGGAAAAAGTTGACACACTTTTCAGTTAACTTTTCAAAGTATTAGACAGTCATCAGAAATTTTTCACAAAGAGTCCATAATATCTAGCTAAACCAAGAAATCAATGGATCTCAGTAACTGTTGATCGTCTAGGAAAGAATTCAGTTGCCTCTATCTTGGATGGATATACTAATATACCATATCTTAATATTAGGTGACCCAAAAATGAAACCTTTTGAAACCAAAATTCACACTTTGTAAAAACAATTTAAAGATTCTGCTTTCTTAGGGTCATTAGTATAATTATCGAGTTTTCTTCATGTTATTCATTGCGTGAATAGATAATAATATCATTTATAATGACTACCAGATACTTATTAAGGTAATATCTAAAGAATATATTTATTAAATTCATGAATATATCAGGGGAATTAGATTGACCAAAAGGAATCACTATATATTCATAGTTTCCATACCTTGAATAGAATTTATTCTTGGGTATATCCTCTTTCATGACCCTTAGTTGATAATATCTAAAATTATAGTAAATATTGGAGAAGTATTGATCTCCCTATAGATTATCAAAAATAATCATCAATACATGGGTGAGGATACTTATTCTTGATCATCATCTTGGTCAACCCCTGATAATCAATGCCGAGTCACATTGATCTATCATTATTTTTCATAAATAGAACTAGTGCATCCCAAGTTCACACATAGGGCCGAATAAATCCATTATCAAGGTTTTCTTCGAGTTGTTTCTTCAATTACAATAACTCAATTAGATACATTCTCTATGTATTCTTTGAAATTGATGTGGAACTAGGTATGAGTTCTATTGACTTCATAATATTTCATTTTGTTGGAAGGTTATGAAACTCTTATAGAATGAAATCCACAGAATCCAGAACAATAATAATATCATCAATGTAGATTTTATCCCTGTCCATTTGAGATAAACACCCAATTTTAATAGGAATTAATACCCATAAAATGGATTTAATCTCCACATAAATTTCATTCTTATTGTCACATTTATGGCTAATCATAGGAGGGTTTTAAATAAATAAATTAACTTTATTTACATGACATTTTGTGTTTGATTGGTGTTGATAAATACATTAAATTCCTAATATGATATCAAATTATACCCTAGTATGTTCGACATGATTTTTTGGAATCACATTCCCACAAACATCTATAGAGAGGAATCATAGACCTGGGATGCAATCATCGTACCATTAGTGGTTGGAATTTCTAATTCCACATCTTATTGTTTTTGTGTAATATTAAAACCCTTAATGAATTATATAGATACAAAAGATTCGGTAGATCTATATTCCAATATGAAATTATATGTTCTAGAGTCGATGGTATGTGTACCTTTCATTACATTTTTATTCAATCGCTCATTATAAAGAGCAATTGAATTAGATTTCCCCTTACCCCTCAGCTTAAGAGGTTTTTGACAACTCTAATCATTACTAGCCCTTGGTTTTGAAAAGTAGTTAGCATAAAACATGTTATTTTTACACTTGTGTCACTAAATCCTGGGAGGTTCATTTTTTGAAACGATTTCTCTATTTTCAACATCATCTAACTTCTTCCCATCACTTCAGTATTCAAATGATCGATGGTCGTCCCTTATAAACACAAAACATTTACTATACCCCTTATGTAAATTTCCTTCATGCTTCTTTCTACATTTATATCATAAATGAAATATCATCTTTTTTAATTCATGGTTTATAGATTTTCATTCAAACTCGATATTCATCTTCTTATCAAAACCATGAGATTGATCTGTCACTCCAACCTCCATTTCAACATTGATTGCACAACAAAAAAAATTCATCATAGCTATTAATGTCTCATATGGACAACACCCTTCCAATATATCGTTTTAATCCGTTGAAGGACCTATCAACATTAATTTTTGGTTGATTGAAAATTCATGAATCATACATCGCAAGTATCATAAAATTATCCTTATATGTACCAATATATTCATAACACCATATCTTCAAATCAAGAATATTGTTTCCAAATTTTTATGATGAATATGAGGAAAGTACTTGTTAAGAAATATATTCTTGAACTCATCTGAATCCATGGATTCAATATCATCTACTTATCTCGTATTGTTTATTAGAGTCCACCACTGGATTGATTTTCCATCTAACCAGTAAATAGCTAGAATGAAATTCTTATACTCTGAACAGGAGATAATGAAAAATATATTTTCAGTAGTACTGACCCATGTTTCAGAAACAAGTGGATCAGAAGACCCTCAGAAAGAATGTGTATGTTTCCTTATGAAATACTAAACAAAAAAGTGTTTCCTTCTTTTATCATTTAGAATTACACCATGATTAATAGCTTTATAATATTATATGATAAAATAATTGAGTAATTTCATTCTAGCTACTATATAATTTGACGACTCAAGAGGAAATCATTAAATTTTCCTTCACAATCATTATTAACCTGGTACCTTCGTGTTTGATCCATTCACTAAAACCAAAATTCATAAAATGAGAAACAATTATCAAATCGGGGAACCACATAATCATGAAATTTAACTTATAAGATGTCTAAATTAAGAAAAAATCATCAATATATGAAACCTTATTCTTATCATTGATTATTCAATGGACACATCAATTTAAATCTTTCATGATTGTTCATGAAGAGTTTTTGAATTCCCAAAGCATATCGTCTGGGAGTGTCAAACATAGTGTATAATAAGGCCCATTGTTGTGTACCATATTTCTCCAAGTGAGGCATGGATCAACTTTTCAGAGTCCATACCCGTATTTATTTTTGTTCCAGAGCCACATTCACTCGTAATATATAGATAGGGATGTATTTCTAGGAAACCATGACCTATATCATTAACCAAAATTCAATGAAATTTTCTTATAATTTTATTTATCCTTAAACATATCCTTAGAAATGTCCTTATGGTTATCAGTAAGGTTTTATCATCCAACATTATAAAGGTTAATTAAATCTTTGTTCTGATATCAGCTATAAAGACCCTCACTTTTCATAAATTAACATTGCACAAATTTTTCAGAATACTTAAAAACTATACAAAGAGATGCCCAAATATTGTACTAGTATAGTGCCTTTGGAAACATGGAAACATAAACATTGTTACGTAAGTGATATATATTATTTACTAATATGCTCTTCTTAAATAGGACCCTTTCTAGGAAACACTAAACATAATACAAATCATCATAAACTAGGGAATGAAAACTCAAAGGGGGTGATCTAAAATGTCTATTAAAGGTAAATAAGGTAGATATGTAAGAATAATCATGGGACTAATTTTATGAGAACATGATCATGAAAATAGGATATCATACCCTCAATATAAATGATTATATACATGAATCATGGAATAAATATTGGCAGTTTGTAAGACATGAATCATAAGTAAATAAAGAACATACACCCATAAATTATAACAAAAGAACAAAACATGAACTTGTGGCAGACAAATAATCATATAATATAATTTCCATATTAGACGAGGGATCATATCTGATGCCATCACGGTAGTATGTGTTCACTCCCCATACCATCTTGATAGTCATGGTACACCCCCATGGCCATCATTGTACCATGAGTTCAATCCTCATACCATCTTGGTAGTCATGGTTTACTCTCATGGCTATCTTAGTAGACATATCTCATTTCCAATACAAATTATTCTATCTCAAAACATATACATATTTTCCCAATTCATTTGAGGGAGATATAGGTCCCACCCATCTCATAAAAAAAATCAAACATACATGTTCCAAAATAACATATATAAAAGTACCATAACCCATGAAATGAGATCGATATTATAAACATTGTATAATACCTTAACCTATTGAAAAGATTGGTTTTAAAATCATGTCATCATAAACATTACCCATGAAAAGAATAAGGTTTCATAATCATATATCACATGAAGAAAAAATAAGTTTCATAATCATCATGCCATCAAAACATAATCCATTCAATTAAATAATATAAATTGAAACATTGAATAATTTCTATGTAATAGAATGTGTAAAGCCACTGGCGGTTACCTTAGATGGAAAATAATTTTGAAATATCTTTTGAAAATATTTATTGAGGAAAATATCCCATATTCATTAAAAAACTCTATTAAATATAAAAACAATTTGAAAAAAATTCCATGAAAATATATTTGAAAACATATAAGTGATGATTTAGAAACTAAATAAAATTTAAAATATGTTTTCCTTAAAAATGGTGTTCAATGATATTTTGAAAACATTTTTGTAAACAATTATGAAAACATGGGTTTTGAATATAATAGATTTCCAACTAAAGAGAGACATAATAATATTTTACTAAAAAAATTTATCTTAAGTATTAAAAAGTGAAAAAAATGATACTAATACATGAGTACTTATTGAAAAAACCAATAAAAAATAAAATTCATGATTTTTCTTGAGATATGGAACATTATATTTCATTAATTGAATCATAATAATAATTAATCTTGAAAAGAGATGAGATTATATCAATTATCGCTTATCAATTAGTAACTTGGAATAATTCTCTCCATGTAAGAAAGGAAAATTACACGAAGCATAAAATGTCATGAAAATAAGTAGATTCATGACATAACATGTAAAATGGAATTATATACATTTCGAAATTTATTTAAGTGTACCACAAAACATGATTCCAAAAGAATGAAAATTGAGACAAAATTATTTTAATGATTTCATAACTTTCGAAACAGAAATATAATGAAATTAATATCATTGAATGGATATGTAAATATAAATAACATTAGATATATTAATCATTTAATACATCAATGATCAATATACACACCCAAAAAATTAATAGTTGGTTTTTAAAACATGTATCTTGTGGAAATAAAAAGTTAGATGAAGTCCCCTTACCTTGTAACTTGACTCTCGTCGTTCCTATTCAAACCACATATATAGTAAATATAAATTTATTATTGAACATTTAATTACCTATATTATTATATCTAATACCATATATTGTTTTATTATTACCTTATATTACCCTCTTTTTAATGATCCTATGTTATGGTTACACTTTTGGTAACATTCACTTAATACAGTGCAAGTGTCTTAATTGGTTATAGCTTTAGTCCTTACACTTATATCATGATTAAAAAATGGATAAAATTATATACATATCATTTACATTATGTATATTTTTATTATAATAATATATATATTACAAAATTATGAAATGGAATACACCATTCATGGAGATGGTAAGCCGTACATTTGCATGAATGTTGTTTCCGTTTTAATTGTCATATTGAAAGAATGAATGAAAATGAAATATGTGTATATATGTATATAATATAACAATATTATAATCATAATATTATATATATCATAAAATACCACTAAAACCATCCTTAATTCATTCCATGTAGTGTTTGAACGAATCACATTGCTTTGAGGGGGCAGTAGTCCACCCTTACTCAAACGAAATTATCATATTTACACCAAATGGATAGTAAAAATTATATTTATTCGAAAATTAATATATATGATTAAATACATAATAACTATAATATATGAAATATATAAACTAATTTTCTATCATAATTACCACCATGATATGTGGTAAAGGAAAAATTAACGATCATCATTTTGTGAGGTGGTCGCTCGTCATACATGTAAACAATATGTTCATTGCCAATTAGATACAATTGTGTGTAATTTTATGAATTACCCTTATTATTAAATAATAAAAGTATATGGAATATTATAGGGTTATTATACAATAATTTGATAAAGATAGTGGATTGGTGGATAAATAAATTAAAAGAAAAGAGTTTGAGAGAAGACGTTACCTGTTAACTGGGTACCTCCTTTTAGTTTGTACTAAATGGCTTCCTTGGGATATTTTCATTAAAAAATTGATGATTATAGTAGTATGGTAGATATTTTTTTAGTTTTATTGGATATATATTGGAATAAAAATAGTTTTTATAAGGGTGTGATGAAGAGGGTGAGGTGTTTTCCTTTTATAACAATGGAGGAGTGGAACTCTGGTAAATATTTTAAGAGGGAATTCCACCCACATTATTTATATTTCATATGGATCCAATAATAATAAATGTATATAAAAGTTTTGATATGGTTGAAATATAGAAAATCCCATAGATTTTGTAAAAATTTATAGGTCACTTTGAGCCTTAAGGTTGTGGTTTAGTCACTTATTATGCTTTCTTAAACCTTAATTATTATAATTAATTTTAATCACATTCACTTTTTTTTTCAAATACCATGTTGTACTTATTAGACATTAAAAATTATTTTGATATCAGATATGGAATCCATTTTTCCAAATTCTAATAATATAAGTGGAAGAAATTAATTTAAAAATAACCTCTTTTACAGGACGACATTGTGGGTTTTTAAAGTGAAAAACAATCAATAGTTTTCAATATTTTTATAGTGAATTTCAAGGTGAAATTGATTCCAATGAAAAAAATTTTGTTGATTGATAAAAATTTTATCTAATTAAAATTTTAAACCAAATTAAAAAATAATTTATTCTTATAAATATAGTTGATTAAAAATGTCGTTTTTAATTATAATCCCATATTTTTACAGTTCATCTAAAAAAGAAGTTTCTCAAAAAATACCAACCAATATCCATAAGATAATTTAGACAATATAAATAAATTAATTTATTTTATTTTATGAAATTAAATTTTTAAATGTGTTGAAAATTAATGTTATTATTTTTCATAGAAGGACATGAAAAGTAGTTAATTTATGAAAATAGTATTTTTAAACCAATAAGGACTTTACAAAAAAATCTATATTTTTTTATCAATATGTTTTATTCATAATAAAATTATAAATAATTTGAAAATTATTCCTTTATATACATATATAAATTTTTTATGGTATGGTAAAAAATTTCTCATTTAAATAATTATAAAGGTAAAATGATATTTTATAAAAACATCAGTGTTCAGTGTAAAATATTCCAAGTCGGTGTTGCATAAGCCAAGTTGATGTTCGGTGTAATGTATGCAAAATTTATGTTTCATGTAATGAAAATCATATCTATGTCATGTGAAAAATAATTTTTCACATAGTACGTTACGTGAAATAGATTAAAATTAAATATATTTGATAAAAAATGTCCCTTAAAAAAATAGGTGTTACATTTACTCCTTACCAAGATACACACCCAATGACATAAATGGTGAGCCACATGGACTCAGAAATTGGCATCTGGAAGGTCACTATTCATCCAATGGGTACATGAATAATTTTTATCCATCAAGGCCCTCCACTAGTTAGAGAGTATCCCTAGAAACTATTCAGTTGTTTTATGAGCCTGTATTGGCTAGCTAGTTCCACCCACTAGCAAAATTATGGCCTCTTACTACCACATAAAAGAAAAACAAATTCTCCAACTATATGTATGAACAATAGTAAAAAATGAATAAATAAAGGTTCTCCTTGCCTGATTCCACCTACCAAGGTGTAACAATTCCACCCACCATAAAATATTTATGTCCCTAGAGAGACATGAGATCATGAACCATAGAAAAGGTAAGGCAATTAATGAATCATCAATCCCCCACATTCCCATGTCTCATGGATATACCGATCATAATGGAATCTCACTCAAACCACTAAGATCATCCTGATTTAAAACACATAATCCTATCATTCCACTATCATAATGGGCCTTTAAACTAAGAAGATATTAGGCTTAGTCTCAGTATCTTCCCATTTAATCAGAAGTGATAGATCCAGCTGATAATCCTTCAATTGGAAAACTTGGAACACATCATAGATGAAAGTGAAATGATAAGGTAAGTCAAATCAATATTCCACAATACTAAGTCTCTCCATTATATCAAACTAGTCAATGTAATAAGGTGCTGAAATTCCATTAATTCCCAAACATCTATGTCCCAAACATGGTTAAACACTGAGAAAAACTTCATCATCGACCAAAATATACAATACCAAAATATAATTATTGGTATAGAATTTCTGGTGACTCTTAGTTTTCACTTATTTATTTATATATTTCATGATATAAAATTTCACCTAAAAATGATAGATTTAATAAGGGAACATAATCTTACCTATTCTCATAAATTAATTCATCTACAAGGCCTCTCATTCGACACCTCAAATGTCGCCATCTTGATCGAATCCTGATAACTAGTAATATAGTAAAATTCTTCTAATGGTATTTACTTATTTCATGATCCATGAAAGTTGATCAATCATTACTGAAGTATGTATTTAATAATTTGGATTTCCTAATCAATCTATCCATTCTTAAGTGGATGATACACCAAGTTAAAATTCAATATAAAACCTATCACTATCTGTAACACACTCCAAAATCTGAATTTAAACTGATGGAATATAGTAGGAATATAGAAGAAAGAATGTATTGAGGTTTCTAAACCTCCCAAAAAAATAGTTTCCTAAGGTAATATTTTTATTTCCACTCTTTTATTTGTAGAAAAGACACCAATTATAGGAGTCAGTCAATAATCAACCATATCAAATACATACAACCACGAGTAAAAGTTATCCTGAATAAAAATGTCATGGAAATCTAATATCATTTCAATAGTATTATGTGTAAATCTTGTAGAAAACATGTAGGTCTTTGATCTTCCACCTAAAATTTCTAATATGTGAGGATCTTGTATATAAAATCTGTAATTTATCATCTCATTCGAAACCACCAAAAATGATGTATCAAGTCTTGATGGTTCTTAGTATCCCAATGGTTTATAAACAAACTTGATTAGTGACCATTATACCTCAATTATTATCTATTTTATATTAAAAGAACTATCTTTTATCAAAAGAAAAAAATACATCAAGAGATCGAGACCACTCATCCGAGGACCCACCACTAAAAAGATTTCTTCTCAATGTATTACATTCGAAATCCTAAACATTTTCTTGTAGAAAAAACCATTCATAAATAATCATTCAAGTGTAAAATCTTATAATATCATGATGTCATGTCTCCCCTCTTCAAACAAATTCTCTTCAAACAGTTTTATTAGGCACCACTCTCCCACTTGTTTCATTATTGTATGGGTCATCATTTTTTCAAAAACAGCATAGGAGAAAATTATCTTTTCAAGGGTTGAATGGATTATCAAAATAAATGGTTTAAAGTTACTTGACCCATCATTTTTATCCAAATATGAGATCTCTATGAGTGAAGATATACTTTAGACTCATGTGTTCTTAATATATTGTAAAAAAATCACTGATGATTTGGTGGAACTAGAAAATAAGTTCATATTTCTATGTCACCAAATTGAGATCATGAGTGAGGTAGTTCATCTCATGAGGGAATAAATAATGGGATAAATAAGCTACTATTTTTCAGTACTAAATCAGTATAAAACCAAATAACATACATGTGGAATCAAATTATACTACACAACCAAAACTATACTTTGGTTGACTGATTTTTGGTGTTGAATTCAATATCAATTTCAACTCCCCAAAATAGTTATGTCACTAATCACTCTGAAAAAATATTACACCCATAAGGGTCAACTTTGTCATATAGTAAGCAAGGTTGGATATTTCATGAAAAGATTATGTAATAAAAATATAATCCAAAAAATATATATGTTTTAAACATATTCACTGGCCAGTCCAAATATATTTCAATCTAAATCTTCTCAGGATCCACTGAGACTCCATTATTAGATATTACATGGCACTGAAATTTCACCTACTGATAGCATGAATGATAGTTTGACAATATCCTATATAGTTAATGTTATATAAATGTTGCAATAATGATATTCATATGATCAACTTGATCCTATTATAATATAAAATATTCATAAATATTTTATAGAAATATAACTATGAATTGATCCATGAATCAATGATATATTTTATTCACTAATTATATAAAAATTTAAAGAGTGGTATTCAGTCCATACAACATAACCTGATAGTCATAAAACCTATACCTATATCATAATTACAACATATGTATATATTCCTTTTGTACCTTCAGATCATTTTATACTAATATTAGATCAATTTATGAAAACATCCAGTCTCCCTTAAGATAATCGAAAAGGCTATAAATCATAGGAAGTTTTTATTTTATCATCACTTTCACATAGTTTATTTTCTAGTAATAAATAAACATTTTGAGACATTGATCCCCCTTTTTTTTCAAATATCATTGGAGATTCCCAAGGTGATAAAATTAGATGAATGGATCCCTTAGACTCAAGATCCTTAAGTTAAAAATTTAATTATTTCATTTTTGGGTGTTCCATATAATATGTTAGAAAACAAATGGTCATCATCCCAAGAAGTATGTCTATATAGAACTCAACATCCCTGTGAGTAATTAATCATGATAATTCATCTATATAAACATTAAAATACTCAAAAAACACCATAGGAATAGATCCAATAAAATGTGGATGAAAATTATCAAGAAACAAATCTAACAATATGTAAGATATGATCACATCACTAGTTGTGTCATGTGTTACCCTTATTGATCATAGATCCCAGTCATCTTGAAAAACATGAGTGGATTCAGTGGGGGAATGAAAATGCTCCCACTGTTTTGAGTCATAAATTAGTTATTTATAACTAATAATCTAATAGTAGTGAAAGATATGATCATAGATGTTAATATAAAGAACTAAAATGTATCATATAGTTTCTTAGTTAGAAATCAACACTCGATACTCAAAAAATTCAAACCCACACTCCAACTTCATTCCCAAAAGAGTAAAATGAGTTGAAATAAAGGCATAAGATATGAAAAAAAAACAAAATATATATTTCATTTGGTGAGATAAATTAATGAGTTAATTTTTTTTCAAATAAATCCATAACCATAGATGATGGAACAAATACAATTCTAATCACAATAGCTAGTCTAACCACCATACACTACCTTGATGACCAATGTAGAAACCTTCCACTACCTCATTACTTGGAATCCTACTTCCTTTTTGTATATATAATAATGATTTGGCTACCACCTGCTATCACTAATGTTCCAATGATTCATATCTTCCAAGATGTGTTTAACATAATCACAACTACCTTATCCAAAATCATCACATAAGTGGGTACGCAAAATAAAATCATTATATAATGATTAAAGACCCTTAAAACAATTTAAAACCTATAACACTTTAGATAATAATTGGGAAAAAAATGTGTAGAAACATGAATCAAATCATAAAAATGAGTTGAATAATCCATAACAAAAAAAATTAAATGAACTAAATTAACAATCTTATAGGTATTTTCTTCTCTAAGTTTCTATGAATAGAATTATTGATTTAATGCTTTAATGATTATTTTATAGGTTTTATTTTCATGTAACATGTCTTGAACTATGGTTCCACACCACTTTCTTCATAACACTTCAAGAATATATGTGGAACATATAACCAAGGAAGCCTTTTGGGTTTTAAAAATGTGTAAAATCCTCTTGATCCTCTCAGTATGTCTTCTACATCCTATAGAAGCATATCACTAGAAAATATTATAGGATGATTCCAAATGGATTAAAAATCACTAATAAGTTTTAATTGCATATTTAAATTTTTTCATGGCCTATATATTATAACATTCAAGAAACTGTTTCCCCTAGGACAAAATTACTTGAAGGATTATACTCTGGTGATTTCTCCACTATTTACCCTCTAGTGTTCCATATTATTATTATTGAATATACCATGATATATAAAAAAGATGATGGAACATATTTTTAATAGAATATGATTCCTATATATAAAATTTAATTTAATGACTTCGAGACATCAGGATACGACAATAAATAAAGAAGTTAGACAACCCCAGACAACCCATGGAAACATGAACCTTTTCATGAAAGTTAGTTATCTAGGAACACTCCCGCAATACTAGTCATGTTTTTCTTATCCTATATTATGTTTATCAATAAATAATAAACACGGTAGTGTGATACATAGAATTATAACATGGTTTAGGTAATCTTGAGTATTTAATTCCTTTTTAAAATAGAGTTACATAGGTTAAGCCATATCTTCACTAAAACCTGTTTTCCGAATGTTCTGTAGATAATTCTTGATCACCTGGGGATATCAATAAGAACCTTGGTATCTGAAAAAGTGAGGAAGGTAATTATTTCACCCTAAATAGACATATGATAATATATAATAAAATTGAATATCATAACAGATATTTAAAATATGTTTCACATACCAACACAATAAAAAATATCACATCCAATGAATAGATAAAAAGTTTTCATTGAACCTCAGGAAGACCATCATGGAATAGTCCAAATAAAGTCTACAAGTCTTTATCTATGTGACCATATGTGATCACCATACCAACCCTCCAGATAGAAAATATGAGATATAATATATATCATCTACATTGCTCTATTACATTTACATATATCTTATAAAACCAAGGCTAAAACCATCTAATAGAAACCATAGGGTGTGAGAACAAAAGCTCATTACTAATCCACCCAAGAATCTATACCATAGCTATCAATTTTTATCAATTAGTTCTTAATTAACAAATATTTTTGAAAAACATTAAAGGAAATCATTTTCAATGTAAAAATCATCATATGGGTTTCTTTTCAAAAACATGAAATTCCATTCAAAATCATTCCATAATCATATTAATAAGAAAATATGACACATTACATATTAAATTTAATTTAAAGAATTAAAAAATAGTTTTCAATCATCAATATCCATATCATAACTAATTGGGAAATTAAAAATAATAAAATATCATGCACATAATTAAATCTCAATGCAATGCATGTGGGGAATCCATGATGCAAGGATCTAACCAACTATACCAATAAGATAAAAGTAGGAACACTAGTCATCCTATATGGATATTTAATTATGGTGTCCTAGGTACCTTGTAATGGTTAACCCTTTCCTCATTGAAATAAAAGGAAATTCTCTTATTGATATATAACTTCATTAGGGCTCATCCATGTTTAGATATTCTATAATAACCATGGTATAATTGATGAAAAATGTATTAACAACATTTTACAATGAAAATACAATTCAAATACAATACCACATTTTATTAAAACATTAAAATTATGTTATTAAATAACTTCTATTCTTGAAAACTCATTACCCTTATAAAACATTCTTTAAGGAATTCTATAAAACATGTAATGTCAATAAAATCATGTTTTCAATAAAACCCCATTTTAAATACCTATTTTACTTTCCCCATAGATTAAATTCAATTTTAATATTATAATCAAAATTATATCATCATAATAACACAAGTATCGCTAAGGGGTATACTATATGATAAAGACGCCTACATCATGATTGAAAAAAAAACATCATATCATTTTTGACAAGTGATGAGACATGAAGAGATCCAATTCTCATAAACCTATATCTTATGAATAAAATTATTAATGTCTTTGATAGATCTAATGATTTAGTATCATAGTAAAGGAAGAAAATTATACTCAATAGATTGTAAATGATCCACTTACTAAATTATACTCAATATAGATTGATGGTTCCTTTTATTATAAAGATCTACCACTGGGGAGAAGGATAGAGAAAATAATGTTAACAAAAATATCCTAAATCTAGGAAATCTAAATTTGAGATGAAAAGGGGTCGTATAAAAAAAGATAAACCTTAATTTTGATATAAATTCTATTTTATCTTCTTACCAAATTGCATGCCTCATGCACATCACCAGTGGTCTTCTAATTTGCTATCAAAAAACCAGTTAGTGAAGTTAGAATACATAAATTTGTAGGTCATCCACTAGTTGTGCAGTGGAACATCAAATCATGCTTGTGTTATTTTAGTCTGTAACAACTTGTACATGGACTCCTACTACGACCAACAATCCAAACACATTCTCCCAACCATTTCAAAATAAAAAAATTGAATTTTTCATAAACAAAAAGGTTACCTATACGATATTCTTTATACCATGGAATGATATTACTTATATTATAAATTCAACTTATTTACGTTCAATATGAATAGATATAATATATAAACTTTTTTTCCAAATAATATATGATATTTTGTGTGTTTTAAGTATTTTATTCTTCAAATTAAGAGAATAAAATTTCTATAAAATTTCCTAGATTATTTAATCCATGTCTCCCTTTAATTAATATTATATTATTTTGATGAATTCTATGTGAATTAAAAACATTATCACAATTATTCATATTACAGTTATTCACAATCTCTACTCAAGATATAAAAAAAATAAAATAAATAAAAAATAGAAAATTTATACCATCAAAGACTATTCATTAAATGCAAGCCATTATTGTAGGAACACAATATTGGTTAATTTTATCTTTAATAGTTTATTCCTCCTTATCTTATAAACTCTTGTATATTTATACCATATTTTAAACACACATTTGAAATAATATACCATTAAAAATAAATTAATTGAAATATATAATATTTAAAAATATATTTGACTATCCCCATGAATTCTATTGAAACTTTATGAAACTAAAATATTCATTATCTAAAGGAAAATTTGACAGAATGATATAATTTCTCTTGAAAATACATTTTACATTTTAATTATAGTGTAGACTTTCGAAGACCTCATTTCCTTTCTTTATTTTCAAAATCATGATACATCAATTTCTATTCCATTACCATAGAAATTGAGCCTGGACCACCCATGTATTGATCCACTATATGCTTAATACTAAAAACATTGAGTAAGAGGTTATAGACATCATCAATGTAGTAATTAAAAACAAAATATCAAAATAATTGTGATTGTGATCGTAGAAGGATGAAAATGTGTTTCCATGTTTAATAAGGGAACCAAGTATTATAAATCATTAAAGTACCCAATAATTTTTAGAACCTAAGTTAATATTTAAGCTCTTTCACACATTTTACATCTAAAAATTGGCATTGAGACATCTTAATATTCATTACAAGATTTTTCGTGATAGAGCCTCTTTACATCGTCTATCAAGTTTTAGGCATCCATAGGCTTTTATTTCTTATAAAACAAAGACTCTATGGAAAAATTCATTAGTTTTAATGTAACGCCCCGACCCTAGCTACCCATAGTTGGTGCATTACTTCGTAACATTGGCATGATCATGAAAGATCAAGTATTGAAAGACCGATTAGTTTAGTAGCCTTAGAAACACTAGATACATTCATAAGTCTTACATTACATCATTAAGTAAATCAAAACCACAAAAACATCTTGTCTTCATATCCCCTCATACTACCCCTGCAGGTCATTCATAATATACTTCTTCACATCCTGGAAAAATTAAAACATTGAAAGGGGTGAGCTTAGATGCTCAGTAAGGATAACAATATTGCGGAAGCTTTCATAAATAAACATAAACATTTAAGGCAATATATAACTAAAACAAAATCCTTTTAAACATGAACATGAGCATAATATGGAAAAATTAGAATGAAATAATGCCATTTACTTATTCACATGGATATTCTACTGGTCGAATAATCACATGAAATATCAATAACCACTTTCATAATGATGGAATTCATAATGCCAGACTATCATAACCACATAGCCAAGGCCTCGTGCCAAGACCACAAATAAGATTTTGTCAAGGCCTCGTGCCAAGACACTAGTTTTTCTAATGAGACCTGGCGATGAAAATTTTTAGAAGATAATTACTTTTAAAATTGCTCAAATATACTCCAGTGTTTTTCTGAAAACATTATGCAAGCTTCTAAAAACAAAATAACTAATTCTGAGACTACTCGACCAATTACAAGCCATGATGGGTCCACGCCCAATCCCTTCCTGTCTACCACACTTGAGAGTCGGGTTTTCGGAAAACAGTTTTAAGCTTGTGTTAAATACGTATACATTTGCACTGGATTTTCATATATTGGAGAGAAATATCTATTTTCTGAAATTATTTAAAAATCACATAATTATAAAAGAAAACATTTTGAATAAATGTAAATGTCAAAGGGTTTTATAGACCGTATAAAAGAAAGTTGTGTATAAAACAAAATATGCCTCAATGAAAGGCAATCGAGACGAAGTCCTTTACAAAGATCATTTTTTTAAATAAAATCGATCTATTATGTGTATTCACTATAAGTATACATAAATAAATTACAAATACAAGATAGTACATAATAATATCATGACATAATTTGAAAGTAGGAGATTAACCCAAAGAATGGAAATTGGGTTAAGAAGTTCCCTTACCGTGCGTCCTGTCTTGACTCGACCGTTCTTTAACCTCATGAATAATAAACTATAGTTAATTTATAATTTATTAAGAACCATTTTCATGTTTTTTATTCCTTTTATATCACTTATTACCTTTTTATGAACATTATGTAATTATTTAAGTTAATAACGATCGTTTTGTCGATCTTTAGTACTTGAGTCAAAAATAAACTTCATATAATTACAAGTTGTTCATGTGGTGAAATATCCATTATATCCAGAATTATATTAATGATGTAGATATCATATATATCATATATATCCAGTATATACATTCATTCATCATATTACGTAACATTTAGAGGTACGAAATGAAATGCACTGTTCATGGAGACGGTAAGCCGTACGTACGCATGAATGCTACTTTCATTTCTATTTCATATTTAATGGAATGAAATCATAATTATATAAATGTATAATATAATTCCAGTATAATATAGTTTATAATAATATTTACTCCATCCTTTATACATCCCACATATGGTATTAACGATTCAAATCACTTTGAGGGGGCGGTAGTCCGCATTTCCTAAAATGAAAATATCACATTTACCCATAATGGAAACCATAAAGGTATGCCACAAATGAGAAATAAAGAAGCATAATGAAAACATAAACATAATATATATATCATATATGAAAATAGTTTCATCAAAATGGCCACCATTAGAGGTGTTATATGAGTGTTGAACAATCATCGTTTCGTGAGGCAGAAATTCACCATCCACAAAAACAGTATGTTCTTTAACCATTAGATGTAGGTGTGTGTAATTTTAGCTCGAATAATTCTTATAAAAACATCCTAGTATATTTAGGATACTGGTGTTCTTACAAAAGAAATGAATAAAAAGAGTTTAAGGGGTTGGAGAAGAAAAATAAAACAAAACAATATTAGAGAAGACATTACCTTAAAATCGGGTAACTCTTTTTGATTTGAGCCAAAGGCTTCCTTGGGAAGTCTTCTGCCCAAAGTGAGGCTTCTAAGAGTAAGGGAGGAAATTTGAGAGAGTATTTGGGTAGATTTTTTCCGAGACAAAATGCTTTGATGGTGTGAGTAAGGTGGTAGTGGTGGGGGCCTTTTATAAGAGGAGAGAAGGGGCACTATTGGAAAGATTGAAATGATACTTTATTATGAAATGATTTTTCGGATTCTAAAGGTCCCACACTTATATATTTATAGGATAAGGTTATAAGGGTTCGAAATATTCTCATCCAATAGGCTTTGGACACGTTTAATTCTTAGATTTTACATTATCCTTCCATTTTATTAAAATCGTTAATTAATGAGGTAATCGCTGCATCATCATGGTGTCATTAATAATTTAATTTATTTAATGTCTAAAAATTATAAAAATAAAATAAAAAATATATCATGATGTAGGAAATCTTTTTATCTTTCTAATGAATATTTATAGTCAAAAATATGACTTGTATAACCCCATTTAAAAATTGCTTTAGTAAAAAAACTCTTGTTTGTGACCTTTTTATTTTAACATTAAATAAAAAGTTATTTATGTCCTTTTCCTACCAAAGTGTCTCCATGGGGTCCCCAAGTTGACCCATGGATTGTCTTGGTCGTCCATGGCACATCCAATAGTGGTAGGACAAGTGTAAAGGTCATTCCATATTTTTATAATACTATTTTACCTTAAATTTCACTAATTACCTTTAATCGTGATTAATTAAACTTAAAAGTTACTATTCACCAAAAAAAATTATTTTAATCCCATTGAACCAAATTTTACTTTCTAATGACATCCATGTATGTCAGATTTTTGAAAATCAAATCACAGAAGTGGTAATATTTCATTTAAATGAAAAATCAGTTATTTAACTACCACTTAGTGGTTTCACTATTCATCAAAAATTGAAGTTTTTCAGAACAATGCCAAAATTTCACCCCAAGCTATAATTAATATTCCTAATTCAAAAATGATGTCTATTTTACAAACTTCCAAACATATATGTTGCATTAATTAATTTTATAATTAATTCCCGATGTCACAACAAATAGCGTGTTTTTAAGAAACAATGTATATCAAAAGATTGACAATTGTTTATGTCCAATTTCAAAGTGAAATTAATTCTAATGACCACTATTGGATAAAATAGTAAAAATATATTCTAATTATACTTTGAAACCACTAAATAGAATAAGTTATCACTATAAATTATTTTGATTAAAAAATTTGTTTTTAAGTATTTTTCACTATTCATAAAAAATTGGAAGTTCTCAGAAAAATATCAAAAATTCAACATAGGATAATTTCGATATTACGAATCCAAAAATTAAGTCCATTTAGAAATATAAAATATATATAATTTCAAAAAGTGGGTATTACTATTCATAATGGCTATTTTGATTAGTCGCGGTGTGTTAGAATCTCGAACTTGTGTACAATGCAAGCTATTGCATTATTGAAAGAGAAGCGTATCGTGGAAGCTCGGGGTGTTACATTCTCCCCTCCTTCAATAAATTGCGTCCTCGCAATTTGAAATTTTTCTTTGAAAATAAAAGGTTGAAAATAGAAAATACTTTTGTGGAAAACCCACATCGGAAATAAGGTTAATAAAATTAAGCCTTAATAAGAGGGAAAGGGAAATGAAAAAGTCACCACCCAATTATGATCTCGATTAGGAGAAAATTGGTGGAAATTAGAGACAAATAATAGGAGGAAAAATGTAAATATTTTTAGGGAGTGATTGAGGTCATCCATCACAAACAAGTGTCAAATTGAGGGCCTCAAAGCCTTCAATCTATGTTGATTTAAAATATCATCAGTTCAACAAGACATAAGGTATTAGGATAACACATTTTTTTTGTTTTAATATCCCTTTACTAAAGTTTAGGAATTAATTTATTCATAGAATAAGATATAGGTATATATATATATTTATGCTTGACAAGTAGAGTTTCAACCTTTAACTAATTTCTTCCATAAACTTATCTTTCACTCAAAAAGATAATAGAACTCAAAAATATTATATTTATCCTAATCGTACAAGGTTCAAAATATTAACACATACCATTAATATTATGAAAACTATTTTGTAATAACCATGGACTTCCTGTAGGCTAGTGGTAGGTAATAAAGGCCTGTCGCAATATGGTTGTGGGTTCGATTCCTGCAGCTTTGTCCGAAGCGACGGGTTATCGCCCAACCTGAAGGTTGTCCTTTTTCTAAAACTATTATAATATTCCAAAAATAATATTCAGAAATGTTTTAACCTTAAACATTACTATCAAAGGTTCAAATTAATCCATTCTAACCTTTATAGTTATCCAAAATACTTCTGTCCAACTCATAGTCCAAATTTTATGAGGAAGGTAAACATAATGAAGATCCCCTTTTTTTCCGTGTAACAACACGTAAACACCTTCATCATGTATTCTTTTAAAACACTGCAACATCATGAATTACCATGATCCCTTATTCCTTATAGAATACTAGATATACTCCTCCTGTCCAAAAATGTATACAAATCATCATTCAGTTTCAAGGAAGTTAAGAATATCCAATATAATTTATCCAAATCAATCATGTCTTAATCCAAAATCACTATCTCGGTATCAGAACCATATTATGATTTATCTTTCCCTCAACCATATATTTTCCAGAAATTTAACCTACTGTGGAGTCACTTTTCATGGTTCCACACAATCTCAAGTCCTTGATGAAATAGTACTGTAGTACAATCCTTGTATACTATATAATTATTATAACCAGTACATCATTGATACATCACTCAAATTACAAAATTCTTTAATAACAACATAAGAACTCTAATAATTCCTCCTCATCTGTGGTAGTATCATAACTTGATTATTATCCAATAACATCATTTGGGGCACACTCTGATGATTTGCACATTGGTTTGCGTAGTGTCCCCACTCCTTGAAGATGGAGCATTGTACATTTGAAACCTTTTTCTTACCCTTGCAGCCACGCACTTGGTGTCCTTTTTCTCCACACTTATAACAAACTCTCATTCCCTTCAGGCAAGTTCCAAGGTGTTTCTTCCCACAGTAATCACATATTGGAAAATTCTTCTTTTCCCACGTCCCTTTTACCATCATTCTCTCTTCCATCCTTTTCTTCTCTTTCTTCCCTTCAATGCCATAAGACTCAGAGAATTATTTACTTATCTTATTAACACAAGATACTATTTCTTCATATTTTGAGAACACATGGGATATTATTTCCCTTCTAAATTTTGGCTTAATACCGTGAAAGATATGATCCTTCTTACGCTTTGGATCATACGTATTTCTAGAGTTCACATTCCATCCACTGGGCACCATTTCTATACAATGGCATAAACTAGGTTAGTTTATGAATTGCAATGAATAATTCCAAACTTGTAAAATACTTAACATAAATTGAACTATTTATGGATATAATCCATAATCATAAAAAAAATTTCTTTGAGGAAGTATATACTCATATCCTTTCATAGTGGTTTGTAAAGAAAACGAGAATTATCCTAAGAATATCCCCCAGGAGTGTCATAACCAAGAGTGCAGCAAGGCTCTTTGTCGTGCACCAGTTCCCGTTCGAGTCTAGCTCGAAGCGGTGTTTTCGGGTTTTACCCCTAGGTACATCTGTGCCAGATCCACCTCTACCTGCTCGTATCCAGACAGGGATGTATTTCTCTGAAAACTCACAAAATCTCTATAATACCAAAATTCATGGAAGTTCTTCTATACTAATCCTCAAAGTCTATCGTTGGGCTATGTGCTCTAATCAGAGTTTATCTAAATCTAGCTTCCAAGGTTAGTACTAACCTCCCTCAGATACCAACTGTAACGCCTTGACCCCAGCTACCCAGAGTCGGTGCATTAATTCGTAACATTGGCATGATCACGAAAGATCAAGTCTTGAAAGACGGATTAGTTTAGTAGCCTTGGAAACACTAGATACATTCAAAAGTCTTACATTACATCATTACGTAAAACAAAACCACCAAAACATCTTGTCTTCATATCCCCTCATACTACCCCTGCAGGTCATTCATAATATACTTCTTCACATCCTGGAAAAATTAAAACATTGAAAGGGGTGAGCTCAGATGCTCAGTAAGGATAAAAATATTGCGTAAGCTTTCACAAATAAACATAAACATTTAAGGCAATATATAACTAAAACAAAAGCCTTTTAAACATGAACTTGAGCATAATATGGCAAAAGTAGAATGAAATAATGCCATTTACTTATTCACATGGATATTCTACTGGTCGAATAATCACATGAAATATCAATAACCACTTTCATAATGATGGAATGCATAATGCCAGCCTATCATAACCACGTAGCCAAGGCCTTGTGCCAAGACCACAAATAAGATTTTGTCAAGGCCTCATGCCAAGACACTAGTTTGTCTCATGAGACCTGCCGATGCAAATTTTTAGAAGATAATTACTTTTAAAATTGCTCAAATATACTCTAGTGTTTTTCTGAAAACATTATGAAAGCTTCTAAAAACAAAATAACTAATTCTGAGACTGCTCGACCAATTACAGGCCATGATGGGTCCACGCCCAATCCCTTCCTGTCTACCACACTCGAGAGTCGGGTTTTCTGAAACATTTTTAATCTTGCGTTAAATACGTATACATTTGCACTCAATTTTCATATATTGGAGAGAAATATCTTTTTTTTGAAATTATTTAAAAATCACATAATTATAAAATAAAACCTTTTGAATAAATGTAAATGTCAAAGGGTTTTATACACCGTATAAAAGAAAGTTGTGTATAAAACAAAATATGCCTCAATGAAAGGTGATTGAGACGAAGTCCTTTTCAAAGATCATTTTTTAAAATAAAATAGATCTATTATGTGTATTCACTATAAGTACACATAAATAAAGTACAAATACAAGATAGGACATAATAATATCATGACATATTTTGAAAGTAGGAGATTAACCAATGAATGGAAATTGGGTTAAGAAGTTCCCTTACCTTGCGTCCTGTCTTGACTCGACCGTTCTTTACCCTCCTGAATAGTAAACTAGAGTTAATTTATAATTGATTAGGAACCCTTTTCATGTTTTTCATTCCTTTTATATCACTTATTACCATGTTATGTACATTATGTAATTATTTATGTTAATAACGGTCGTTTTGTCGATCTTTGGTACTTGAGTCAAAAATAAACTTCTTATAATTACAAGTTGTTCATGTGGTGAAATATCCATTATATCCAGAATTATATTCATGATGTAGATATCATATATATCATATATATCCAGTATATACATTCATCCATAATATTACGTAACATTTAGAGGTAAGAAATGAAATGCACCGTTCATGGAGACGGTAAGCCGTACGTACGCATGAATGCTACTTTCATTTCTATTTCATATTTAATGGAATGAAATCATAATAATATAAATGTATTATATAATTCCAGTATAATTTAGTGTATAATACCATTTACTCCATCCTTTATACATCCCACATATGGTATTAACGATTCAAATCACTTTGAGGGGGTGGTAGTCCGCACTTCCTAAAATGAAAATATCACATTTACCCATAATGGAAACCATAAAGGTATGCCACAAATGAAAAATAAAGAAGCATAAGTAAAACATAAACATAATATATATATCATATATGAAAATATTTTCATCACAATGGCCACCATTAGAGGATTTATATGAGTGTTGAACAATCATCGTTTCGTGAGGCAGAAATTCGCCATCTACAAAAACAGTATGTTCTTTAACCATTAGATGTAGGTGTGTGTAAGTGTAGCTCGAATCCTTCTTATAACAACATCCTATTATTTTCAGGATACTGGTGTTGTTACAAAAGAAATGAATAAAAATAGTTTAAGGGGTTGGAGAAGCAAAATAATACAAAACAACATTAGAGAAGACATTACCTTAAAATCGGGTAACTCTTTTTGATTTGAGGCAAAGGCTTCCTTGGGAAGACTTCTGCCCAAAGTGAGGCTTCTAAGAGTAAGGGAGGAAAGTTGAGAGATTATTTTGACAGAGTTTGGCCGAGACAAAAGGCTTTGATGGTGTGAAAAAGGTGGTAGTGGTGGGGGCCTTTTATAAGAGGAGAGAAGGGGCACTCTTGGAAAGATTGAAATGTTACTTTATTATGAAATGCTTTTTCGGATTATAAAGGTCCCAAACTTATATATTTCTAGGATAAGGTGATAAGGGTTCGAAATATTCTCATCCAATAGGCTTTTGACAAGTTTAATTCTTAGATTTTACATTATCCTTCCATTTTATTAAAATCGTTAATTAATGAGGTAATTGCTGCATCATCATGGTGTCATAAATAATTTAATTTATTTAATGTCTAAAAATTAGAAGAAAAAAATATCATGATGTATGAAATCTTTTCATCTTTCTAATGAATATTTATAGTCAAAAATATGACTTGTATAACCCCATTTAAAAATTGTTTTAGTAAAACAACTCTTGTTTGTGACCTATTTATTTTAACATTAAATAAAAAGTAATTTATGTCCTTTTCCTACCAAAGTGGCTCCATGGGGTCCCGAACTTGACCCATGGATTGTCTTGGTCGTACATGACACATCCAATAGTGGTAGGATAAGTGTAAATGTCATTCCATATTTTTATAATACTATTTTTACCTTAAATTTCACTAATTACCTTTAATCGTGATTAATTAAACTTAAAAGTTACTATTCACCAAAAAATTATTTTAATCCCATTAAACTACATTTTACTTCCTAATGACAAACATGTATGTCGGATTTTTGAAAATCAAATCACAGAAGTGGTAATATTTCATTTAAATGAAAAATCAGTTATTTAACTACCACTTAGTGGTTTCACTATTCATCAAAAATTGAAGTTTTCAGAACAATGCCAAAATTTCACCCTAAGCTATAATTGATATTCCGAATTCAAAAATGATGTCTATTTTACAAAATTCCAAACTTAAATGTTGAATTAATTAATTTTATAATTAATTCCCGCTGTCACAACAAATAGCGTGTTTTTAATAAATAATATATATCAATAGATTGACAATTGTTTATGTCCAATTTCAAAGTGAAATTAATTCTAATAACCACCATTGGATAAAATAGTAAAAATATATTATAATTATACTTTAAAACCACTCAATAGTATAAGTTATCACTATAAATTACTTTGATTAAAAAAGTTGTTTTTATGTATTTTTCACTATTCATAAAAAATTGGAAGTTCTCAGAAAAGTACCAAAAATTCAACATAGGCTAATTTCGATATTACGAATCCAAAAATGAAGTCCATTTCGAAATATAAAATATATATAATTTCAAAAAGTGGGTATTACTATTCATAATGGCTATTTTGATTCGTCGCGGTGTGTTAGAATCTCGAACTTGCGTACAATGCAAGCTATTGCATTATTGAAAGAGAAGTGTATCGTGGAAGCTCGGGGTGTTACATTTAAAACGTATAGTTAAAAATTTTCGTTAATATTATAGAAATACAACTCATATCAGGGAATAGATTCACTTGTTTTTTAGTTTAGATGTATGTTTTCTAATATATATAATTTCCCCTCATTATTTAGAACAATTCTAAATTTCATGGACTTGTTTCGATAGAAACATCTATTTGTTTTTTTTCTTAAAATAAATAGATCTTAATATCATACTAGATGATGAAATTATCTACAAAAAATGTTTAATAAGATGTGTATCATGTGTTATTAAAATTAATAATGACATTTTTTAAATGTGATCCTAATTAATGTTTACAACAATTTTAAATTCATCATATCTATTTTTATTCCATGATTTATATTTCCCTATAAAGGGATTAAAATTTTGAATTCATCTCACCATGTAGTTATACAAGAACTATATAATCCCAATCATATAATATATAAATCTTGGATATTTACATGGAAAAATCAATGTTCTATCCATCATATTAATAAACCCAACATCATTCCATTACAATCCTTAGTACGATTTTCAAATCGTAATGTAATAAAAGACTCCAAGAATAAGCTATAAAAGTAAATCTAGGGAATACATACATTTTATGAACCAATAAATTAATGATCTAGTGTAACCTATTACTTTATTTCCATACCCATGGTAATCCATGCGAATTCTTATTTGGTAGAACCCACCTGATTGAATGGTAATTCGTAAAATGTGACACTTTAAATGGAATTTAACCCTTATTATTTAAATGGGATTTAATGTTATTATGATATATCATGTTTATTTTATTTTTATTCGTTTATTAAGGATTTAATTTGAAAATACTATTCCCTACACCAAATCAATATGTTTTGAGAATATTGATGTATAAATTTTTGCACGAATTTTTTTTATTACTCACCCAAATATAAGATAATGATATATTCATACATATACACATGTATCATATTCATATGTTTTATAATTTATTTATAAGGGTTCCTAAATACATACAATTTTTAATCACAATATGAGTAATCCCATAATGATAGATAGGCAACCCCTCATGTTTTAAGAACAGTTCACAATCATCGAGGAAGGTAGATGGTCTTACTCCAACTTTATCTACCCCTATAGAAATTAATCAAGAGATAATTAAAATCATAAAAATTATAAACCCTATTTTGAAAACATTATGATTAACAGCTAAACCCATACGGATAACCCAAATAAATAAGTAAGGTAAAGGTTTAAAAACAATATCTTATATGGATTGTGCCTAGCATGTAATATATGGAATTAAAATTTCATAATATGTTGTTTAATTATTATTTCTAAATATTATATATTTTCAAAATAAAAAAATATTATAATAGTGAATAAATCATGGATGAACTGTTAAATAAAAAAATATTTCAAGTATTGAAATATAAGACATCCATTTAATAAAAATTAGTAAATAAAACATAATATTACACAATCAATTTTAAATCATTATCGATATTCCATTATAGTGAATATATACAATTCACAATCTATTAATAATATTTTCTAATAATATTATATATTATAAGGAACTTCATTTTAAATATTTTATAATTTATGAATTATGAAAAAATTTATAATTCAATTATATTAGGTAAATATTTTACATAATATTAATTTAATAATGTAAAAAAATTATTTAAAATTTTAATCTAATAACTAATTAAAAAATTGGGATGATGTTTAAATAATTATTCAAATAAGTCCCCTTTACTAGATCATTTAAAATTAATCAATATACACATTAAATAAACTTGTTATACATAATAACTTTTACATAATTTCTTATTTTACAATGTATAAACACCTTAAATATTATCAATAATATTTTATAAATAATTATCTAATTTACAATTAAATTTGAAAGAAATTTAATTATATAAAAAGTATTTTAATTATAAACTTTTAATATTTTAAGGAATATTTAAAATAAAAACTCTAAATAATAATTAATAAACCATATACCCTCTTTAATTAAAAAATAAATAAATCCATTTGAAAATAAATAAATATTTCCATAATATCATTTATCATTATTTAGAAACAATTTTTAAATAATTAATTTAATTTATAATTGAATATAAAGATAAGTTAGTTTTTTTCAATCATATTTTATGATTTATAACCCATCATAGATTAGGATTGTTATGATTACTTGTGTAAATGGTTTAAATGTTATCTATCTTATAATATGACATTACAATTACATTAGGGTAAAAAAGATATTTATTTTTTACTAATGAATATAACATAAAATTAAATATCACTTACTTGTTATTTATTTAGATAAACCATATATAATGGTATTCATTGTTTTCTATTTATGATAAAATTCAATATTTTTCATAAAGCAATAGAATGAATTTTATTTTATAATGGGGGGAATTAATAAGGCTAGAATTTTAAAAATACAAATTATTAGTATTTATCATATATTTCAATATTATATATCATATAAAGTGATATTAATCATGCATAAATTTTTTAGCATGATTTATTTTATTATTATTAATTGATAAGTAATATAATTTAATTATTTTTCACCTCTCATAATATTTATTTGAACCTTTAGGCCTAAAGATATCTAATACTACTATAAGGTCTCTTATGGATAGATTATCAATTAATCTAAGTAAAGGGAATGAATTAAAACATTAAATAATGATTATCATGAAAGGTTAAACTAGACACATGAAATAAAGAGAAACAAACAATACTACAAAAAGGTACCATATATCAAAAAAGACACTAAAAATTTAAAATATATTTAATGTTGATCATTCTATTGGAATATGGATGAACCCCACCATTGTTGGTATCCATGGTTCGAATGAATCATTCCTACTTTAACATGCCATGTGTATTAATACATTTGAAAATTCATAAGTAATTTGAATTTTTAATTATAGGATGGCTCAAATTTTTATCGAATATTCAGAACTAAATTGTAAATGTTGGAAAATACTAAAGTACGTTTTTTGAACTAGTTTGAGACCAGATAGGTTCCACATGTGCTTGGGTAATTATAAAAAAACCATGTTATTTTTTAGAAGTTATGGAGTTATCAAGCCAGGTTTCATGGTTTCTTGTTAACGGTTTGGGAGAAATTTTGCATCAACTGGTATTTCAAGAGCAATTAATTTAAAATTTTATATATCATAATTTTTGCCATGGTAAGTGCGCAATTTTTATGAAACTCTATGGATTTAATGGGAAATCGTACTACTTTGCTTGTGAATGAGGCTTGGTTTATGGTTTGTGCACATTTGTAGACAAACCATGCAAAACATTATCGACTCAGAAAATTCCAATTCAGATAGTTTTCACATGGTTTGTTGAATCATCCAACCGAATAATGTGATAGTGGTTTTATAGAAATATTCTACTTCAAGGATGTTTTTTAGTTTGAAAAAACATTCAAGAATGTAATGAAACTCTTGATAGGTGAATTTTATACATATTTCTTCTATCTGTTTTATGATACGAAACCCACCTTTTCTAAACCTCCACCTTATGAATGAGGTAAGAGAACTCCATCATCCTTCCTTCTTATAACCCATAATTTTGGTGTGTTCTTTGGTTATTGAAGGTTAGATTATCCCTCCTTGCTACATTATACATCCTATAGGGTTCCTATAAATGTTGGTTCCCTTTAAATAGGGTTCTTGAGATGATTCCACCAAGTAATGGGTGGGTCATTTTATTATCATTTTTTTTCATTATTCCTAAGACAATGAGCTATTGAGACACAAACTAAATATGACTTTTCAATGGTTTGATAAGGTATGTAAATATTTAAAAATTTTCATAATTATTAAGAATAAATTGAATTAAAGTTATTTTTTATTTTTTATTTTTTTTTTGAGAAATTTCTCATCATACACGAGGGATTATTATATGGGACCTTAGGAATATAATGGATGTAGTTCATTTGTGGAAGTGATTATCTCTCTATTAATTTGGGAGTTATTACTAATTGGTTAAAATTTAATAATTAACTATAAATTAATATAATTAATTTGGTGTAATTACTTTTAAATTCGTAGGTTACTAGGAACAGAGATGTTGACCGATTAAATAGTTATGATATTGGGCGGATCTAGGTACATAGTTTTCTGGTGGTGTGAAATTATAATGCGCATTGAAATGAGGTTGGTGGTCCTTGGTTGAAATCCTATATACTTTAGTCATTTTTCATTATGCATTGTACATGTATTCATTCCACCTAGAATTTTTCCATTTTAATTTAATTTTTAACTTATTAATTATTTTTTATTTAAATTAAAATTCCCAAGGTAGAATAAAGTTTCACGGCCATATTGGTCCTTGTTCGTGGGCCTTATTCTTTGGTCTCCAATGGATGAGGCCTCAACTATTTATCATCATTGATTTTGGAATCCCCATGATAGGGGAGAAACTAAATAAATATAAATAGGATTTAGTTAGGGTCCCTAATGTATGTTCCCTATCACCTTCCTCAGAGATAAATGTGAAGAGTTTATACCATTTTCCCATTGCGGGTCAGAGCATTAACATGGTTGATGGTGGGTGATCAACCATATGTGAAAGTTTATATTGATATTATGTTAATGTAACAACTTATTTGGGTAGCGTATGAGGTATATCGTGGCTAGAATATGAAGTAATTCATTGATTATAACATGGGATATTGGAATGGGATTACAGATCCCACCATGAGTGTTCATGAATTGTATGACAGAGGGGACTAGTGGATTCCCTAATTGAATTTTTACCCTGGAGAGAGGGTTTACATGGGTATGAATAGGGATGTTTGTTTTATGTCTTCATTCAACCCACATTACTTTTGTGTAATGTTATATTGTACATTCCATTGAGTAATGTCTTTTATATGGTTTGAAAAATACTCTTGGGGTAGTCTCTCATTCTATTATTATTTGGTAAATTTCATACCATAGTTTGTTGTTATGTGATAAACACAGCTATGAAAAAACCGAAATTTGTGGTTTGAGTTACTTATGGATGAGAAAACACTATTAATGGAGTTCTTAAAAACGATCATATTAGGAATTCGGATAATAAAACACCTATAGTGGAGGTTTGTGAGACTATTGATAGGGGCTCCATGAAAATAGAGTCAAGGGTGATCCAATATAATAGGAATGAGCTTTTCGGATCATTGCATATGATTGTGATACATGCATGCTTGGCCGAAGATGCAAGAATAACCTCTAGGTGAGGTCTATATTGCTTAATTTTATACATGGGAGACACAAGAATATTATATAGAAGTAATATCAGTAAAACATGCTCAGAGACACCTTTAAAATAGGTGAAGGAGTTATAGTCAATCAGTGTCAAAAACCTAATGATAAACACTAGAGTGGGGCTTCCATTGAGGATTTTATATATATGTTTACATGGACCACAAAATATGCTTAAACACATTTGGAAAATAGTCCAAATCTTGTATTGTGGGTTGTTATATTTTCTAAAGTGTATATATAAATCACTAGCATGTCACATGTGTATATTTTAGAATTTACAATTATTATAGATCATGTTTATGGTTCCTCACTATATTATACCATCACAATATCATTAGGCCACCACTATACATGGATTCTAGTTCAGATCTCACTTGTTACATGTTCAGGTTAGGTTGAGTCTTGTGGTTTTATTATTGAGCATAAATTTTTTAGGTAGGACTTGATGTTCAGGATGAGAAATGGAAAAAAGTGATAGTAGATCCTTAGTGTAATTTTTGTCTTCTATATTTGTACATTAGATCACCCTAATGGTAAATTGATATTACATTGCAGTTTATAATGAACATCATTTATTTTGATCCTTGTTTATAGTTATCATCCATTTATTTCATAATAGTTAGAGGAATAATATTTATTTATTTAATATTATTATTCTCACTTTTATAAATTGGGTATAGCCTCTATTACAATGACTACCTAGACACCCACATCTATTAAACATCTCATGGCATTCAGGGAGGTGTGCTAGAGGAAAAATAGTGAGTAGTTGTGGTAAATGTTTATAGAGTAATCAAAGATAGGAAGTTAAAATTTGAATCACATGGTTAATATTATTTGTTCTTAATATTTTAGGATAATGTAGAAATGAGGTATAATAATGTTCAGTGGTAATGATAGATCCCAGATATGTTTATTCTAGATACCTTCCTTACTGGAATCCTCAGTTACATAGAGAATGGTATTTCCATTATTAGTATTTGATATTATGGTTATAGCAATTCTCACCTTGTGTGACATACATGATGTTTGAAATTTATGATTTATGGCTCATGTAATGTGGCTCTAGTCCCTTTAGAAAGATTACTTATTTGGATATTCAAAAATATCCCATGGGGAAGAGGCCATGTATATATTTTGACTCTTGTCATACATAGGCTAGATGTTTCTATTCATGAATCATTCATTCCATGTAGTATTAACATGAAATTTTTTCTCTTAATAAATTTTCCCATATATGTACTTGGTGGAATTAAAATTAGTGATGGTAATGATCCATTCCTTTGGTTTTGGGAACATGTGGAGTGAAACATACTGGTTTGAAAACATAATTTTATGCCTTCTCAGTAAACTCCTTATGGGTTATCATTATCAAGATTATGTTACATAAACATTGAGTGAATATATATATGTAACTTTATCATATTTTCTATAAATATATCTTAATTAACCATTCTAGAGGATGTGGTTTACCTTTGTATTTGTTGTCTAAGATAATTTTTTTTTTCGGGATAGTGGTGACATATGAGGAATTATTTTCTAGGAGGTAGTCCTATATGTTTGTTCTTATGATTATTAGATCCTTATAAGAAGATGGTTTGGCATATGTTGTTTTTTATTTTTATGTACTATCCTAGAGTGGGTGGTTTGGCATGATATATTTCATGGTATATTTTATATGGGTGTGTGGATGATACCTTGTGATATTTTTTCTTTCTTGAGAAATGACTTATGTTCATGGGGCTAGTAGTGTGACATTGTAAAGACCCAAAAATTACAATGGAAATTTTTTTTAAAAAATTTTCTTTGGGATTCTACGAGTACGTAGTTTCTGACAGCACCTGATTCCGAGGCCCGGTGTGCCCAGCATCAATTTCCGAAGACTAGCTTGGGTACGTTTAGTGAACGAACGAGAAGGTTTTTCTAAATTTTGAACCCCTGCTCAGAATCGAAATCTGAGGGCACCATTGAAACCGCAACGCCGGTAATTGCTTACGAAGAATTTTTCTGGATTGCGTTTTCTCGGGATGAGATGTTAAAAATGTGAGGAAAAAAATATACTTGTTTTACAATTAAATTTTTGTTACGCCACTAGTGGTTTATGAGTTATGGGAAAGGAAGTTGTGCGGAAGTGGGGTGGGACCCACATGATCCCCCACCTCCTTAAATTTCCTAACGCCCTCTCCCTCTTTAATACCTGTAAACCCCCCAGTTTATGAGAAACCTTCCCTCCCTCTCTTTAATTAAATGCCAACGTGTTTAATTAAAAAGGATCCTTCCTCCCTTTTTAATGTCCCACCACATCAGATTAATTGAGTGGGGCACTATGTCATAAATCTCCAATTTATGACTTGCATGCCAATGATGAACCCACCACTCCTATTTAATGGAGGCTAGGGGGGAGGAGTTCTGGACGGCTTCTTCAAGTGGCGGAATGCTAGCAGCGAAGAAAGGTGCCCAACACTTTGAGAGTTTTCCTCTTCCTCCAACAAAGAACGAAGAACACCGATGCCACCCTCGGCTTCATCCTTCCTGACGTTGATGGAACGACGCCCGTCTACCGCGACGTTGTCTACCGCGACACCGATGAATGCCTTCTTCGAGGTAGGGGATTAACTAGTGAATATTAATATTCCCATGTTTATTTCCTTCTAAATCAAAGAGTACGGATCAACACAATATTATGTTGATTCGCGAAAGAATATGTTTGCGGGTTGGGAATAATTGATTGCGGGGAAAAAGGTAGGGGATTTTTTTTAATACTCCTCGAGTGATTTAATCTCACATTCTAGAGAGTTTAATGGTATGAAGTTATTATAATTTATACTTGAATAAATTATACCCTCATCGATAATAAAAGCATGTGTTTTAATAACTTCCATTTAAAAACACATAACGCGGAGGGTATGGGACGAACAAACACGGCCCGACAACCCTCCGAAGATTGTTTATTGATGTGTGGATCGACGGGCGATGACGGAACGGGCCGCAGAGGCGATTTGAAGAATCCACAGTGAAGTTTGGGTCCCTTAATGACCATAGACGCAGACCGCGGCTGAAACGGACCACCGGTGCGAGTCCGGTGGTCCGCGGAGAGCGGCGGCGCGCCACCGGAGGAGACCGACACGGCTGAGCCGCGGCGGACCAGAATGGAAAAGCCGTTCCGGGTTTTGGCGGAGGGCGCGACATTAAAGTCGTGTTGTTTCAATCAAGGGGGGGGGGCAGCGCCTCCACCCCGTTTCCCACTCGGCCAAAACAGCCGAGCTGACTGGACACACGGGCCGTGCATGCGCTAGGCCAACGAGCTGCACCGCACGGACCGGCCGCGCCCGGCCTGGCCTCCCGCCCTGGGCCGGGCCGCCCACGCTGGACCGGACCCCCACGTCGGGCCGGGTCGCACCGGTTGGGCTGAGCCATGCCAGCCAGGCCGGGCCGCGCCCTAGTGGGCTGGACCCGGACCCAGGTCGGGTTGACCCGGTTCGGGCCGACCCAGGGGGTCTTGGGCCCGGTCAGTCCGGGCCCAAAACCCCCGAAAAACGGACAGCTTCATTCAAACGCTCGTAACTTGGGCTACGGACCTCTGATTGACGGACCGTCAGTTGCGATGAAATATTTGGATCGAGTCAGTCGTTTTTGTATATTACACTCATGTGTTCGGAGAACTTTGATTATGTTCGGGTTGGTTCGAACACGAAACCAACCAGCCCTCGGAGCGGAAACTCTTATAACTTGAGCTCTGGACATCCGATTGATGTGCCGTCGACTTTGTTGGATTCTTATTAGTGAGACGGTTCTTTTGGATTACTCCACTAGAGGTTTGGACGCAGTTGGTGTACGGTCGAGTTGGTTTTAACTTAAAAACCAACCGGAACCCTAGGACGAAAAAGTCAATAACTCTTAGACCAGGTGTCTGATTGATGTGCCGTTTGTCATGTTGTGTTCCTATTGACGTGAAAAAACTTTTCGATTCATTAAATCTGGTCTACGTAACAGTTGATGTATCGACCTCTTGGCTCGTGGAGCAGACCCTCCAAGAACCGGAATTCTGTGTGCGGAAACCCTAGAGCTGGCTGAGACTTGACGACTACTGATCGATCAACTCGGATTGTTTCGGATAGCCTAGTTGGGAGCGCTTGGTTGTAGCGGCAGACCCACGGTGGAGGAGCGCTTGGTTGTAGTGGCAGACCCGCGGTACTCAATAGAAGGAGTACCTCTGTAGGCTATGAGAGGGAGCACTTGGTTGTAGTGGAAGACCCATGGTGGGAAGTGCTCGGTTGTAGAAGCAGACCCACAGTACTCAACAGGTGGAGTACTACAACAGTCCAAGGATAGTGGGAAGCGCTTGGTTGTAGCAGAAACCCACTGTACTCGATAGAGGAGGAGTTACCCAGTAGCTATGGTTTCGACATGATGAATTAAATCCTGGTTTGAGCTGAGTCTTGACTTTCAATCATTATATTCGATGTGATTGACTTGATATCCTGTCTGGATTGGATTATGATTTCCTGTGTGGATTGGGTCGTACATTCCTGTGCGTATTATGTTTTACTTTCCTGAGTAGGATGGATTGTACTTGAGCTCATGAGTTGGATCTGAACTGGATTTGATGACTTAGGTATATGTATAGGCATAAACCTAAGTAGTGTTGGATGATACTTCGTGATTGTATCTTTTCTTTGTGGTTTATCCTTTGTGCATTTAGGGAGACCTTCGGGGGTCTCGGGGTCCCTACTGAGTATCGTATACTCACCCCTGAACGGGCTTCGCCCGCACTACGTTGTGTTGGTTGCAGACGACGGATATCACTGATCGTGGTTGAGGCTTGTAGAGCTGGACGGTACCTGGAGGAGGATATCATGAGGAGTCGTTCCCCATAGGTGGATATCACGTCGAGTCAGTGCCCGGAGGTGGATTGACGACGAGTCGGTACCTGAGGAGACGGACGGACGTGGAGTGCTGAGGAGTAGATCTGTACCAACCCTTCAGGTAGGAAACCGGAGGACATTCCAGGAGTGGCTTGTCACCTTTCAGCTGTTGTTCTTTGAGTTGTACTTTACTTTCAGTTGTAGTTGTACCTTTTAGTTGGGTTTGTATTCTGGCCCATTTACCTTTCAGCACTTTCTTTTGTACTTAGTGTTGCTTCTGATTTTACTCTGTGGTGTTTGTTACTGTTATAAAGGCAATTCCTTCCCTTTTTATCGAGATTTATGCCTTTGGTGCTAGTCGCCAGCCCCTGGCCTTTGGGAGGCGGGCTTGGGGTAGTCACGACACGGGCCCCGAGGACGGGTCGTGACAATTGGTATCCGAGGAGTTCAGTTCTACCGTAGAACACATGACTCTAATCTTTCTTCTATGTGAAGTAATAGTGTTAAGGGTATTGAGTGAGGTTATCAGTCCAGGGAGTCCAGTGTTGGTGCGGCGGCCGATGTATCCATACACCGGGACCCTGACTTCTGATTTCTGACACAATACACAAATACATTAATTTCATGTCTGTTTCAAATTTTTCCTTTTTATTTCTTGTGTCAGCTCACCAGGTATATTGTTTTGACCATGGCACACCTGTCTCTTTTCAGGATGGCCCCATGACGGCAGCCAGCTATGGTTCAGAGCTTTGTGCGAGAAGACAGCCCACCAAGAGATGAGGCCTCGGTGTAGGGCCCCATTACAATGGAGGTACTGGTGGTACCTCTACCCGCCAAGCCACCGATGCCACCAGCCCCAGCCGCTGAAACTACACGTCGCCTTAGTGCACTGCACGAGTTTCAGCATCAGAGACCGCCCAGGATCCACGGGGAGACGGACCCTCAGGCAGCCGAGGATTGGCTGGAGGCTATTTTTTGAGTTTTTATATTGGTAGGGATTCCATCAGACTTCATGGAGATCTTTGATGCTAGCCTCCTTCAGGCAGCAGCAGGCAGATGGTGGAGCCTGATGCTCCAGGTGCACGACGAGTCATCCCTTCTGTGGGCAGACTTCGAGAGCCTGTTCCAGGTAGATTTTTTACTAGCCACCCTTCGAGCGGTGCGCATATAGGAGCTACTTCATCTTCAGTAGGGTAGCATGATGGTGGCGCAGTATTCAGCGAGGTTCACCGATCTCTCGCATTACTCCATAGATATGGTACAAGACCTGTTATCCAGGGCCCGAACCTTCGAGCAGGGGCTTATGTGAGAGATTATATCTTTAGTTGTTTCTCATAGCATCCCGACGTAGACAGGGGTGTTGGAGCGATCCCTCTTAGTGGAGAGTTTCCTTGCTAAGTAGTCTCCAGCAGCAGGACCCACCCCTAGTCAGCATGCGGCAGAGTCTTCTGCAGCAGGAAGTAAACAGATGACGCAGAGGTCCAAGAGGACCAGACCTACAAGTGATCGACCGCATGACATATGATCGTGTGTATGAGGCACCCGGGGTGGAGAAAGACTTACCGGGAGCAGACAGTGTGACTCCTACGGCGGGGTTGGTCACATGGCACGTGACTGTCCGACCCGCCATACAGATGACCAGAAGATAAACAAAGGACGTCCCAGGCAGAGGCAGAGGTTCGATCGGGGTAGATCGCAAGGAGCAGGAGACCGAGGCAGGGGAGCTGGTCGTGCAGCTGGAGGTGGACGACACTTCTAGTTGTTTCCACCACCACCACCAGGAGGTCCAACCTAACCGTAGGGAACAGGTGGACATGGGAGATCTCAGCTTCATGTAGCTGAAGCATTTGAATATGAAGCTTTGGAAGTTGGCGGACAAGAGGGGGACTAGTTCCAGGCATGGGACCTTTGATCTTGGTGCTTCAAGTTTTCTTGTTGTCATTGTTGTATGTCTTTGTACTTGAGTAGCAACAATAAAAGACACTTGTCCTTGTGACATTTTCCTCCTTCCTTTTTGTGTACTAAGAGGTTTCAGTTTTAACGGTTGACTTGACCCTCACTTTTGAGATACCTACTGGAGGAGAACTAGTGGCCAAACACCGATGCCGACAATGTGACTCAACCCTTGGAGGTGAGAGTAACGGTTGGATCACTTGGTAGTAGCGTCGAGGCCTTACGATGTAATCCTTGATATAGATTAGTATCATCTATGTCGGGATTGACATTATTAGGCAAAAACATGGTTCATCTTGGGGATGAGATTGGATTTCGCTTATCAGAAAAGAAGAAATATTAGCAGCTCTTGTAGGACCAAAGAAGGTCCAGGTCATCCAAGATCGGATGAGGACAGTTCAGAGCCGACAAAAGTCTTATGCTGACAGGAGGCGGAGACCACTAGAGTTCGAGGATGGCGACCACGTTTTCCTACGGGTCTCACCTCGACGTGGATTACGGAGTTTTCACCGGGGTGAAAATCTATCTCCGAGCTTTATCAGGCCCTTCTAGGTCCTCAACACGGTAGGCGGGGTGGTTTACTACTTGACCCATCCACCTCAGTTTCACTAGGTGCACGACGTTTTTCGCGTATCTCAACTGAGGATATACGTGAACGACCCGACGCATATCATCGACCATGGTGAGCTGAACATCGATGACGGGGAAACTTTTGCGGAGGTCCCGGTGGAGATCGAGGATTGACAGGAGCGGTTCCAACGTGGACGGTCTATTCCTCTAGTGTGCATCAGATGGCAGCACAGGAACCTCCAAGAGCGCACATGGGAGTGGGAGGCTTAGATGCGTACACAGTACCCCCTTTGGTTTCCCTAGTTTTTTATGTAGCTTTATGGGGACGTAAAGCCATGAGGTGAGATTAATGCAAAGACCTGTAAATTTTAAGGGAATTTTTTTTAATTTTTTTGGATTCTACGAGTACGCAGTTTCTAACGGCACCTGATTCCGAGGCCCGGTGTTCCCGGAATCAATTTCCGATGTTTATTGGGTACATTCAGTGAACGAACGAGCGGGTTTTTCTACCTTTTGAACCGGTGCTTGGAATCAAAATCCAAGGGCACCGTTGAAACTGTAATGCTGTTAATTGCTTAGGAAGACTTTTTCTGGAGTTGCGTTTTCTCAGGATGAGATGTTAAAAATGTGAGGAATAAAAATATAGTTGTTTTACAATTATATTTTTATTACGCCACTAGTGGTTTATGAGTTATGGGAATGGAATTTGTGAGGAAGTGGGGTGGGGCCCACATGAGCCCCCACTTCCTTAAATTTCCAACCACCCCATTAAACACCCTCTCCCTCTTTAATACCTGTCAACCCCGCAAGTTTATGAGGAACCTTCCCTCCTTCTCTTTAATTAAATGCCAACGTGTTTAATTAATAAAGATCATTCCTCCCTTTTTAATGTCCCACCGTAGTGGATTAATTAAGTGGGGCCCTATGTCATAAATCGCCCATTTATTAATTGCGTGCCAACGATGAACCCACTACTCCTATTTAAAGGAGGCCAGGGGGAGGAGTTCTGGATGGCTTCTTCATGAGGGGGAATGCTAGCAGTGAAGCACGTTACCCAACACTTGGAGTGTTTTACTCTTCCTCCAACGAAGAATGAAGAATGTCGACGCCACCCTCGACTTCATCCTTCCCGATGTTGACGGAACAACGCCCATCTACTGTGACGCCATCTACCGTGACACCAATGAACGCCTTCTTCGAGATAGGGGATTAATTAGTGAATATTAATAAACCCATGTTTATTTCCTTCTAAATCAAAGAGCGCATATCAACACAATATTAATTTGATTCGCGAAAGAATATGTTTGTGGGTTGGGAATATTTTATTGCGGGGAATAACGTAGGGGAATTTTTTCTTAATACTCTTCGAGTGATTTAATCTCACATGCTAAATATTTTAATGGTATGAAGTTAGTATAATATATACTTGAATAAATTATACCATCTTAGATACTAAAAGCCTATGTTTTAATGACTTCCATTTGAAAACACCTAACGCTGAGGGTGTGGGCTGAACAAACACGACTCGACAACCCTCAGATGATTATTTATTGATGTGAGGATCAACGGGTGATGACAGAACGGGCCGCACAGGAGATTTGAAGACTCCGTAGTGAAGTTTGGGTCCCGTAATGACCTTAGACGTAGATGGCGGCCGAAATGGACCACCGGTGCGAGTCCAGTGGTCTGTGAAGAGCGGCGGCGGCACGCCCCTCTAGAGAGGCGGCGGCGCGCCACCAGAGGAGACAGCCGCAGTTGAGCCGCGACAGACCGGAACGGCAAAGCCGTTTCGGGTTTTGGGGGAGGGCGCAACATTAAAGCTACGACATTTCAATCAGGGGGGCGCAGCGCCTCCCCCCCATTTCCCGCTGGGCCAAAACGGCCGAGCTGTCGGGCCACGTGGGTTGCGCCCGCACCGGGCCAACCAGCCGCACCGCACGGACCGGCCGCACCAGGCCGGGACGCCCGCACTGGGCCGGACCCCGGCGCTGGGCCGGGCCACGCCATCCAGGTCGGGTCGCGCCCTAGTGGGCCAGACCCAGACCCGGGTCGGGTTGACCTAGTTCGGGCCGACCCAGGGGGTCTTGGGCCCGGTCGGTTCGGGCCCAAAACCCCCTAAAAAAGGACAGTTTCCTTCAAACACCCGTAACATGGGCTACGGACCTCCGATCGACGCACCATCAGTTGTGATGCGATCCTTGGATTGAGACATTTATTTTGTTATATTAAACTCAAGGTTTAGGAGAACATTGGGTACAGCTGGGTTGGTTCGAACACAAAACTAATCGGGCCCTCGAAGCAGAAACACTTATAACTTGAGCTCCAGACATCCGATTGATGTGTCGTCGACTTTGTTGGATTCCTCATAGTCAGAAGGTTCTTTTTCCTTTCTCCGCTTGAGGTTTGGACACAGTTGGAGTACATTCAGGTTGGTTTTGACTTAAAAACCAATCGGGCCCCTGGGATGAAAAAGCCAATAACTCTCAGACCGGGCGTCCGATTGACGCGCCGTCTATCACGTTGTGTTCCTATTGACGTGATGAAACTTTACTATTCATCAAATATGGTCTACGTGTCAGTTGATGTATCGACCTCTTGGCTCATGGAGCGGACCCTCCTGGAATGATCGTGTTGTGTGCGGAAACCCTAGAGCTGGCTGAGACATCACGACTGCTGATCGATCGACTCAGAGTGTTTCAGATAGCCCAGTGGGGAGTGCTTGGTTGTAGCAGCAGAACCACGGTGGAGGAGCGCTTGGTTGTAGCGGAAGTCCCGCGGTACTCAACAGAAGGAGTACCTCTGTAGGCTATGAGGGGGAGCGCTTGGTTATAGCGGGAGACCCGCGGTACTCAATAGAAGCAGTACCTATATAGGCTATGAGGGGGATCGCTTTGTTGTAGCGGCAGACCCATGGTGGGAAGCGCTTGGTTGTAGCAGCAGGCCCACATTACTCGACAGGTGGAGTACTACAGCAGTCCAAGGTTAGTGGGAAGCGCTTGGTTGTAGCGGCATGACCACTGTACTCGATAGAGGAGGAGTTCCCCAGCAGCTATGGTTTCGACATCATGAATAAAATCCTGGTTTGAGCTGAGTCTTGACTTTAAATCATTATCTTCTATGTGATTGACTTGATATCCTGTGTGTATTGGATTATGATTTCTTGTGTGGATTGGGTCATACTTTCATGTGTGGATTATGTTTTAACTTCCTGAGTGGGTTGCATTGTACTTGATCTTGTGAGTTGGAGCTGAACTGGATTTGATGACTTAGGTATATGTATGGGAATATACCTAAGTAGTGTTGGATGATACTTTGTGATTGTATATTTTCTCTGTTGTTTATCCTTTGTGGATTCAGGGAGACCTTCGGGGGTCTCCAGGTCCCTACTGAGTATCGTATACTCACCCCTGCACGGGCTTCACCCGCACTATGTTGTGTTGGTTGCAGATGACGGACATCACGGATTGTGGTTGAGGCTTGTAGAGCTAGACAGTACTCGGAGGAGGATCTCACGACGAGTCGTTGGTCAGAGGTAGATATCACGTCGAGTCGGTGCTCGGAGGTGGATTCACTACGAGTCGGTACCGGAGGTGACGGAAAGATGTGGAGTGATGAGGTGGAGATCTGTACCTACCCTTCAAGTAGGAAACCATAGGATGATCTAGGAGTGGCTTGTCACCTTTCAGCTATTGTTCTTTGAGTTGTACTTTACTTTCAGTTCTAGCTGTACCTTTTTGTTGGGTTTGTATTCTGGCCCATTTATCTTTCAGCACTTTCTTTTGTACTTAGTGTTGCTTCGACATTTACTCTGTAGTGTTTTTTACTTTTATAAAGGCAATTCCTTCCCTTTTTATCAGGATTTATGCCTTTGGTGCTAGTTGCCAGCACCTAGCCTATGGGAGGCAGGCTTGGGGTAGTCACAGCATGGGCCCCAAGGATGGGTTGTGATAGATATATTGACCCTTTAATATGGGACTTAGATTTATCAGTGAGTCATTACCTAGTGATGTGGGTGGGAAACCTATTATGGTGGATATCCATGAATGATTTGTTTGAAATCAGGGTTACATTCTAGATTTTGAGATCAATGCATGAGAGGTGAAATAGTCTTCCTATGAAAGAAAGATTATGACTTTGTATTTTGCATGACTAACACACTAAGTGATAAATTTTGGGACGTGGGTCGCCTAAAGTTAAATGTTTCTTAAGATTTCAATGGAATGGAGCGACCATTCAAATTATTGAACTTTGGTCTCTTGGATTCATGTGATGTGTAGTGTGATCCTAGGTAAATACACGAGCCTTTGTAATTATACAAAATAGGGTCCCACCATGTAATTGGTTGGACAAGTGGGCATTATGTGTTCCATGGACAAGTATTTTTTAAAAATGTAAAAATAACAAATTCATGAGTAAGGTTTTCATGATTTGTTAATGTAGGAATTTGACCATTGGGTTTTAATTATATAAGATAGTGTGTGATGGAATGTGTGAGTCTATTGTTTTTCGAATCAGTGATTGTCTATAGAAGTTTGAGAATGTTGGGAGATTTTATTAATATGGATATGATCATGGATACTTAGATCTTTGGGTAAAATAAAAGAATGTTCCCAATGAGAAAGGGCTATTTTAGATATTTATAAATATTGTGGGTTTGGTTCCTAGAATCCAGGATTGAGTGATAATTGATGTTTAATTATGTCTCTCAATTAAGGGATATGTTATCATTTTCATTCATTATATGAGGTAATGGATGGGGTTTCTACATTGACCGAATAGAACTCATTTGAGAATGTTTATGGTGTATGATATTGTTGGTTGAATGGTAAATATGACATTATAATTTTTGAGAATAAATAGAACCAAATAAATATATACTCCTCAATGAAATCTAGATATGAATTTTGTATATAGTATCGGGGACAATCTTTTTCTAGGTTTTGGGATTATGATGTCTAATGTGGATCTGAATGGGGTGGATAGAAATTGAATTAGTGCTTCTAGTAGGAAATATATGGGTTTAGTCGACTGTTGACATGGCTGAGGATATCAAATACTGGATTGGGTATGGGCATTAGTGTGAGGGCATTGTTTTTCATGGGATCTATCAGTGAGTAATGGAATCATGGATGGGCATTTGATAATGGCTTAATTGTGGGAGTTGAGTGTCATTGAGAAGGATTGGTCAGGGGAGGTCTGACCAATGTTTTGGGATAGGTGGAATGCAATGAATTAGAAAACAAATGGGGTACATCATATCAATTTTGGATTGTATATTTTGGGGTTTAAACACATATTCCTAGGTGAAGCATGTGTGTTTGAGGACCTTAGGTGTGGCCTGTGAAACCCATTCTAATCAGTTTATGTTTGAGTATGAGGGGTATTACTGTAATTTTGATATGGTTTCACTATTTTTCAATTATATTTGAGTAGATATCATTCAAATAATGTAATAATAATTCTTTATGGTATTATGATAGAAAATTCCAATGGTTGTGGTACCAATGCATTAAAATTGGATGATACAGTCTAGAGCCTATGGTTGGATGCACCTTAGGCCCAATGATATATTTCATGATATTGTGGTCAACTATTAGTTTATATGGTCTTGGGATAATATCAAATCAATGTATTAGTAATGAATAATTTAATTGGATTAGGTATTGGTTGTATGTGGACCCTTAATTATAGGTTGTGACTTGGATGTGTTTCAGGTGTTCAAGAGTAGAGGGAGGATATTTAACAATGAATTGGTTTCTGATATAAGTTGGATTCTATAATTGTTTGAACCCTATAAATTCTAGTGAATTAGAAGTGTTATGAAGTGGAGTTTTTAATATCCCTTATATATGGGAGAGTATTAAAAATAATGAGGAATTTTAATTTTCTATTGTTGGAAATGTTGAATTAATATTAGATATTCAAAATTGAATTCTAGTATTTGGAACAACATAATATTATTTTTTTAGAACTTTTTTGAGGCCCTAGATGTGAATAAAGTTATTCGTTTGATTTCAAACATTCAGGTTATATTACAAGAGTCTTGGATGTTCAAATAATGGGTTTATAGTTTGATGTACACAGTTATGGAGAAACTATATGACCCCATGAGTGTGAGGAGGTTTTCATTTCACTTTCAAAGATAATGATTTTCTGTCATGGTTATAACTTGAAATTAAGAAAATAATTTATATTCTCTATGAAACTTGTAACTTAGTTTAGGCTAGAGGATTGGTGCATAGTTTGTGCACAATTGTAGCCAAACCGAGTGGAATTTTTTAGAATTATATAGTTCTAATTCAATTTGATCGGTGCATGGTTTGGTTAATAGTGAAATCCAACTATGTGATATTTGTTTTATTGTATAAATATTATCTCATAGATTGTGCACGTTTTGGAAAAATGTGTCCCCAATCCATAAAAATCATTAAATGTGTTCCTTTATGTTTTTTACCATGTGATTTTTAAGTTGGGAAATCCCATTTTAATGACATATTCCTTTAGGACCCACCCTATCTATCTCCTCCTACCATCAACCCCTCCTTCAAGGGTGATATCATATGAGTTCTTCAGTGATACAAGGTGAGATTCACCATCCCCATTCATCCTTCCTTTTTTCTAAAGGATAACACTATTTTCATTATTTCCTCTTGTTAGGGTTATTGATATGATTATAATAGATCTTGGTGGAATCAAACCATACTAATGGGAATCACATCCTTCTTAGGATGAGGATGTCTTCCAAGGCATTCAGCATGAAACTATTCATTGATGAGTGAATTCGTGTCACAATTTGTAAATTTTCATATTTTTTAGTTAATTTGACTAAAATTTCCTAGTGAATTTTCATTCAATGTTGGATATTTTTCTCTTCATAGAGCTGGTAATGTGGTAGGGGCCCTTATAGTGTTGTTGAATGTGGTACTAGTGTGATGATGGCATTAAATGATAATTTTAGCATTATTCCAAATGGTTTAACCAAAATTATTTAAATATAAATGATTTAAATTAATTATGTGTTATATATTTGAATGACATAGCTTCCCAAGATTGTTAACGGTGACTGGTCAAATGGAGACGAGCATGGGTGAGGCCATGTAGTATGTTACCAGGTAGTGAAAAAACTGAAATAGATTTAAAATGTGTAAAACTATCCTCGAATCTCACCCAATTAATTTTATAATTTTTTTTACAGTTTATGGTAAATGGATTCCTTCAACCTAGGAGTTTTAATATGTGTTTTAATTAATTTTTTTTGGATAATTATCTATTAAATAAATTTAAATTCTCAGATCAGAACAGATTTCCAAGGCCACCTTAGGCCTACCAACATTACACCTTTTTTCTACCAATGGATGAGGCCATGAATTTTAACTATCTTATAATGTATAAAAACAATGGCAGTGGTTTCACTAAATAAATATAAATGAACTTTAGTTATTGGCCTTAATGTAGGTTCTCTAGGACCTTGCATGTGAAGGAATGTGATGAGTTGGTACTAGTTGGCCTTTTTTGGTCATATCATAATAATGTGATGAGGTGTGCGACTAACCTTGATTGACCAAGGAGATTGAGATTGTCATTATTATATCATTTTAGTGTGGTTTCTATATGGTAATCACTGGTTTTCCTATGAGACCATTCCTTAATTATGACTTGGAATATGGACTGGGATGATATAACCTGCTATGTTTTTTCATACTTGTATGATTGAGGGAACCAATGTGTTCCTTGCTGACATGTTAACTTGAGAGAGAGGGTCTACTTAGGTATGAATAGTGATGATGAGTTTTACACATATGGTAACCCAATGTTACATTTGTTTAATTTTTTATTACAAACTCTCTTTATGATGGTCATTTATATGGTATAATAATTTCCATGGGGGGAAGTATCTCTCTCTTCTATGAATGATGAACAACCTAGTGGTGGTTATTATTATGTGTAACAACTAGCTAATAAAAAATTTATAAAGGTATTTTTTGTCTCTTTAGGATGAGAAAAATCCTTCTTTGGGAGGAATGTGATATTTGTGGTCTATTCTCCTAGAGAAGAAAACTCCCCTAGGTGAGGCTTGTGATACTATTAGAGGGGTTTCCATACATATAGAGTTATGTTTGATACAATATACATGAATTTATATTTTTATGAAAATTTCCCTTTTAGGATATTTCTGAGTTGTTCCTAGGTTGAGAAAATTCAAATAGAGGAGGGTCGTGTTACATAATTTGTATACATGGGAGAAATGAGTCTATTATTTGGAGTAAATTTTATCAAAATGTGCATAGAGACACCCTAGAACTTTTTAAAGAAGAAATAGACGATAAAATTCATATACATAAGTATTGACACATGGAATTTACTTTCCCCATTGTGATGTTATGGTACATAGGTTGGCATGGTCCAAGAAACATGATCAGAGACATTTAGTCATCAGGCCGAAAAAGGTATTATGGGTTATTATTTATTTACTTGAAGTGTATTTGTTTATTCCGATCAAGTAACATGAAAATATTATATAATTTCTCATCAATATGGACCACTTCATTGGTTCAGTGAACCTTTATGTACTCACACCCTACTAAGACCACCATAGAACATGGGTACTCTTGTGGAACCATCTTATTATAGGTTCAGGTTTAGTCCAGGATTGAAATTTGATTATTGAGATAGTCTATATTGTATACGACTTGAGGTTATGGATAAGGCATGTCACAATAGTAGGACCTTGGTGTATTTTATTTCATTTTATTTGGTATTTATATATGTGATCACTATATTGGGAAATCTATCTTATATTCCAACATACATTATTTTTCATTAATTGTGATCCATGTTTATATTTTTCTTCTCAAAAATTCAGATTATTTTGATTGATGATATTTATTTATTTATTATTTTATTTTTCACTTTGATATAAGGGGGTATAGCCTCCCCATATTACCTCCTTAGACAACAACTACTAGTCTATATCCACTGGAATTTGGGGAAGCTCACTTGAAGTTTAAATTAAAACTTCCTCTATTACTATTCATATAGTGAGAACTACTTGGACATTACACCATCAATTGAAAAATTATAATCTATTCTAACATGAAATTCTAGAAACTCCATTTGAAAATGAGGCAAATGATGAGAGGAAAGGGTTCAGATAGTATTGGCCAAGATCACCTCAACATTATATTATGACATTGTATAAATGTAGGGTTTATAGAGGACTCAAAAATACACCATGTTCATTATGTGTACTAACTACTTAAATTTATAAAAAGTGTTAATACCTAGGTCAATTTATACATCAAAAGAATTTTTCTAATTTGCACATTTGGTTCTATAAAATGATCATTTAATGATATCTTATATGAGAGAGTGTGGGATCTCCCATAATAAGTAATATTTAATATTTAATATTACTAAAAATGTTATACACTCTAACTAAAAATGATTCTGGAGGAATTACATATGATCTAATAAATAATACATGATGATTCCATGTATTAAAACCCATTTCATGCATGGATTTGCTTACAATTTCCTTACAGGCATAAAATTTGATTCAAAACATACATGTAAAATAGTTTTTAGCATATGGATTATATTATTGAAATCATATATATCATTCAACAAAATATACCAAATATTATATATATATATATATAAACAATGGATTTAGATAATATCCCATTAAAGCATCCTAGATCATGAAAACACAGTAATACATCATATGTCACTAAGAATGGATAACAACCCCACCAATATACATTGTGTTGGGGAGAGTCTATGAGGCTAGACACATAAAATATTGTTAGAGTCTTCGTGGGTAGATAACTACATAATTAAACACATATATGTTATGTAACTAATGGATAATATATAAAAAACAAATTTCAGATGACTCAATACATCACTTGAAATGACCAATCACTATGGATGAAGGGTGTTTCCAATCACCAATTGGTTGAAAATAGTGTGTGTGAATCAAATAATAACTTTTCATAATTAACAAAGAAAAATTAACATTCATTAAAAATCACACATGAACCATAAAATATCTGATAAGTAGAAATACATAAATCAATACATCAATGTAATAAAATGTGCAACTTATTTTTTTAACATATTTTATAAATAAAACACATCTATATATTTGAACACATATCATGAATACATGAATAATACAATTACCAAATACATTTAAATAAAATATAAACAAAAATAATAGAAGTATTTATTTTTCAAATTACCCAATCATCCATAAAAAACCAAAACCAAACCATGACCTAAAAAATATCCATTCCACCCAATGTTTTCCACTATATATAAATCCCTATAATCAGTCCAATATAAATATATCCACTATTAAGAAAACCCAAAACCCTTGTGAATTAATAGGTACTTCATATATAGAGACACACACAGTAGTGTGTATAGAATGTGTTTGGAAATTAGAACATCAATAGGTATATGGAAATAAATTAATTAAATTTATCATGAATGAACGTTTTAAATATAATAATTGAAAATAATTTTTTTCCATCACGTGATCTCATCCTAAAAGAAAATCTTATGTTACATCCAAAATTAATAAAACCTCTTTCCTTATGAATAAAATTAGATGTGTCCTCACTAAAATGTGTAATAAGAATAACTAATTTTATGAAATCCAATCCAAATATTCCATTTAGAAATTAAAAACACATTATGAAATATTATTCAAAAATTTGAAATATTTATTTAATTTAATACATCTTCTCCAATATAACATTTTTCCAAATTCCTGCCCAACCCATTTTAAAAACAAGGTACACATACATGAATGAAATGGAATAACAATGTGTTCTGCTATATAAATGGTTTATCATAGGATAGGGAAAGGAATTTTGATCCATAAATAGTAGGATTAAGTGGAAATCATAATCATGTAGTCTGTAACCCCATAAAAACCACTAATAATGAAAAAATGTCATGGGATATACCCATGGTCCTAAAGTAATATAGTATTGAATTGGGGATAGGTACCACATTCCAAGCTATAAGACCGTGTCTATCTAGATAGACCAATAAAACTAGATATGACCTATAAATATCCAAGGAGCATGAAGCTACCATTGGAACAAAAAACTGAGTGTTATCAACTACCATATAACCTAATCTATCTTGTACAAAAATTAAATTTGAATTTTAAATCTTCCATGTCTCTACATAATTATATTGGATTTGTATGACCAAACAACCATAGAGGTGAGAAAAAATGTGATAATTAATAATGAGAACATGAAAATTACCCGCACCTCATAGCTTACACCCTCACATAAAACACATCATTTCTCTCCTAAATAAATGAAAAAAGTTAAACAAAAATGTTATTGAAAAAACATAAGAGCAATAGGTGAGGGTCAAACCAAGAATGAACACTCGACCATATAATATGAATAATGGGCTACTACATGAGAAAATCATGTGATTTTGGGTCCTTTATTATTATTTAAAATGCATTTTTTCTAGAAAATTGTATATGTCAGAATACACATCATTAATTGTTCCAAAAAACAATATTTTAAATAACGGAAAATTTCATTGAAACCCAAAAACCATTCCCAACGCCTAATTTCCCACCAAAAAATCATTATAATTTCATAATATTTTTTTCATGTATTCTTGGAACATGAATGAACTTGATTCAAAAGTAATACATGAATTAAGTAAGGAAAAAAAATTATTTCGAGCCACTATTTCCTAAGAAACCATTCACATTACGATTTATACATCACATATAGACATCCATTTTTTTAAACATTATAACACTTAGGAACCCAAGAATAAAATTATAAAGGGATTACATGAAAATAAATACATCAAACGAGTGATAATAAATTATCAATGTTTCTTAATCAATATTGAGAACCCAAACCAGAAATTAATTCCATTATACAATCTCTAAATCAAGAAACCCCATGGTTAGTATCAACATAAAACCCAAATATTTCATACAATAAAATTATATGTTATGTAGGGAAGTAGAAAATTATGATTAAAATGAATCAAAAAGGTTATAAGAGATTATATAATGTATGTGAGGGTAGGGTTGAAGAAATATCTAAAAAAAAGGAGGGGAGCACAAAATAACAAGGGAGGAAGTAAGAGATAGTAAACATGCACCATGCTGGTGTTGGAACCGAAGCTATTCATTGTTAGTAATGGAGTATGGTTTTTGTTTTTTTTCATTAAGCACATGGATGACCAGGGTGGTTACAAGGAATGTGGTCATATGATTGAGGATGAATATAGTATTGAAGGTGGAACCGTTTCCTAGTGTATTCCAAATTTTTGGGCCTCAAAATTGGTTGTTTGATTCTAGAAAAAGAATTTTTTCACATAGGAGTTAACGGTATGAAAAACAATAAAGAAAATCAGTAAAATAAGGTAACCACATACCATGGAACATGGACCACATACCATGTTCTGAGAAGGGTTCGTGGTTGTGTACCTGGAATCAGAAATAGTACATGGAGTGGTTCACAAAACCAAAAATGGTTTAGGACGACTGTTCATTGTAAAGGTTTGTGTATCATAAAATGATGGAGGTTCGTAGAATTGTTGCAGTTCACGGGATAGGCTAGGTATGCCATGGAGGTTGTACCAAATCAATTGTTCCATAAGTATTGGATTCATGGATATTTTGGATCCATTTTTTCCTATATAAAGAGTAGTTATACCCTACATTTACAGTGCTGATAGATGATTTAAAATCCTTAAGAAATTCATAGAAGTCTAGAGCAATTTGCGGGAAGGATAAAATTCATAGGAAGAACTTATCTATAGAGAAAAAATAGTCGACGGAAGAGAGTGTTGTTTGTGAAGGAAGCTCTTGCACTATGTGGCATAGTAAGGTTGTATGCGGATCAGGAAGGGTTCTATGTGGAGTAGAGGCAATTTGAAATGTAGGGTATATTTTCAAAAGTCCGTTTTGTGTAGGTAGTATACATAGATGGTACGCAGAGCACAAACAGTATATGGATCAGGACTATTTTTTGAGGAAGTAATGTAGTATGTGGGGCAGGGAAGTATGTGGAAGAGCATGGAAATACGTAGTGGGGTAGATGGTATGCTGAAATAGCAGAGATACTCAAAGGCCGTGATCCATGAACCATACCTGCTACTCAACAAATGGAGGAGTTAATGTGGTAAGAAGAACACCCAAGGAAGCCTGAAACCCGACCAAATTATTTTATGAAATTAATTTCCATAACCTATTAGTTTGAGTGAAAGTATATTATATCTATGGTTGATAATGATACTTCAATAGATCATCAATTTACACTTGAAGATGCATTATTTAATATTAAATCATTGAAGTGAACTTCAAGTCAATAAACTGAGTATAGACATCTCTTCAGGCAGTGAGTAGGTGGTTGATGGAAGTGATCATAGAAATGCAGTGTTCTATCCATAAAAAATTGTAAATTTAGTTATATTGGCACAATGAAAATATGACTGAACATTTTTATTCTATAGCTAGTGAGGATTATCGGATTTTGGTCTGACCAAAACTCTGTCATCATATTATCCTTGGACGTAGCCCTTATTGGTGAACCAAGTAAAATTCGTGTGTCATCTCTTTAAATGTGAATGTTTGATTGTTGATTATATCCATCATACAATTTTAACGATTTTCTATAAACATGGAAACAAGATCCATCACTTTAAAAGTAAAACTTGACACCCTGATTCACCCCTCCCCTCACAGGGTGTCCTAGTGTCCTACATGTGGGATCAGAGGGTGGTTTAAATCTTCTAGATACTCTACAATAATTCTATTCAGTGGAGGATTTTAGTTTTCTTTCGTAAGTCAACAATAAAGTGTAGTTTTTATGAATATTAAATTATCTTTGAAAAGAAGTCTATAACTAGCCATACCATGATGAATAGGAAAAATAAAGAGAATAGATAGTTGAAGAAGTCCCTCTTATCAAAAGAGAAGGTAGTATCTGGTTCTCCATGCCTTTCTGAAAATGAAGTTATATTAGGCTTAGATTAAAGATGTCGGCACAAGTGGTGATTATGATCAATCTAAAATCTCACATGAATTATCAGTTTATAGAGTAAGAAATTTTTTTCATGACCTTCCTTAATAAATAACCTCCTGGTTTGTGGATTATTTCAGATAATATAGGTAGAACTCGCCCAGATAAAAAAATAAGCAGATTCTATAGATGTAGGTTTGGAAAGCAAATATTCATAATTTTATAAACTCTCCAAACATATGGTAACCATTGAAGAAACAAAGATGGAAATTAAAATTAAAACTAGGAAATACCTCAATGAATTAGAAGAGAAAGACAAAGTCAAAATGGCTCTTAAAGAAAATATCCATGTGCTCGAAGAGAAATTAAAAAGAAGAATAAATTTCAAGAGTCTATGGTTGGATGGAATATCCAATAAGATCAAGGAACATGACTCTTTGATTTAGAATAAACTAAATCTACATGGAGAATAAGTTCTTATAATAAATAAGGCTTGTGAGGAAAATATGATTATGATATAATATCAGAAACTCTTCCTCAATATGAAAAGTCTAGATTTGGAAGCTCAGTTGACGAATCTTGACAATTCATTTTTTGAGACCTCAGAAAAGAAGGAATCAGTTCTTGTTCCCACTCAATCCTCACTGGAGGATCATAAATCTGAAAGGCCTCTAACATGAGATATGAAGATCATGACATCTTTAGATGATATATCACAAGCAGTTGAGGGGAATAATGCACCATCCAAACCATCATGTACTCATGTTTGTAAATGTGCTTCCACAATCACTGTCGGTTGGATGATAAATTAAAAAAATAATTGACGAGGAAAGGTGTTTAGATACGTATCAGTCAGTCCATGGTGGATACAAAGAATAATTTAGAAATTGGTTTTCCACAAAGATCATAAACAATCAAGAAGAATTCCTTTAAATCTAATACATAATATATCAAGAATTCATGTTTTTTGGGTCAATTTTGGAATTCCAAAAAATATGGCCATTGTGCATTATATTTTTGGTAAAATCCTAAATATGTAAAGGCATAAAAGAATATTATCATAGGGAGGAGCAACACAGAAATGATGAATCAAAATCTACTAGTCCTGAAGCATATGTTCACTGTATACCGATCGAAAATGCTTGATAATATCTATGATGTATGCAATAAAAGTGTCCCCAAGGTTAGTACATGCTCATCTAAACATGAATTTAGTGTTGATGGGAAAATGAGACTATAATAGCTAGTTATGTATGAAGAGGATACCTTGGAAAGAAATCAAAAAAATTTTGATTAGAAATCCTCCTAAAGAGAAATCAAAGAATTTCTGTGAGAATACCTTGGTTTTTATGTCCAAAAAATTTAAGGGTAGTGCATTCAAAATAACTACTAATATGAATTATCCTCAGAAGAACCCATGGAGAATATCCAAACATGGTTCCAGAATTCCTAATGATATGTTGGTTATTTGGCTAGAAGATTCAGAAATATTGATGTAAATTGAAGATGCACAAGCCAATGCTAGTGAGAAAGGAAAAGTAAAGATTCCATGTGATAAAGACAATGTTCTGGATAGTATGTAAACAATGGGAAACTCATTTGTTAAAAAAGTTTTATGTGATAGATGCATGAAATGTAGTCACACGGAAAAAGGTTGTTTAACCTTAATACCAAAGCAATAAAAATTATTTAAGAGGAGTAAGAATGTATCATCCATGATGGTTTTTAAAAAGAACAATCCTTTCACATAGTAAAATATAATTTTAATAGATCCATGCCACATCAGCACAAATAAGAACATATGTTTATAAGTGCAAGAATGAATGTTGGAGTAAATGGAGGAACATGGTTGAGAAAATCATCTCAACCGTGTAGTTCATATTGATGAAGCAAGGAAGATCCACCTTATTCAACAAATTTTTTGTATTGTATTTGTGCTTATAATGTAGGGAATTGAAGGTGAAGAAAGTTCTCAAGGGGATAACCTGAGAAGCAGAGAGGGCTACCAATTCTTGATAGCCAAGCCAATGAAGTAAACATCTTTGAATGTTTCCTCAATTTGATATTCAAATTCAGATATGATAGAGGAACACATTTTATTATGTTAATGTTTTTCTATTCAGGAAATGTAAAGTAAAAAAGGCACCATTATAGATTGATATTATTAGTGGTGTCCTGTAGAAAAAATGCTCAAGAAGATAATCCTTGGTGATGTTGTTAATGTTTTCCAATATGGATAGTCAGAAGTTTAAGATCCATTCCATCATGATATTTAGAAAAGTAGATTCATGGGTCAAGGGACATATTCAGAAGCTAAAATACAGGAATGCTTTTAAAATCTTATTGGATGACAGAACTAATATGATTCAAAAGAAGAACTAGAAGAAGAAATGATAGTTGAAGAAATTTCAACTGAACCTCATTGGAGAAACAAAAGAAGAGAATTTGTTTGAACCAATATTATTGGGGATTGTACAATACCCAAACAAATAAGAGGAATGGGAAATGTTGCCCAATCCTCCTTCCTATCAATTTTGTAACCAAACTCATTTGAATAAGTTTTGAATGTTGAAACATACTCTAGAGTCATGAATGAAGAACTCAGTCACACAAACAAGAACTAACCATGGGATTGAGTTACATGAACATAATATCACAATGTGATCAGAATCAAGGAACACCTAGTCTATAAATTCTATTACCAAGTTGAAGGGATTGGTATCAAATAAAGGCTGTCTCTAGTGGTGATACTGGAGTCGATTAGAGGGATGTTGAATACAAAAGTCTTGAATAGAATTGTTAAATATTATGTTTTAATTGAATGACTCACACCACAAGAATGGTATTCACGTATGGATTCATATATTAATAGTATCCAATTCAAAATAGGGCATGAAGATCATAATCTCAGTATGAATAATCCATAAAAGGATCAATTTTTGGTTCTTGATCACATAAGTGATATTATACATGGAGGAATCATGAAGGGATCAGTGGTAGAATTTTCTTTTCACATTAACAGAGACTGTGAAATGTCTATGATTGGTCAACTCATATACTTCTTCATGTTGAAAGGGATTCAGTGGAAGTACCACACTTTTATTTTATATAGAAGGAATGTCATAGAGTTGATAAAGAAATTAAATATGTATGAATCACAACCAATATACTCCATGATTATGGTTGGAAATAAACATTAAAATCATGGGGATGTGACTTTTGTGGATCCCACCATTTATAGGAGAAACATTAGAAGCATATATTTGCTGATATCAACATGGATGAATACCGTCTTTACAACATGACCAACAAACACTTTCAAAGTAATTCTAAGGGAGAACATATGGTGGTAGTTAAAATATTCATGACACAGAATGTCCATAAGTAGTGGAGAATTATTTAATGGAATGAAATGTGTAGGTTGGTTGACAAAAAACACAAAATCACAACCCTCAGTACTGCTAAAGTGGAGTATATGTCTGCTATAAAGGCCCACACACAACTAATTTGGAGGAAGAAACCACTGACTGATTTTAGTGATGAGGTGAAACAACCAATTGTGATTCATTATGACAACAAGTGTAAAATTAAACTTATGAAGAATCATATTCAACACTCATGTATGAGACATGTTGAAATCATATATGAATTTATCAAGGAAAAAGTTAAACAATGTGTGATTAAAACGGATCATGTCAGAACTGATGAGTATGTGGTTGATATTATAACCAAGTCACTGGAAGTGGCTGTGTTTCAGAAACATAGTTTGAAGCTCAATGATCAACCACCTCCCAATGGATATGTATGTTAAGTAACTCCCATCTCCCCATTTGTTTTTAATATTTTAATCTATTTATGGAAGTGATACAGGTTTATGTGGGAGATATTATCTTGGGGAGCATGTTTTTGAACTCTATAAGTCAAGAATCAGTTCATTGGGTTTATGGCCAATGGGGGAGAATGGATAAATTCACAGAGAAGAGGAAGGGGATGAATTGTTTATTTGGATATATGATATATGGAGAATTGAGAAAGTCAAAAATGTAACTATGGGGGAGAAAATAAAAACATGAGAACTCAATTCATGTCCTCTATCTTGTTTTCTACATACAGTATTACTCATGTAGACATAGAGTGATGGCTGAATTGTTTCTTGAAGTTTCAGGGTTTTTTTCGGTGCTTCAATGAATTTATATAGAGGTTTCCAACAAATTAAAGGGGGATATTGTTGGATCCAAGGATTTTCATTAATAATAATGGAGTGTGGTTTTTTGTTTTCAAATGACACATGGATGAAATGAGAGTTTTCAAGGAATATGGTCATATGATTGAAGCTGAAAGACGTATTGAAGGTGGCATTGTTTCAGAGTGTTTGAAAAAATTTTGGGCGTCAAAATCAGGAGTTTGATGATAGAAAAAGAAAGGTTTTCACATAAGAGTGAATTTTATGATAAAAATAAATGAAAATTGGAAAAATAAGGGAACCACAAACCTCGGAACATGAACCACATACCTCGGAACATGGACCACCTACCATGTTCGAGTAATGGTTAACAATATCATACCAGTAAGCGGTAACAGTACACTGAGTGGTTTGTGGAACAGAAAATGGTTTTCGATGACGATTCTCATTCAAGGCATGTGGTTCTTAAAATTTTAGAGGGTCACAAGAATTCTACGGTTTGTGGGACAAGAGAGGTACGTGGTGGAGGATATACCAAATAAATGATTTGGTAAATCTGGGATTAGTGTATTTTTTAGATCTATATTTTCCTATATAAGAACAAGTAATCCCCTTTATTTAGAGGACGAAATGAAGATTAATGATCTAAGATGAATTTGGGGATGTCCAAAGTGGTTTGTGAGAAGGTGACTCCGCATAAGAAGAATTGACCTACGGAGGACAAAAAAGTATAGGGAAGTGAGTGTGGTTTGTGAAGAAAGCTCTTGCAGTATGAGGAAGAGTAAGAAAGTATGTGAAGAAAGTAGGTTTATGTGTGGAGAATAGGTAATATGATAAGTAGGGGTCGTTTAAGAAAGGCATCTTGTGGAGGTAGTATAGGGAGCTGGTATGCTGAGAACATGCATTACGCGGAGCATGACTATTTTTGTTGGAAGTAAGTCAGTATGTGGATCATGGAAGTACATGACAGAGAAGGAAAGTATGTGGTGGGGATAGATGGTGTGAAGAAATAGTATTGGTATGCATATGAGGTGATATGAAAAACATACCCTCTACTCGGTAGGTGGAGGAGGTAAATTGGTACGCGAACACCCAAGGAAGCCTGAAAATTGGCCAAATTTGATTGAGAAAATAATTTCCATAACATATAATTGTGAGGGAAAGTAAATTACATATATGGTTGATAACAGGACTTCAACAGAGCATCTATTTATAGTTGAGGATGTATGATTTAAGGATAAACTATTAAATCCACCTTAAAGACGATAAACTGAGCACCGACTTCTCTCAACATAGTGAGCAGGGGGGAATCAATGGAAGTGATCAGAGGGACGTTGTTTGATATCCCTAAAACATTGTAAAGGAATTGATACTGACATAGAGTGACTATGACTGAACATTTATATTCTAAATATAGTAAAGATTAGTGGATTTTGGAACAACAGAAACATTTTCGGTGTATGATCCTTGGACATAGCCCATAGTGGTGAACCAAGTAAACATATTGTGTCTTTTATTTTTAATTGAACGTAAAATTTCTGATCAATTTAATCATATAAGTTTAACATGTTTCTACAAATTTAGTAATAAGATCTATCACATTAAAAGAAAAATTGAACACCCCGATTCACCCCTCTACTCTCAGGGTGTCTTGGGGTTCTACAAGTGGATTGGAATTTAATGAGTCGGAGTAATGAAAAAAACACCAGGAAACATATATGGGATATTTTAAGAATCAATATTTTTAAAAACTTTTCTAGATACACAGTTTTGTATTATGGGTTTCCAAACTATTTTCGAACTGTGTTTCATTCATTGGACAAGCACCAGGTGCCCACACATTTTGAGGAAGTAGTTACACTGAACCATATTCTATCCATGTGAGCTATTTTGAAGAAAAATATTGATCACTTGGTCTACTGGATAAACCTTAATGACGTGGTGAAAATTTGTTAAGAATTAAAAATTTCACTATTAATTCTGTAACAAGGGTTGCATAGTGATTACATGTTTTCATCTAAATATTTGATATCTTTTCAACTACCCAAAACATTAAAAAACAATATAAATGGACTAAAAATTCATAAAAAAATCAAATCCCAAATAGTAGAAAAAAAAATAAATTTTAAAACAATGTGATATATGTATTTCTTAATTCATCCTAGAATTCAACTTTTTCCCATATAAATTATTTTTTCAATGAAAAATGAAATTTGAATAAGAACCTTCATGCCAAATGGATTGAAAAGGGTGGGTTGGGAGAAACTATAATGTGTCCCATTAAGGTTATTTTATTCAATATGATTCACCACAAGAATCCTCCATCTAATACCCTCATGAAAATGAATTCAAATTCACAAGAAACACAAAAAATCCTTATGAATTGAATAAAATACAATAGATTCATGAAGCTCTAAATGAATGAAGACCCATATAAGTCTCCCCATAATGTAGAATTATTAAATAATTATGGAATTAAAGGAAATATATAAGAATAATCCACTTATAAAGATAAGCCTCATCCATTATAAATCACTTAAAAGAACTAAATTATCCTCCATCCAAAACTAACCATTTTTATTTAAAATAAATGAAATTTCAAGGAAGAACTTGAATAATAAGAATAAAATATTCCAATATAGTCACTATGTAACCATAAACATATTACCATATGAAAATTGAAACCAAAAACACCAATAATCATCATCAATGCTAATATGGGTTATAAACTCTACTTATTGCACACTATATGATTAAACGATGAACTAAACTATGGAACACCTTTACCAAGTGGTCCCATAAAAAACCATCAACATCAGGTATGTTCTAGAATAAAATAATCATCCAACATACCTACTAATGGATCCATATATTTCACATTTCTTATCTAACATTAATTTATAATAAAATGTCAATAATTTACAACCCATGAAAATGAGAAGGAATTAATTCTAATAGATAAATCTTGACCACAATAACCAACATACTACATGGAAAAAAGAGGCACCAAAGGAAAAATTTGACAAAAGACATGAACAATAAACCATATTCAAATTCCAATAGAGGTAAACCAATATTAGATAAGAATCTAAATATAAAATAATCTTGATCAAAAATAAATATTCTTTATAACCATAATAAACAACATAACTTCATAAAGGAAGAACCAAATTAAAAATTGATGTAGAAAATCATCCATTAATGAAATGTGTTTTTAAATATCAATTTATTACTAAATCATAATAAAAAAAACAAATAAATTAAACTAACAATAAATCATTCACCATTCTGTCACCATGAGGATGGTTTAGAAACCTAGGATTATTTTACACCATAACATCCGCGGGTTACAAAAATTAGATGAGTATCACCTTTATGAATTATTATGGTAGGTTCTTAATTTCAAGAGTTTTCTTAATCCATAAATCTATTTATAGTTTAAGAAATGTCTTGAATGAGAAAGTTCTCTTATAGGTGATACTAAGATTCCCTAAGATGATCATCCTGAAAAAAATCCTTTTAATTTTTTTTATATTTCTAGTAGTCATCTTATAAATAAAACATGAAATGGAATAAACCAATTATTCCCTCTCAAACATAACCCTAGCTTGTTACATTTTAACAATGGGACAAACCAAAAATAAAATATCATCAAAATAACATACATCATTCAGTATATATTAAGAATAATTTATTTAAAATTACCCCTAACAAAAAAGGATAAAAATCCCATTTTCACTAAGGTTCATACTTGAAAAAATTTATCTTTCCTTTTAAAAATATTAAAACTAATTTCAAAATTTTATTACAATTTGAATACATTTTTAGACATCATTAAAAATTTAAACCCAAATTCTCTCATAATAAAACTTTAATACATTTAAATAAGAAGAAACTTATACTTGAAAAAAATCCATTTTTTAGATAAAAGTTTTGTTATACTAAATAATGTTTTCCTAAAACCATATTAAAATTAAATAATTTATGATAAACCTCTTAGAGTAAATGAAAGAAAATCTCAAAATGAAAAACAAAAAAATATTTTTTGATTAAAATATTTCATAAAATTTCCCCTTCCCCCATACAATCCATAAAAAATGTGAAAACATATATTTCATTACATGAAAAAGGATACATAACACACAAATCCATTTTATCACATCGTAACAGCATGAAAACACTCCTCCACTCATTTCCCATAAGTGGGAACAATACACCTTGAAAACAAGAGGGGGAAAATTAAAAACCATGGTGGGATGATGATATGTTCATGGTTTATCCTGATAGTTTTTCTAGCCAGGAATGAACCTTGTGGAAGTCTATAGTTACTCACATAAACATCTACTTGAGCTTAAAATTGATTGAAAGATCATGAAAGCTAACAATATAGTCAGATTTATACTTTTAATTTGACTCAAAACATCAAAATAACGGTTTCAATATCTAGAATAACTCATTAATGAATTAGATATCATATTTAGTCATCAAGATAAAGGAAAAAATATAGATAAATAATAATAAATAAGTAATAAACCTGAAAAACACTCGGTAACTCGGTGTTTATTATGAGGAATGGTTTTTCAGGAACTCCTCCATTCACTCACCCCAAAACTTCAATCCCCTATCTCTATAATACCATTACACATCCCAAATATAAAGGTAACATTTTCTAGAACCTAGTAGATTAACAAGAATATATGATTCTATATCATTTGTAATGAAACAACCCAAGCTCACACAATTTGGACATCCAATGGAATCGTAAGGAATTGATTATCCCTATGGGTTAGTAACTATTGCTTTAAAATCAAGGAGGAACATTGGGAAATATTTAATCCAAAAAATTTTGTCAAAAAACATAGTAGATAATTCACTAGAAATTTTACATGAATCTTCAACACATTGTAAAATCGTAAAAACTTTGATAGAAATAATTATATAAATAAATAAAGTGAATTATTAAAGAGGAAAAAAACTATTTTTAATAATAAAAAAATTATTTCCTCCAAAAATAATACAATACCCAATAATAATGAAATAAATTTTCAAAAAAAACATAGGAATGACATTTGGGCCAAATAATAAAATCTTATAAAATAAAACAAAAAATTAGACCATGCTAAAAATAAAAATCCATACCACCAAAGGATTCCCTATACACCACAATAACTATCATCAAGATGAGATAACTATTTCCATTGTAATGGAAACATGGAACCTATAATAAATAATAGAGACTTCATACACACATGCACACACACACACAATAGTTTCTATGTAGGGTGTTAGCAAAATATCCTTAAAGAATCACACTATAGAGACTACGAAGTTAAATTAATTAAAAATTTAATTAATTTAAATTTGAAATAAAGTAACAAAAATGAAATTTTACACAACCTATGTCCATAATAAAAAAAATCATACATTCATTTCATAAATAGAGAAAATTTTATTTAAAACAATAGAAGACGTAACCACTTAAAAATATAAAAAATAACCTCTTATTTAAAATAAAAAACCTACAACTACCTTTTACAAAATTACATAACTCATTGTGAATGTGTATTCCTAAATGAGACATCTAAAATTCATTTAAGAAAACATTCCATAATTATTTTTTTCCAAAGTAATTTTCAAAAAAAAAATCAATTACAAGAACCACATAAATGAGGAAAATAAAAAATATGAATATGATCCAATATATCATTGGATTATAATAAATGTAATAAAGTAATATGATACTATAATAAATATCCATAAGGGTATATCATAAGAATGGAATCAGGATCCCTAAAAAGTACCACTAATCATGAAACAATTTTAGAGACTATACCCTAGGTCTAAATATAATATTTTCCTAAACTAGAAGAAGATACCATTGAAAATCCTATATAAACCTCTCCATCCTAGATGAAATGTTAAATTCTTTAAATAACATTATCATACCATGATAAAAAAGTTATTATGATCTAAATCAAGTGGTAGTGTTTAGCTACCATGATTATTACTCCAAATGAATGATAATTTAAACTACATTGTGAACTCAACCAGGTAACTACTAAATTAACTAGTATTACCATCAATAAATTAATAAAAATTGGAGAAATAAATGTATATAATAACAAAAAATAATAGGGAAATTAATCACACATAATATTCTAAACCCTCACAGAGAAAAACCCATTTTTAATACCATACCTCCATAAATAAATGGAAATAAACCCATAATGGAAAAATATAAGAGGAAACATTGTGGGTCTTGTGAGAAAATAACCCTTTTAATTATAAATTTGAAATAATGGGTGTTATCATGAAAACCAATTTGGGATTATGAGTCCTTTCCTTTTCATTTAATCCTAATAATTTTCACACAAGTTTATAGTACTATAATATACATCCCATTTCGAATGAAAAAAAAATTATTTAAAAACACTAAAACATTCATTGAAACCCTGAAAAGGCCCAATATATAGTTTTACACATAAATTTTTTAAAATATAATAATATTAAGTATATTAATTCTTAAAACATGTTTTTTATTCCAAATAAAAACAATAATTCCATAGGTATAACTCTTATTATCATGCCACCATTTCCAAAGAAACTGTTTATATTCCCACTGTAAATAAAATGTGGTATTAATATCCTTGAAAATAAATTTATAACTGTCAATAAACCATGAAATTAATATTAATCATTTGGAATTTAATAACCTCACTAAAATTTGTGTGAATCTATAAAAAATGTGTTTCTATTGATGCTCATAATCGAAACAAGCATGAAATCTTCTTCTAGAGGCTCTAAAAAAGAAAATCATGTGTTAGGATTAATAAAAACTCCCACCCTATGGTAAATATTATTAATTTTTTTGATAATAATTGAAACATAAGGGGAAGAATTAATTTATGGTGAAAGAATTTATTAGATAATGAATGGTACAGTTTCTTTAAATAAATCTCTCGAAATAGAGGCTGGGAGCTAAAAAGGAAGAAAAATGGAAGTGAGACACTTTAAATTCTAAGGGGTTAAATAGTTTTGAGTTGGAGTGTATGATTCTATAAATACATAAATATCATGGGTGAAATATTTTAAAATTAATTTTTTTCATAATGGTAATACCATATTGTTTGGGTGCATGGTTTTTGGAACGATTAAAAAATTGTGATGAAACCATTGGATAAGAATTTGGTGCCAAAATAATTCAGACTCATGATTACATATAATAATTAACTAATCATGTCTATTATTATATATAACAGAAATTTATTGTATGATTTTTTTAATACCACACATGATATGGATAATCGAGAATTTATTGTGAAATATTTCTTTTCCAAGTCTAAAACATTGGTTAAATGGTAATGAGAAAATATTTAATAACCTCATGTTAACTATCAAACACCAAAAAATAATATGAATTTTTTTATAAGGAACAATATTTCACAAAATAATTTAATTAAATCAATAAAAACAAAAGATTAAATTAAACTGTGAATAATAGTTACACGAGAGTGTCACCGAATAACGACATATAGATATTATTATACATTCTCTATAGATGTGATGAAAAATTGATATATTATAGTGATTTACCTATAGTTGAAATCATAAATGGTCTCAAATTGTGGATTGGAGGTGGATTTTAATTGAAAAATATTTAAAAATGGTTAAAATGATGAAAATTATTTAAATTATCAGGTAAGAAATAATAGTGGTTTGGATTGTTTGTTCTAGAGGATGCATGAATAATTTTTTAGATTTGATTATTATATTTATAGTTGTGTTAATATTATTCCATCATGTGGACCCTGTGTGTTCCATGGATGAACCTATTGATTATATTTATATACTATCCTTTTATTATATATAGAATTTTCTGTATTCTCTAGACATATTTGGTAGTGTTGTTGGTAAACATTAGCTTTGGATCAAAGAGGTTTATTGGTAGAGGTAAATTGCAACACACATCACCTGATATGTATAAGGTATGATAAAAATTATTTTTATTTTTCCTCACGTGGGTTATTTTTGGATCATGGGACATTGAATTGATATATACTATAAATTTATTTTATTTTAAAATTCAATTATTTTATTTATGATTTAATAGAATATTTATTTATAAAGAGAAATTTCTTCCATATATGGGTGATAATATACCCATTTTTAATATCTTTAGAGACATCTAATAAAATTAGAATAATAAATATAAAAATAGTATGGTCCCTATGTGAGGATGACATACAAAAATATAGAATTGGATAAATATATGATGTTAGATAGAAAAAAATCATCTATTTATGGTGGGTGTTTAAGGTCATAATAAAACTCATTATTGAATCATGTGGAGTCCCAATCGGGGTGGGTCATAATAGAATAGTATAAGAGTGAGTATTTTTTTAATTTTTTTAGTAGGTAATTATGATGATTTATTTAGATGTCAGAAATTAAAACTAATTAAACATTATATTTAAGGTAGATAAGAAAAAATAGATTGAATGAAAAGGGACCATAAAACATGAATGAGGACTCTATAACCAACATAGAAATACTTATTGAATAGTATATCAAAATCATTGGAACATTATAGGTGAGTATTCATATATGCGGTTGTTTTATTTAATGATGATTTTATATTGTATGCTTAGAGTGGTGGTTTTTATTGGGGTGAATGATATGGACATATTGTTATTAATTACTCACATATATATAATTTTTATGATTCCATTTTATCTCAATATAGTTATTCTTGTTATAAGGTACCATCTTGAGGTTCAACATGACGAATTAAAATAATACCTATATGAAATGACTCTGAGGGTAGACCAAGAGCCCAGATAGGTGTAGAAAATACCCTTCAGTGAGTTCAAAAATAAAATTTTATTATATATATAGTTTCTATCATTATTCATTAGATTGGGAGTTGGTTGGAAGTTATTGATATAACATTATTATTTATTGAAATTGGATATATTCAACCTCTTCCAATAATGGGGAGTTTATTAATATGGTTTACATATCATGGTTGGATATATTTTTTGATAGACTATGATGTGTAAATGATCAAATGCGTTTAGTTTTGAGAATTGTTTAAGAATGAGGTTTTTTCTAAGAATCTATGACTCGAGAAATAACAATATATTTTTGTTACATGACAATTATATTCTTATGTATAAGAGTTTTGAGTGAGTTTTATGAAGGTAATTCGTTATTCCCAATAATTTATAATTGATTATATGTTAATAAATCATTACATTCATAGTTTTTTGTGGCTGAAGATCCATGGAATATTGAGATTATTTTCTATGAGTTCAATCATGAAGATATTATAATGTTATGAAAAGGTGGATTTTTTTATTATAAAATTGAATTGAATTTAAATTATATTAATAAGGTATTTCTTAAACATCAAATTGATGAAAAATTTCATCATTTTGGAAGTAATAAAGGTTTTAGAAAATTCACAAGTATATGTTTTTCATTTGATCTCATTTCGTTATAATGGGTTTTATGAAACCATTTTGTGAAACATTGGTCCTTCCATATTTTTATTAAGGAATTATAGGTTATCACTAGGTAGTATTCCTACTTTATAGAGAATACACATTAATAATGATTGGAGTAGTCTCATGATTTACCACCTCATCTACATCCCAAATAGTAGTTCCCACAATAATAGTAACATAATTTTTCATTAGGACCACAAAAACTAGTTAGCTCTAAAAGTGGAAATCATATAGGAGCTCCAAATAATTAGTGTAAAACACTTAACTAGAGATTACCTATAGGGTGAATGTCTATATGGAAAATGAGTAGTCCATTGATGAAAAATCCAAGATAATTTATTATAATAGGTGTAGAGACAAAGGAATTCTCAAGTAATGATTATAATTTACTCGAATATTTCTTCTATTTTTATTAAAAATAGTAATTCCAATTAATTTGTTATCTCATAATTTTATATCATTTAAAACATCTAGAATAAAATCTCAAAATGCTATTAGATTTGTTTACTCTAGGGGTAGTTTAGGAATGATTGTCTATAGTGTGTAGTTGCGAGTTGTTCATGGGTAAAAGTTGACTAACATATAAAATATTATTATTATAGATACACACATATAATATTTCCCTTATCATGGTTTTTTTATTTCATAAATCATGTATAGAGTTTTATTGAAAAAAATTATTCTTTTTACCAGGAATCAATATATTGTGATGATTATTCAAAGAATATATTTTTGAATTTTTTGTAGAAATATTTTCGGATATTATGAAAATAGTTTCAAATAATAATAATATCCTTATGAAGGAACTAAAATCCAAAATATCATTTTGAATCAACTTTATATCATTAAAAATTATAGAACAAAAACACCATTGGAATAATAAATGCCCCCCCCCCCACATGAAAAAATACTCGATTTATTTGTTTTTGACTTAGTCCTATTTCATGGGAGAAACAATATTTTTTTTGAATGACGATCAAGAAAAAATTATAGAATTTCAAGATATCCAATCTATTTTCATTCATTGGAAAGGTGATCCCACTCATCTATAAAAAGGTAGAAATATCTACTTGAAATAGTGCCATCACATTCCAAACATTTTGGATTACCATTTTCCAATTAAAGTCTATCATTAATTTCCTAAAATATTTATCACCACAACTTTTTATCCCCATTAAATAGTGAATGAAATCCATTTGAAACTTATGTATCATTTTTAATGTATCCAATGTAGATGTTTAAATTAGTCAATTATTCTTATTCATTAACAGATATACACTTATTTGAGTTTGGTCACTTTTAATAAACATAAATCTTCTAGATATATTCACACCACTGCATCCCACTACCCACAGTTCATGAGTTCCCTAGTTTTACAGGAATGGAACTATCTAGTTCCAATAATAATAAACCAGAGTTAAACCTTAAATGATTTTCATAATATAAAAGAAAAAAATAATTATAGAAAACAAAAAATATATATATCTGTGTGAACTATTTTCTTGAAACCTACAATTTATTTGGGACACATGATAATTTTTATCACTTATTCCCTAAAAACGCCGATAAATGGTTCTCACTTACATTCATCCAATTCATTCAATCCCCATCAAGGCCCATCAAGACTATAAAATTTCAAAATATATTATTTTTTATATTAGGTTCCAAATTTTTACATCCATCAATATTACATAGTTCCATCACTCCATAATTCATGAATATCCAAAGTGTTATTTTAGATTAACATGTTATGTTAATGAGTGAAACACTGGATTATTTACAAAATGGTTTACTATTTCACTATCAGAAATTAAAAAAACTATTCCTATAATTAATTTTATGATACCCCAACAGACCTTATACAATATTATATTCTTTGAAGAAATCATTAACACAACATACATTTCTTCTATGGTAGATATTCTATCTACTATCTATAGTATAGATATCCAACAAACTAATGTTATTCTATAGGGAAGCACAAATCTAGTGGTAAATTTATGAGAATAAAATCTTCTACAATGTTTTCTACAACTAAACCATGTAATAGATCATCAATTTCAAAACATAAGGATTTACATTTAAAACATTTTTGATAGTGGAGTATTCATGTTATATATTCTAAGTGTTTCCATTCATTATTTTCCTAAACCATCAAACAATTTTGAGTCCATGAGAAATATTAATCCATATATAAGTGATGAAATAAGACAAAAATCCCCAAATTGTTGAATAAATAACATTTTCTAGGTATATAATCTCATATTCAATCTATGTTTCTTTCTATATGAATAGTTTTAAAATATTTAACAAATTAGGTAAATATAGTTTTCGATCTGGAAACTTGAAACCATTATATTGTCTTTATGTTTTAACATGACTTAAACAACATAAATGTTTCATTATTTTAATCCCTTTATAATGGCATACCCTAAGTTTTCTTACCATCCCCTCGATCCATTATATAAAAACTTCTAAAAAATATTCCTTTGTCTATTTAGTATTCTCCTTGTTCAGACCTACTAAGAGAATGTCATCCACAAAAAGATAAGTATGATGATGCCTCAATCATAAAAAACCAATCAATATAATAAATAAAATATATTAATTTTTATGAACTTATTATATAACCAAAAAAATATAAATTTTAATTCCATTTTCTAGTAATATTCTATAACACGTTTAGACACCACTTATTCGTAAAAAAAATAATTATAGAATTAATGAATTATTTTTGATCTCTATATGAATATTTCTACTTCAAAATATTATAGATGGAATATAACTATAACATCATCTTGAAAACCCATTATAAAAACCTTCTATATTTTTAGGTAGATAACATGAGTAAAAAATATTTCATTTAATTCCATAGCTTCCAATTCTTGCAAGCCTTCCTCTAATTGTCTTTACTTGTATATCATTCTACAATATACTTCTTATAATAACTGATAAACCATTTTATTCATAAATTATATTCAGCCATTAGGAAAAATCCTTTGATCCCCTCATCAAGAAACATTAAAATCTATATATCTTCATTAACCACTAAATCACTTGGTTTAATCTCATTATGAAATTATACTTCTCTGAATATCATTGATTCTACTCTATCCATGAGAAGTAGAAAATAAAAATTAGATTTTGACCTTTATACTATATTTCTAATTATGGTAGACCTCATAAACTATTTTGGTTACATGTATTAAAAAAATTCCCTAATAATTTATATATACTATGATTTCTAGTATATATTATCTTTGTAATACATATAGAATCTAACCTCAATCTAAAAATTATCCCTAGAATCAATTGAAGGTTTCTAGCCATTGAGGGATACCTAAAATTTATACAACATACATGAATCCACTCAGACCATATCTGGAATGATCCTTAAATTATTTCCTCTTAGATTCATCTTCTATATGTTTCCAATATTTTTATAGGGACTTATTGAAGTTAACATTTTGACTGATGATTTCCTTTCAGAGATCATTTTCCCATAAACATATTCAAAAGACTTCTACACCATAATAGACAATGAAATAAAATATAGTATTCTATTTTAACTTTATCCTATGATTGAAAACAATTTATACATATATGAAACACCCAAATGATTCAATATCGGGTAAATCAACAAAACATTCAATCGATAGAGGGTCTAGAAGATCCTACCCCAATAGTGAAAATTAACATTTATTTACTAGATATTTCACACAATTAACTTTATTCACTAAAATTTTAGAAATGATTGGAATATGGCCACATACTAAATCTTCTCTCATTTAACATTTACCACATAATGTCCATTTAAATAATATGTTTTTACTACTTAAGGAAGATTTTCTCAAAAATAATTCCTTTCAACAAATTATACCTTCAAATCTCTCTACTTCCATACTTTATACCATTATCAAGCCTCAAGAAGTGAATATTTTATATAAAATTATTTCTAACCATGGATCTATATAAAATTAAGGTATAAAAAGAATATGTAATATGAAAATGAAATAATATCTACACCTTCCATATTAAATCATCAAAAAGATAACATTTTAAAATTACACTTCATGAGAGAAAACCAGTTTTGTCCAACAGACATCTGTATTCACCAGTTATGACTATCAGTTAATTGGTGTTTTTCCTTTCATATTGAATGATATATTCTAGTAATTAACATGTATGAACTCTTAAAAAATTATATATTCCATATGATTATGTGTTTTTAATACACTAAGATTTTAAAATAAGATTATTATATTCCATGTCATATAACAAATAATAAAATATTACACCCCGAGACTTTATGATTTAATTGTAATTAATTAAATTAAATAACACAAATTTAATGAAAATTTTATTTTATATTAAGTTACATTCAATACTATCTCAATCATTAATTATATACAACCCTCATTTTCTCTTCCATTACCCAGAATAAGAAGTTTAGATTATGTCACACAGAAAAGTGAGTTTTAAAAAATGATAAATATTATTAATTAATAATATTTTTATAAAATATCAATTATATTAATTAATATGAATATTATTCACTAAATTATGAATAAATTGATCATATATGCATTAATAACAAAACACGTATCATCTAGAAGACAACGAAATATTTACTAAAAACTGTATTTTTCTCTAGAAGACGGCTTAGTTGAAATATTCACAAATAATTTTAAAATAGTGTTTAAAAATTGTATGAAACATATATGTTTAAAAAAATTAACTTCCTAAATCATAATATAAAAATTTTATATGGTTGTCTATTTTGGATTTTGCTAAGAAGTTTTATTTTTTAATAAATAGTGAAATATACTGTATATTAATTGGAATATATCTTTTAATTTATTAATTCATAAAGATAAATTATATTTTACTTAGTTTTAATGTATCATTAGATCAATTTTATTTCAATTAATCCAATTCAGATATTTGGAATCATTTTAATTTTGAATTGTGATATAAAAACTAGAAATCATTTGAACTATTTCAGTTTGAAAACCCCATTTATCGTCACATCTATGAAATTAATTTAAAATTAAAATTTTCCATATCTATGAATTGATTTTTTAATAAAAGATACCATATTTTAAGTAAAAATAATCTAAAATTTATAATATATTCAACTTATTTTTTAATGAAAATGAATATTGAATATAGTGGAAATTAATTATCACAGTTAAAGTAAAAAATTTGTTTAACATTAGGTTAAATAAAAAAAGATAAGGTTAAAAATGACCTATAAACATGTATAAAAACAATTATATGGACTTATTTATACCCCTAAACCTATATGGTTAGATAATTGACCATTATTGTCCCTTATGACATATATGAAACATGGGAACACTCAATTATTATAAAAAATACAAGGTGTGTCTTCTCCCCCACATATAAAAGGATACCCACTTTCCTCTATTATGAACACATTCAAACCCTTTTTATTCAGCCAATTATGACCACAATAACATTAAAACTGATCTAATCACATTCTAGATTCTTTATTTTGGGAATAAATCCAACTTTTTAAGGAATTATTGAAATCTTAAAGAGGATATCCAAAGAAGAGGTAATCTTCTTCAATTAGCATCCTCATTTTACTTCTTTATCCATCTCATTATATTTTTATTAAAACATTATTATATAATAAAATTTGTATTTTTATATAAAATGTTGTTTTTATTAATACTTTAATTACATAAACCAACCTATACATCCATAAATTTAGTTACAAATTCATCATTCGTGTGTTCATAGGAATACTACATCATGAACCGATGTCCTTTATTTTTCCATTTCCACCTATCAGAGTTGGTAATGATAAAGAATATAATATATATATATATTACATATAACATATTTATATCGATGAAGTTAATATATCACATATATCATTTTACCTTCCATTCTCCATGAGATATGACAGTTTTTCTCTTGTGTTCGGTGTACTACTACCTCACAAAGTGATGTGACTCGTCTTTCACTAAAGCTTCACAAGGAAGGGTATAATGATCATATTTATGATTATATGTGATATATATGAAATAATTATTACTTTAACGAAATATGTATATGTTTTTAAGGATAATATATATCAATTTCATTAATTTCTTTTCACACTCATAAATATGATAACATCGTTCGTGTACGTGTGGACTACGATGTTCGCGAAGTGATGTGTCACATTTCTCATCACCAAACGACATGGATGATATATATAAGTATAAAATATGGTATGTATTATATTATTATCATTATTTAAATGAAAATTAAAACATAATTCCTTTCAATAATGGTCATTGAAAAATTGAAATGTCACTCATTCGTGCATACATGTTACCGTCTCTATGATCATAAAAAAATAATTTATTAAAAACATCATTCGTGATTTGTTTTAAAAGTAAAATTGATATAAAAATATGATAATTAAATTATTTTTACTGTTATTAATATGATATAACTATATAATATTCACAAGAACTAGATCTTTCATGATGAAGACACTTGAGAAAACAAATCCATTAACACATAAAAAAATAATAAATGGTTATTAATTAATGTTTAATAATATGATATAGGAGGGCCAAATAAATAATTATTAAAATTAATATGTTTATTTTTTAAATTATTAACATGTTTAAAACCATTATACATTAGGTTAAGACACATTTAACTAAATAGAAGCGTAATATAAGTGATTTAATTTCTATTTCATTTCATTGAGGCATATTGTAATGTTATGAACCATGTTTCTTTTATATATTGTAAATACCTAAAAATTTTCATATAATATCAGGAATAATAAATTATTAATAATATTTCAAGAATATATTTGAATTATTTCAACCAAGGGTATTTACCATGAAAATTTTCAAGTGGTTAATGTTATTGTAAAATATCACATTAGTTTGTGATTATTAACATTATCTTGAAACAATCACCTTAATAAAATAAATTTTAATTGTAAATTACATTACTATTATGTATCCACATATATTTGGAAAGGATATTATTATTTCCAAAAAAATCCATTTTTACATATGTCGTTTACTTTGTATGTTGTTTGATTATCTAGAGAGATGTTGATAAATTTTTATACGTTACTCAATATAGATACATTATGATATGGAACAATTAATATGAATTAGATTGATTATTATATATATTAGGAATGATTTTATCATAAATGAAACAATATAGGTAAAATTTATACATATCCCCTCGATGCATCAGTGGTCTCATGATGAAAAATCAGTAGGCCAAAACCTCTGTATTAGTAACAAATAGTTTCCAATAATCTAGAGAAAGTTCATGGTCATAGATATATTGTTGGAAAAACAAAATTGGTTTGTAGTCAGTATTTTCTAAACCATATTGTGAAAGGCATTAATGTTAACGGTATCATGTGTCATAATCATTATGTATGATATTTAATAACTTCCATAATTCATAGTTTAGTTATTATTATCGATATTATTTTCGAGTTTATATTATCTCTTGATGAATTTCAATATAAGTTTTAAATTAATGGAATGTATTAAAATTTATTTTTCATGTAATTTTCTTTATGCCTTATCCAGTAATGATAATATTTTTATTGGGGAAAAAGGATTCTGTTTTTAGTTTTTTACCCTTCCATTCATTATTCTAGCCAACTATTTAAAAGTAATGTGTGTTCATATATTTACCTTTTAAATATTTTTTATTCATTATTGATGATGCTTAATTTATTCATTATTTAATCCATTGTACTAAACAATTAATAATAATTTTATCCAATACTTATTTTTATTTTATTCCTGAGGCTTCCAAGAGATTTACTACGACTAATATCCTGAAATAATCTTAAGGGAATAAAAATATTCTTTTTAAAAGTAATGTTGGAACTTGTGTATTATTATATAATATGGTTATCAAGCATGTATCTAGTATACAAATACAAATTATCTTTTTGATCCTTTGGGATAGATTCAATGTATCTAATTCCAATGTAATAAAATTTCCACCATCTATAGGCTAATAGGATAGATGTTTTTAAAGTTGGTATTAGAGAAATATTAATAGAATCCTTGGGAACTAGATTTAAGAAAACATATATAAGGGAACAAAAATATATAATAAAAATAGACTATCAGTATATATGAACATCCTAATTTTTGTTGTGGTAAATAATAGGTGGTTTTTCTAGAAAAACATCACTGTTTGGATACTATAATTAGATGTGGTTCCAGAATAAATATACCTAGTGGAAATAACTCTAAAAATAAATATTATGGTTAACCTGATAATCACATCATGCATGTCAAAAAGCCTTATTGTGACCCTATTTTTAAACTACTTATGGATATACTTCGGATAATTTACATTTTCCTTAAAAATAATTATAATGGATTTGAATATATAATGACAATGAATGAACGTGGTTCACCAATAGACAACATAATGACCAATTTGAATATAAATTGGAAGAACTATCTTTATGTTAGAATTAAATAATTTAACTATTAATATATTTTACCAATGATATTTTGGTTATAAGTATCTTGAAAGGATTATGTTATGTTTTAGAATAATTTTTCAATTAATTAACATAAAATTTATATATACCATCATTGGTTAATGTTGGTATGATTTATCATATGTTAAAATTATTAAAATGATATTTTTGGTTTTATTTTATTAGATTTTACCAAGATTAAGGAAATTTTATATTAATTTAATAGTATTATATGTTTTAGGGGAAATTTATTTTCTGAATAATGTGTTTACAATAAATAAAAATAAGTTTGTAGGTATTGATAACGTTTAAGATTAATTTGATCATTAATTAAAATGTAATAATAGTAAAATAATATTATTAAACTTTCAAAAAATAATTATCAAAAAAATAGAAAATAATTTATTTAATGATTAATATTTTTTCGAGGATGTAAATCATATATTTATTGTAATTTCACATGAATTATATTTAATCTATTTTTCCAAACTAACAACTTATATGATAGGTGTAAACCAATCACATCTGAAAAGGTCACGATAATTAAAACCATAAATGAATAATGATAAGGGTTTAGTTCCTACCACTAGACTATGTGAATCCCTTGTTAAAAATACATTGTTTTTTGGTTAAAAATTGATGGATAAATATCAATGATTAACTAGGGGTGTCACAATTAACATTTAAAGATTAATATATTATGTTGGATAACTTATGCTGACCATATTGATTTTGGAAAATATATTTAGATATACAAAGGACACTATCATACATTTATGAATAATATGATCTCATAAGTGTGAATTATAGTGCTTTGGGCATAAACAATTCATTTTTAGATATTCATTTCTTATAGTAAAGGAATAATTAGAAATTTATTAATGCATAAACTGATGAAATTTTATTTATGAAATCAAAATATATCAAGTATGTACATTACCTTACATTATTAGACAATAAAATAATTCTTCAACATTATGAAAAATAATCTTGAATTAAAATTTTATCCTTTTACCATTATTTCTGGTGACATCAATGACCATTATCACACCTATATAATTTATGGTTTTTAGGTATATAATATTCTAAGTATAATTCACTTTCTACTTAATAATGAACTCATATAATATATATAATTGTTTATGATCATCTGTAATGTCCATGTTTTTATTTACCACCTATATTATTTTACATGGAAAGCTATTCATGTGTCATTCCTAATTACCTTCATACTTCCTTCCCTCTTATGAAGAATAAATTTTTTATACCTTTTTAAAATGTGGGTTTTCCGATAATGGTATTTCAAAATATCAAACCTTTGACTACCAATATCAAGATTAAATTTAAACTATTAAATTTATTTAAGGTGGGGAAAATGTTACACCCGAATATTTTAAAATAATGAAATCATATTTTGTAGAATAAAAATTAGAAGAAAATATATATAGCACCCGAGACATTACAACATATTTTTTTATATATAAATTAAATCTTCATAATAGCTTTCATTAAATTAAAAATAGTGTTTATATTGCATTACATGAAATAATTAGTTCATCTTTCATTACACACCACACTCACTTTACAATTTTTTACATAAAACACTGAGTTTAACTTGTGTAACATGAAATAACGAGATTAAGAAAATATGAAATTATATTAAAATATTTTTATTTAATATAACCATTATAACATAGAAATTAAATCTATATCTATTATTTGTAATAAATATATTATGAAAAAGTATATTATTTTCGTATTTGTAATAAAATAAATATTATTTAAAATAAAAATAAATGTTTTATGAAAAACCTTTTTTTATAAAAGACAATGTAGTTGGTCTTTGAGCCCATAATTGCATTTTAATTTTTAAGAATTTTAGAAAATTTATATGAAAACGTAAAATTCTTTTATGAACTAAAAATATGTAAATTATCTTATTGTAAATTTTCTTATTCTTCTGAGAAGTTTCATTTTTCTATGAATAGTGAAAAATATAAAATTTTAATTGAAAACATCATTTAGTATAAAAAATTTATAATGTTTCACTATATTCATGATTTTTTTAAAGAAAAATTAAATCTCATTTATTTACATTAATCAAATTCTGTTTATTAGAATCAATGTTTTTGAAAGAATTTTGATATAAAAAATTGTAAACTTTTGAATATTTTTACATCAAAACACAACTACTCGACATATTTGCAGGAATAAGTTTAAATTAATTTTATATAATTATATGAATTTAATTAGAAAAATTTATTAAATATTTTTAATAATAATAATATTTTTTTTCAAATAATTGAAACTAATTTTTTGAGTAAAAATAACAATGAATTAAATAAACATTAATTATCATGGTTAAGGTAAAAATGGGTTTACCTAGGTTTAAACTAAAAATATAAGGGAACAAATGACCTGTACACTTCTATAAAAAATATTGTATGAAACTATTTAGACCATTAATCATATAAGGATCAATAATGGACCATTTTAGTTCCATTATAATTATAAAAATTTCAGAGTACTCAATTATTTTAAAAAATACCATGTGTGTCCTCTCCCTCACTTATAAAAGGCTAACCATTCTCCTCTTTTTTCACACCATCACACCATTTTTCAGCCCAGCCATGACAAAATAACATAAAAAAGACTTCAAATCATCCTAGAATCCTTTTATGTATTAAAAACATCATTTTAGGTATTTAGTGAATATTTAATTAGTATACTCAAATAAGAGGTATTTTTCTTCAAAATGAATATTTATTTTTAGTTTTTTTCAACATGATAAATTTTTATTAAAACTTTATGATAGAAAATAATAAGTATTTTCCATAGATAAGTATTTTTTTATTAATTTCATTACCTAAAACCACTTTCAATTCCAAAAATTGGGTTATAAATTTCTCTTTTTTGTGTTACGTGGACTGTCTCCCCGTGAACCATTATTGTTTGCTTTTCCATTTCCACCTCCCAAGGTTGGATATGATGATGCATATAAAATATATAAATAAATATATATATATATAAATGATATATATAACATATTTATATCTCAATAGTCATGATATGATATCTTAATTTTTTACCTTCCATTTAATAGGAGATACAACAACGTCACTTATTTATATTACCGCCTCACAAATCCATATGATTCACCTTTCACTAATTCTTCACATAGAAGGTGACAAATATAAATTCAATTATTATATGTGATATGAAGAAATTATTATGATATAAATTACATATTTATAATTATGGAAATATAATATATTTCATTTTATTTCTTTCTTTTTCACTCACAATAAAAGATGATAACATCATTCTAATACGTGTGTACTACCTCTTCACGAAACAATCTGACTTCATTTTTACCCAAAAAAACCCATGAATGATATATATGTTAATAATATTGTATATATATGATATTACAGTCATTATTTGATGTATAAATAATAATTTATTACTTTTTGTAATGATATCTGAAAAATGTAAATGTTACTCAGGCATACATATAACATACCTTCTTGTTGATCATAACATACATAATTTTTAATAAACAACATAAATGATTGGTTATGAAGGTAAAAAATATATAAAATTTTGATAATTATTTAATTATTCATATTATGGATATGGAATCACTATATAATATGATTATGACTCTGATCATTCATGAAGAAACATATATGGGTATCCAAGGCAATTAATACCCAAAATAATAAAAATAATAAATGATTATTAATGAGTAAGTAATAATATTTTATAAAATAATCCTATATAATGTTATAAGTATTAATATGGTTTTTTGTAAGTTAATAACATATTTAAAAGTACTATATATGATGTTAAATCATATTCAACCAAAATGATTCATAAGGTAATGAATTTTGACTCAATTTCATTTCATTGAGGAATATTCTATTTTTATGAACTTAGTTTAATTTATATAGTGTATATATATCCCATTATACATGTACTTTAGTAAATAATTCATTATTTTGGTTAATTTATGTTTCAATTAAAATAATTTAATATAAGGAAATTTGATTTGAAAATTACCAAGTGGTAAAATTTATTGTGATATCTCATGTTTTTGACGATTATTAAATATCCCATGAAACAATTACTTTATTATAATTATTTAATATTAAAAATTAAATTTCAATTAAATAAAAATATTCAGGTTTTATAGATATTAATATTTATTAAATTGTACACTATTTTTATATATAGTGTTTACTTATAAATTTAATTGATTTATAGGAAATATTTTGATAAATTTGTATCCTTTCCTATGTAAAAATAATTTATGATAAGGTAGAATTTTTATGAATTAAATTTAGTATTTTATATAGGAAGATTTTTTTGGACACACATGAAATGGTTTTGCTACTATTTATTGAATTCCCTTTGATGCATATGTTGCCTCATGATAAAAAATCACCAAGCCAAACCATATCTACTTATAACCAGAAATAGTAAACTCTCTGGAGAAAGGTCTTGAAAATAAAGATATAGTTCTCCAAACCAAATTGATTTATAGCCAATGTATTATAAACCTTATTCGGAATGGTATTGATGGTAAAGTTTCATTTTTTTATAAGTTGGGCATCCAATATTTAAGTATTTACTTTATTTAGAGTTTAGTTATTATTACCCATTATATTTTCATAGTGATATTATCTCCATATGTATTTTGTTCTTAGTTATTTATTAATGGAATTTTTTTTCAGTTATTTACCTTACTATAGAGAATATTTCTTATCAAGTTATGATTTTTAGTTTATTGATTAAATGAGATATGTTTTCAGTTGTTTATATTGACATTGGTTATGCTAGTAAATTTATTAAATTATATGGGAGTTCATTTATTTACCTTCTTATATTGTTTATTACTTACTAATAACGCTTCCATTATTTATGATTTATTTCATAGTACATAACTATTAATGAGAATTTTATCTCATCCACAGTTTTCTTCCTTTCCTCAGGATTCCATAAAGTTCACTATGACTAATATGTTGGGATATGCTAGATAGAATAAATTTGTTCTTGAAAAAAATTAGGATGTAACTTTTATATTTCAATTTAATGTGGGTGTTATGTATGTATCTTGTTTATTAAGTCTAAAAAATAATTTATTACTTCCTAATGAAATTCATTATATGTTATAGTAGTGTAATAAATCAAACTCTAGTTATAATGTATGTGGATTTTGGATGCAATAGTTAGTACCATTGAAATTTTATCAGTGATCTTGGTAACTAGATTTTGGAAAAAATTGATTACATAACATAAACCTATGAAAAAAATTAGGATATATATAATTAAATAATTTTTTAAAAGTTATATATTATATGGGTTTCGTTGTTATAAATACCTACCTAAATACTACAATTTGATGTGGTTCTACAACTGATGTACCTTATGGTAAGAATTCCAAAAAAGTAACCTTAGTCTTACCTAATAATCACCATATGCATGACAATGATCTATACTATAAACCTAGCTTCACATCCATTTGGGATATTATTTATATAATTCTGATTTTCTTTACAAACCATTATTATTTATTTGAATATTTAATAACAATTAATTACTATGGTTAATACGTAGGCCAATGAGAAAAAAATGGAAATAAAATGGATGACTTATTTATGTATTAGGATTATGGAATTATATTTTTTTGAAGTATTTTACAAAGGATAATTAAGTTATACAGGTAATCTAATATCTAATGATTGTTTTATATTTTATAATAATATGTGTATTCAATAACATAAGAGTTATGAAAACCATGAAGAGTTTATGAGTGTGAGATTGATGATATATTCAATGTCTTAAAAATCTTTTTTTGGGTTTTATGTGATGGGTGTCTACCAATATTAATGAAATTTTGTAATAAGTTATGACGAGTATATGTTTTAGCAGAAACATTATTTTTGGAATAATTCCTCTATATTTTATATTCATAATTTTAAATGCATTGATAAACATTAGAGTTTATTTGATCATTAATGATATTATAATAATAGTCAAATAAGATTATTATACATTGAAAAATAGTTGTATTGAAACCCCTAGAAAAAAGGTTATTTGATGATTAAATTTATTCCAAGGATTTCAATCAATTATTTTGGAAATTTTTAATGAAATATATCAAAATAGTTTAAAAAACGAACAAACCATACGATGTGTGAAAACCCATCACATCTATAATTGATGTAAGACTTGAATCCATGATCAAGAGAAAATATTTGTTTATTTCCTACCACTGGCCTATGTAAAGTCTAGGTAACAATTTGTTTTCTTTTTGTTAAACAATTTGATGAATGTATAATAATTTTTAACCAGTGGTGTTATAATTGAGGTGTATATATTAATGAATTATATTGGATTACATGTTCAGAACTTATTGGTTTTGGAAAATTTTAAGATATAGACAGAATCACTTGTTTCTCTTTTATGGATCTTACAATATGTTAAAATTTAATTCTAATGCCTTTGGAATTAAAAATCTCATTTTTCTATATTCATTTATTTAGGTAAGGGATTATTTGGAAATTGATCAAAGCACAACCAAATGATGAAATTTTATATATGAAATAGAATCCTATAAATTAAGTATATTTCTATGTATTCTTATATAATAAAGTAAATTCTCAACTCTAAGTAAAAGGATATTGATAAATTCATTAATCACATATTCATCATTTTTTATGACACCAATAAACTTTTTTACACCTATTTGATTTAGGGTTTTTAGTTCCTTCATATTCAATTGATCATTCACATTCTCATGCCCAATGACCTCAATAAATATCTAATATTATTTATTCTTTCTTCTATTTCCCTGGTTTTATTTACCGCCTTTGTTCACTGACATAGAAACCCAGTTATGTGTTATTCTAGATGAACTTCATACTTATTTTATTCTATAATTAATATGATATGTTACTAAAAAAATTTGTGATATTGAATTTACAAATATATAAACATTGACTAACAATATGATGTTTAAATTGGTAAGAAACAATTTATATATTGTGGGGAGAATGTAACAGTGTATGATTTTAAAATAAGATCATAGTATTCATTAGCACATAACTTAGAAGGAAATATAACACTCAAAACATTAAAATATATTTATTTTTAAATAAATTCAATCTATTCAATAGCATACATTACCTAAAACACTGATTTTAACATTCCTTACAAACAACATTGATTTAATCTTATATTATATGTAATACTCAGTTTACATTGTGTTACATGTTACATTGTGTTTTTCTAGATTTACTCACAACATCGTGTTAAAAAAAATGTGAAATATTATTATTTAATATAATCGATATAATCTAGCCTTTAAATTGGTGCGTATGAATAGAAAAAATATTTTAACAAATACGATTATCTATTTATTAGTAATGAAAATTTATTATTTAAAAAAATGAAATGTTTTTTGAATATCTGTATTTGTTTCTAAAAGTTTGTTTCCCCATGCTTAGTGCATAAAATTAAATAAAAATTTTACTTTAATTATAAAATTTATATGAAAAAATAAAATTCACTGTTTGAAATCGGAATATTGAAATTATATTAGTGTGTAATTTTATTATTTTTCTAAGAAGATTCATATTTTGATGAAATGTGAAATATAATTTATTTAAATTTAAAACTCCTACATAATTTAATGATTTTATAATGTGAAATTATATTTATAATTGGATAAAAAGTAAAATTATATCCAATTAATATAAATAAATCCAAATTAGGTATTTGGAACCATTTTAATATGTAATTTTAATATAAAACATTCTGAAATTTTGAAACTTTTCACTTTATAAAGACACTTTCATGGCACATCTGCAAGATTAATACTATGTTACATATTTCTTATTCTTTTAATCGAATTGGTAAAAATGGAATAAAGGAATCCTTTGATGGATTAATTGCATTCCTAAGGAGGATACCCCAAGAAGAGGTAATGTTCTTCAATGAGCGTCTTTATTTTAGTTCCTTATAAATATCCTTAAATTTCTATTAAAACGTTTTGATATAAAAAATTAATTTTATTATATATGATGATATATTTTAATAATATGTTAATTACCTAAAACCATCTCTACTACTATCAAATGGAATACAAAATAATCATCCGTGTGTGTAGAAGACTACCACATCATGAACCGATGTCATTCTATTGTCTATTTTCTCCCATCAAGGTTGGTTATGAGGATGGATCTAACTTATATTTATAATATTTATAACATATTTATATATCTGGATTCAATATATCATATAGAAATTTTTACCTTCTATTCCTTTAGTAGATACGATAACATCTCTCGTGTGTGTGATGGACCACCGCCTCGTAAAGCCGTGTGATTCATCTTTAAAAGAAACATCACATGGAATGTGATAAAGATTTTAATGGTTGTATATTATTTTCATGAAATAATTATTATATTAATGAAATAATCCTCATTATGTAAAAATAATTTTTATTATTTTCTTACATTCATTTTCACTCACAGATACATGATAACATCATTCGTATATATGTGGACGACTGCCTTCACTAAGTGATGTGACTCTATTTTCTTCACCAAACCACATGTATGATATATGTGAGTATATTATATGGTATATATGATATTATTATAATTATGTAAATTTAAAATATTACTTACCTTTTTTCCAAAAATAACTTTGAAAGAAATAAATGATACTCTTGCGTACATATGACCTACCATCTCGAGATCGTAATGTACATCACTTTTCATAACCATAATTAATTATTGAGTTTAATATTAAAATTATTATATAGGTATGATAATAATTCTATGATTATTATTCTATACAGGGTATAACTATATAATATCTTTATGAATGGGATCTTTCATGATAAAACAAACTTGGGAAGATAAGGCAATTAACACCCGAAACAACAACAATAATGAATGGTTATTAATGAATGTGTAATAAGTTGTTATAGAAAGATCATATATGATATTATAAATATTAATATGATTATTTTTATGTAAATTTAAAGTTTTAAACTACATTAAATGAATTTTAATCATGTTCAACAGAAATATAGTGTAAGCTAATGTATTTCGCCTCGATTTCATTTTTGTAAGAAATATTACAATGTTATGAACATAGTTTCTTTTAAACAATTCATATAATTACCCTTTGAAGTGTAATATCATGTATAATTAATTATTCATGGTATTTTATGTTTTAATTTTTTTTATTTCATCAATAGGGATTTCACATGAAAATTACCATGCTGTATTTTTTTGTGAAATCTCACATTCTTTTGTGATTGTTAACTTTCTCATGAAACAATAACTTTATTGTAATAATTTATCATAAGAAATTAAATTTCTAATAAATATTTATACTCTTGTGTGATGTATATTATTATTTCCTAAACAATATAACATATTTAAATATGGTTTATATTTTTAATGTTATTTGATTAACTAGGGAAATAATGATAAATATATACCATCTACCCAATATGAATACATTATGATAAAGAGAATTGTTTAAGAAATAAATAGATTATTGGTTATATGATGAATTATTTGGAGATTCATGACATGGTTTGAGTACCACACATAGAAATACCCTTGATTAATTAGTAGTTTCAGGAGATGAAATCAGTTTGTTAAACCATATGTGTTTGTAACCAGTAGTTCAAAATTGTCTTGTGAATGGTCATGACATTAGATATATATTTAGAAAATCCAAATTGTTTTATACCCTATATGTTATAAACCATCTTTTTAAAGGTAATTATGGTAATGGTGAAATGTCTCTAAACTATGACATCTGATATTTAACAAACACATTCATTCAGTTGTCAGTAATTATTAGCCATGATATTTTTATAATGATATCATATTTAGATGAATTTCATTCTTAGTAATTGATTTATTGTAATGTGTTTTCAGTTATTTTTTTTATATAAATTATGACTCATCTAGTTATGATATTTATTTTATTGATTATTTTTTTTGAGTTCATTTCCTTTCCATTGAATATGCTAATAATATATTTAAATGGAATGGGTGATTAGATATTTACCTTGACATGTTTTTCATTCCTTATTGATGATGGTTCATTTTGTAATTATGGATTCAATAGTACTTAACTATTTCTGAGTATTTCATCACAACCTAAAATTTTGTCTTTCCCCAGAATTCCATGAACTTTATTACGAATGATATGAAGATATATTCTAGATTTAATAATGTATTTCAAAAAAATTAAGTTGTAACTTGTGTATTCTAATATAAGTGGGTATCATGTGTATATCTATTTTACCCAAAATACTAAAATATATGTTCGTTAGGGATGTCATTCCTTTAATATTATGCTAATTTAATAATTAATACACCAACTCTAGGTTAGTAGGGTTGAGGTCGGTATAGTGGGTATCATAGAAATATTACTAGAGTCCTTGGGAACCAGATTTTGAAAAACAAATAAATTAAGTAACATAACCCTAAGATAAAATTAGAGGATATACATGGAATAAAATCCTCACTTTTTGGTAAGGTAGTGATTAGGAGGTTTTACATGAAATAAATCTGTTTCTAAATACAATAAGTGGATGTGGTTATAGAACATTTGTATCTAGGGGTACGGAATTTAAAAATGGATTACTGAGATTGACCTAAACATCGCCTGGTGCGTGAAAATTGGCCTCACTATATACATTTATTGATACTCTAAGGGAAAATTTATAGGATAATTTGCATTCAAATTATATCCCATTATGTATTATTTCAATATATAATGACGATTAATGACCTTGGTTAACCCCATTACCAAGGAAGGACATATGTGGAAATAAATTGGATGATGTATATATATAGTGGTATTGAAGAATTAAATTTTTAAAGTATTATAAAAATGGTATTTTCATTATAAAAATCATGAAACATATAAGAATTGTGTCTAAGCTTAGAAGCATATATGAAATCATTGACATAATATTATTGGATACCATGATAGGTTTATGAGTTTAATATTGATCATATATTCATAATCTTAAAATACTTATTTTGATTTTATATGATGGGTCCCTTCCAAGATTAGGAATATTCTGGATAAATTTATAACAGGTATATGTTTAAGTGGAAATTTTAATTTAATAATAATGAATACATATTTTATATACATAGGATAAATGGTATTGATATCATTTAGAGTTAATATTAAAATTAATTAAATTATATTTATATTAAAAAAATTGAAATATATTTCATACAAAAATTATTAAAACACCTAGTAAATACGATATTAAATTTTTTATATTATTTCAATGATATCTATCATTTTTTTGAAATTTATATGAATTATTTTAATAGAGTTTAGAAAAGGGAAATCATATATGTTGGGTAAAAACCAATCACATCTAGAAAGGTCATGGTACATGATCCCTTGACTAATGGATGATAAGGGTTTAGAACCTACAAATAGAATAAGTAAAGTCTTAGTTAAAATTTCATAGTTGTTACTTAATTAATTATATGAACAAATATTAACGATCAAATATTCGTTTTACCATTATGGTTTATAAATTAATGTATTATACAAGAGAAATTTTGTGAACCATTTTAATTTTGGAGAACATTTATAAAAATACGAAAGGTATTTTCAATCTCATATAGATATAATTGTCCACTGAAATTGAATTTTAGTTATTTTGGTATTAAAATATTCATTTTTTGATATTCATTTATTATATTAACGGATGAATTGAAAGTTTATTAGAAAAAAACTAATATATTAAATTTTACTTATGAAATAAAAACATATTAATTATGGATATTTAATTAAATTCATAGATAGAAAAAGAATAATACAACTGCATGATAATGTATCTTAAAATAAAATGTTAACATATTATCATCATTTCTGATGATATTAATGCACTTTCTCGCACATATTTGATTCACAGTTTTTAGGTGCTTAACATTTTATTGATATTTCAATTACATGTGATTAATGAACTAAATCAATATCTATAATTATTTCAACTTTTATTCTATGTATATGTTTTAATTTCTTTTTTATATTCTCCTACATGGAAACCTAGTTATGTGTTTTTCTATATGTCCTTTTTACTTCCTTTTCTCTCTTTTTAAAAGATAATTTTGTTAACCCTTTCGAAGATGTGGGTTTTTTAGTAAAGGTAATTCCATGTACCTTTCTATTGAAAAACAAGATCATTTATAAATTGTGAGGAGGTAATTTATTTAAGGTGGGAAGAATGTAACACCACATGAATTTTATATAAGAACATTTTATTTAACCAAATATAGCTTAGAATAAAATATAGCACCTCGAGCCATTATGTTATATTCATTTTTAAAAAAAGTAAATATATTCAATAGATTTTATCACATAGAAAAGTGATTTTATCTTAAAATACAAGAAATTTTGTGTTAATAATGTTTAACAGCAAACAATCAGTTGAACATGTGATACCATAAACATAGAGTTTAGCTTGCATAACATGCAACACTGAGTTTAAATGAAATGTGAAATACTATTAAAAACTTATCAATTAATAAAATTGATATAAATAATATTTTTATTTGGTGTGTATGAATTTTTCTAAATATATTATTAAAAATATGATTAGATGTTAATTTATAATAAAATAAGTATCACTTAAAAGAAACTAACAATGTTCTCTGAAAAACAATTTTTTAAATATAGTTTAGTCGCACTTTTTGTAGATAATTTAAAATAAAATTTTTCCTTATATATAAGATTTACTTGAAAAAATAAATATTATTTTGGTAATTTTAATTTCTATATTATATTATGGATAATTTTTGGGATATTTTTGTGATGTTTAATTTCTAGATGAATAGTGAAAAAACTGAATTTTAATTCAAAAAAAATGTTTTGTTTAAAAAATTTATAACGTCAAATTATATTTCTAATTATGTTTAAATTTTAATTAGATCAATATTATATCAATTAATTCAATTTATATCATTTATATAATATTCATATTGAATTTTTATATAAAAACATTGTAAACATTTAAACATATTCACTTTAGAAACTCACTTTCATGTTGTATCGGTGAGATTAATTTTAAATTAAAATTTTCCACTTCATTGATATTAATTTTTAGAAATGAATTAAATAATTGTAATTGTAATAATTTAAAATTTCTAATATATTTTAATTAGTGTTTTTTCCAAAATTTATATCCAATGTAGTAAAAATTAATTACAATAGTAAAGGTAAAAAATGGGTTTATAGAGGGTTATACTAAAAAGATAAGGGTAAAAATGACATAAAAAATATTATAAAAACACTTTTATGACCATATTTTTACCTTTAAACTTTTACCGTTGAATAATTAACTATTTTTATCCTTTTAACATATGTAAAATGCGGTAGTACATAATTATTTACAAAAATATCAAGTGATTCTTCTCCCCCACTTGTAAAAGGCCACACATCTTCTATCTTATTCACAACTTTAAAAACTTTTATATCATCGTTTACCAAACCAAATAACATAAAAACATCCCTCATATCATCTTATTATCCTTATTTAAAGTATAAAATAAACCTTTTAATGATTCAGTGAAAACCTATGTAGGATACCCAAATATGAGGTAATGTTCTTCAATGAGATTCTTTATTTTACTTCTTTCTCCACCTCCTTATATTTTAATTAAAACATTATAATATAATAAAATAAATATATAATATATAATATTATGTTTTTATAATACGGAATTTAACTAAAACATTATCCAGCTCCCTAAAATGGGATATGAAATCATCATTTGTGTGTACATCTGACATTACCTCACAGACTTCTGACATTTGTTTTTCCCTTTCCAAATCCCAAGAATGGGTGTGATGATGAATATAAACTATATATATGATATTAATGAACTATTTATATCTCTAGAGTCACTATAATATATATATACCTTCCGTTTCATAGGAGATATGACAATGTCACATGTGTGTATAGTGGACTATCGACTCGAAATGTGATGTGATTTGTTGTTCACTAACGCTTCACATGGAAATCGATAATTATAATGTTAATGATAATACATTATATAAGTGAAATAATTATAAAATTTTGGATATATTAAATTTATTTAAATATAATATATATCATTTTCATTCCTTCCCTTCCACTCTTGAAAAGATGATAACATCGTCCATGTACTTGTAGACTACTGCCTTTACGAAGAGATGTGAATCTATTTTCATATCCAGACCACATGGATGATATATATAAGAAAATAAAATTCCATATATGATATTTTTAACAAAATTTATTGTTAAAATATTACATACCTTCATTCTATAATGATCCTTGGATGTTGGAAATGTTAGTCATGTGTTTGTAAAACCCACCATCTCCATGATCGTAAATTACTTCATTATTCATAACCATCATTCATGATTGGTTTTAAAAGTAAAATTGATGTAAAAATAAGATAATTTTGTTATGATTATTATTTTGGACATGATAAAACTATATAATATTTAAATAATAGTATCATTTATAACATCATTATTACGTATGTCAATAACATGATTTAACCCATAATATAAGAGGAAAAATCACATTAAAAATGATGAATAAGGTATGTGATTTCATATCAATTTAATTTCATTGAAGAATGTTGTAATTTTATTCACCTATATTATTTTATATGTTGGATATACTTCTTCCTTTATAATTAATATCATGAATAATTACTTATTCATGGTATTTCAAACTTGAATTTAAATTATTTCATCAAAGGGGATTGGACATAAAAATTACCTTGTGGTAAACGTTATTATAAAATATCACATTGTTTTGTGATTTTTAGCTTTCTCATTAAAATTCAATTTATTGTAATCATATTTTATTATAAATTAAATTTATTTTAAATATTCATATTCTTGTGTGATAGATATGATAATTTATTAAACTATATAAAATTTTTACATATGTTTTTTAAACATTATTTGATTAAACTTGAGATATTGATAAATATGTATCATTTACTAAATGTTGATATTTTATGATACGGAGCATTATTTATGAATCAATATTATTTTTCTATATGTGAGGAATTATTTGGAAATTCATGACATTGGTAGGGTCCATTTATGGAAGGCCCCTCGATTCATTGGTAATACCATGAGAAAAAATTATTTAGGTAAACCATATGAATTTGTAACAGGTAAGTTTAAACTGTATTGTGAATTGTCTTTAAAGTTGAGATATAATTGGACATAATGAATCAGTTTGTGCCAAGTATGTTCTAAACTATACTATGAAAGGTCTTGATGGTAAAGGAATCAGGATTCAAAAACATGAAATTTGATAATTAAGCATTTCAATCATTTAGAGTTCAGTTATTAGTATATATGATATTTTCATAATGATATTATATTCTAATTCATTTCATTCTTTGTTATTTATTAATTTATTTTTTATTTAGTTATTAACCATTTTGTATTGATCATTCCTAATCTAGTTATTATGGTTATTTTAATGATTTTAAGGCATGTTTTTTCAGTTATTTACATCATTGTTGCTTATGATAGATAATTATTTAAATAACACGTGTCTCCAAATATTTATCTTTAAATATTTATCATTACATATTGATGATTCTTCATTTATTAATGATTCTATTCACATTACTCAACCCTTAATAAGAAATTGAGATCACACTAATTTTGATTATATTACCTATGATTCGATGAAGTTGACTATGACAGATATGGAAGGAAATACTGTATGGAATAATATTTTCTCAAAATAATTATGTTGTAACTTGTGTATACCAATGTATTATGGGAATCTTCTATTTATCTATTTTTTCAAGTTTACTAATCTATTCAGTAATTTGGGATGTGATTCCTTATATCTTATGCCAATATAAAAAAGAAAACACTAGTTCTCGGGTACTAGGTTCAGGGTCAGTACTACTTCAATATTATTTTACAAGACATGAAATTCAAACCCTTCTAACCGACATGAAGGGGATTAACATGAAAAAAAATTAATTATATAAGTTGTTTTCATTCTAATCATTGCTCCTTTAAAAATCCCTAAATGGTACAAAATTCTCCTTTTTCACTTTTTTCAACCACTAATGATACCAATTTGATCCTATATAAATAATTTTAAAAAAAATAGAAACCCCCATCAACAATATGAAATATTGAAATAAGTTTCTTCTATAATATTTATTTCTAACTCACCCTAGTTTACTCCAATTAGTATCCACTCCATATTCTATCACTGACATCACCTTTTATAACTTCTTGAAATGTTCTAGCATCTATAATATGTACCATTATGAAAATTCTAGAGACATCGTTATCCATACTCCCCCTATAATATATAGAGTTAGTATAATTCTTAGAATCAATAATACATAACTATAATATAATCCATAACCATAGAAATAATGAGATTTCCTTACCTCATGATCTTTTTTAGATACTTATTGATGAATAATTATTATAATTAACAATAAATTATTTATAAGGAATTTTATATCCCATATTTCACTAATTTAATCATATAGGTCTGAGCTCAACTGTGTTCCATCATCTCTTGTCTATTTTCATTGATTTCTTCTACTTAATTTTCTTGTTTGTGGATAGCCCTATATATTCCTCAGTTGAGTTAGCTCATATATTTATTTATACCTTATACCACATATTCACTTTATTTCAAATGTTATCAAAATCATCCTCTATAACACCCCATGCATCCATGGTATGTTTCCCTTTGAATAATGCAATAGCTTGCATTGTAAGCAACTTTGCGATTCTAACACACTCAGACTAATAAAACTAGTTGTTAGGAATAGTAAAACCCAATTTTTTAAATTATATAAATTTTATTTTTCATAATGGACTTCAGTTTTGAATTCCGAATATCGAAATTAGCTTAGAGTGAATTTTTTGTATATTTCTAAAAACATTCAATTTTTAATGAATAGTGAAAGATACTGCGTTATTTGTTAAAACCGATTTTTTATTTAAATAATTATAAATTTTATTTAAATTTTTTTAGGGAAAATAGATACATAATACATATATAAGTTCAATTGTATTTATTGGAGTCATTTTATAATAAATTTAGATATAAAAAAATTAGTGAACTTTTTACCGTCTTTTACCCACCACCTATATGCAGTTCCAATTTTCATAAAACATAATTCTACCACTTATTTGAGTTGAATTTATAACATCTAAGAGACAAGGTTAATATTAGTAAATAAAATGTAGTTCAATAAGATGAAAATAATTTTTGGTGAAGTCACTTTTGACTTTTATTTACCATTGGTAAAGGAATATAGGTTAATTAAGGGTAAAAATGAGACCATAATTACCCTAACACATGTACTAATTCTATTGGATAAGTTTAATTCAACCAAAATAATGTTAAGAAAAAAATATCATCCCTTTTGGTTCACTTGGATTAGATTACTACATTTATTATTATTTTATTTAAAGAAGAGTTAAAGAGTTAAATTCAAAGTTTAATAACTAAACCATTTTGAATATAAGGTTACACACAATATAAATTTAACATAAATATTATTTAGAAAGTTAAAATGATTTCCTACATAATGGTATTTTATTGTTAAATTTTAGACATTAAATAATTTAACTTATTTATGACACAATGATGATGTAGTAATTACCTTATTAATGAAATATGAAAAAAAAAATTGATAGTATAAATTTACAAATAAATTTAAATTTAAACTTATGATGAATTACACTAATTTAATAAGTTAATAATACATTTTAGGTTTGGTTAAAAATATTTTATTTTAAGTGATAAAGTTTTAATGGCTTTCAAAAAAATAAAATATTAAATCGTGTCAAAATTAACATAATTGAGTTTTCTAAACAACTACTATATTATTAATTGATATAATATTCATAAAGATCTAAGGTTCGGAAAAATGACTTATAAAAGTTATATATATTATTAATGAACCAATTGGGGATATCTTGTAAGTTTATAGTATGTTTATTAACAATATAATATAAAAATACAAAGATACATGGTAAATGTCAAACTATTTAACTAAGAGTAAAATATAAAATATTTGGTTAATATGGTGACCTAAACCTGAATAGAACCTATTATTGTCATTTTTTAACCATTTCCACCTTATCCTCTAAATAAATTATTTTTGATCCATTATAAACCGAAAATTATTTTATTATAAAATAATATTTCAAGATTTTCCTAAAGTGGCCCTCACCTCTCTTATAAAAGGGCACTTCCCCTTATCTTAATTTCACACCTCCAAATCCATTTTTATCATCCAAACCCGGCCCAAATATCCTCCCAAATTTAATCCCTTCATCCTATAGTCCTTACTATGGTCATAATGCCAATTTATGGAGCCATTTTTATCAAATCTAAAGGAAGAACCCGAAGAAGAGGTAAATATTTCATCACCTCTTTCAATTTATTTTCTTCTCTCAAATCCTCTTTATTTTTTTTCAATCTAAAATAATATCAGCAGTATATTCTATATAATGTGATTTTATTATAAAAATGGTACAAAAATATTCATTATTCTATTTATCATATGAATGACAAAGTCAGCATACGTGTGTTTATACAACTTACCATATCCACATTGTGGTGTAGTTTATTATTCAAAAACTTCATTATTTGGATGGGTATAATAATTAGTGTAACTAATGAAAATAATAATTATAAAATGTTATTTATTCTTTATATATGATATATCATCCAATTGCATCTGATTTCACCATCAATATAATGATATTGTCGCTCTTACGTACGTCGATATTACTCTCTCCACGAACACGATGAGATTCATTTCACATCGTAATCATTCAAGAATAATTTTCATTTTATGATAAAAAATAATATTTATGAACATAATATCATTTTTTATATGAATAAAATACATCCTATTCATAACAAACATGGCTTATGTAACAAATCATATAAAGGAAAATGAATCAGTTAACACCCAAAACGATGATACTACTGAAATATTATTAACAAATCAATATTTTAGGATCATATATCATATCATATCAATGTATATAGTTTGTTGAATAATTTAATAAAAAAATTAACTATTATATAAGAGTTTAACGTACAATATACTAAGGAAAATCACAATGTAAGAGTTAATTTCACAATCTCTTTATTATCCAAGGTTTTATTTACATATGTATCTACTGGGACCTCTTTATCATCCACATCCATGTTTTCTTAAAAATGTATTTCAAAACATTTTCAATATTTACTAGACTATTGGTCAAAGTCATGTATACCCTTATTCGACATTATATGTTTTAAAAGAAATCTTTTTTTTTCATTTTCCAAACAAGTTACTTTATGACCTTTTTGACAAAATTAAGGTAATAATGGTTTTTTAACTTATACGGAGGGTGTGGCTATTTTCCACCATTATTAAATCCTTGAAACTTCCACTAAAAGATTATAAGAATATTTTTGAAATAAAGGTTTTCTTTTAAAATTATTTGACTCTAAAATGGTTTTAAAATAGAAAGAGGGTTTTCTTTCAAATAGTTTTCATTTCATCTATGTCAACAGTCTTTGATGGATTTTAAACATGTTTGAAATTAATTTATTATGATACAAATCTTCAATATTGTATTCAACTTTTTGTGATATGTTTTAATATGGATGTATTATTTTTATACCATTCATGGTTTATTATTAATGTATTGGCATTTCGTATGTTAGTTTTAATATAAGTGTATGTGTTATGTTTTAACCTTTCCATACGAGGAATGTATTGGACTTAGTATTTGATGGGTGGAGCCCACTATAGCTCCTCAGTGCATAAATATGTCTCATTAAAGAATTAGACATGTAATTGGCCAAGTCCTTTCCCAGTTTGATATAAGATTTTGGTTGAGGCCTTAATCATTTTTACACGTCTTGTTCAAGGCCTTGACAAAATGTTTTAGAATGTCCAGCATTATACATTCCATAATTATTAAAATAATAATGATGGTTCAGGTGGTTATTCGACTAGTGTAATACCCATGACTATGTTTTGTTATGGGATTATTTACTCAACTCATATTCCTTATATAAAGTTTTTATGTTTATTATTTGTAATGGCATGTGTTTTGAATTATTCATCATGCCTAATTTTTATGGTATCTTCTACTATATTTCTTACCCTTGCTGGGCATTTCATCTCACCCCTTTCTTAGGTATAATTTTTCCAGGATATGAAGAAGTTAGTTATGAGTGACTTTCAGGCATAATCTAGGAGGCTTGGATGTTTCTAATTGAATAAATTAGTGTTTTATTTCTTTTCAAGTTGTAATGTTGAACTTTGTATGTATCTTTTTTCCAATAATACTAAATTGATTGGTCTTTTGGGACATGATTCCTTTTATCATGCTAATGTTATGTAATAAATCACTAACTCTAGGTAACTGGGGTCGGGGCATTATAGTTGGTATCAGAGGAAGATTTGTACAAACCTTGGAAACTATATTTAGAAAACTCTGATTAGAGAATATTACCCTAAGATAGACTTTAGGATATGTATAGAATAACATCCTAGAATTTTGGTACTGTAAATTTTTTTGGAGTTTTCCAGGAAATACATCCCTATCGGGATACAAGTAGGCATAGGTGGCTCTGGAACAGATGTAACTGGGGGTAAAACCTGAAAACAACACTTTGAGATAGACTCGAACGAGAACTGGTGCACGACAACGGGCCTTTCTGCACTCTCGGTTACAACATTCTCAAGAGATATTCTTAGGATAATTCATATTTTCTTTACAAACCATTATTAATGATTTATGAGTATATACCTCCTCAAAGGAAACATTTTTATGATTATAGATTATATCCATAAACTTTTCAATTTATGTTAAGTGTTTTACCAGGTCGGAATTATGTATTGTGGTTCATAATCTAATCTACAATATTCCATTATTTATAAATGGATCCTAGTAGAAGGAATGGAACCCCTATCAACTCACATAATCCATGTAGGGATTTACCTCATGCTCAATATAATTATAGCAGAGCTGGTGATTCAACTGGGGCTGATCATCTTATCACCATACTACGACAAATCACACAGGTTATGAATAAAAACCTTACCCATATTGAGCACCCTGATTCAGAATGCAGAGGATCAATGTTAGATTGCTTCATGAGGCAACAAGCACCAACATTTAATGGGCCTAAAATTCCATTTGTAGCTAATTAATGGATACGTTCCTTAGAGAAAATATTTCACTCTTTGGGAAGTAGCAAAAGGGAAAAAGTTTTCATGGTAGTTTATGACCTCACCGGAGATGCAGATCAATGGTGGTCATTAATTAAAAAACCACAGGAGGATGAAGAAGTTTCATGTATGGAATAGATAGAATTTAAAGAGTTTTTCTTAGAAAAATAATTTACTCGTGACCATCGAGCGGATATGGAAAGGAAATTTCTAATTCTATGAAAAAAGAAGTACCAGAATGGCCCAAAATATGAAGATAACTTTACAAGGTTTGCGAGGCTTGTTATAAATTATATACATAACCAATGAAGTAAGATGGATTATTTCTTTGATGGGTTAAAACCATTTCTCCATCGATCATTAGTCTCGCAATCCTTCTCATCGTATGAAGATATTGTCTCAAGTGATATCAAGACAGAAAAGGAATTCTCTATGTCTTATGACATTAAAGCAAAGAAAGAGAAGAAGAGATCTGATGAACACTCTGTGAAAGGAAATAAAGAAACAGGGAAGACGGTAAGAGTTGAATTTCCACCCTATGATAATTGGGGAAGGAAGCACCCTGGTGCTTTTATAAAAGGAAAAGGGGTATGCTACCAATGTAAAAAGAAATGGAATCTTGTTAGTGATTGTATGGGAAAAAAATAATCTACAAATGTTCAATGCTATTATTTTAGGGATATGGGAAATTGTGAAAATGAATTTCTTAAGAATTAGGGAAACTTTCCTCATAAAAGGACAAGGGATCAAGGCCATGCTTATGAGATTACTAAGGTTACGGTTGAAGCTTTGAAATACATGGTGGAAGGTAATTTAATGGTTTTATCAAATTTAGCCAATTATTTATTTGATTCTATGTCATCAAATTGTTTCATATCATCCCAGTTTGCTATGAAAATTAGATGTTTCCAATTAGACATAACAAGTGATTTTTCAGTCACTACTCTTAAGGGGAGTATCATTACTACAATGTTTTTTTGAATCAGTCCCCATTAAGGAATATAAATGATATTTATTTACTAATCTAATCGTCATACCCATGATTGAATTTGATATAATCCTTGGTATGGATTGGAATTTTAACCATGATGTGAAAATTTATTGTAAGAAGAAGGAGGTTACCATTCTCGATGATGATTAAGAGTACCTTATCTTTAGAGAAGAAACATCACCATATAATTCTTATCTAGATCCAACCTGGTAGCTCAACTAAATTCAATTATTGGGGAGGATGGGAATGAAATAATTATGGTTGAGGAAAAGAATGTTCGAATAGAGGACATACCTATTGTGAAAGAATATAATGATGTGTTTCTATAGGATTTACCTGGACATCCTCCAGAAAGAGAAATTTAGTTTTCCATTAATTTAATTCACAGTTCATGGCCCATATAGAAGACCCCTTATAGAATAAACACTAAGGAATTAGTGTAACTAAAGAAACAACTAGAGTAATTGAGTAATAATGGATTTATTCTCCCTAGTGTTTCTCCATGGGGAGCCCCAATCCTTTTTGTTATGAATAAAGACTGATCTATGAGGTTGTGCATTGACTATAGGGAGATCAATGATATAGCACTAAAGAACAAGTATACCTTATCTCGCATTGATTATTTATTTAATGAAATTTAGAGAGCTCAATATTTTTTAAAGATTGAGATTCAATATGGATATCATAAGTTTTGTGTTAATAAGGAATACATTCCAAAAATAGCATTTCGAACTAGGTACATGCATTACGAGTTTACAGTAATGCCTTTGAGATTGACTAATGCACCCTCTATCTTCATGTATCTAATAAATAGAGTCTTAAATGAATATATTGATGAATACTTAGTGGTATTTATTAATTAAATAATGTTATAATTCAATATCTATGTATATCTTGAAAATCACTTGCGCATTATTCTAAAGAATCTTAGAAGAAATGGATTATATAGGATGTTTAGAAAGTGTGAATTCTGGCTTCAGGAGATTTTTTTCTTGGCCAAATTGTCTCTAAGGATGGAATCTCTATTGTTACTTCTAAGACAAAGGAAATCCAAGAATGTCTATCACCAAAGAGTACAACTGTGGTACACAGTTTTATTGGTTTAGCAGGTTATTATTGGCGTTTTGTCCAAAATTTTGCCCGATTGGCTAACCCTTTAACCAAGATCACTCATAAAGGGGTTAAATTTGTTTGGACAAAAGTGTGTGACGATTTTTTTGAAGAACTGAATAGAATATTAGATAACTCTCCTATCTTGACTTTACCATCGAGGAATGATGGGTTTGTTATTTATAGTGATTCTTCAATGAAAGGACTTTGTTGTGTCCTTATGCAGACTGATAGAGTTATTGCCTATGCATCAAGAAATCTAAATATTCATGAGAAAAACTATCCCACTCATGATCTTGATTTATCAGCAGTGATATATCCTCTAAAAATATGGAGACACTATCTCTATAGTGAAAAATGTGAGATTTATACTGATCACAAGAGTTTGAAGTATATTTTCTCAGAAAAATAAGTAAACATGAGGAAAAAGAGATGGATTTAACTACTAAAGAATTATGATTGCACTATACACTACCACCATGGGGAAGGAAAATAAGGTGGAAGATGCTTTGAGTAGAAAGGATCATGGAGTTTTGAACTAGATGAGAGTTGAAAGGGATTCTATTTTCATGGATCTAGTAAATACTGATATGGGGATAACACTGTAAGGTGAAAAATAATTACTTTTTCAAATGGTTGCCAAATCATCTTTACTAGAAAGGATAAAGAGTTATCTGACTGGTGATGAGGAGTTTCAAAAGAAGATTAATGTAGTGAATGATGGTAGATTGACTGACTTCATATTTTAAGATATAATTTTGAAATTTGGGAAGAGACTTCGTGTTCCTAACATACATGATCTTAAAAGGGAATTGTTGGATGATGCTCATAGCTCCAATTTCTCTATATACCCTTGGAGCACCATGATGTACAGTTATTTGAAGGAATATTTTTGGTGGGACAACATGAAGAGGGAGATTGCTGATTTTGTGTCAAGATGTATGGTTTTTCAACCAGTGAAAGCTGGAAGGAAATAACCTAGAGGATTCATGCAAACTCTTCCCATACCAGAGTGGAAATTGGATAATATTATGATGGAAATTTTCATGGGTCTACCAAAGACTCCGAGAAGTAATGATGCAATATGGGTCATTGTTGATCTTCATACCAAGTCAGCACATTTCCTTTCTATAAGAGAAGGTTTACCACTTGAATTTGTAGAAAGACTGTATATTAATGAAGTTGTAAGACTTCATATTGTACCTCTATCGATTGTTTCTGATCGTGATCCTCATTTTACTTCAAAATTCTAGAAAAGTCTTCAGTAATCCCTCGATACTGAACTTCATTTGAGCATTGCCTACCATCCTCAATCTAATGGACAATCCGAATGGACTATTTGATCCTTAGAAGACATATTGAGATCTTACTAACTTGACTTTCAAGGTATGTGGGATCAATAATTACCTCTGGTAAAATTTTCCTATAACAATAGCTTCTATTTAAGTATCAAAATGGCACCATATGAAGATTTATATGGAAAGAGATTCCACACACCAACATTTTGGGATGATGTTGGTGAAAGAATCTCATATGTTCAGAACTTGTTGAAGAAACAATGGAAATGGTGAAGGTTATCCAAACCCACATCAAAGCATCTCAAAGTAGGAAAAAGAGCTATGCTGATAATCGAAGGAATTATTTTTAATTTTAGGTAGGAGATCATTTTTTCTTGAAGGTATCTCCATGGAAAAGTGTTATATGTTTTGGTAAGGAGGGTAAATTGAGTCCCAGGTACATCAGACCTTTGAAATTATAGAACAAATTGAAGTTGTAGATTATCATTTGGCAGTGCCTCCAAGTCTCTCCGAAGTTCATGATGTGTTCCACATATCACTATTGAGAAAATACATGCCGGACCCTACACATGTACTCACCTATGTGGAAATTAAACATGAACTTGATCTTTCTTATTGTGAAGAGTCTGTCAAAATTCATGATACTAGAGAACAAGTGCAGAGAAACCAAAGGACTCGTCTGGTAAAAGTTCTATGAAGAAACCGTAAGATAGAACATGCAATGTGGGAACCAGAGGAACTTATGATGAAGAACCCCCCAAATATTTTTGTGCGGTATTATTATAGAAATTTTTAGGAAGAAAATATTTGGAGGGAAGAATGTAACACCTCATTATTCCATGGTAAATTTCCCTTTGAATAATGCAATAGCTTACGTTGTACGCAACTTCGAGATTCTAACACACCACGACCAATAAAACTAGCTGTTATGAATAGTAATAACCACTTTTTTAAATTTTATATATTTTATTTTTAAAATGGACTTTATTTTTGAATTCGTAATATTGAAATTATCTTAGGGTGAATTTTTGGTATTTTTCTAAAAACAATGAATTTTTAATGAATAGCGAAAAACACTACGTTATTGGTTAAAACCAACTTTTTATTTAAAAAATTATTTATTTTATTTAAATTTATTTTAGGTAAAAATAGATACATAATACCTATATATGTTCAATATAATTCATTGGAGTCAATTTATAATATGTTTAGAAATATAAAAATTTTATTGAACTTTTTACTGTGTTTTACCGACCTCCTAGGAGCATTTGCAAATTTGCATAAAACATAATTCTACCGCTTTTGTGAGATCAGTTTCAAAAATCATAGAGACACAGTTAATATCAGTAAGTAAAATGTGGTTCAATAAGATGAAAATATTTTTGTTGAATAGTAACTTTTGACTTTTATTTACATCGGTTACAACTAAATAGGGTGGTTAAGGGTAAAAATGATACAATAATTACCCTAACACATGTCCTAATTCTATTGGATAAGTTTAATTCGACCAAAAACGACCTTATTAATAAAATATGACCCCCTTTGGTCCACTTGGATTAGATAAGGACATTTATTATTATTTTATTTCAAGAATAGTTAAAAGAGTTAAATTCAAAGTTTAATAACTAAATAATTTTTCATATAGTGTTTAACGCAATATAAATTTGACTATAAATATTATTTATAAAGCTAAAAATATTTCCTACATAATGTTATTTTATTCATAAAATTTAGACATTAAATAATTTAATTTATTAATGACACAATGATGATGCAGTAATTTCCTTATTAATGAAATATTAAAATAATTGATATAATAAATGTTCAAATAAATTTAAATTGAGACTTTTGATGAATTAAACTAATTTTATAGGTTAATATGACATGTTAGGGGTTTTCAAATAAAACTTATTCAAAGTTATAATCTGTTAATGGATTTCATAAAAATCAAATATTAAATAGTGTCAAAATAGACATAATTGAATTTTTAAAACAAATAATATATTATTAATTGATATAATTTTCATAAAAATATATGGTGCGGCCAAAAGACTTAGATAAATTTATATATATTAATAAATAACCACTTGGGGTTATCTTGGCAGTTAATAGTATGTTTAATAAACATATAATAAAAAAATACTAAGAGACATGGTAAATGTCAAACTATTTAACTAAGAGTTGATTATTAAAGATAAGGTTAATATGGTGACATAAACCTATCTAAAACCTATTAGTTGAGATTTTATTGACCCATCCCCATATTAGCCTATAAGAAAATTATTTTTGAGGCATTATAAATCAAGAATGATTTTATTATAAAATAATATTTTAATATTTTTCTAAAGTGCCCCTCACCTCTCTTATAAAAGGGAACTTCCCCTTCTCTTACTTTCACACCTCCAACGCCATTTGGATTGTCCAACACCTACCCAAATATCCCCCCAACTTTCCTCCCTTAATCCTAGAGGCCTTTCATTGGTCATAAAGCTAATTTATGGATCCCTTTTGATCAAATCAGAAGGAAGAACCCAAAGAAGAGGTAAATATTGCATCACCTCTTTCAAGTTCATTTATTCTTCCACTTACTATTTCTTTGTTGTTTTCATTATAAAATAATAAATCCATTATTTTATATATACTGTGATGTTATTATAAAAATGGTACATCCATATTCATTATTATATCTATCATATGAAGGACATAGTCACCATACGTGCGTGCATACGGCTTACCGTCTCCACATCGTGGTATAGTTTGTTATTCAAACACTTCATGTTTGGATGGGTATAATAATGAGTATAACTAGTGTAAATAATAATTATAACATGTTATTAATTCTATAAATATGATATACCATCCAATTACATACGATTTCACGATCAATATAATGATATTGTCGCTCGTTCATACGTAAAAATTACTGTCTCCATGAACGTGATAAGATTCATTTCCCCATCGTAATAATTCAAGAATAATTTTCATTTTTTGATTAAAAATAATATTTATGAACATAATATCATTTTTTATATGAATAAAATAAATCTTATATATAAAAAACATGACTTACATAACCAATCATATAAAGAAAAATGAATCAGTTAACACCTGAAATGATGATACTACAGAAATATTATTAACAAATCAATATTTGAGGATCATATATGATATCATATTTATGTATATAGATCTTGTATAATTTAATAACAATGTTTTAACTGTTATACATGAAGTTAACATACCATCCACTAAGGAAAATTATAAGTTAAGGTTTAATTTCACAATCCCTTTATTATCTGAGGTTATATTTAAGTAAGTATCTACTGGGACATCATTATCATCCACAACCATGTTTTCTTAAAAATGTACTTCAAAACATTTTTAATATTTACTATACTATGGGTTAAAGTCATTTATACCCTTATTTTACCTTATATGTATTTAAATGAATCATTTCTTCATTTTCCAAACAAGGTACTTCATGACCTTTTCGAAAAAAATTAAGGTAAAATTTTTTTTTTAACTTATACGGTGGGTGTGGATATTTTCTGCCGTTATAACATGATAGAAGCTTCCCTTACAATAATATAATAATATTTTCAAAATAAATGTTTTATTTTGTAATTATGTTACTCTTAAATGGTTTCAAAAAAGAAAGATGTATTTATTTCCAATAGTTTTCATTTCATCTATGTCAACATCATTTGATGGATTATAAACTTTCTTGAAGTTTATTTGTTATGATACAAATCCTCCATTTTGTATTGAAGGTTTTCTGATATGTTTGACTATAGATGTGTAGTTTTTATACCATTCATGGTTTATAGTTAAAGTATTGACATTTATTTTTCTATTTTTAATATGAATGTTTATGTTTTGTTCTAACCTTTTCATATGAGGAATGTATTAGACTTAGTATGTGATGGGTGGAGCTCGCTATAGCTCCTTGGTGCATCGGTAGGTATCATGAGACAATTAGGCGTAAAATTGGATGAGGCCTTTCTCAATTTGATATATGGTTTTGGCCGATGCCTTGATCATTTTTAGACATCTTTTTCACAGCCTTGAAAAAATATTTCAGAATGTCCGGCATTAAACATTCCCTCATTATTAAAATAATAATGGTGGTTCATGTGGTTATTTGAATAGTAGAATAACATGGAGTATGTTTTGTTATGGCATTCTTTACTCATCTCATATTCCTTCCATAAAGTGTTCATGTTTATTATTTTTAATGGAATGTGTTTTGAATTATTTATCATGCCTAATGTTTATATAATCATCCATTGTATTTCTTACCCTTTCTGAGCATTTGAGCTCATCTCTTTCTTATGTTTCATTTTCCTAGAATATGAAAAAGTTAGTTATGAGTGACTTGCAGGCATAATTTAGTAGTATTAGATGTTTCTAATTGAATAAATTAGTGTAGTATTTCTTTTCAAGTTGTAATTTTGAACTTATGTATGTATCTTGTTTCCAATAATACTAAACCGATTGGTCTTTCGGGACATGATTCCTTGTATCATGCTAATGTTATGTAAAAAATCACCGACTCTGGGTAACTATTTTTGGGGAGTTACATTCTAAAACTCTATGTTAGTGTTATCACTTGAACATTCCATGGTAACCATATCATCCAATAGATTTTTAAATGGTGAAATAATAAATGATTCCCATTGAATCATTTTGAAATGTCACCATAATTGATTCCAATTAGATATTAGTATTTTTAAAGTTAGTGACTTATTCAGTGACCAACTTAAGTTCTTCTATCATTAGGAATAAGATTGTACAAATAAAAAAATTTGTTCATAATGGGGGGATTCCCATACATCTCAATGCATGTGAACATTAATTACATTATACATTTATTTTTTAGGATAATTAAATCCATTTTCTAGGGTATCATCGTATAAAAATACAAAAAACATTTATGGTATTGTCAATATCACTAAAAATTTATACATTTTTTTGTTTAAAACCCCTCAATCAAAACATATAGATGCCTCTAAAAATAGATAAGTATTAATCTTTATCTTAAAAAAATATAAATAAAATATATTTAATCTGTTAATACAAATGGTTCCTTATTCCAAATCAATTCCTTTGGAAATATTTGACAACAAATGAAATGGAAAACGTAAAATAAATTTATTTCAATATAATTCTATTTCTAATACACAATCTTATATAACATGTTGCGACAAATTCACAATGTTACAGAACATTCCTTCTAGAACCTCACTTTTCAAGATAAGGTTTAAACGTTCTATAATGGGTGATACTTGGTGTAAATTTTTGGGTAATGAAAATATCATCCAAGAAAATCATGGTAAATTTCCATAATCTCACCAGACCATAAAGAACAAAAAAATATAGATGAAAAATAGGACACAGTCAAAGACAAGAAAAATAATAAGATCTTTATGTGGTTCTGTCTGAATTTTAATCCATATGTGTATCACTATTGCTCTCTATTATAAACAAAATAAAAATAAATAATATAAGTAATTATTTTTATTTGTATAATATCTTTTATCACATGAATATATAACCCCATCATTATATAAATATAAATTCCTCTAGTTACTTCAGTTCCCCTAGCATATAATATCTTCATGCAATGATCATCTCATTCATGGATATTGATAATTTCTAACTGGATGCATTGTGTAATATTTTAACAATTAGAAAATAGCGTAAAAATGTTTTCTAGTCTTATGTATCATTCTAAATTATCTTATATAGTCTTTAAAATCTCACAACTTTTCTTATGATCTGATAGAGTAACATCTATATGAGTCTGATGTGAACATTCAAACTTTCATCACATGGATGTAGTCACCAATAACGCTACAACCAGCCTATATTTCTAGAAATAATTGAATCCACAAGAATTACTCCTCATTGATCTAGTATGGAAAATCCAGAATCAATCATTTTAGAGTATCCAATACTTATCTAAGAGATATTAATCGCAATAAAATTCTGCATCACTAGGGAATAAATGAACAATGTTATTATATATTACATATCAATTTGAGAGAAAAATTATTTATGCAACTGATGTGAAATTAATTAGTTTCCTCAAATTGAGATAGTTTGTTCAATTTTTTTGTAAATTAGGGACTTATTTTACCTTTAAATAAATGTATTGATTAATTTTGTAATTACATACTTGTGTTTCAACTATATCTAAATAATATTATCAAATAATTCTAGTAGAAATTTTGGTTTTTATGATTCATATTGATGTGTTATTACAATGAGTCGTTATTTTGTGTTTTATTGTGTTTATTGGTTAGAAATTGTTAAATAATCTCACAGTGAATAATGCATACTCTCTTTTTGGGTTAGATGGTTTGATTGATTCATTGAAATGGGTTAATTGGGATTCTAAGATCAATTTCAATTTAGGATATTCTCATATGATGGTTAATGATTAATACATACCTAATTTGGATATTTTGGTTCAATATTAAAATAGTTTATTTATGGCAATGTCTTTTAGAGATAAGAATCCATCAAATGGGATTATATATCTTTTGAATATAGTTTTTCATCCCCATCATGTTGATTTTCTTGTATTAATTAATGATATTTATTTATAAGGATATATTATGATCATTATATGCTTCCAAGCATGGTGTTAGTGTTGATCAGGAGACATATATAATATGGGAAGATATAAAATTTATGAAACTAAACATGTGAGATATTTTTTATGTCATGTTTTACCAGATAAAAGTTTTTTATTGAAACCATTAAATATTGAGGTGATTTTTATTTGAAATCTACTAAAGAATTTTCAAAATGATTTGTGTTTCTTATCCTTAACCGTTCTTTTTTGGAGACTCAAACTATATTTTTATTAGATTTTGACTTAATTATTAGCATTGAATAATTATAGAAATTATTTTTCTTATATTTTTTAATGTAAATAATAATTTGAATGGTTAAAGGTAAAATGGATAAGTTTTCTTTTTCTTTAATTAGAAATAGATGGTATTCTTTATCATGTATATGAAAACACATACCATTATATACTTGGATATTTCGTAATGTATGAGAGAGAATTTGTTGAATATGGGTCTTAAAATTTATGTCCAAATAATCATAACTACGAAACTCATGGTTTTAATCTGATTTTAATATATATTTCACCTAAAACTTAGATGAATTAGTTTTTTATTGAATATATTTTGCACTAAAAGGATCATAAGAGTTTGAGTTATTTATTTAATCATATTGATTTGAATTTATGATGGGAATGTTTTAGAATTTCCCTAAGATAATGACTTACAGATAAAATATGATATTATAAATGTTAATATCACATATGAAACATTGATTCAAATGTATTATAGTAACATTTCTCAAACAATGGGTGAAGAATGGAAAACAACGGTTTTGGTGAGATATCATCACCTTAGATATATAAGTATTGATGATAGAACATATCATTATTAGATGATATTGAAATCTTAATTAGTGTATAAAAAACCGTTTCTCAACATAATTACCCTATGGAAGAGGAATGTATATATTAGATAATGAATTTTCAATATCATTATGGACGGATTAAGGATTTTGAAAATCTAGTGGCCTTCAATGAGAAATTATTCTTTCAAATGTTTTTTTAGGATTTATTTTTTATGTGATTTTAGGGTTCAAATATTAAAATTTATTTTTATGTTATGAAGAAATATAATTAAGTGAATAAGTTACCAAGGATAAATAAAGTGATGGATATTTTTTAATTATTTCTTGCATTATAATAGTTTAATACCAAATATCATGTTTTAGTTGGATTTTTGAATCCCATGGAGATTACTTTGGGGTAGTGGGAGGATATTTCTTTATATTTTTTTATTACATTACCCCATTGTCATAAGGGATTTGGATAATAAGTTGATCAGTGACCAATTTATAATGTTGAATAATTTATTAGAGTAAATAATCAATATAATGGGATATTTTTGTGTAGCATTATATAATGGGGGTGGTAATGATTTATTAAGAGGGGAGAGTGATCATATATGATCATGATTATAATTTTATATACTAAATATGTAATGTAATTTAGACTGATTTTTCTTACTAGTACGGTCTTATTACTCTAATCCACCCATAGACCTAGGGCCAAAGTAAGAATAAAAATAATTTACTAATGACTTTTTAATGGAATATATTGTGGATTTTGTTAGATTAGGGTTAAATCATTTTCCATTACTATATTTTTATTAAAATAATAGATATTATTATTTAATTGGTAAAACCTTATGAAATTATCTTTGGAGATAATATTATTTTCTATTATGATATGATAAGGAATCATAGGTTGCTACAACATGGATAGAAATACTAGAGGATATGGAGAAACATGTGAATTCCATTTATAATTTCATGAGAAAAGATCAATATTAGGAAAAGTTATATATAAATCTATGAATGAAAATATTGTAGTTTTTAGTTAGAGATCATCCGTTCTTAATCTTATCTAAAGTGTGAGGAAAATAAAGGTTTATAAAAGCTATGTATTCTCTAACATAGATTAATTATCTATTTTTAAGTGTTGGAGTGAGTTTGATTAGTGTCTTATCAATTACTGCTACCTAAAAATTTAGAAATGATTTCTAATGTGTTTTATATATTCTATATTTATTTGTATTATAATAATGGTTCATATTTGATTGATTTAATTTTTGTTCATATTAAGGAAGATATAATTATTCTTTACTATCCAATGAAAATTTAAGTTTGCTAAGATAAATTCATATAGGTATAAGATATCCTCTTAGAATGAGTTCTTCGGAGTCATGGATTGGTTTCATAAAGTACCTCGGAAAGTGAATCAGTGATGTTTATGCATTTTCATTAATTATTTGGATATTTTCTTTTTTTATAATTATATGATTTCTTATAATGATAAAATATTTGAAATTTTATGAGATATGTTTACATTATAAAATTATTGTGGAATATTTTTTAGGATCAAATGATTTTAATGTGGTGTATAATACAGAGACCCATAATTTCAAAATTTTGGATTTTTTAAATTTAAATGAAGTATTTTCATGGAGGTTAATATGTTTATATTTTCTAATATCTAAATAAAAATTTAAACATGTTTTTTGATATAGGATGTGGGGTTTACCATTGGGTGGTATTTTGGAAGTTTTATAAGGTCATCGTATTTATTAAAAAAATGTGTGGTGGTGTTTATGTTAAATTATTAAATAATATATTTAATTAACTCATTTTAATTTATTATTTATATAAAATAAAAAAAAGTGATTTCTTTGAGAGATTTTATCAAATGTGGTGGATATGAAATGAAATATTAGATGAATTACTGGATAAATATTTTTTTAAGTGTAATTCTTTTTTGGAAAGAGGATTTAATTGTTGGTTTTGATGGTATTCAAAAGTGTATAATTTTAATATGATAATTATGAATTGTTTTGATATTTAAAATTAGGGGATTGGCACTTTTTTTATTTTATAACAAATAGAATGTATTTAAATATTCTTTATTATCTTTCTATAGAGTATCTAAAATCAATAAGAGATGGTTGGTTGAGAGATAGATAAAGGATTAATAGAAAAAAAAATTAATAAAGATGGTCAAGGATTTCCCATCATCATATAATTTTGTAATATCTCTCATCACTTTTATCATTTTAAATAATTATTAGTTAATATATAATGAATTTATTATTTTATAGTGGTAATAGGATTCATAATAAATCAAGTTAATGATATGTGGTAAAATTAAAATAAAAAAATTATGGAATTATGTTTACATGAATATTAGAAATGATTATTATTGATTAATATGTGATTTATGATATCAAAATTCTAGAAAAATATTTTATTAGAATATAATTTTTATATGGTGGATTACTAATTTGAATTCATAAATATTAGAATTCAAATATGAAAATTGATGGGAATATATATTTGGTGATATTAGATTTTAATTAACTGGAATTACAAGGGATTTGTGTTAGAGTTTATATTGAGTTTCTGAACTTTGTGAATATTGAATGATATATATTTCACTTATATGAAAGTTGTTATATATTTTATGTTGGTTTGGTTAAAAGTAATTATATAAATAATTGAATAAGAGTTTGGGGTAGAATTATATTTAAAATATTTGATAATATATTTAAATCAATAAAGTGATAAAAGGATCAATTTTATGAACAAACACATTTGACATGAAAAATTAGGATGTGGGTCCTACCAATTTCTTTAATTTGAACCCATAATGATGGAAAATCATTTAGATATTATGTTATGTGTTACACATGTTGAAAATAGTACCAGTAAAATATGTACCACAGAAAATTGGCATCATTATATCTTTATCATGGTCCACATAACCTAATGATTTACTCTACTTTTAACTGAGGTGTATAATGATGTTTATGGGATGATTTTATTGGGTTGATAGAATTCCATTTTTTTAAACCCTTAAAATAAACCATTATTGTTTTTATAGTTGGATTTGGGATTATAGAATTGTTTAGAGGATGATTAGAATCATGAAAAAGTGATTTTCCATCATTTGATGGCTAGTAATGTCATCTTAGATATTTATTTATTCCCACAATATTTGGAATTAATGTGGTGAAGGGAATTTCCTCACTAGATTCTTATTGTCAGAGACAAAAAAAAATTGTTGTATAAATAAATTATATGATAATTTACTCCATTGTATTTAGTGAAGGATGTATTAACATAGATCTAAGAATATCTATGAGATGAAATCATATTATCTATGGACTATGTTTGTGAGGTGGACATTATTGTATAAGAAAATGTATGGTGGGGATTTGGAAACATTTTTAAAACCTAATGACTATGGTATGGATGATATGGATAGTTATACTGGATCTATGATATAAAATAGTGATAGTAATGGTTAGGGAATAGATTTTCCTTTAATATTAAAAACATTATAATACAACTTGAGTTTTCAAGAGTTGAAAATTATCCATACAATTCAAGTTGTGGTTGTGGGAGGCCCAAAGGGTGGTTACCTACAATATTTTTTTTCCCTAACTCTATCACAAATGGATTTTTTCCCTACAATTTATTTTTGATATAATTTTCCAACAAATATCCCATCACTAAAACTGTGGTTATAAATGAAATTATTTAAGATAAATTATCACTAATTTGATACGGAGGCTTTTTATCAGGAAAATAAAACACTATAACAAAAACTATTTATCCTTTCTATCATTAATATTAATACCAGTTCATTAATAACGATGAGAATTTTATTTCCAAAAAAATGTACACTTTTTAGTAATTTTATGATGAATTAATTAATCATAAATAACTTTGAAAAAAATATAAATAATCAAATAAAAAAAGTAGAAATAAAAAATAAAAAAATAATCAGTATATTTAAAAAACCATTTAATAAAATGTAGTTTATTAAAAAAATATAGTTTTAAATTAGTTTCTATTGGGGATGTGGATCATCTATAAGAAGAATTATATGTGGGGGAACTCTATTACAATGATATATTCAAGTTATCCCTCAATGTTTGATATATTATAGTGTTGTTCTAGATGATTTATTTTTTGTTCAGTCTATCAATATTCTCAAATTTTAGATCACAATCACTATATATACATTGCATAATAAAATGATGATGTTCTAAATTTATCTCACATTTAGCTAGTCATTAACATCATTGTAATACCATTCTAATTAGAGTATATTCATAATGAACCTATACTATTGACCCAAATATTTTTAATACTACACAAAGTCACCTCTAGCTAGGCTACCTCATCAAAGCATTATATATAAAATCCATATTCATCTCTACCATGCATCATATCCTGAGTCTCCTTTATGTAATAGATTTATTTGTTATATGTCTCCTATAAATGTGAAATTATAAATTTAATAAGTAAAAAATTTATATTAAGTGACATTAAAATGTAAAAATAGAAAGAAAACTCATTATATTTCACTGTAAAAAACTAAAACCAACCATGTGGTACAATAAAAATTCATCATTTGATACATATCATACATTTTAATTATAATACCAGCCATATAAAACATAATTTTAACATATAAATTGAGTATTAAAATAATATTTAAATCAATAATCAACATTTCATACCTTCTTTTATTGATAAGGACTCAAATTTTGACCTCCCATCTCTTTGTGTGACATGTTTTCCCTCTTGATTTTATTATTCATCCCTTGATATTTTTAATAATTCATGGATAATATAATATGTGTAGAATAAATCTCATTCATGGTATATGATGTAGTTGTAACATTTGAGGTAATTACAGAATTAGACTTTTTCATAAATATTAATATTTATAAATAAGTTACTAATTCTATGTTAAAGTGGAAACTTTTATAGAAAGCATAACTAACACACAGCAACAGGTTTGTTAGAAATATTACGTTGCACATAAGAGTGAGAAATACAGAAAAATAATACAATATTATTATTATTATTTTAAAAGGTATTTAACATCTAGAGGTTTTATTATAATAAATCAATATAAATAACAATATTAGGTTTATAAATGATTATTAAATGTTTCTACATTCATCAAATAAATTTTAAAGGCTTAATATTATAATAAACCCAATTTTAAGCATAAAATACTCCAATATTTATAAAATATAGTTTTACAACCTTTTAATGAAGAAAAATTTTTAAATATAATTTTTACCATTTTCATATGTTATATTTGAAAAAACAATCTTCTTCTTTATATGAATTACTTCAAACTTTTTATTGGTTGAAATTATTGTATTTTTCTGATAAAATTTATATTTTAGTGAATAGTTAAAAATACAACATTTTTATTCAAAACTGCCATATTTTATAGTTTATTTGTATTGTTATATTATCATTTCAATTGGTTTTAAAGTAAATTTTGATTATATTTTTATCATTTAATCCAATATAGGTCATTGGAAGTAATTTCACATTGAAATTTGAAATAAACACATGTCAATATTTGGATGGTTTTTACTTTTTAAAAACTTGTTTTCACATTCTTAGAAATGGATTAATTTTTAAATTTAAGCTTTCCACTTATAGGAATTTAATTTTTAAAAAATAATATACATGGTTGTAAAAATTATTAAAAATTATGTTTTAATTGGATAAAAATAATTTTGCAGAATATAAACTTTTGTATTTTATTTACCATGGATAATTGGTAAATGAGGTAAATAAGTGTAAAAATAAGATTATAATAAAATAAAAATACCCAATAACTAGTCCTAATTTTGTTGGATGAGTTATGGTCGAGAAAAAAACCTTGGGAAACAAATTTGGCAGTTTGTAGCCACATTGGTGTGATTATGACATTTGTAACAGTTAATTTAAAGTAAAGGAAAATAAGTCATTAAAATGTATCTTCTTAGTAAAAAATTTTCAATATAGGGTTATATAAGTGATATCTTCAACAATAAATAGTCATTATAAATATAAAAATATTACCAGCATCATGGTTATTTATTAATAATTTTTATTAATTATATAATTGGATTTAATTACGACATAATGATGATGCAATAATAGGTTTATTAAAGAATCAATTAAATGATATAATAATATTAAAATAAATATAATTTTGAATATTTTATGTCAGCCATTAATTTTATGGATGAATATTATATGTTAGTATTGATTTAATGTAATTTTTCAATGTAATAAAGTTGTAATGGTATTTTAAAAAATCAATCTAATGAATAGTGTCAAAGTTGACATAATTCTTATTTTAAAATTTATAATATTTAATTAAATGATATAAAATTCCTAAAAATCTAAGTTTAATTAAAATAGTAACTATATAGATAAAATTTTCATCAATGAATTGTTCATTATAATTTTTTCATTATTTGGTAATTTTTTAAACCGTCTAAGTATAAAATACTTGATAAAATGGGAGGGGTTAAAAGGGGTTAAAATAAAAAGACCGGGATTAAAACAAATATTAAAACATTTATAATTTTTACTGTATTATGAGGATTAAATGAAACATCATATTATATTTTATGAAAACGTGTTTTTTACCATTTAAAATAGAAAATGAATTTATATTAATTTAATATTTTCAGGGTTTCCAAGGGTGTCTCTCCCCTCTCCTATAAAAAGGTACCAAGCCTTATCTAATAATAAAATTTCAAGAACCATTTGATTCATCTAGGGTCTACCCATACCCCTTCCCACAATCCCTCCCCACATTATTGAGGGAATAGTTTTGGCATAACACCCTCTTTATATGTGTTTAGGTGTTCATTAAAGGTGATCTACCGAGGAAGAGGTATCATTTTCAAAAAGTATGTCTATTTTATATCTTTTTAGGATTCCTTAAAATCTAATTAAATAATGATGAAATAATAAATCATGTATCCTTAATATAAAAATATGTTATTATTTTAATATCATCACCTAAATCCATCTCCACTTTAATTAAATAGGAATGTAATTAATCATTCATGTGTAGGTGTGAACATTCACCTCTACGAATTGTTCTATTGTGTTTTCCATAACTGTCTCATATAAATTGTTATAATAATTTAATTAATGTTCATATTTGATATTTAGGACATATTAATCATTATATTATATTAATATATCCATTACATTCTTACTTTCCATGTGCATAAAAATGATAACATCGTTCATGTGTACGTGTGAACTACCACCTCCACGAACCAATGTGATTCATTTTCTTATTACATCAATTTTATTATATATATAAGTATATTTAAATTATTTATATGATTTTAATGTTTTTTTATAATTATATAAAAACAAAATAATACTTAAATTCTTTCCATAACGATCAATGAAAAAAGGAAAATGTCACTCATGTGTACGTCTGACTTATCGTCTCTATTATTATAATGTCAATAATTTTTTCATTTAAAGGTATAATTTATTTATTAAGATGATAATAATAAAATTAATATTATTATGGAGATGGTGGATATCTGAACACATGGACTACTAACATTAATCTAAGTCCATTTTCGACTCAAGTACCGAATATAGACTGAACATCTGATATGAACATAAATAATTTTGTATGTTTTATAACATGTTAATAAGTGATAAAAAGAAATAATAAATTTGAAAAAGTTTATCAAGAATGTGTAAATTAACTTATGCTTATTATTAGAGAATATAATGATTTTACATGATGATTCAGACTCAAGGTAAGGGAAATCATAACTCAATTTCCATTCTTTCAGTTAAATATCTATACTATTGGTTTTTTCCCAAAATATCAATGAATGAACTCTGATTTTTTTACACTAAATACCCACTTACAATGGGTGTATTTTTATTTGTCGAAAATAATTATTTCATTTATTTATACTTAATCTAATAATATGATCTTTGTATAGGACGTGGTGTCAATCTCCTTTCATTGAGGTATATCTTGATGTTTTGAACCTTTACTATCCAATTAGGTGTATATACAACCCTTTTGACATGTTATATCAAGAAATAGTATATCTTGTGATACTTAATGTTTAGTTTAATATTATTTATTAATGATTTTTAATCAATTTTTTCTCAAGGGGAAGGGAATATTTAACTATAACATCATTTTTAAGGTTTTAAATATTTATACATTTTAATTCTTATATTTCTTATACTTGATATAAAAATGGATTTTAGGAATTTTTTATATAAACATGAATGTTTTAAAATTTCAATTTATTTCAAAAGTTTCAAAGTGGTATGGGAAATGTTGATTCTAATATGTTTTCACTAAATGTATTAAATTATTTTGGTAATTGATTGAATATCTCAATATGTTGAAATGATTTCTTATGATCGAGAATGAAATTTTATGAGTGGATTGTTGATAATTTCATTTTTTTTATTTTTTTATTATATAATAGTACATGGACATTTGACGGTTGGTTATGTGATAAACCAAATATGGGTGGTTACGTGATAAGAAAAAGATGGGTGGTTCTATGAATGACCTAGGATTGGAGGTAACATTATAACCACCAATACATTGGGTATGGAAGTCTAATGTATGGCTATTCAATTTAGTAATGTGTGTGTAAGTCGACTATGTTGTTATTACATTCAAGTATGATTATAATACAAGTTACCTTTTTATGTTCTATGTGATTTATATGGGTTTTAAGGTAATATTTTGATTACAAAGAGTTTAAGAAATGACCTTATATGCAGTGAAGTGTATTTACTATTTATTAAAGGTAAAAAGTATTACTTTATGATAAATTTTTCATGGTTTAGATGTTTTAACAAGACCAATATTTTTCTTTCTTTTTGTATCCCAAACAAGATTTTTTATGCTCATCCCGTGTTTGAAATGTCTTTCATTGTTTGAAATTAGAATAAAGTCAAATATGTGATCAAGGAGTAGTCGTGATGTTTAAACATGGAACGAAACCATGTTTCCTTTTAAAAGTACTTGTTTTGTGAAAAAATAGATACTTACTATAATTTTCCACTTCTAATGTATGAGTATACTATGTAATAGTTTGTACTAGTTCTCTAAAACTCTAAACATAAAATATCCTATAACGTGGAATCTAGTTCAAAAAACAGTATAATAAGATATGTTTAATGTTGGGTCATTATAGTTGGTATCAGGTGAAGGTTTAAAAAATGTGTAGATTAGGATGTTTTCCTAAGATTTATGGATATCATCATAGGATAATCATTTTGAGGGTGATCATAAGTTAATTCTCTTTGAAATACCTTTTGAGGCTTTATGTTCTGAAATATTTAGGTGACTAATTTTATTTTTGTATACATTCACCTTTGAGGAAATTGTGGGTTATTAGTATTTGGGATGCAATATGCGAGGTATGAAATAACCTTTAAGGTTAAAACATGTTATGGTTATATTTGAGGTCTTTATAATTTTTTTACAATACTATAAGAATTGTATAGTTTTTGAACAAGGATAACCCACGGGAAGGGTGACAACCCGCCATGTCCAGTAAAATTATGGGGACAAACCCCCAACTAAAGACCAATAAGGGTAGATCACCTACCACTGGACTATGTGAAGTCCCTAGTTAGTATGACATCATTTTTATAGTTAAAAAAGTTTATGTAATAAGAATAAGTAAATTTTTGTAACATATATTTTATCAAATGTATATGCTTGGTATTTGAAAATGATGTGGGGATTACGTGATTAATGTTATTTTGGAAGATGTTCACTATTTTGGGAACATTATATGATTAAGTTAAATATAATACTATAGGATTTTAACGATGTAAGGCAAGAATTATATTTTTTTAAGAATCTATGATTTAGATTATGGACTTACAGAATTAGGTTATTTATGTAAATGATTGACCAATCATGGAAAATATTTGATTAGGTTAATTAATTTTCAGTATGAGACATTAAGAGTGGTTGATGTTATTTATAGATAAATGTAAAGATTTATCTTGGAAGACTATATGATCAAATATTTCAGAATTTTGGGTTTCAATATTATTTTGGATTGTTTCGATTAATTTCAAGGATAGTAATTTTTTGAAGGGTCTTTGTTGATCTTTGGTTTTTAATGTTTAATTTTGGAGATAAAAAGTTATTTTTCTTTCTAAAAAGATTTATTCATTTTGGGGATTAAATTATATTGTAAAAAAATTTGGTTTTTTTATTTTTTAAATATAAAACAAATATATAATTCATCTTTTGTGGATTATGTGATTCTCTAGAATTTAATTCTACTAATTTAGGTGTGAAAAATTCATCTTGAATACTCATCATTTGGTGAAAATATGAGTTTGTGGTTGAAATTGATTAAAGAATGAAACTGTACTTTTAAAGTAAGTATATATCCTTATGATCATATTCCATGTAGTGATATAATTCTTCAACGATATGAAAACTATATTGAATAAAAAAAATATTCTTACTTTTATCAACAGACTTTTACCACTCATAAATTTATCGTATTATGATGGTTAACTTTCAGTGATCGAGTTCCCTACCACTATCTATTAGTCTATGAGAGTTAATATTTCTTCCAAATCCAGGTTTTCCTAAATGGAACCTCATGTAACCTCTTTAATTCACTTATTACTTTTTAATTGATTGTTTTATTGAATCTTTTTTCGAGGTGGGGTTTCAATGAAGTTATTGATCCCAATTTTAAAATTGCAAGGGAATAATTTCCAATAGGGGGAAAGATGTAACGTCCCGGGTAATTACAGAATAATAAAATTTCATATCTATTAATATATATGAATAATATTTTAATTATAAATTAAAGGGGATAATTATTCTGATGGCATACTTGACATGCAACAACTGGTTTCATCGAAATCTTACATTGCACACAAGAATGAGTTATACCAAAAAATAATTCATTCTTAATATTTATTATTTTAAATGGTAGTCAACATATAGTGCTTTTATTGGATGAAATGAAAAATAAACTAAGTATATTATGTTTACGCATGTTTTTAAATGTTTTTTCATTGATGAAATTAATTTTAGTAGCTAAGAGTGAAAATAAATCTGATTTTATGCATAAAATACTCTAATATTTTTAGAAGGTAATTTTACCACCATTCAATGGAGAAAAATTTATAAATAAATCTTCTGTCAATTTTGTATATTATATTTGTCAATAGGAATTTTTAATTTTTAATAAGTACATCAAAATTTACTTTGGATGAAATTTTGGTATTTTACCGATAAAATGCATATTTCTATGAATAGTTAGAAATAATGCATTTTAATTAAAAACTATCTTTTCGTCTAATTTATTTGTAATTTTAGATTATCATTTGAATTGGTTTTATGTTATATTTTGATTCTTTTTTATCATTTAATCTAATGTTGGTCATTTGATTTAATTTCACATTGAATCTTGATATAAACACATGTGAATCTTTTAATGGTTTTCACTTTTTAAAAACATGTTTTCTCATTCGAAAAAAGGGATTAGTTTTTAAATTTAAGTTTCCACTTCTGTTAATTGATTTTTCAAAGAATAAAATTAATGGTTATAATCAGTATGGAAAATTATGTTTAATAGGATCAAAATAATTTTTAGTGAATAGTAACTTTACTATTTTATTTACCACGGTTAAAGGGTAAATAATGTAAATAAAAGTAAAAATAATATCATAATAATATAAAACTACCCTAACACTTGACCTAATATTATTGTATGAATTATGGCCAACCAAAATAAGCATTGGTAAGAAAATTCTACCTTTCCAAGCTACTTGGGTTTGATTATGACATTTATAACATTTAATTTAAAGGAAAATATGTCATAAAAATGTGTCTTCCTACTAAACCAGTTTTAATATGCTGATATATAAGTGATATATTAGACTATAAACATTCTTTAAAAATTTATTAATATTAACTAAATAATGGTTATTTATTTATTATTATTTTAAAATAAATACTCAAATTTAGTTATGACATAATAATGATGCAATAATAGATTTATTAAATGGAGAATCCAATAATTGGTATTAATAATAATAAATTAAATATAATTTCAAATATTTGATGAGATCGATTAATTTTATATATTAATATAATATGTTTTTACTGAGTTAATGTATTTTTTCTAAGGAATCATCTTGTAATGATAATTTAAAAATTCCATCAGATGAATAGTGTCCAAATTGATATAATTCATATTTAAAAAAATAAAAAAAAATTAATCAAATGATATAAAATTTATAAAAACATAATATTCATTGAAATGTTATAGAGATGTCTAAATATTCCATTAATAAAACATTTTTTGGAATTTTTTCATTATTTTTAAATTATTTTAACCTTCTAAGTGTAAAATACTTGATAAAATGGTAAAATTTAAAAGGGTTTAAAACAAAAAATATAAGGATTAAAAAATACTAAAACTTGTCTATTTTTATTGCATTATGGGGATTAGAACCAAAATAATCTCATATTATAAATAAATGTGTTTTGGACTATTTTCAACTGAAAATTAATTTATATTAATTTAATATTTTAAAATTTTCCAAGGGTGCCTCTCCCCTCTCTTATAAAATGGTATCCACTATTATCTAATAATAAAATTTTAGGAACCATTTGGTTCAGCAAAGATCTAACCAAACCACTCCCTTGAATCCCTCCCCACAATCTTGAGGCCTTAATTCAGTCAGAACACCCTCCATTGATGTGTTAGGGTATTCTTTAAAGTTTATCAACTAAGGAAGAGGTATCGTTTTCTTTAAGTATTTATAATTTATCTCTTCTTCCACTTCCTTAAAATCTCATTAAACCATGATGAGATAAAAATTTATTATCCTCAATATAATGAGATATTATTATGTTAATATAATCATTTAATCCATCTCCACTTCCATTAAATGGGAATGTAATTAATCATTCTTGTGTACGTGTGAATTGTCACCTCCATGAACCATTCTCATTTGTTTTTCATAACCGCCTCTTATGACTAGTTATAATAATGAGATTATTGTTCATATTTTATATTAAATAAATCTTAATCATTATATAATAATAATATATCAATTATATTCTTAGTTTCCATGTGCATAAAAATTATAATGTCGTTTGTGCGTATGTGTGAACTATCACATCCACGAAGTGATGTGACTTGTTTTTATTCATTAAATAAATATTATAATAAATATAAGTATATTTAAATTATTAATATGATATTAAATATTTTATTATCATTTTTTAAAATAAAATAATACTTGTCTTATTTTCATTAAGATCAATGTAAAATGGAAAACATTACTAATGCGTACGTATGACTTGCTATCTCGATGATTATAACATTGTTAACTTTTAATTTAAAGGTATAATTTATAAATAAAGATGATAATAATATCATAAATATTATTTTAGAGATTATTTACTTATGACCTCATATACTATTGACATCAATCCAAGCTCATTTTCGACTCAAGTAATGAATATCGACTGAATGTCAGATATGAACTTAAATTATTTTTTATGTTTTATAACAAGGTAATAAGTGAAAAATATGATTAATGAACATGAAAAAGTATCTCAATTATGAAAAAATTAACCTAAGATTATTATTCAGGAATATAATTATTTTATATGATGATTCAGACTCGTGGTATGGTAAATCTTAACTAAATTTAAATTAATTGAGTTAAATAGACTTGTCATTAGTTTTGTTAATCCAAGAAGATTTTTGAATGACCACTTATTGTTTTAAAATAAATATAAAATTATATTGGGGGTATTTATATTTTTTACACATAATAATTTTGTTAATTTATCCTTAATTTAATGATACTATATTTATAGGTAACATCATCTTAATCACCTTTCATTGGGGCATATCTTGATGTTTTTCACCTTTATTATCCTATAAGGTCTATATAAAACCCTTTTGACAATATATATTAATAAATATTATATCTCATGATATTTATCTTTTTGTTTAATTTTATTCCTTAATGATTATTATTAAAGTGTTTCTCAAGTGGTAGGGGATACTATAACTAAAACATCATATTTAATGATTCAATGATTTGTTATTATAAAACCATATATTTCATGTACATGTTATCAGAAATAGATTTCATGAATTTATTTATATGGATATTAATTTTTTTTAATGTTTTATATCTTTGAAATGTTACAAAGTTGTATGGGACATAATGATTCAAAAGTCTCTTTAATAAATGTTTGAAATGGTTTTAGAAATGGATTTAATGTTTCAATATATTGAAATGATTTCTTGTAAATGAAAATAACATTTTATGAGTATATTACTGATAATTTCAATATTTTAGTTGTTATGATTATATAATGGTCCTTTGATATTTAATTGGTGGTTACGTGATAAACCAATTATTCCTGGTTACGTGATAAAACAAAGAGGGGTGGTTCCATAACAAACCAAGGATGGGTGGTTACATTATGACCTCTAATGCATTGGGTATAGAAGTCATTCGTATGGAAATTCCATGTAGTGATATGTGTAGAAGTAGATTATATAGTTATTCCATTTAAGTATGATTATTTCCAAAGTTAACTTTATATGTTATATGAGATTTATATGGGTTTTAACGTAATATTTTGATTACAAAAACTGTAATAAATGAGCTTATATTTAGTAAAGTGTATTTAGAACTTCGTAAAGTTGAATATTATTACTTAATGGAAAATTATTCATTGATTACATGTTTTCACAAGACTAATAGTTTTCCATATATGTGTATCCCTTGCCAATATTGTTATGCTCATCCCAAGTTTGTAGCATTTTTCTTTGGTTTTAATGAATAATAAATTCAAAGATGGGATTAAGGAAAAGTTATGATGTTTAAACATGAAGAAACCAAGTTTCTTTTTAAAAGTTTTTGTTTTGTGAAAAAAATGGATACTAAGTATAATTGTCCATTTTTAATGATTGAGATTAATACGTAAGAGTTTGTCCTATTTATCTAAAAATATAACTTAAAATATCCTTAATGTGAATTCTAGTTTAAAAAAATTATAATAAGATATGTTTAAGGTCGGGTCCTTATAGTATTAGAGCTAATGACACACAATATATTAATTTAAAATATTCACATAATATCTCAACATAGTTCCATTTTATTTATAGTTATCATAGTAATGGACATTATTATGCCTTCAAGACTCCCTTTTTCCCTAAACAAAGGACTTCATTCCATCATCAATGTGAGATAATAATTCCTAAAATTAGTTCATAATACTAATTTAAAAATTAATTAAATTTAGAATAAAATACATTATTTTCATACATACAGTGAAATGATCAAAAATTAAACGACTTATATTGTTGATATATCTATCTGATGAAAACTATATAGAATAATATTAATTCCATGGAGTATAACATTTAATATTAATGACTAAATATAAAAAATTAGGAAAATAAGAATGAATAGTGAAATAATTTATTTATAAAATAAATTAATGATAATTAAAAAGAATTTATAACTCAAATTACTTCCTAAAATAAGTATTAGAATAAAGATGTGGATTTTACTCAGTTCTACGGTGTAAAATCATTAATTTTCATAGTCCAAGAACCTTCCTTATCAGCGGTGCAATGACAACATCCCCACTATATTTCTATAAGGACTAAACATTGGGAATATCAATATATAGTATATATTTAAAAAATATATTCATTATAACATAAAAATATTACAAACAAAATTGAAAAATTATAACAAAATTAAATACATGAAATAAATTGTGTTTTGATGATTTTTTGTTTCCACTGGAAATTTTGATTTTCTTGTGTTTTGGGGGATGGTTATTTTTGGGAATCGTGTATTGAAATGTGATTTTAAGGGAATTTAAAATCATATATAATATTAATAGAAATGTTTTAATCTTATGTGGATGGAATTATGGTTTTCATGATCATTGTAAGTTGAACCATTGATAATGGATATGAGAATTATAGTGGTGTACCATTCATGGTGTAAAAGTGGTATTCAGACCATGAATTGATTCATGGATATTTCCATGGGAGATTCATGATATGATGGGTGGGGGATCAATGTAAAGGTAAATAAATTCACGTTATGACTCATTAGTCACCTAGTAAAAGGCACTAACAACGTTTTTGAAATGTAAAAGGGGGTGTAGATACCTTTTCATCCAACAGGAAAACACACACACAAGTGTGAATCAATTAGCTCCTCTCCACTAATATTTTTTATTTACTCGTAGAATTATTATGTAAAATAAAATTTCATTGGATGGTAGTCTCTTAATCCTCCCCTATTTTATTTTATTTTCCTTTCATCTATATTTATTTCATCAATTTTCTAGGAAAAATTGTTTATTTAATCAAAAAATGGTGAAATTTCCCATTTTTTACATGGATTTCATCTAGTCTAGGTAAGGAAAAAATTGAGCCGACATTCATCTTATTTAACATGACATTAAATTGAGGCAAATAATAATTTATATATTTCTTTGTGGTTTCCCCTAAATTACATTGTTGGGATATAAAACTAGAGATAACAATTGGGTATTTTTTAGAGCTTAGATTCGAGGGTGTGTGGGTAGGGGACTACACCCTAGTTCTTGCAGGTTTGGTGTGATAAGATCATCCGATGAGTTTTAGGAATTTATTCCAACTTAAATTAAATATTATAATTAATTATAATAGTTTAATTATTTATTTTTTATTCCATTTCTTGGGTTAGGTACTCATAAGGTGGTCCTCATGAATTTACGAATTTAGTATTATTCATTTATTATAAAGACGTTGTATGTGTGGCCCCATTATATTTTAAAATAGTACATATTGAAATGATTAAGATAATATGTAGAAAATAATTATTACTATTGAATTTTACAAGGTTCTAAGTACCTTGAAGAATATGTATGTGTTAGATGGATATCTTGTCAGTTGATGACCAAGGATTTGAATTGTAATTAATTGTGTGTAGTGGACTTAGTGTTATGTGGCCTAATGACCCCAATGTAATGCGGGGTGATGAATCCAAATGAATGGAAAAAGGTATGTATAAAGAATGAAATATAAACCCTTTAGTATTGTTGAGATAACTATGGGGTTAGAGGTCATCCCCATTAGGAAATGAGTAATTGTTGGTTATACACTATAGAGACTAGTGGATGTGTCAGATGCCCAAACTGATCATGGACACATGGTAAGTTGAATGTGTTTAAGTATATATCCCAATATTTACTTTCCAATGAGTCCATGGTGTACTTGATGAGACCTTTTCTAGCCTAGTAAGTTCCTAAAGGGATTGTGGTTGTAGAGAGAGGGTGGAAACATTAACGTGTAGTGATGGTAGAAATTTTCGCCTTGGAAATTGTGCTGATGATGTAAACCGAATGGTTTATGGATTATGAGATTGGGATTTTGTTGTTCAACTATCTTATTGTTATGTTTTATATTTTTTATATGGTATGAAATTTCTGAAGATTCTTGGGAATCTGTTTTTGGGCTGGGAGCTCTCATGGTTTTCTAGGGTTCCTAAGAATCACGTATTGACAGGGTTAATACCCAAGGATTACTGATTAACTTGGGATCTGATGTCAAAGTATACTGGGTGAAAATTCATAGCTCAGATATCATGAAAATATTTCATTGAAATGGTAGTGTCTTTTTAGAGGAGGTACTTGGGATCCAACATCTGCGCATATATTACCATGTATACAATAATTATCGAGATAAAAGTGGTTCCTTTGATATTGTGACACCATTGTAAATCTTTGAGTTCCATTATTCAAATAGAGAAACCATTATAACTTTTCGAAATCCCAATATTCCCATGATTTTATTAAAAGTATAATGTTTTAGGTGAACTTATATCTGTTTACATCGATTTTTGACATCCTAAGAGTAACTATTGGATCCCCTTGATTGATTCTTAGGATATCCTCATTGAACCTAGTTAATTCACCCCGTAATAGTTTTTATGAAGATCCAAAATATATAGTATTACCATGAGATTGACCATGGAATCTTGGGAGAGAATTCCCTTTTATTTCCATGGGCACCCATGAATTAGTCACACATATATGTATTGGATTTTGTAGGTTATCCCCCTCCTAAAAATTAGTACTTTTCCTAAAATTGAGATGTATCATGTTAAACATTGGTATTTATCCTCATTTAATGAGGGGGAGTTATTCCTACTTATTCCCTTGGTTACACTAATCATCATTAGATATGTGTGTGTGTGTGTGTGTGTGGTATCCCTGAGGAATTGATAGAGGATCATATAACACGATAAGAGTTTGTGAATTTTTTTTTGAATTAGATTATCTTTTGATATTTTTAGTTTCACGCAATAAAAGAAATAAATTATTTTATGTCTGACTTGCAATCAAAACAACACCAATTTTATCTTTCACTACGTGAAACTCTTATCTTAGCTTATTGTACATTCCACACAAAGTTAGCTTGTATTTCATACAAGATTTAGTTTTACCATATTTTAAGGGAATCCTTATTATAAAACACAATTTTTTCAATTTCATGATTTTTATTTTCTAAATTAATCCTAATTTTTTAATTCAAAACATCAAAATTATACTAGAGTAAATTATTGGATTTTTCTGAGAAACGTTTTTGTATGAATAGTGAAAACTACTTCATTTTTGTTAAAAACTGTCTATTCATTTAAATAATTATTAATAAAAAAATTATTTTATATTCATTTTAGAGTCACATTAGATCTATAATACATCCTTTTATTTAATTAATTTCACTAGAGTCAATTTTATATTTAAATTCAATATAAAAACATAAAAAATAGTTGAACATTTTTAAACATTAAACCCCATTACCACGCCCCATCTACGGGATAAGCATTAATCTTGATTTTTCGAATTTTGTGATCTTAATTTTTAAAATACCACCAAAATTGTTTTAATTAGTATGATATATGTGTTCTAATAATATAAACTTAATTTTTTTCACCAAAATGATTAGTTAATGTGATTAAAATTAATTACAATGACTAAGGTATGATTAAGATTAATAAGGGACAACACCTTAATGAAAAGATAAAATAACCTCAAAACGTGTCTAAAAGACATTTTTCGCCGATATTTATACAATATCCAAACATGGATTGAAATTTATGATTTATTGGATTATTATTAAAGGTAATTTCTTTATATAAAAGTTTATGTAAGTAAAAAGACAAAAGGGGAACTTTACATACCTTTAACCTTTATAAAACATTGAGATATGTTCAAAAAATCATATTTTAGGTTATAGATATCCTTTTTAATTATATATGGGTTTTTTTATCATAATAATTTATCAACAATTTTTAGATATTGTGTAGTTACTTAAAATGGTTAAGATGCCCCACCATAGTGATAATTTAGTTAATAATTAACTAAAATAAATGATATTATAAATAATAAACGTGAATATATTTGATTGAATTGTTGTATTTATTTATTTTGGTAGACTAATATATCATTATAAAAATATTTAAACATAATATTGTTTAATTCCAATGTTATATTGATAATTTAAAATTAACATTATATAAATAATGACAAAATTAACAGTATTGTTAATTTATAATAAATGAAATTTCATTAAATAATTTAAAATAAAAATAATAATATATTCTTCCAAGTGATTTTTATGTGTTAATAAATATTATATATGGTTTATTAATGGACCAAATTATCTTTTATAATTTACATATTGACCCATATATTGTAAAAACATTTTTAACATATTCTATGTTTATGCCGGGTTTTAGTGCATCATGTGAACTTCTTTTAAAAATAATATCCTAAACACAATGGAAAATTATTTTATAAAATATATATAATATTAAAATCTTAGTGGAAATATATTTAAAAATAAATCTCACTTTATTTTAGTCTTAATTTTTAAATTAATTAGATTATCAAACTAGATTCTTTAATAAAAACAAAAATGATAAAATTGGGGAATCTTATAAGTTAAGGAACCAAATTATAAGAATACTAATATTTTTTGTGTTTGAGGATTTAATAGACCATTATTCTTCTATAAGACATTATTTTTTCATTTTTGAGGCACTTTAGGAAGGTTATAACACCCATTAATGAATACCTTTTGGTATTAACAAGAGTACCACTCCCCCTCCACTTTAAAAAGAAAAGAACTCTACAACTTCATCACACCACCCAAGCCAATTGTGATGCCAAATATCTTCTAAAATAAGTTCCCCAATTCTATCCCTTACTTATACAATCCTTATATTGAGAAGAATTCAAATCAAGGAATCATTTTGGCCCAAACCAAAAGGAGTTACTCAATTTAGAGGTAACGTCTTCTCTACAAATCCTTTACATTATATTCCTTCTTCACCCCTATAATATATTTATTAAATTATTGTGTGAAAAGAATAGTGTCCTACATATAATAGTTTTTTTATGAAAATTTTTTTACCTTCACTTAAACACACCTCCATCTAATGGATATCGAACATACTATTTATGTGTACGGTGAACTACTGCCTCACAGAACAATGACTTTCCATTTATTCCTTACCACCAATTGTGATGAAAGTTACGATGGACAATATATTTATATATTTAATATATTATATGTATTATGTCATTAATCTTCTATATTACTTTTACAACACACATCTTTTTTACCTTCCATTTTGTTTTAATATGATAATCTCGTTTGTGGAAGTGCCCACTTCCACCCCCTCAAAGGGAGGTTGTTCGTTCACACAACACATGGAATGTATTAAGGATAGGTTTAATGAACATATATGATATATATGATATAATAAATATAAGTTAATATATATATATATATGTTATTTACATTGTTTATTTCAAAGCAATAATTACAAACAAAAATAGTATCCATGCGTATGTATGACTTACCATCTCCATGAATAATGTATTCCATTTTGTACTTCATTATTCTATATATTATTATTGTACAAATATACAGGATATAAATAATATTTATATCACTATATACATTCTGGAATCATGATATTATTATTATAACAAACGATATAACAAATTAAGACACATGTGAAGAATAAAGTGGATGTTACTCAAAATGAAAACATAACATAGGATCATTAATAAGCGGGTAATATAAGGTTGTAATCAATACATATATGGTATTATATATAATAAAATGGATAACTAAAATGTTTATAGAAAATTTATATTTATTATAAATGTTATTTGAATGAGTATCACTAGAGTCAGGACACATGGTAAGGGGGTTTCAACTCACTTTTTATTTATATGAGATACATGTTATATTCTCCACTATATCCTTTTTGTGTTTTTTATGTACTAACCATGATTTTATTCTATGTATATTATAATTAAATTTATGGGTATTGAAATTTCAATTTTATGATTCTTATTTCATGGGTTTTATGTTTCAAAAGTTAACAAATTGGTAAAATAGTTTTGTCTCGATTTTCCTTCTTTGAGACTCATGTTTTGTTATCCATGTAAAATCTTTCTTTGATGTTTATAAAATTCCATTTTACAGGTTATTTAATGAATCTAAATATTTTCATGATATTTAAAGCCCCGTGTAATTTCATTTCTTGCATGGATATTTTGATGCCAAGTTACCAAGTTAACATTGTTTATTGAAACAATCTCATCATTTTTTGAGATAGTTTATGTGTATCCTCCATTTGATGAAATAATATGATCTATATCTCATGTGCATTAATGAAATAAATTATCCTCAGGTTTCTATGATATACACATGTATTGGTACCATTTTTTACTCTTTTTTTCAAAATATTGATAAGAAAGTGTTTTCATGAAATCCTGACATAACCCTCCCTTCGATTGAAAATATATGTTTTCTAAAAAGGGTTTCCATGAATATTATACCATTATTTTATATGATTTAAATAATTTTTTTCCCTTTTTTCCTTTTAACAATCTCTTCAATCGAACATTCTTGACTCTTTCTAAACAAATCATTCCATCTAACATTTCTACCATGAAAAGGTAATTTTCTTTTTACCTCGTATGACATGTATGAATTTACCCATCATCATTCCTTGGATAATTCCTTATCACTTTTAAAAGTAAAATCTTTAAGAAATTGTTTTTTTTAATTAAATTTCAAGAAAAAAGGTTTCAAAAATTATTTCATATCTAATTTATATTTTTTAAGTTATTTTTTAAGAAAATTATCTTAAATGGTTTCTGTATTAAAAAGGATTTTTTGAAGAAGAAGGGATATTTTCCCCATGAAGAGGTTTTGAATGATATTTAAATATTATTTTTCATCAAAGATGAAATCCATTTATGTGTCTCATTCCTTTCTAGGAAATTATCTAATGGTTCCATTTATATTCTTTCTATTAATATGGTATGCTTAATGTCACTATATTTCTAAAGCTCGTTTCCCTTTCATGGGATACATGTTTATGAAACCTATATATTTTTATTGGTTATGATTTGATTAAATTTTTATAAAACCTATATATTTTCTATAGGTTATGATGTGATCAAATTTTAATGATACCCATTTCATTTCATGGGTTATTATCTGTTGTTTATAAAACCAAAATCTTTTTGTCGGTCAATTTTTTATGAATGTTTAATTTTTTGGCACATGTATGAAGGTTGTTTTAATGCAATGGTTGTGACCTATATATTATTCCAATGCATTGGGTAATGATAAGTATTATATGAGCTCAAAGGGTAGATGAGTTGTATCTGAACCCTAAATGAATGAAGGTTTATGGGTTGTTGTTAAATCATAAAATAAAGAGTGTACTTAGGTTGTAGACTAAGCCCGAGAATAAGAATGTGCATGGGTTATATCCCAAGAATAAAATAAATTGGGTATATGGGTTTCTAGAACAATCACTAAGTTAGTACATAGTTAATAACCCAAGACTAACATGTTATAAAGGTATTGGTAGGTAGCCTTGACATAAAAGTTTCTGTTAATATATGTATGAAAAAAATCCCATGTCTTATTCCTTAGTTATGATTTCCTTTCTCATGATGTTTATTCCCTTATGACTCATGTCTTATAAACTACCATTATTTATCCCATAACTCATGTTTATGATTTTTGATATGTACGGTATGATCTCTTATTGTTACGATCACATTATCATAACCTTATGTTCATGTTTATGTTTACATGTATCCCTTATTTACCATTACTAATCATTTGAGATCACCCATTTATTATGTTTCCTTTTTAAAGGATATGGAGAAAGGCATTTCGTAGATGTACTAAAGGGGGAGATCATTATGAGAGATTTTGAAGATCATTCACCAAGATAGAATTCTTTTTTTCATTGATTCAAAACACACTAAGCTATTACAGTCCACAATCATGAAATTCATTAATGTACTGAATATTCTTCTAAAATGATGTTATATCCATGTTTGTTAAGAGTGGTTCACTATAGTTTGTATCAAAGGAAATTTTATCCAACCTTGGAAAAATAAGATGAGGAATAGTTATTGGGGTCCCTAGGTATATTTTTTAGGATGTGTCTTGGGATGTCTCTAAGGATAAGTCTAAGGAGGAGTTAACGATTAGGAAAATGTAGTGGAATTTTGGTAAAGTACAGGGTGAGTGGTTTTCTAGAAATACTTCCCTATTTGGATAATACATCTTTATGTTGCTCCGGGGCAGATTTACCTAGGATTAACAACTTTTACAAGATGTTCTGGTCCAGACTCGGGGTAATCTGATAAATGATACTGAGCCTTACTGCACACCTGGTTTGAAACTCCCAGGGGATATGCTTTGGGAATTCATAGACTCATGAAGAACCATTATGGAGTTTTTAATTATAATTTGTTTATGAATAACCTAGGATGAATATAGGGTGTTTTAGAATAAGTAAAGTTACATGATTTGGACATATTATAAGTAAAATATCATGATTATTTGTTTTTCTTTTATGATATGTTTTTCTTAACCAATAAATTATGGTTTATGTAAATTGATAGAACTAGAAGGAACATGGTTAACATTGAATATTTCAGTTTTGGAATGTATGGGCACTATGAAAATCTATTTACCAAGTGTAAATCTCATAAATAGAATTTGGAAAGTGGTATGAGTATTGGTTATACTTATAAAGATAAGGAGATCACAAATGAGATATGGAAGGTAATTTATGTATTATAGTATTGTTTACATTGATCATAAGAAACATGATTAGTTTGAGTTTCAGGAACCTTAATACATGATTCATATTAAATATTTTAGGAAAGAGGTATTAAAAAGTAATATGATGAAGCATGAGTAATGGTTTAAGAGTAAAATTTGATTAATTAATTATTTTAGAATTCAAATATTATGTTATATGAATCGTGAGATGTGTAAGTATTTTAAGTATAATTTTTTAGTAAGGATTGAAATGGACAAGTTGAATGGTGATAAAGACGTATAAAAGTGATTTCATTGGATTGTATTATTTTGATTAAGGGAAGGTAACCCTTCATTAATGTATGGAATTAAAACAATGAAGTTTGGATATTGATATATTGGATATGATTAAGAAAATTGGATGGTACAGATTACCCAGGAGCTAATTATTGACAAAGTCCTCTACATCAGCAATGATGATGTTTAAAACTTTAAGGATTTAAAGAATATATTGTGAACTTGGTAATGAGTAATAGTTCATTTTTTTCAAAATGATTTGTGGTAATTAATGTTCTTAAAATGTTCTGAGGAAATATATGATGAGGTTATTAACATGTTTCAAATGTTACAACCAAGTGGTACTTTTTGATATATGGGGATCAATGTTTAGATGATTTTTTAACTTATTTTTAAAGTCTTCAATTTTCATTGTTCTAATGGATTATGAGGTTTGACATTTGTGGAAATAATAAGTTAAAAATCAGATGAAGTCAGTAAGATTGAAGTGTTATCACTCCATATGAGGATTTATGCATATTGGATAGCATGTTCAAACTACGTTGTGTTGATGATAACTGAATACAAATGGGATGGATTATCAAGATCTGGTAGTACATAAGGATTGAAAAATTCACCATCATTTCTATAGAAATAGGTTATGGGGATAAATAAAAAAAATAGTGTTGTATCCTGAAATCATATAAGTATATATTTTAATAAAAATTCATTAACTTTAAAAAAATGATCTTGAAACCAAAAATATTTTCCTATACCAACATCTTTGATGAATTAGAAGGCCCCTTAGGTCATCAAAATTTTATGTATTTTATATTTTTACCTTTTTCTTGACCTTTTTTTAAATCACTATCCATCATAACTTGGTGGTTTTATTTTTTTTCATGTCCATGTTACCACTTTCCACTTATATTGTCTTATTTAGAAACTCAGTAATATGTGACTACGGGGAACTTTTATGGTTACAACATTCCTTTTATAAGTAAAATCATATTATTAATTTTTATGATGTGGTTATTTATGAATGAAACACTCAAGTATTAAATTATTGATAACCCAGTTGAATTTGAGGGCTAAATTCATTTTAAGGGGGGTATAAAGTAACACCCCAAGATTTGGTGAAATTTTTATCAAATTTATTTATATTTTTCATTTCACACAACACTAAAAATGTATTATTTTATGTTTTTATTGTGATATATACAAAACCAATTTTATCTTTCACTATACACAATGCTTATCTTTGTTTGCGGTACACACAACATTGAGTTAGCTTACGGCACACACAGAACTGACTTTTACCATCTTTTAAGGGAACCCCAATTTTAAATCACAATCTTGAAACATTTATGAACTGAATTTTGTAAAATAATCATCTTTTTTAAATACTTAATGTCAAAATTTTCTTGGGGTTAACTATTGGGATTTTTTTGAAGAAATTATTTTCTAATGAATAGTGAAAACTACTGCATTTCTATTAAAAACCTAATTTTTGTTTAAATAATTATTAATGATAAATTATATTTTAGATTTTTTTACAGTAAAATTATGTCAATTATATAGCCATTTATACATTTAAGTTTCTTATAATAAATTTTACATTGAAATTGAATATAAAAACTTAACAATCTTTTGAATGTTTTTCTACTTTAAAAACCCATTATCTAGCCTCATATGTGGAAGTAGTATTTATCTTAATTTTACAACTTTTGTGATTTTAATTTTGAAAATACGATATAAAAAGTTGTAATACGAATGATATTTTTGGAACAATATGATAAAATTAAATTTTTGACCAAAATGATTTGTGAATGGGATTAAAATTAATTACGGTGATTAATGCATGATTAAGCTTAATAAGGGACTAAAAATTAATCAGAGGGACCAAAATGGCATGGAAACGTTTCAAAAACCCATTGAATGAAAATAATTACACCATATACTCACATGGTTTGAAATTTATGGGTTATTTGGATATTATTAAATGGAAGTTCCCTATATAAAAGGTTAAGTAAGGAAAAATACAAAACAAGAACTTTCCTTACCTTTAACGTTTATAAAACATTGTGATATGTAAAAAACATCATATTTTCGGTTATACATATCCTTTTGAAATATATATTAGTTATTTTTATCAGAATAATTTATCAATAATTATTTTAGATGGTATAATTACTTAAAATGCTTAAGAAAAACCAATATATTGATTATTTAGTTAATAATTAACAAAAATAAATGATATATAAATGCTAAATGTAAAGTTAATTGATTGAATTAATGTCTATTTATTTTATAAAAAAATATATAATATTATAAATTGGTAAACCGAATATATTTTAATTAAAATATTAGATTTATTTTTTAAAATTAACATTAAATAAATAATTAAAAAGTTGAAATTATTGTTATTTTTCGGTCAATGAAATTTTATTAAATGATTTAAAATTAATAAAAATAATAATATTAGAAAATTTGAATTTTATTTGTTAATAAATATTATATATGGTCTATTAATGGACCATTATATCTTTTATAATTTACATATTTACCCATATATTATAAAAATGTTGTTAACACAGTATGGGTTTAAGTAGTGATTTAGTATGCCACGTATCCTTGTTTTAAAATTAATTTCTAAAACATATGGGAATATTATTTTATAAATTTTATATTATATTAATTATTAAGTTTCTATATATTTACTAATACATCTAATATAATTTTAGTCTTAATTTTTAAATTAATTACTTAGAAATCTATATGCATTAATAAAAACTGAAAAGATAAAATTGGGGAATCTTAGAAGTTAAGGAACCAATTTATTAAAAGGCATATATTTATATGTGGTGTAGGTTTTTATTGACCATGATTCTTATATAATATATTATTTTTACATTTTGGAGTCACTTTAGGTATGGTATACCTCTCATTAATGAATACCATTAGGTATTTATAAAAGTACCACTCCCCCTCCACTATAAAAAGTCAATCACTCTACCAATTCATCACACCAGTCGACCCCCTTGGTTCACCCAAACCTTGCAAACATAATCTCCCCACTTCCCCCCTTACTCTTATAAGCCTTACCTTTGGTAGAAGTCAACTCAAGGAAGAATTTTGGCACAAACCATAAAAAGTTACCCGATTTATAGGTAACATCTTCTCTCAAACTCCTTTTGTTTATTTTCTTTATTCACTCCATCCAATCTCTGTATTCGATTCTTTTGTGACAACACCAGTACCATACATATACTAGGATTTTGTTATGTTAAATTCACTACCTCAAATTACACACCCCTCTATCTATGGGATATTGAACATTCTATTTTTGTGTATGGAAAACTACTACCTTATGAAATGATGATTGTTCATTTCTTCCTTACCACTAGTAATGTTGGCCATTATGATGGAAATAATATTTATATATGTAATATATTATATTTATTATGTTTTGAAGCTTATGTATTCCTTTTAAAAAACACATATTTTTTCCATCTGTTTGGCGTTAATATGATTATATCTATTGAGTAATTGTGAACTACCGCCCCCTCAATGCGATGTGATTAATTCACACAACACATGGAATGAATTAAGGATGGGTATAATGAAATTATATGATATATATTATATAATAATTATAATTTAATATATATATATATATATTCATATGATATTTACAAACTTTCTTTTAATAAGATATTTAAAAACTGAAACTATGTTCATGTGTATGTACAACTTACCGTCTCAATGAATTGTGTATGCCATTTCTTACTTATTTATTCTATATATTATTATAAAATACATATACAGGATATATATGATATTTATATCATTATTTAAGTTCTATAATCATGATATATTTATAATAACCAAAGATATAACAAATTATGTCACATGTGAAGAACAAAGTCAATATTACACAAAATGAAACCTTAACATATGATAATTAACAAGAGGGTAATATAAGGTCATAATAAATACATATATGGTATTAGATAAAATCATATGGTTCTAAAAAATATATATAATCAATTTATATTTATTATACAGGTGGTTTTAATGAGTACGACGAGAGTTAAGACACCAGGTAAGTGGATTTGATCTCACTTTTAATTTATGGAAGATACATGATATGTTCGCCACTCTATCCTTTTTTTGTGGTGTATATAATGCCCATGATTTATTCTATTTATATTATTCTGAATTTAGGGGTATTCACATGTCCATATCAAGATTCTTCTTTCATGGGGTTTGGGTTTCAAAAGTTACCATATCGAAAAAATAGTTTTGTCTCAATTTTCCTTCATTGAGACGCATGTTTTGATATACGACTAAACACTTTCCTCGAGGTGTATATACATCCATTTTACATGTTATTTAATGAATCTAAATATTTTTATGAAATTTTATTCCTTGTGTAATATCATTTCATACATGGAGATTACAATCCCATGTAACCAAGTTAAAATATTTTATTGAGACAATCTCATCGCATTCAGATATTATTTATGTTTATGCTTTATTTGATGAAATATTATGATCCATATATAAAATAAATTCATGAAGTTTATTCTCCTCTAGTTATCCATGATATACTCTTGTATTTGTAAAGTTTTTCTACTATTAAAACAAAATTATTGTCAACAATGTGTTTTCAAGAAATCTTGACATTATGCTCCCTTCTGTCAGAAATCTATGTTTCATAAAAAGGGATTCCAAGAATATTACACCATTTTCCTGTATCCTTTAAAAGTAATTTTTACAATTTTTTTATTTTAATAATATCATCAAGGGAATCTTTTTGTCACATTCTAAACAAGGCATTCCTTCTAAAATTTTTACCATGAAAAGGGAATGTTCTTTTAACCTCATATGACATGTATAGATTTAGTCGTCGCCATTCCTTTGAAGATTCTGTTGCACTTTTAAAAGGTTAATAATTAATAAATTGTTTCTTAATATAATTTTCAATAAAAAAAGGTTTTCAAAATTATTTCATGTCTTGTTTATATTTTTTCAGACTATTTTCTATGAAAATGATCTTTAAATGGTTTAATGTATTCCAATATATTTTTAAATAAGAAAGGATGTTTTCCTCAAGAAACATTTTTGAAATATATTTCAACATTATTTTCTATCTATGATGAAATATTTATATATGTAACTAATTAATTTATTGTAATTATCTTAATGTTTCATTCAAATTCTTTCTATGAATTTTTTTTTCTTAATGTCACTATATTTATGAATCTCATTTCGCTTCCATGGGTAATGATTTAATGAAATGGTTATTAAACATATATATTTCACATAAGTTATGATATTTTTTAAAGTTAATTGTACCAATTTTATTTCAAGGGTTATGATCCAATGATTATAAAACGTATATCTGTTTATGGGTCAAAATATTATTAATGTTTTTTTGTGGAACATATATGAATGATGTTATTATGAGATGGATGTGACCTATATCACCCTACAATGAATTAGGCAATGATAAGTTTTATATAAGCTCAAATGGAACACAGGTTGTATCCAAATACTAAAAGAAATAAGTTTCATGGGTTGTATCCCGAACCTAATAGAAATAAGTTTCATGGGTTTTAGACTAAGTCTAATTGAAAGAAGGTTCATGGGTTATAGCTCATGACTAAAAGAAATTGGGTACTCGAGTTGTAGCCTAATCCCAAAAATAAAAAGGTACATGGGTTGTAGTCCAATCCTAAAAGAATGTGGGTACACATGTTTCTATCCCAATACAAAAGTAGTTACATGGTTCTTAGCCTAAGACTAACATTTTATAAAGGTCTTGTTAGGTATCCTAGAAATAAATGTTTATGTTAATGTATTCATCCCACAAATCCAATGTGATATTCGTTAGTTATGATTTCTTGAATCATGAAATTTATTTCCTTATGATTCATGCCTTATGAACTACCATGCTTTATCCCATAACTCATGTTTATGATATTTGAAATGAAGGATATTATCTCTTAATGTTATGATCATGTTATAATACCCATTTTTGCATGTTTATGCTTACATGTCTCCCTTTTTTAGCCTTACTGAGCATATGAGCTCACCCCTTTATTATGTCTCTGTTCCACTGGTTATGAAAAAAATTATTAGGTAGAAATACTAAAGGTGGACATATTTTTAGAATATGTTGAAGATCATTCACCGTAATAGAAGAATGTGTTTCCATGTTTCCCAATACACTAAACTATTAAAATCCTCGAGAATGTATTTTTTTAATGTACTGAATATTCATCTAAAATGGTGTAATATCCATGTATGTTAATAATGGGTCACTATAGGTCCCATTAGGTGATGAAAATGATCTGAGACATTCTAGAATAGGTCAAAGTAGGTATGGCCAATCGGGGTTAGAAACCCAATGATCAACACAAGTTACTAGTACTAATGAAGGAGTTTGTCTCCATAAGCTATTATCTTTGGCATAATCTCCATGATGTTTATAGAGACACACCAACACTGGCCAAAATTGGCAGTGTAGTTAGGATTTAGTTTCCCATAGATTATTTATAATGTTTAGCTAATCTTTTCGCCTTCACATACACTGCATATACTAGTTATATATAAGAATACATTGGCAGTACCTTATTGGGTTATGTACTCTAAATATAATCGAGTGGTTATGGAAATTGGGTACATGAGTAATACATTCACTTCTTTCTGAAACAAGTTGGGAAGAGGCCCTAGGTTAATTTTTATAGCTATACAAATAGGGCACATGACCTTTAGACCAGTTGGTGAGGACTCTTTAAGTGCATCCAAGAGACCCGGGATCAAATCTAGGAGGAGGATAATTTATGGGACTGTAGATTTACTATAGCAGGTACTTTAGTAGGAACTGTGCAGAACTGTAGTCGGTACTGTAGCAGGAACTGTAGTAGGAACTGTTTGGCACTGTATCATCTAAGAATATTCCCCTGTTTGGGCCTTCAGGCCACCGATTTGGACCTCGAGTCCTTTAAGGCCATTGGGCCTCCCAGGCCTAAAGGTCAGTAAGGCCTTTAGGACATCTCAAGGCCTTCAGGACACATTAAGTGCAGATGTAAACTAGACAACCTACAGGGAACAAGCTTCAGAGTGAGGAGGAGGAAGGAGCTTTCACCATAGTAGAAGCTAAAAGGATTGAAAGAATGAAATGGTATGGCACCTTCCATCAGTAAAATCCTATGCATGCACAGGAAAGCCTAGACAAACAGCCATGCGAAGGTGGATAGCAGATTTCACGACAAAGATGCTGGGGAGGAGAAGTTCCAGGTAGTTAGTATGTGTTGTATGTAATGTTTGAAGCCTACGGGAAATGAATTCCTCTAAGGCCTACGGTCCATGTAATACTTATGCCTAAAGGCCTTGTACGGTTTCCACCTCACCCCTTGAAATGTGTATTATCAAAATCAATAAAAAAAATGAAGGCCATCAGGACGTTGGAGATAGCTATACAAATAGGATTGGAATGAAGATCATGATATGGTTAGGCTCAAGTATATAGTCAAGCCTCTAAGAGTTTTATTTTATTGTATTGTTTTATTATTATTTGTATATGTTATCATCTCAATGGTTGATCATCATTGTATGCCTATATTTTATCAATATATCATTATACAATGATTGTTTTTTATTTCATTGGTGCACTATAATTATTTATTTCTATCAATGATGTTTACCTATATTTTTAATATTTAACAATATTATACATAGGTATAGTCTCCCCACAACATTACCTTAGACCCCTGTAGTTAGTCATCTTAAAATAACATATGGGGATGTGTTCCTTTGGTCATGTAGAGATCTTGCCTCACTATTATTCATAGAGTGAGCTGTGTTAGAGAAATAATGAGTGATTCCTTAGCACTGTTTTATTTTTTATTATAGTTTTGGGATTCAGTAATCAAGTGACATAGAAAAGTTTCATAATTTGTGATATATACTGGACTTACGTGTTGAGAACACTTGTTCTGGTGATAATTTTATGTTACAAGGGATATGATATTGACGTTCTTGGAATTTTGTGTTAATGTTGTATATGATTTTCATTATGAGTGACTCACACTGATGTTTTAGTTTATCATTATATAATTTGGATTTGGAAATTGGATAGATAATTAGTGACTAGTGTTCATGAATCATATTTAGTACATATGATTCAAATGGTATATAGGCCTTATGGTGTGATATTTTATAAAAAACTAAGGCTCGGTTGTTTAATGTATCATTAAATACTAATATCGAATCTCAACATATAATTATTTGGTGTAATTATACTCACTAGAAATGACTTCTAAATTTGTTCCCTATTAATCGAAGTTCATATGAATTTATGAATATATTATCTATGATGATGAATATTGAGTCCCTCAATGAATGGGATATATGTGGCCCTAGTAGATTGGCATAAGAATTAGATTCCTTGGTGATGAACCCTAGAGGGTGAAAATAATTTTTATATAGTTTTTAAATAGGTAAATGGGTTTTCATTTTTAAAAATATTATAAAACATTACATGATGTTTTCCTATATAACATGAAATTATATTCTTAATAAACATCCAATGTGGTTATGTTTACATGACATATATTGTGGTAGTGTGATGTAATTATGTTTGAGTCAGGGTATGAGAATATAATTCCTTGAGGTGGTGGCTCCCATACTCAGAGGCCCAGTGGGAATAAGTATGATTTTACTAATTATCAAGAGGGTAGTCTAGTATAGACATACCTGGTGAGGATTTGTCCCTTTTAAGAAAATAGTTGTCACATCATGAATTAGCATTGTATCCCTTATGGAATGCGATTATTCGGGTTCAGTTATGTAATGAGACTAGTAACAAATTATATGGTGTTAACCTATAAAACGTGGAATGACAATCTACTGAACTAAATAATGTGATAGAGGTGAATTGGATATAGATCTATATAGAGTGATGAAAGTTGAATATAACCTATGGGTTTTGTTATTTAAAGTGAATAATAATAACCTATATGTTGTTTCATCATAATAATATGAATTTCATTATTTCGAATTGAACCTCATTTATATGGTTCCATAACACAGATCATTTATGTTGATTTCATTATATTCATATGAAATTTCTTGAGACATAGTCTGTGGGGTCATAAGGGAGACTATAGTGATACCTATGTTATGACTCAAACCTTAGTGAGTTGGTGACTCATATTATTGAGGGTGTAAGGTTAGTGGATTTAACTCAGGTTGTACATATCCTTGGAGATAAAATCATAGGTAGTTTATTTTTTGAAGATATATACACATGTGAGGTGTTATTAGGTATGTGACACATGCATAATAGTTGTAAGTGCATAGTCCGAATACTTGCATCACTGAGAGGGGTGGGGTGAATCAGTTATACATTTTCTTTTAGGTTTCTTTCTTAAGAAATAGAATTCACCTAATGTTAATAATCTCTTTCCCTACTGAATAACAAATCTAACAAACATCCATAGGAACACAAGTATTAATAAGGTTAAAAATTCAACATGAATAGATATATCCTTGGTATGGTTTAGAAATAATCCAACACCATAAAATATACTAGATAAAAATCCTTTTCTATGGAATAGAATGAGTAGGATATACCCTTTCGCTCTTGTATCACATTGGAAACAATCTAAAAGTGTGTGATCTCTCTTTTTCATAAAAGATATAATACAATATTTTTGTAACAAAACATGTTCTACTGCATCTTGATAAACTTTCACTAATATTAACATTCAATTAAATTCTTCACTTTCTTACCCAAAATCTAGTAAGAACATCTTAGACTTTTTAATGAAATCCCAATACTATTTTCTCAAAATAAAAAACCCAGTATGAAAATCATAGTATGGAAAGACCAATGTTAAAATCCTATAATGAAAATACCTATACGAAATATACCAGTATGGGTTTCTTAGTACAAAAATCGCAGTTTGGAAATCCTAGTATGAAGAAACACAGTACGAAAAATTCCATTAAGAAAACCATAGAATTATTTTCTAAATATGATTCTACCCAATCCATTAAATATATATCTCTGTCCAAAAATGGTTGAGAAAAAACCTATACCACTTCTATCCTAAGTATGAAACACTCAGTCTGATTCACAATCCGTCATAATAAACTAATCAGTTGAATATAAGGATTTAGCTGCATATGATGATCAGATGTGAATACAATCTTTTCTTCTTCTATCCAGTTACAAAACTTCTTTAAGAAATATAAATCTAGAAAACCTTCTTCACTTGATATAAATTTAGAGATTCTCTATCCTTTGTTGTGAGAAAATGAATTCAAAATAGAAGCCCAAAGTGTACTTATCCTTTTATATGCAATAAATGATGGTTTGGGATGGATATTGAAAATGTTTTCCAACTTAACCAAAAGTCCCTAATTTCAATGTTCCTTGAATCTCATTTAATTATATGACTCATTCAATTACCAATGAAATATGCATCTATATTTGACCTCATTCCACATTATTGAAATTTCTAACAACATCAGATCACTTATTAATAACAAAAACATGTCTACTTATAATTTTTTAAAATGATTTCCCATTAAATTTTTTTATTAAGAATCCCAATAAAATTTTTTATTATAAAATTACTATAATATTTATTCAATAGGATTTATTCATTATGATTTATTCAGTATGAAGAATTCAATAAGATTTCATTAGTACAAATTCTATAGAAACATTAATCATTATGAATTATTTAGTATGAATTATTTAGTTCAAATTCTTTAGTATGATTATCTCAATATTATTTCCTCAGTATGAATTCATTAGTATGACTTTTTAGAAATATTTCCTCAGAACGAATTCATGAGTAACATTTATTTATTATGAATTATTCAGTATGATTTCATCAGCATGAATTATTTTTCTTCCTTATGATCAAAAACATATTTTTCTTCCTAATCCTCACCAATATATTTTTCTTCCTGATCCTCAAAGAAATATTTTTTTCCAAAGACTCATCCACATATTTTATTTAATGATCCTAACAAACATATTTTTATTCCTGAGCCTCAGTGACATATTTTTCATTCTAATCGATAGTAGCATCTTTTTCTTTCAAAACCTCCTCAAGATATTTTCCTTCCTAATCCCCAATAACATTTATTTCTCCATCAGCATTCTTCATAAATTTTCCTTCTTTTAATTTTCCATTATAAATATTGTATCATATGATTCAAAACATACTTATGATTTATGAGAAATAAAATATATTTATGCATCATCATATTTTTATTAGATCCATGCTGAATCCAATTACAATTTGTACCTCATTATGATATTCTCCGATTCTGAACCCAAGTAGATTCATATTAGAACTTTTTCCTCTAAATAGATTCTTCTCCATACAATGGAATTTATTAAAAAAAATAAAGTCCAATTATTCACCCCAATTAATGTGAATCATAGTTTCTTTTATATATTCTATAAAAACAACCACCAAAAATATTCTTCCTCATTATGATGGTGAATTAAATTTTTAGAAGAATCTGACTTTTTATCAATATCCCAATACGATGGATTGAATTGACACATCTAGATATTCTAGATCCAATTGAAAACTCCATTAAATACATATTTTTATCTGTCATCATCATCTTAGTATACTTTAATTCTTCAACATAATCAACATAATGATAAATTGATAATAAATACAACTAAAACACAACATGGTCCTAACAATCTCTCCCTTTGTTTTTTGTTGTCAATACATACTCCAATCACTTCAAACACTTCAATAAATAAGTGGTATTATTTTCTTTTATCACATTATATTCTCTCCATTTTTTTCTTCCTCTCCCTATTTATTTTCTCTACCCCTTGTTGACAATCAAATTCAAAGGGTATATGATGAAAAGTTTCTCCCTTATTGAAAAATGAACTCCATTTCCAGGGGTTGGAAATTTTCTTTTCAAATATTGAAACTTTTCTTAAACATATCACATGAGTTTATGAATATAGATCCTTTAACTAAACAACTCTAGTTCTATAAGGGTGAACTAAATATAAAAAATAATAGTGAATAATCAAGTTTTTTAATGTTTTCCATTTCACAACATTCATGTAATACCCATTTAATGTTTCTATAAACACTCTCATGGTTGGTGAACTCCATGGAAGTATTTATTTATGATAGATATAAGCTTTACCCATATCAAAAAATATATCACAATGTTTAGGTGTATCAAAACATAAATTTTCAAAAACTCATATTTTTTTGTAACCTCAATACTTTCATTTTCAAGAATAGTAAGAGACTCATCAAATATTGTTTCCTTATTTAGACTCCTCCAATTCCCTATAAGATAGTAAAAATATAATAAAAATGTTAGAATAAAGAGGGAACTCAATTATTTCTTATGAATGATAATCAGAATAAGATTACTCTCTTAGTATTGAATTTTTTTTCTTTTTCTTATATTTTCCCTTTGATTTTAATTCTACCTTATGTTCATATTTCTTAGATTTTGTATTACATTTATTATTATATCTATAATATTATAATAAGGATGTCTAATTTTATTCATATTTGGTTACATATTTTTTACAATGAGTTTTTAACATGTTTTCTATTCCCATATTTTTTCCCATACAGATAGTCGAACAACTTTTGATATCATTCCATTATTGATGATATATATAATCTATTGATACCTTTTTATCAACATTTTTTATATCATTAGAAGTAATTATATTTCCTTCTCATTTCATTGATTTTCGTGCCTCCTCTAACTTCTTAGACAAGTCAATGTGCTCTGGCTAGATAACTAAGCACTCTTTCTTTTCATACACACTGGATTTGTTCTTTATTACATCTAAAAGATCTAGCATCTGAGAATTGTTAAGAAATATTTTTTGTGATGATGACAAAACAAGTCATCCTTTTGCAAGATTCTTAGGTTTTTCACACCTTTGACAAATAGTTTTTAGTTATTGAAACCTATTTTCAATATTTACTCTATTATTCTCAGGTCTTGTCAAAACAACTTTGTCAGATATCTTATTTTGAGAGAATTAACTCCCCTAAAACATTACCATCTATATGCTATGTAATAATATAAATGATATTTGTTGAAATAATGCAAATATTATGTGTTTTGGAATCCACCACAATACCATCAGTAGCTTTTGAAAGAATATTTTCCTCTAAAACATTTATATTGACAGGATTTGGAAGCATGTTTCTCAGAAACCATCTGCCTTTCTTCCCTAAACCTCCATCCATTATATTATCAATAAGAATATTAATTTTCATTTCAGTTTTATCAAAATAATATTAATTTGAATCATTTACAAGATTCAAAATGTTTATAAACATTTTCAATCTTACGGTATTTTGATACACCTAAATTGAAAAAAATTGTTAATCTTGGCCACACACATAACTTTTATATTTTTATACTTTTTATAAACAATTACATATTTCTTATTAACTTTTCATGGTATATTTTTCTGAACATTATAAATTTTCTCATTATGATAACTTTCACCAACATCGAAGATAGTTTTCTTGAAACATTTATTTATTAGTTTATCTTCAAAGAGTTTTTCTTGAACAAGTTCCAATTATTCATCATTTTTTTCCATCAACTTCACATCCAAATTATCATTATTTTCTTCTTACTAAAGAGATTTATTCAAATCATCAATTAATTTCACCAACTTAATGTTCTCATCAAGAAACAATTATTTATCATCTCTTGGGGAATATTCATCATCCATCTTCTTTTTTTCTTTTCATGTATAATAATATTTCTCAGACATTCATTTCATTTCAATTTGAAATAAAATTCAACTTGAGATTCTTATTCATTGGAAAAAATTCTTCTTTATTATATATCATTCACTATTATTAAAAAATATATTCTCAATACCATTCTTAATAGAATATTTGGATTCAACTTCAATTTCATCTTCTTCAAAACAAAAACATTCAATTCTATAAAAACATTCCTTATAAACTATTATAATAAACATATTATCTTCAACACCAATATTAACCTCCTCACTATCATCATTCTTAGACAAAAAATATTATCCTTATATATTTCCAAATATTCTTATCTTCCCTCTTGGAATATAAATTTTCTTTATCACCCTTTTTCACCCAATATCATCTTTTCCTTATTTGTTCTTCTTCACATTCTTTGTCATCACATTCATATTCATTACATATTCAAGGAAAATTGGAAAATAAAATCAAAATGGCTCAATATATAAAACCTTTTAAGGGATTTTTTTATTTATACCTTCCTACAACTCTTTTCTTTTTTCAGAAAACGAGGATCAAATTTCATGAATATTTTTACATACCTCATTTTCAAAATCATATTCACTATCTTTGTCTTCTTCAAAAATATTCTTTTACATTTATTTCATGGTATTTTTGAAAGGAATTTCTCTATCAACTTCTTATTTTCTATTCATATCATTCTCCCTTATCATTTAATGAGTAATTAGAGTACTATGAGAATCATTTATAGACAATGTTTTCTAGATCTCTATCTTCCAAAAAAGAAACCATGAAATAAAACATGTCAATAATAATTATCAACATTTTTCAACAATATTTGAATATTATAACTTTTCACCAAGACATATAACAGTGCTCACAATGTCATTTACTATGGTAAAGAAGTCATCAAATGATCCATGTTGGCCCATCAAGAGGTCATCATGCTTCAATCTCCATAGTTGTCACTTTTCTTTATTTACTTTCTTATTACCTTCATAAATTTTTTTCATCATATCATTGATTCCTTTGGTAGTTAAAACTCCTTTTAATCCTTTAAAATCAATTTCAAAAGTTGATTAGATTAAAACATTCTTATCTCTTCCATCATTCTCAAGGTTTTCATTATCTACATCAGTAAGAGGATAATTCTCAATATGAGGAGGGAAACCTTCTGTAATATCTCTTGAAACTTAATTCCTAAGATAAATAATCTATAGAAACAATCTAACTTCCAAATATGATAATTCATTTCATTTAATATTACAATACCATTACTATTCAAAAAACTCAGAATTTTTTAAACAAGTTCTTCTTCAAATACTTCAAAAAATAATAAGTAAAGTGAATCTTCAACTATGATACCACTTGTAAGTGCCTAAAAAATATATTTTTATCACTAAGAGGGGGTTTAATTAGTGATACTATCTATTTTATGTTTATTTCTTAAGAAACAACCTTTTCATCCTATTACAGATTTCATTCCTTGTGTAAAAACGAATCAAAAGGTTTCCAGATGAACATAAGTATATAAAAGATTTAGTTTTCAAAAATAATAGATATATACTTAGTATGGTTTATTGATATTCTAATTCCACATAATCCATTAGAAAAAAATCATGTTGTGTGGAATACATTGAGTAGGACATTGCCTTTCATGTGTGTATCACTTTGAAAACAATCTGATAGTTCCAGTTCTCTCTTTAGCACAAATGATTTAATAAAACATTATTGTAACAAAACATTTTATGGATATTATTGATCAACTTTCACTAATAAAAACATTTAATTCAGTTCATTGCTTTCTTACCTATAATTTGGTAATAAAATCCTTGACATTTTATTTAAACCCCATTAGGATTTTCTCAATAAGAAAATCCAGGAATGAAAATCCTAGTACAAAAATCCCAGTATAAAAATATAACTACAAAAATCCTAGTACAAAAATAGCAGTTCAATTTTATTAGTACAAAAACACTAGTATGGAAATCTCAGTATGAAAATCCTAGTATGTAAATAATAGTACAAAAAATCCTAGTATGAAAATCCTAGTAAAAAACCAGTACAAAAATATCAGTTTTATTTTCCTAGTAAAATTCTCCCAGTATGATTCTTCTCTTAAAATTCCCCCCATTATGAGAAATATATAACTCTATAAGAATATATTTGAGGAAATATACACCTCTTCTATTCGGATTATCAAAAAATTAGACTAATTTATAATCTAGTAGAAAAAAATAATTATCTGAATACAATGTTTTAGTTGAATATGATGATTAGATTTGAATACAATATTTTCCTCGTTTGTTCAACAATAAAAATTCTTTAAGAAATCACATTCTAGAAAACCATCTTTGCATTTGAAAATTAAGAAGATTCTCTCTCCTCTTTCATTAGGAATTCATTTCAAAAAACAAAAAGTGTTCTTCTCCTTTTATAGGCATGAAATTGTGGTTTTGGCGGGATCTTAAAAAGGTTTTCCCTCTTCAAAAACATTCTCAAATTTCAATATTCCCAAAATATCATATCATTATTTGACTCATTCAATTCCCCCAAAAATTCAATTTTTTCTTCAAATTCTTCATCCTTCCATGAGACGTTTAATAACAACATCTCCCCTCTAAATTTTTTAACAAAGATCAGTCTGATTCTTATCTTCCATTATGATTTCCCAATATTATTTTTCCATTAAAAACTCCATGTAGTATTTTTTCAATATGATATAAAATTATGATTTTTTCAGTATGATATCTTCAATAAAAATACTTTAGTATAAATTCATTAGTTTGAATCATTCATAATGATATCCTCATTACAATTTCATCACTATCAATTTTTCAGTATGACTTATTTATTAAAATTAATTTAGTATGAATTCATCATTATGATTTCATCAGTACGAATTATTTCCTACAATTTCATTAGTATTAATTATTTTTCTTCCTAGTGACTAGGAACATCTTTTATTCCTGGGTTTCATCATCATCTTTTCCTTCCTAAGCCTCAGTATCATCTTTTTATTCACGAGAATCATCAACATATTTTTCTTCTTGTGCCTCAGTAACATATTTTTATTCTTAAGCCTCCGCAAAATCATTCTCTTCCTATGCTTCATTAACATCTCTTTATTCCTATTTCATAAAAATATTTTTTTCTTCTTAAGCCTCACCAACATATTTTCCCTCCTTGGCCTCAAATACATCTTTGTATATTATATCATTCTTCGAAACCTTTCCTTCGTCGCCTTTTTCTTTATAATTATTCTATCATAAGTTTTACAACATAATTGTGATTTATGAAAAATATAAAACAATAATTCATCATAATATTTTTATCAGATCCATGCTGAATCTAATTATAATAGTAACTCATTATGATATTCTCTCATTCTGGACCAAAGGTGAGTATGGTCCTGAAATTTTCTTCCAAATATCTTCTCCACGAACCGATGGAATTTACTAAACAATGTGAGTCGGATTTACCAACAAAATCAAGGTGATTATGAATTCATTTCTTATTTTCCAACAAAACTAATCACCAAAAAACATCTTATTGATTACTAATGTGAATTAAATTTTCAAAAATATCTCAATTTTTATCAATATTTCAATCTTATGGATCATATTTACTCATCCATATATTGTATATCTAATTAAAATATATCTTGAATCTGTAGTTGTATCCATCATAATGTCCTTAATATACCTTCTTTCGTCAAAATAATCAACATAATGATCTTTTAACAAACAATACCATGAAAATACATCCTAGGACTAACAATAGTTCCTTGGGATTTTTTTCAAGACAATATTGTTGGGTGATGATGCTTTAGGTATCTAGGTTTAGCTTCAAGGTAAGGACTAGATTAAAACTTTTACCTATCTGATTTTCATTCTTTTCAGTATCATGGTGTGATTGTGGGTAGACTCCCATTATGGTAATGATGTTGGGTGGATTCTAATAGTTTGGATGGATTAATAATCTAACATGCAATGGGTCATGGTTAGTGATTAGAACTTGACATCCTAGTTCTATTGTGCGAAACTTGCAAGAACATAGGTTGTGTGATGTGATTAAGTGTTATGATATTGTACACACATTGTGTAGGATGTATTAATAATGGTAAATTTTATTCGAGTATGGTATCTCTTTAAGTAATAAATGTTAAGAGACGGGGTACATTCCGAGGACCATTGAAGATTTATTAAAGACTTGTGGTAATTTTGACGAAGGTTTTAATGAAATCATAGATGTCTCTTTATTCTATAATAGAAAACGATTACAGATCTAGTTTTGTAAGATGATAATCCATGTCAAGTGATGGTTAATTAATCATGGTATTAAATGATCTTGGATCAGGAAGACCAAAACATATGGGTTATTATAACTTTTTGAGGTTGTGATGAAGGATTGGTATAAATACAAAATATAGTTTGGAGTGTACCATATTCTATTGAGGGTGATACCGTTTTATTATTTGGAATTTGATGGGTGTAAGGGATGATGTTTCAGTAATATTAAAATAGGTACTAACTAATGGTTTCATTATATCTCAATTATGATCAAAATATTTATGACTAATGATTATGTGTGATAATTGGTAGTGTGCAAACCATGTTTGGATGACCTCAATGATGGATGTTTTGGTACCATGGTTGGACAAGTTGGTGGATGGTTAAGGTAGTTGATAGAATTCATTGATTTTTAAGACCAATTAATTTAGACTCTTATAAATACCATGTTGAAAATACATATTATAATTATATGGAGATTATGAATTAACGTCATTAATGGGTTTCTACCTATGATTAGAAGGTGTTTCAAGAGGTGGATACTGGTTGATGACCGAGTTTATCGGGTGAACCAGTTTCACGACATGGCTTAGGGGGTGAACATGAGAATCAAGAAATGTTTTAAGGGGTGGACCCATTTCATCACATTGTTTAGTGGGTGAATAATTTAGTGAAATGTAAAAAAGTTATCTATTGAGATTTTGTTGATTGGGAAATATAGGGAAGTAGATATTTTGTTTTGGAAACATCATATTTGGTATAAAATTGGTTTTATGAAGTTTGGTTGAGACCTTTTTTGGAATGTAAATCGTATTTGGGACCCATGAATAAGTAGTATCTACTTTTCTGGTTCGACGCAAAATCTGAGATGAGAGATATTACTAAATTTTGGGGATTGTTTTGATTTTTACTTGGATACTATGAGATGGTAACTACACCAAGTGGATCATTGGTCCACTGATAACATGTTACAATAATCTATTCCAAATGTGTGGAGCAATATGGCTTGAATTGATAAATTATAAGCTTTTTCATATAGAATAGTGTACCATGGTCATGCTAATTAACTAGAAAACAACATGGTGTATCAGGATAGAAAAAATCTTTATATAACTCTTTTAATGTTTTGGTAGTGGTTGTGAACAATGGAACATGATTTGATGAATGGTCAACCTCATGTTTGGAGTTGGTAAAGGGAGATCATTCAGTATTATAAAGTATAACATAGTGCAAAGAGAATGGAATGGTGAACCAATTAGGTTTGGTGTGTTAAATGAATGTTTTATGTTTCTTTTATATATAAGGGTAATGCGGTGGGGATATTTTAATAGCTCGTGTCTAGATGAGTTATAATTTTTAGCTATAATATGAATTTCTTATTGGTTGATGGTTCATTTTGAGAATTAGGAATCATAATGAGGTTTTAAGGGTATGAACATCAGAAAATGATGGTATTGTATGTGGTTTATGATTTAGTGGAAGGGGAATGGGTTCAATCGAGCACCTAATGATGAATAGATGAATGAGGATACTAAAAACTATTGAAACATCCCATTAATGGAGTGTAAGGTGTATTTGTGTTGTAAATGGGATCATGGGGTGAGCCATAAAAGATTAATGATGTGATAGCGGTCTAGAAGATGGATGAAAATTAATAGCATGACTCATTGGTCTTTCTATGAAAGGGATCATTGGGGTTTTTAATAATTTAAAAGGGGTCATGTTGTAGATTTCTTATAATGGATAGACTTTCACATGTGAGGTCCATGGATGACACTTCTCCCCCTTGTTTATCCTTTGTTTATGGAATTTTTGGTGAAGTCGTACAGTTCTATAATGTTAATTTTTCTTCTTCCCCTATCTTGTGTAGTTTCATTTGATCTTTCCTAAATTCAATAATTTTTGTTGTGGGGTAAAATTGAGATTTTATAGTAGGATAGTGAAATAACATATTTTCAACAATTCATTATTTATAAATGATAGAGAGGGACCCAAGGTGGTTTCCTAATATTATCATGTGTCATTCCATGGAGGTAGATCGCTATTTAAAAATTTCTAGTGGTGTCCTCCATAAATTAAATTTTTGGGATGTCCAATTTTTTTTGTGGTATTCTATGTATTATATATATTTGGTTTTGTTGGATGTGGATTGGATGCATCGCTCATGGTTTTAGTGTGAGTAAGGTTAATGGTGAGTTTTAGGAATTTGTCCCCACTAAAAATATGTAGTTCAATTCATTAATATTTATTAAAAATAATTACTTTATGTCACTTGGATTGGGTTTGGTACTAACAGGTATATAAGATTATAAGATCTTGTTATGGATTGGATTGATAAATTATAAAGGAAGTTTGAATGTTCATTTGGTGAAAAATATGAATCCTAAATTGATATTAAGAATGTAATTTTGAGAGTTTAGACTCTATAAACAATTTTTATGGGTTTTTATGGCAGAGAGGTGTATTGGGTGTTTGGTTGAGTTTCAAATGTACCGAGCTTCAAAAGTCCATTTTTTTGAATGCCAAAGGGAGGCATATAGATAGTGATGACTATATACCTCAATTGGGTGGCCCTATTGGTTTATCACATGTTTTTTCAAATCATGAACATGGAATCATATTTCCACAAAAATAACTATATAGGATTGTAGAGGTTAATCGCATGTGCTACACATTTTTTGTCTAACAATTCACCTAGCCCATGCAAGGTATGGGGTGTGATTGTTCTAAACACAAAGTTCATTTATAGTTCGACATCCACTCTCTATTCTGGATTAAAATCAAGTGTTTATAGACACAATTTATCACCCATAGTATGTCTATAATTTTTCTTATTTATTTTTATTTTTTTTCTATATATATTGGATTTTATTTTCATGTGAGTTTATATGCCCTATATTCAGAGTATTCATTTTTTTCTTCTATTTATTTCATTCTATATTGAATCAATGGTTGATAATGGATGATTGAATCTTCCTTGGTATTATTTTGGTGGTTTATGTTCTTTTTCTTTAATGTTGTTTCATTTATGAAATGTGTCAGTGTGCCAAAAAAATTTATGTCCATGTGTCACCTCTAAAACTTGATTTTAAGAAAGTAAGTGTCGATTACTTAATTTAGTTAGTCCTTATGGGGGACAATTGTATCATTAGAGGTTGTGTAACATGAATTGAACCACACCTATGCATGTGCAATTCTTACATAAACATTACCTTTATAAATATAATGATTGATGAATTTTTATGTGGAATAAAATTGCACTTTCACCGAATCCAAATTATTAAAGATAATGATTGAATAGTTCTTTAACTTGTTTGTGAAATGTTAAATAGACTAAAATGAATTTATAGTTGTTATAGATAAACTATGTTGGTCCTAGATCATTTACATTATGTTAAAAAATTGGATGGATAAACCTAAATGGATCAATTTTGTTTTATTTTGGAATGTATATTCATATGGACCTCCATATCTTAGTATATTTAATTTAACAAATTTTGAATAATTCTAATACATCCCACTGAATTTTTGGAACCTATTAAATGAAATGATTAATGGAATATATTTTTTTAATATTGGAAATTTTAATTTTACTATTCATGAGATTATCTTGAATGTTTAAGAGCTGATGGATAGGTACTCTCAATTTTTTATTTTATGTTGTTTGATGTGGAGTTCCTCGTTGTTCATTGATTATTGTAGTTATTTGAAATTTATTTCCTTATTAAATTATTTTTCATCATTAGAAATGGACTTGAACCATAAATTATAAAAATCTAATGACATTAATATCTTAATTATTTTACATGGTGTTACCAATTATTTATGGGATTTTTCTGGACATGGATTTCCATATTACATATTGAAATTATTAAACATGGTAATTTTTATCATTTTTAGGTAATGGTTGGACATGAAATTCCACATTACATTGGTTACATAATCGAGATGATAACCTTATTTAAATAAAGAATCCATGTAATTATATCCTTAGACGTTGATGTATTTTTTAAAAAGAATAGGCCTTGATTATATTTATATAAATATAAAATTCTCAGAGATATTTTACCTAAACCCAAAGCACATATGTTCTTCCAAGAGTCCCATGAGGAACCTGAGCCTGAAATTTCTCTATTTCTTTTATTAATATCATATGATATACCTTCACACTATTTAATTTTATATGCATGGACTAGATAACATTAGATAACATTGGTGGTGGCCTATTGAGTTTTACTCACAACTTTTTTAGCATACTGATTGGTTCTTTGACAGTTCTCCTGATTGGAAGTTATGATTTGACTTGTGCTTATTTTCTATTGTATCACTTGTACTATGACTTGATATATAGATTGGGTCTAGGAATGTACTTAGGATTCCTATAAGAGTTTTATATTATGTTTATTTATTTATTTTTTATGACTACTCCTGTTGAGTATGAATTTCCTGTTGTATGTCGACAACCTTGTATTAATGGATCAACATGTTAATTCATTGTTGGTTTATTGACATTGGGAGGATATATATTTGTTATCATTGACTGTGAATTCATTATTATCTTCCACATCATTTTTTATTTATGTATTTTGTATACTCATTACTGATCCATAGGGTATATTCTTCCCACCATATAAATATTAGACTCTCGCTACTAGTTGACAACCTTTGTCATAAGGGAGACCATGTTTGGGGCCTTCTCGCTGACTAGTTTATTTGTTATTTATAGAGTGAACTGGGATGGGAAATGAAAAACAATGTTAGAGATTTTCATTTCATGTATTTTTTTTATGTTGGTATATATGAGATTTATAACATGTTGGAACATTGAAAACAGCTCATTTTGGGACTTTCTTACCCACGCATGAGGGAAGGATATTATTTTAATGGATGGGACTATTGTTTAGGATGTTCGTTATTATAATTCAATATTATTTCACTATTATTTATTAATATTCATTTCTAATAGTAACTAATTTATGGGATTTACCTCATACCTTTATATGAAAGGTTAATGGGTTTATTCATGAATCATTTTTGACACATATAAATAACATTTAATTATCATGATTATCTTCACACCATGATTACATGATTATATACCATCATAATTAGTATCTTGAATGATTATATAGCATTATTACTTGTATACCATTATTATATTATTATTTCTATGTCTCTATATCTTCCTTTCTTATGTGTTAGTATCCTTTTAATAGGTACAAAGAAAGGTTGGTTAAATAAAGTGTCAACATCAACATAAACCATGTTTTATTGAATATCTTGATGATGGAATTCTATCTAACTATCCTCAAATTGAGAACAAAAATGAAATCATTTTGAAATTGAATTATGAAATTGGAAAGGCATTGGTTAGTTTTTAATTAATTCAATTTATTTATTATGGATTTTAGTAAAATGTTTTACCAATTGAAACTTATAAATTCTATGTACATTCATAAAATATGAATAGTGACCCATATAACAGAATATTTTTATGATTGACTCCACCCTTTTATATTAGTTTAAGAATATTATAACTCTGAAATAACACTATTAATAGTGTGTTATAATTAGGATGAAATTACTATGAATGAGTTACACATAAATTGGATGCAAATTGTAATTTATAGTGTGTACATCCATAAATTTAGAATAGATGCCCATATAACTGAACTAAGCATGACTTGATGAGACCCCTGTAGGTCACCCTTATCATTACATGATGTAGTGTATAACCCCAAGGTGGAATATTCATGCTATATGCGATGTTTATTAATGTTTCCCTATATACTCATATAGTGTTACATATAAGTGTATGGTGTAATAAAAGATAAATGAACCCCCATTAAATTGAAAAATGAACTTCTGTTTTCTTTTAAGGTTTTTTATATGAGGATTTAGTCAAATAAAATGAAAATTACAACTTAAATAGTGCATTATAATATAATATGGAATTGATATTTTCTTAAACTAAGCTAGTTGTTGGAACCTGTAGATAAGATAATTGTTTTAAAAGATAATTTGGAGATATTTTTTATTATGTTTCTCAGAGTTAGATAAATAAAATGATAAATATAGTTGTAAAATTTAATTCTTTCTAACTAGTAATTGTGAAATTATATATCTAATCCTCTTTAATATTAATACATATGAGGTTTTGAATGTTCTGTTCACCAAAACTTTTGTAGGGTTTCAATTACAAATGACCCTCATATAGGGGTTAGTTTAATGTTTACATGAAATGATTCATTAATAAGAATGCGGTTTATGTGAATATTTATGTTGTGATGGACCTAGATATTAGGCATTAGATCCTAAGTACCTTATAGTCAGGGAATTAGATTTGAAGTTCATTTTTGTTGAATTATCGAGGGATTAGCCTATTGCTGTTAAAACTTATAAATAAAAAACCTATAATATTTTGAGCCAATTTCAAAGGAATATCTAGTACCATTATTTCATAGTTTGAGTCAGGTATGACTATTACATAATGATATGACACCCTAGTTTTGTGGGTGAGATTCAGAAAGGTGATCCTAAATGGGGTATGTGGATTTTGGTGAGAATCATCCCCTCATTCTCTCATGATGGTAGTGTGACACTCATGGTAGAACACTCCTATAATGATTCTTTGAGAGGATGTGTGTCACGAACCGAATATAATCACCCCCAAAACGGGCAACAAACCCAGCCCGTGACAAGGCCCAAAGGGTGTTCCCGATCCCCATGGGCTGGCACAAGTTCCCGAGTATAATAAAATGAGAATTTGGAACGATTCACCCAAGTTTATAAACATAAAACAAAAAATGAATCCAATAAAACGAATCTGGATTTTTCAAACCAAACAATGTTTTACAAAAATTCAGAACGGAATTACATAGTCTAAAATAACTCACCAGGACTATAAAAAAGGTAAAAAACCAAAAATGAATAGCCCAAGAACCTCAACATTTCATGATGCATCACCCTCAAGCCATCTCCACAACACTGCATCATGAATGGCCGGTGAAAATCCGAATTGATGGCACAAAAGTTGTACCCAAACCTACGACAACAAAACTAACCATGTATAATTAAACCCAAGGGTGTAAGTAGGGTGTGAGACAATGACCAGTAGGATACCACCACTAAGAGATTCCATTTGATAAACATTCAAAGATGAAAAGCAGGAATGTTTTCAAAAACATGTAATTTCTAGTTAAAATTTCTAAAAGATTCAACTTAAAAATAATCAGTTTTCAAGTGGCCTAATTTAAAGAATCGACACTTTTAAAATAAATTCAAAAGCTGTGGAATTTTTTCATCAAAATATACCATATGTTTATGGTATGTATAAAGGATCTAATGAGCACAAGCAATAGGAAATAACCCCTAGGCACTAGCTAGTTGTGGGTCCCAGGTACCTCGTATCTCGGTGAGAGTAACCACAAAAAATATCCGTTCTCACACATGAGAAACTAGTATGGAACATACCCAAAACCTAGTGGTAATCAATAATCATCATTATAGTTTATTTAGAGTTGTAAGTTTCAATATTGCTAAGTGAAACCGAGGCCAAACCCCACAGATTCATTAGCATACTAGTACACGTCCACCCACCATGATACCCGGGTTTTCCCATTGTGATCAAACAAGATCAACAAGCCATGAAATATATTTTTTACATGAAAATATCACTTACACATCACACATTAACCAAACAGCCCCATGTACATCACAGAAATCAAAAATTCCACTTTCCATTCAAATGCATTTTGAAATAAAACTCACACAAAAATAGCCCACAACAATTTTTTCATAACTTTAACAATCCAACACATCCTTTAAAAATTTTATAAAGTCCCTAAAAATATGATAAACATCACATAACAGCCCACTAACATGTTTCATAAAACCATTTTTATAAACAAAATCCATTTTCACATTGCACTCACACAAACAGCCCACATCACGTTCACACCTCTTTCACATTTTTGCAAATCCCTTTATAATTTTTATAAAAAATATCCAAGAGGATACACATCACATGATAGAACTATTCACATTTAAAATGGTCCATTTGAAAGTATAAACAATCCAAAATAGTTTTCCAATATTGTTTCACCTCTTACATAAATCATTAAACCATTCCAAACATTCAAAAAACAATTCTAAAGAGTGTAGCAAAGAATTTCACATAAACCCCATTTGAAAACCATATTTCAAGGACAAAATCACACCAATAAAAATTCAAAACATAATTGGAAGCCCCAAAAACATTTATTAAACTACCCTCAAGTGTTATACCAACACCTTATACAATACCACAAAATATCCACATGAAAAGCACACGTTTTCAAAATAACTTTCAAGAAGTACAATAAGGTTTTACACCTTAAACCCATTAAAACATCTTAAAAACCAAATGGCACACCAATACCCTACCAAATCAGAATTTTCATCCCAAAAAAGATTTATTAAACCAATTTCATATGTTATAAAACACCCAAACAACACCCAAAGGGCTACACATGAAAAACTATCAATTTTAAGCTAAAATAAAACTTAAAAAATAAATGCTCAACCAAATTCAACATAAATAGTTTTTTCACCACACACAGCATATTAGTAACATGCATAATAAGTAATTCAAGAAAAATAACTCATCTAGAAATGATTAAACATGGAATCACCTACCATTTATGTCGAAACCCTCAAAACATGGTGTGAAACATCAACCGCACCACCGCTGCACCTCAAGGAAGATAAATATAGCCCTAGACCAAAATATTTGACCAAAAAGACACCAAAAAAACCCTAGATTCTAACATCATCTTTTGGACATGAGGAACTTCAAGAAAGGGTGAAAGAAACTCTATGGAAGGGGAAGAAATCAAGGTAAGAAACTCTTACTTAAAACATCTTGATTCAAACGAACCAAATACACCAAAATTTGAATCTCCAAGCAACAGAACCTGATATGGAGGCTCTAATGGGGATGATAAGGTCATGTGGGGAATAAAATTGAGGAAAAAGTGTGAAAATTAAAATATTTATGAAATAATAAACTTACCATCACAAATATGGATGATTTGAGGAACCTAAGAAGTGGTACCCTACTCCGCGAGGAAAATGAGGTCCAAAGTGGAAAAATGGATAATGGGGGTGAGGCTCGGGATTTTGGCTTCAAGTGGGGGGTATAAACATGGTAATATAGTAAAAAATGAGTAAGTTATTACAGAATTAAAAAAACAATTTAAAATTGGAAATGGCTCACGGGTTGGCCCAATTCCAAATTAATTCACTCAAACCCAAAATGCTAATGGGTTCAAAAGGGTCCGAATAGACATTGTAATTTAGATAGGTCATAGGAGGAAATGTGGAAAGTGTAATGGATGAAAAAGTTTAACAAATTAAGGATTTATAAAAGAAATAAATTTTTTTTTAAATCTAGAATTGGGCTCACAGTTTGGCCCAAATTTTGAAAACCCTCCATTTCCACCAAAATTTATGGAAAACCCCCAAAACAAAGAAAGAAAGGAAATTAAATGAAAAATAAATTTAAAATAACTAATTTATGTGACAATTATCCCCACCATAAAACTTTCTGTCCCCGAAAAGCCATAGTAAAGCCAAATACAAAAACGAAACCCAACCGATAAACTAAGATGTAATACCTTTCCAAGATTCGCCCCCAAAGGCCAAAACGCCTCTAGTGATCATTTAAGGAAGGATTACTCTCACAACCAAAACATATACCACTTTCCTGAAACAATCAAGCACATTTAGGCTTTATCCCAAATGAAAACTCCTCAAACACAATCTGAACAAAACTCAATCAATTTACTTAATCAAACAACAACATAGAACAAAGTTACACTTACACTACTATAAATAAACCATTGGGAACTCTCCAATATCAATGTTTACCCAAGGAAGATGTTTGTATTTAGATATCTCCAAATGATAATACCTACTTCCAAGACAATACCAAGGAAAAAATCTGAGTTACTTGTATGAAGAGACACAAATGGGCTCCCCACCATAAAAGACAACTTAAATTTTTTCCTAATATTGAATTAGGACACTAATAAGGGGAGGCCAGAACAGACACCATAGTACAAGGGGTATACATCCATTAGGAATTTCCAAATGAATATGCATCATACCCATGGTGGGTCTCCCCACCACAAGAACCAACCATCTTAACCGACTGGCATGGGCCAACACGAAAAGACCCCAAAAATTTAATGATTTAAGAAGGCTTCAGAGTTAGTCAACACGGTTTGGGAAATCGTGCACTAACTGTGCAGATCATTCTTTCTGCATGGCTTCCTGGCACATGGTCACTACAAATCGTGCAAAAACCATGTGCTCTGTTTGTCTAGCCAAATTTCAATCCATTCTCGAAATACTCAATGGAAACCAAAGGGGAGAGATATTGGGTGATGACATGGGTACAAGGCCCTCCACCTATTTCCACCGAACGAGAACAACAGAATCAAGATGATGACACCATAGGTTTAAACTCTTCCTAACTTTCATACTGAGGATAGGACTTTGTACAAGGGTTTAAAGGACAATGGGGTTTCCCCTGACTACGTGCCAGCTTCCCTCCAGGACCTATGGGTGGAGCTCAAAATATTGAAGCATCTTCGGCCTTACAGTTAGGCTATGGAATCCCTTGTGTGTAACTTCTTCTTTCGGTGCCAAAAACAACTACACCGCATACCCCTATGGGTTCACCAAGATATAACACACTCCATAACTCAATCTTTCGAAACCTGAAATTTCACTGAAACAAGGGATCAGAAGATGCACACACATCACACCTTGTTTCTTTGGGTGCGAAAAAAACAGAAGGGAAGGACACATATAAACACCTTCCTCTAATATAAACGATTTGATGTTTTTCCTAAGGGAGAAAAACTCCCAACATAATAGAGAACCTTAGAGGATTGGACGAACTTCACCTTTATATTCAAATGAGAACACAACATCAAAATGTGTCACTGATCATGACCTTTGTGATTGATAGAAACAATACATGGAATGGGACCTTATGCCATGTCCCTAAATAATGGACAAGTCCAAAAAGTGGAAACAATATCCTCTCCTAACCAAAATCTCAAAAATGGTGGTTTAACAAGAACTCTTTATTCAAGAAACTATGAACAACCCAGAGTCCCTCTTAGGTGCCATCGAGACACTCATCCCCACTAACAACCCCAGAACACTTCCATCTTCAATGAATCAGGAAACTTAAGAAACTAAGGTCTCTTTCAACCTTCCACAAGCACTATCCCACTACAAGAGGATCCAAAAATAAATGAAGTGAATGGGGGTAAACTTAATAAACTAAGATTGATAAAATAATCCTTATATTGATCAACTTGAGGATTTTCCAATGGTGAAACAATACGGGTTGCACTTCAGTTGTGCATTTACCATTAATGGGGGCGTACCTCATCCAATGAGATAACCCAAGGACCCAACCAAGCTATTCTATTAGTCATAACATGCCACAAACCAGATCCAAACACATTAAGGTAACCACCATAAAGGTGTCCCGAAACATATCTCAGAATAGACTATTAACCGGTCCTTCTACCCAACTTGTCATCCAAACACAAACCTAAAACACAGTTCGAACAACAAGGGATCATGGACTCAAAACATCCCACAACATTAACATTTTCCAAAAACGCATAATATACACCATCCCAAACAATTCAACAAGACATCATGTTTTTTTGAAACATCTCTTTGAAAAAAAAACGGTTCAGCGGTGAGTGTATCCACCAATGGTACCCCATGGGCCTCACACATGCATATTTCTGTGCCACACCAAGCACCCTCTTCATATCCATCATGGCACTCATCCATTCATGTAATAAACCATCCATCATCCCATATAATCACATGCATGCAGTCTCTCATGAAAATACCAAAGGATAAAATAAAAATTCATTCCAATTTTCAAAACCAAAATGGTTAACCAACACATCTGTTTTCTCAAAACCACTAACCACATGATAAAAATACCAATTCACATCTTAGAAAACTTTTCACAAATACACAAACATTTATAAAAGAACTCACATTCATGTTATTCACATAAATTTCAAAACATCTCATCCCATTAAACACCATTTGATTGTTTAGAAAACACTATTGGGAACACTTTTTCAAAACCAACTTCAATATTGTTCCTGATTTCAAAAGAGGTATAAGCCCACCATTTTTCTTTTCAAAATAATTCTCAAAATTCAGGTCCACAATTTCATAAATAAAACCATTCCCTCTTTATTTGAAAATCATTTCACAAAAACTTTTCTCTTCTTAAAACCATGTCACTTTAAAACCAAAGTTCCACGATTTCAAAACTTAAGAACACAAGAAAATGCGAGAGGAAACCAGTTTCAGTGGGTGACTTAGAAATATGGTTGGTGGACATATTCCAATAACATCACTATCATAGAGAGTGTTCTAGGGAATCTCTCTAGCTCTACATGTTTTTACAGGCCCTGCATGATCACGGAGACCATTAACCCAATTCTCTTTTAATTTCCGCTAATCATCATGAAACCAAGAAAACCAAAGGACTTCGAAAGGTCCGGACTTCTTCTGGAGACTTGAATCCCGTCATGAGGTGTGGTGATCAGCCATACAACTCATAACCAAATTTCCATGTCCCGACAATCCTAACTCTAGACTATCTCAATTGTTCCCCAAATAACATGACCCAAAGAGAGAGAACCACATCTGATACCATTTTGTCGCGAACCAAATCTGATCGCCACTGAAACCGGCACCAAACTCAGCCCGTGAAAAGGCCCGAAGGGCGTTCCCGATCTCCACAGGTTGGCACAAGTTCCTGGGTATCATTAAATGAGAATTGGGAACGATTTACCCAAGTTTATAAACATAAAACAACAAATGAATCCAATAAAACGAATCTGGATTTTTCAAACCAAACAATGTCTTACAAAACATCAGAACTAAATTACATAGTCTAAAACAACTCACCAGGACTATAAAAAAGGTACAAAACCAAAAGTTAACATCCCAAGAACCTTAACATGGCAAGAGGCATCGCCCTCAATCCATTTCCACAACACCGCATCCTGAATGACTGGTGAAAACCCGAACTGTGGGCATAAAAGTTGTACCCAAACCTGCGACAACAAAAATAACCAAGTCTACTTACACCCAAGGGTGTAAGAAGGGTGTAAGAAGGGTGTGAGAAAATTCCCAGTAGGATACACCCACTATGATATTCCATGTGATAAACATTCAAAGATGAAAAGCAAGAAAGTTTTCAAAAACATGTAATTTCTAGTTACAATTCCTAAAAGATGAAACTTAAAAAAATCAGTTTTAAAGTGGGATAATTTAAAGAATAGACACTTTTAATATAAATTCAGTTTTTTCAGCCAAATATACTATATGCCGATGGTGAGTATAGATGATCAAATGAGCACAAGCAATAGGAAATAACCCCTAGGCACTAGCTAGCTATGGGTCTAAGGTACCTTGTATCTCGGTGAAAGTAACCACAAAAAATAATCATTCTTGTGCACGATACACTAGTAGGGAACATACCCATAACCTAGTGTTCCCCAATCATCATCATCATAGTTTAGTTAGAGTTTTAAGCGTCAATCTTGCCATGTGAAACTGAGGCCAAACCCCGCGAATTCACTAGCACACTAGTACACGTCCAACCACCTAGATACCTGGGTTTTCCCTTTGTGCTCAAACAAGTTAAACAAGCCAAGAAATATATTTTTCACATCCAAATATCACATACACATCACACATTAACCAAAAATCCCCATGTACATCACAAAAATCACAAATTAAACTTTTCATTCAAATGAATTTTGAAATCAAAATCACACTAAAATAGCCCACAACACTTTTTGCATAGCATTCAAAATCCAACACATACTTTAAAACTTTTATAAATTCCCTCCAAATATGATAATACTCACATAACAACCCACTCAAATGTTTCATAAAACCCTTTTTATAAACAAAATCCATTTTTCACAATGCACTCACACAAACATCCCACATCACTTTCACACCTCTTTCACATTTTTGTAAATCCCTTAAACATTTTTATAAAACATTTCCTAGAGGATACACATCACATGACAGAACTATTCATATTTAAAATGGTCCCTTTGAAATTATAAACAATCCAAAATAGTTTTCCAATATGGTTTCACCTCTTACATAAATCATTAAACCATTCAAAACTTTCATAAAACAATTCTAAAAAGAGTTCCAAATCTTTCCACATAAAACCAATTTCAAACCCATATTTCAAGGACAAAATCACACCAATACAAATTAGAACCAGAATTGGAATCCCCAAAAACATTTATTAAACTACCTCAAGTGTTCTACCAACACCTCAAACAATACCACAAAATATCCACATGAAAAGAACATGTTTTCAAAATCACTTTCAAGAAGTACAATATGGTTTTACAACTTTAACCCATTAAAAACGTCTTTAAAACCTAATGGAACACCAATAAACTACCAAATCAGAATTTTCATCCCAAAAAAGATTTATTAAACCAATTTCATTTGTTATAAAACACCCAAACAATACCCAAAGGGCTACACATGAAAAACACCCAATTTTAAGCTAAAATAAAACTATAAAAATGAATGCCTAACAAAATCCAGAATAAATAGTTTTTGCACCACACATAGCATATTAGGAACATAGATAGTAATTAATTCAAGAAAACTAACTCATATAGAAATTATTACACATGGAATCACCTACCTTTTATGTCGAAACCCTCAAAACATGGTGCAAAACATCAACCGCACCACTGTCTCACCTCAAGGAAGATAAATCCAGCCCTAGACCACAATATTTTACCAAAAAGACACCAAATAATACCCATGTCCGATCCTTAACTTCTATGCATGATTAACTTCAATAAATGGTGAAATAACCCCTAAGGAAGGGGAAGAAATCTAGGAAAGAAACACTTACTTGAAAAATCATGAATCAAACGAACCAAATACACCAAAATTTGAATCTCCAAGAAAATAATACTGATATGGTGGATCTAATGGGGATGAGAAGGTCAAGTTGGGACTGAAATGGGGGGAAATAGTGAAAATTAAAATATTTATGAAAGAATCAAATTACCTTCTCAAAGCCGGATGATTTGAGGAACCTAGGAAGTGGTTCACTACACCATGAGGAAAATGAGGTCCAAAGTCGACAAATGAATAGTGGGGGTGAGGCTCGGTATTTTGGCATCAGGTGGGAGGTAGAATCACTTGAATATAGTAATAAAATGAGTAAGTTAATAAATAATTCAAAAAACAATTTAAAACTGTAAATGGCACACGGGTTGGCCCAAATCCAAATTAATTCACTCAAACCCAAAATGCTAATGGGTTAAAAAAGGCCCAAATAGACAAGGTGATTTGGATAGGTCATAGGAGGAAATTTGGGAAGTGGAATGGATGAAAAATGGTTCCAAATGAAGGAGTTATAAAAGAAAAAAAATAATTTTTAAATATGGAATTGGGCTCACAGTTTGGCCCAAATTTTGAAAACCCTCCATTTCCACCAAAATGAATGGAAAACCACAAAACAAAGAAATAATGGAAATTAAATGAAAAATAAATTTAAAATATGTCATGTATGTGATAATATGGTCCTCATATACCAATTCATTTTTAGTAACTTTTTTACACCTATGCCAACAAAATTTCACCCTTATAGATTAATAGCATTTTACCCACCCACAATTTTACCTTTTTGGAGAGATTTTATAGGCATTACAGATCCTATATAGTGGAACCCATTATATTATATATGACCATTTTAATAAATACCTTAGGAATATGAGGATAGATTTAGTTACCCTATTTTTTTATTCATAGGGATAGTTATATGTCCAACTGGACATTTGTTTTGACATAGATCCTAGTGATTTAGTGAAGTTTATTTTTATTGAGGCATCCTTCTAGAGCAGTTTGACTATGTTTACCAATTTATTTATAAGTGATGATCTTGGTTGTGGAATCATTTTTATACTGATGAATGAAAGGTTCACAAATTTTGTTGTATGGGAAACAAGGTGCCTTTGGTTTTATAAAAAAGCACATTGGGTTCCCTATTACAAAGACTATCCTTGATTTCCATGAATGTTTGGGTGTTTAGACCTATTGACTAGTGGTTCTATGGTTTATGCTTTGAATTTATGAAATAACGCCCCAAAGAAGGTGGTTTTTCGTTAAATCATGGCTAGTGTGGCTCTAGATTATGAAGAGGTGTTCCAAGAAAGTTATTTGAATGTAAGGAACTAATGATCAATGTAGGGAAGTCACCTTAACCATGCTATTGGATGACTTGGGGGAGAAAAATTTAGTTCTTGAGTCAGGTCGTACAAGAGTGTACACCATTTGGGTTTAACATATTTAGTTTTTTCTAAATTAGTATGGTAAATTATTAATATGAAACATCTATGAGAGGTCAAATGTAGTCATAGTATATATGGATTGGAAATTTGATTCTTGGTAACATGTAGGCCTAGAGATTTGTATAAAATAAATTTTATTCCTGCGATGAGGGATATCTTATAATGGAAATGTGTTCCATGAGATGGTTGAACTATGGGTGGACCTTGGCACACATTTTTAGTAGATGTGGTGCTATAGGTTTCATAAAGGTGAATGTTTCTCATTTTTATTTTATAATATATTTTGTAGATATATACAACCCTATCTATGCAATCTTCATGTACTCCTATTTTAGAGATGACCAAGACCAATATCTTGACATTAACCTGAGTATAATGAGAGAGTATCATCTATATGTTGAGCTACCTAATTATCTTCTATTGTTTGAATGAATAAATTTTTATATATTTCACATGATGATTGTATTAAAATATGAAATACGGTGTAGATAAAACCATTGGCCATTTGAGGGAGGTTACCATCGTTGTATGACAAACTTTATAGACATCATTTAAACCGTTTTTGAGAAGTGGGAATGTGTGAAGTGTGATATTTAGATTAGTGATCAAGGATTGGAAGGTTCACACCCATTACAAACCATGTTAGTCATATTGTTTGGGGATGGATAGGGCATGTGATATAATAATCCTAAACATGTTTCATGTGTATGGTCAAAATGATTCCCTTATGATGAGGAGAGGGAGAATGGTCACTGGTAGTCAACCATTATGTTAGAAGGATTGTGGGATCCTAATAAAAGTTACTGGATAGTTTATTTGGATTTAGGATCTTTACATAAAACTGGATTTATGCATTAATATTTTTCTCAATTAAATTATAGGTAATAGTTAAAATATAAACTTGTATTGGAGAGGAAGTGTTGGTTTTAGAACTTTAATAGTCGATGACAGACTGATAATTCCAGATTGGGAATGAGCTATTAGTCATTCTATGGAATGAAAAATAAAATTAATAGTTTGGGTAGAAAATATCTAGAAGCTGTTTGTAGTATCTGATGACTGTTCAGGAAGTGATCTCATTATACCTCAGATTAAAGTATTTAGGATTTGGTATTGGACATGTCATCAATTAAGGATCGGTGTTTTCTATAAATAGTAGGTTGAAGGTGGTTTAAATTATTCTATCTTGAGTTGTTAGGAATAGTTGCTGAGGAAATGCGTTTGGAATGCCATAGGTTTGAAATGAGTGAAATTTAAAGATCATCCTAGCCTTTTCAAGGTAATTCTACAACAACTAGACTAGCATGGTCAATTGGGATTTGAAAATTTTGACCAATCATGGAGTAGACGTAGTCTCCTCATGTTTAATCATATCTAACAAGTACATACTGGGAGAATTTTTTTGTTGCTAAAGGAATGACCATGAAGGAAATTCTAATGGTGGGGGAATCATTACAAGGAATTGGTCATTGTAAATATTGACCATATGGTGGGAATCTCTATAGGTCTGATGATGAATATGGCAGCAACATGATCATGTCTCGGGATGGAAGGAGTTGGGTAAGCATTGTCTTGGTTTTTTTAGGTTATTATCATATGATTGAATTTAAAATGACTTATATACTGTATGTTTAATGTGGTTCCTAGAGGTTCGTTCGGGTTTGTAAATGGAACATGACCATTTGATCTAAAATGGTTGAAATAGGTATGTTGGAAGATGTTTTTTGTTCCCTAAGGATTTTTTAGGAAGGGAAGATCAAATGTAGAGAGGCTTTAATATCATATTTTTTGAACCAGTTGAGAAATTCATAAAGAAATTTAAATTACCATTTTGTGGCCAATATTAAAATTAAATTGTGCTTTATATTTTTTAACGTTTTTGAATAATTGTGCTGTGAAATACCAATTTTTTGAAATCTCGATGTATGAACATGGTTGTTCCATGATTAGTTCTAAATATGAACCTCAACCATGAAACCTTATTAGGGAATCACATTGTTTTTTGAACCATGAAATAGATGAAACACATTGATTTGAAAGGATACATAGTATTAAAGATGTAAATCATAGATGGTAAACATGTTTTTTCATACTATGTTCTAAGACCATGTGGGGTATTGGGTTAGATTGTGCCACACACATATTTTGTTCATGGTTTTTATTAATGTTTACATAGATAGTGAGAGGTGTGGCTCATGTATTATGGGATCCACATGGTTGGTGCACAGTTTAGAAAACCTTATGGCACAAATATTTTCCAATTTAATTATTGGGATATGTTGACTTTGACTTACCTCATTCAAACCATATTTCACCATTCTTCTTCTCCCATTTTTCATAGAATCTCCATGTGAGAGGTTCCCACACCTCATCTCTTAGGGTTGACCTTATATCCTTCATATGAGATAAAAATTTAATTTCATCAAATAGATAAGATCAACCTCAGTATGTCGATGATTCCTCTTATTTATTTTATATGTTTATCTTGTTTTATTGGGTGTTATTTCCATGAATGCTCATATACCCTAATTTTAGGTCATTTATCCATTTATTTTATTTCAGTCATTTCAAATCGAATAAAGGTTTTATAATAGATGATTGAAGATTCATTTTCATATAGTAGGTGGAAAATATGAGTTTCCCAAAATATATCATGTTTTATAAAATGTAACATTGATATATACATAAAAAAATCCATAGATCACCTCATAAACATGAATTTAATGAATTAAATGTCCTTTCGATATTTCAATTAGTGTTTCTACACATAATTTTGTCATTGGATGCATTCTACAATGACATGAACAACCCCATTGGGGGTGTGATTATTATATTACCATATACTTGATAAATAAAATGACTGATGAATTATTGAACTAAGATAAATAAAACTGGAGTTATATAAAAATTATTAAAGATATTTATCAACTACCTATTTAACATGTAAGTGAAATGTTATATATAATTAAATGAATTTCTAGGTAGTTTGGATAAACCCCCTAGTCTTGGATCATTTATTATGTTGACTATTATGTTTGATTATTCGAAACAGTTATATAACATTATATTATGGAATGTATATTCACATGGCCCTTAATATCTCATGTATATTGATTTTAATGAATTATGTATGGTAAGCCCATGTCACTTGGAATTTTTGGAACTTATATACAATGAAATGATTAAATAAATTCTGATTTTATATATTTGATAGTGAAATTTCATTATAATTCAATTTAACATAAATTGTGATACATTGTTGAAAAGGGTGACTCTTATAATTTATTTATATTTTTTGGGTAAGGTGTTCCACATTATTAATTGATTATTATCATTGTAGTTAATGTTTTTTTACATTATATTATTTGAAAACATTGTAAATTGAGTTCCACCATAAATTACACAAAATTTTCTAACATGATGACCCTTACTATTGGATATGGAATTCCTTATTATTTATAGGAATTCGTTGTAAATGGATTTACATATCAATTTTTGAAATTATTAAAGATGAAGCTCCTTATCATTACTATGGAATGGTTGTACATGACTTTCCATATCCCTTTGGATAGATTCATAGTATGATATCCTTATTTAAATATGAAATACCGGTATGTTTATCCTTATATATAGATTCCTAGTTTATACAACATGGGTCCATAGTCTATAAATTTAACATTAAAAATGATCAGAGATATTTTGGCCTATATCCAAGATGTTATGGTGGTTATATGTACCATGAGAAACCTGATCTCAAAATTGATACCTTGCATTTGATATACCTGAACACCATTTCATTATATATTCACTAACTATATATCGTTAGATTATATTGGGGTGGCCTACTATTTTTACTGACACCCTATTTGAGCTACCAATCAGTTCCTGGATAAATCTTCTAATTTCATGTTAAGACATAGCGTATGCTACATTGTTGAAGAATTTTATGGGCCAGGAGTTGACCTAGATCTTGGGTCCAATCATGTACTCAGGCTTCCAATAGTAGTTAGATACATTAATTAAGTATTCCCCTTTTTTATTCTAGTCCCATTGAATGTGTATTTTCTATTGGAAGTTATTACCTTGTATTTATGGATTAGCACATTCTTAAATGGTTGGTTTATTGGAATCGGAAAATTCATTGATTATTATTACCCATCATTAGTTAATTATAATGATTCACACACAATAATTTATTTATGGTTCCACTATTTTTATTACTAATCCATATGTTATAGTTTCCCCACTATACCACATTTAGACCCTGACATCTAGTTTCAAGCATCTGGCTTAAGGGGAGGCACAATTGAGGCCATGTGGCCTATCAGTCCATTTATTTTTTATTGATTGAAATCAGTTAAGACGTGACAGTTATGGTTGGACGAGCAGATATGAACTCGGTGAGATCTCATAAGCAATATTAAAAGGGTTTTTTCTTTGGATTATGTTATGTGTAAATCATGTCTTTACCCATTTGTTAATTTTGATTTATTACCTGCAAGTAGTATGGGTGACCAAAACACATTAGGTGGTGGTATCCATTGAATTATTTTTGTTTTTAAAAAACTAATGTTTATAATTTAATTTCAGAAGGAACTAATGACCCTGATGAGACCTCATGTACTAACAAGACATCTTAGACACTAATGGATGAGTAATTGAATTGTAATAGAAAGGTTGTAGTCAAAATTATTTTAAGTGACTTGGTGATCACTACATAAAGAGGTTTGATTACCATGGATTCTTGGATGAAGATTTAGCCATGAGTGATACTCTAAATCAATAGGGATAATTGATATGAATATGGGGAAAGAATCCCACAACTAGGATATTAATACTTGTGTAGTTAGAACCTATAGGGACCCACTAATTAGTCGTGTTTAACATTATATAACTAATGTGACTTTACTAAGAGGAAGTAGATGCATCAGTTTGACCTAAAGGACCCAATTAGGATTCCTTGTGACTTGTGACCCTAGTGATAGGGTGGACTTGGTATTCATTAGAGTTGGTAGCGGGTGACCCCTTAGAACCCATACAGACGATGTGACCACTACTACAAAAATGGGAAAGGGAAGCACCCCCTTATATCAGCGCTAAGAAAAACTGCTGATAAAGGTAACCCTGTATCAGCGCTAAAATTTTAGCACTAATAAATGTATCCTTTACCAGTGCTGATACAAGGTAACCTTTATCAGAGCTAAACAAGCGCTGATAAAACAACACATTATCAGCGCTAGAAAAGCGCTGATAAAGAATCCATGTATCAGCGCTAAAATTTTAGCACTGATACATGAAGGATTTATCAGCGCTTTTTTAGCGCTGATAAAGAGTACCATTATCATCACTAAAAATGCGCTGATAAAGGATACTTTTATAAGCGCTAAAATGTTAGCACTGATAAAACCATAGTCCATTTTTTATAAAGTTGGCCGCACAATGCCCTCATTTTATCGCGACCTAAAGCTCCCACGGTACTAGAACCCTGCGACTCCCCTCTTCCACCCGCTAAGTCCTCATTCCCGAACCTCCGCCGCCCGCTGAGTTCGCGTTTCCGTACCTCCACCTCCCTCAAGCTTCAGTTTTCCGAACCTCCTCCGCCTGCAACTCCCTCGAGCTTCGGTTTTCGGTTCCTCCCTTTAAGGCATGTTTTCCAAATATTTTTTTAATATTGTTCTCTTCTCCCATCACACATAACCATATGTTGATTTGGAATGATAGATTTAATGTATATTTGAGATTGTGATGGTTGTAGGCTACATGATTCATATTTTTCTGAAACCTATGGATGTTTTAGGTTATTTCCATTTAAAATCTCTTATGTTTCCTTCCATGGTTGTCTTCATTGGGTGGGTGTTCAAGACTATTAAGGTGGTTATTATTCTTTATTGTCCTTTGATTCAATACTTCTTCATTAGAGCTCAATCTTGATTTTTTGGGTGGTCTATCTTTTAATAGATTAGTTTTCCATCTTTGTGCAAAAACTGTTTTATATGATCTATTTATGGTTGGACATAGATATGATTTTGGTGTGTACTCAAATGACTATGATTATGAAGTCTCTTGATGGACCAGGCACTGGGAGGTTTTGGTGTCTACTTCAATGAGACCGTCGATGGGTGACACTCTATAGTGGTAATTCAAGGTTCCAATCAAGTACTTGATCGAGGAATAAATTGTTTTTAGTTTGATTTCTTGTTGGTGGTTGAATCATTGATGGATATTGATTGTGTTATTTCATTTGGACTCATTGGTATGTTTTGGGTGTAACTTCCTTAGGTTTCGAATTATTCTCTGAGTGGTTCTTCATGGTTAGTGGTTGTAGTCTCTTATTTGGGTGAAGGGATTTGTTCTTAATATATTTCCTTCTTATGTCCCACCATTTTAGTGAAAATTTAAATGGTTGGGTGACATATGCTAGGTATCTGAACATTATTGGTATTTTCTCTCTTCTTAGTGATATAGACCTTTCATTTGGAGATGTATGATGTTCCTAGAGGATATACATTAAGGGTTCTTGAGAATTTAGGTTATCTGTTCATTTTAATTTTTTCGTAGTGGTCCTCTATTTAGTGAATCTTCCTATATTTTTTTGAATTGTACACAAAACAATTATTGTGTGGAATTTATTTTTGTCTCATCATTTTCTATCCTTTATATTAGAATATTTATTCGGGTAAAAAATGGAACAATGGGGAGAATTATAACATCTCAGTATCACTTTCATCAAAGAAATGCTCTTTGTGTTTTTTTGGGTTTCTTGAGGGGTCATAGGATGTCCCAGACTGTCATAGAAGGTGTGGACATGAACATGTAGGTTGAAAAGCTTCAATTGGTCCACCGAATGGCTGGTGAGGTTAATTTTCTAGGAAATGGGATTCAAAATGGATACAAAAAAATTCTATAGCCATCATCTAGCTGGTGGGTCTGTAGTGACTAGCTAGTGGGATAACCTATGGTTATAACATTTATATTATAACCACTGTCTAGCTGGTGAGGGCCACTATCTAGCCAGTGGTGTTGTTGTATATGAGAAAGCATCGAGGTAGTAGGGTAATTGCACCATGATACCCCCATTTATTTATTTTATCTTCTCCCTCAAGTTTAACTCAACGCACTCAAGACTTGGGGGGCCCTTTGGATAGTTTGGCTCTTTTATCCTCATCACTTATTGGATTGAAGTTTCATTCGAAATGGTGATCCTCTTTTGGTATTTATTTCTTTTCTTGAACTTCAATCTCTCTCCATCACTTAATTCTTTGTTCTTGGGGGCTATGGAAGCCTTAGTATTTACTAGACCTATAATTGTTATGGGGAATTATGGTTATAGTATCTCTTTTACCTTTTATTGAGATCCCTTTTATTTGATTCTATGTTCTTCATTTGAGTAGACTCATCCATATTCATTGTGTTTTGATCCCAAATATTCCAAGTGGTTGTTTCTATACTATATCTTCGTTTTGGGATTCATGTGTTTCATGAATTCATATTTTATTCATTTGAAGTTGGTTAGACATGTTTTGATCATTTTGAAGCACAAAATAACCCTATTAATGAAAATAATATATGTAATGGATGGTATCTTACTGTGAATTAACCTTTTTCATTGAAATAAATTAGGATTCCTTCTACCATTGGTGTATTTGATATTATAAATGAAAATCATGGTTTAAAATGAAGATAACTTGATTCTTTAAATAAATTTCAAAATGGTTTGTCATGTGTTTGTTTATTGAATTTTTTTGTGAATTATTTCCAAAATAAATTAAAATGTCTTGTTTTTAAATGGTTTATGGTATTGGGAATTCAAAAAATTGAGGTGGATTGATTGTCCTTTTGAACAAAATACCTTCGATCCTGGACACCATCCATTGTTTGTTGGGGTGACTTTAATGTCATTTCCAACCCAAAGGAAAGGAAAGGTAGAAGCCCATTCTAGAGGAAGGCCATCTTGGAGTTTGATCAGTTCATGGCTGGGAAGGGCCTCAGTGATCTCATCTTCTCAGGTGAAAGTTTTACCTGGTGCAACAACTGTAGGGGCCATCACCGCATGTGGAGTCTATTGGATAGGTGTCTAGACAACATGAAAGCCACTAACTTATTCTCAAATACCATGTTTTTTTGTCCTGCTTGAGGTATTTTGATTCACTCCCCCTTTTGGTTTCCATTTTTTCTTGGCATGATCATCAGGAACTGTTTCACTTCCACCAGCAGTGGGTTAACATCCTAGGGTACCCGGACATGGTTTGTGAAATATGGAATTAACCCTTGTAGGAGTATCGGGCCACCTTCAACCTCAGTGACCTGACCTCAAACCCCGATAGGTGCGTGTTCACCCCTTCCTCCTCGAAAACCTTCACCACCTGGGACTATTGTCGCATATGGGATCTTTTAGAGTATTTTGATAGATGGAATGATACCTTTGGTTTATTGGATTATTAACACCAGTTTGAGATTTATGTGTAACTATATAATTATTATATTTTTTATTATTTCTTACACACCACCACTTGAGTCGAGTAACCTGATTGAATTCCATATTTGTACTTTGGTTCTGATTTGGATATGGTTTTCTCTATGTTTGTGACATGTGTATGTGTGGATATATGGGTTTTTTGGCATGATGATATTGAATGTAGGGTAGAGACCTAAGAGTGGTATATGTATCATTCTTGATTATTCTTGTGTTTAGTCTGGGGTTAGTTGAAGAAACTATAATGATTCTAAAGTAATAATATTTAATGAAAATGAATAAATACAAATGGTTAGGATCTATTAATTTCTATTTTTTAAGGAAGTGGTTCTCTTATGCTGTATTTGGAAGTTGTTTTTTATGTACTTGAAGCATAAATACTAATATATGAGATTCAAATAGGATGAATATGAATAAATATTTGATGGATGCTAATCGTTTAACAATAGAGTATGAGAACGGAGTGAAAGAGTTCATCATGTTTGCAAAAGATCACGCAAAGGATCCTTCTCAAATCCTTTGTCCATGTTTAAATTGTTGTTATTCTAGACTACTTACTCCAGAGGAGTTGGAAGAACATTTGATATGTCACGGAATAGATCGGAGTAAAAAAAGGTTGAATAAACACGGAGAAGAAGCGAATTTAGCAACTTTCTGGGATAAAACTGTGTCTTATGGATCATTAGATATGAATATAAATATGGATAGTGAAGAAGAACGTATAGAGGATGTGATTACAGATGTCAATGATGATGAAGATTGCATTGAGGAAATGACAAAGACAATTGAATATGAACTCCGTGATTTTCCAAAATTGTTTGAGAAGTTAAAGAGTTATGCAAAGACGCCATTGTATGTTGCTTGCACTAAGTATAAAACATTGTCAACTATACTAAAGTTGTATAAATTGAAAGAGGGAAATGGATGGAGTGATGTCAGTTTGACGGAACTACTTGCTCTCTTGAATGACATGCTCCCGGAAGATAATGAGCTCCCAAGCCGGACATATGAAGCTAGACGAATGCTACACTCAATGGGTCTAATTTCTGAAAGAATACATGCCTGCCTGAAAGACTGTATATTTTTTCGCAAGGAGAAAAAATCACTTAATGAATGCCCAAAATTTGGTGCTTATTGATACAAGAAAGATAAATCCAATCCTATGAATGTTGTATGGTACTTTCAAATCATTCCAAGGTTTAGGTGTCTATATGGAAGTGAATAAACTGCAAGACAATTGTCATAGCATATAGATAATAGAAATAAATATGGAAAATTACATCATCCGGATAAATCTCCTCAATGGAAGAAAATTGATGATGAGTATCTTCAATTTGGAAAAGATCTGAGAAACCTTCTTCTTGCATTATCTATAGATGGAGTGAATCCTTTTGTTTTTTAAACCATCACCCATAGTAAATGACCTGTTATGTTGGAAAATTATAACTTTCCACCTTGGTTATGCATGAAGCAAAAATTCATCATGTTATCTATGCTTATATCAAGACCAAAACAACCAGGTAATGATATTGATGTTTATCTGGCTCCTTTGATCGAGGATTTGAAGTTGTTGTGGGATTCAGGTGTAATGTTGTATGATGCTTATAAAAGTGAATACTTTATGTTGAGAGTGATGTTGTATGGGACAATAAATGATTTCGCTGCTTATGGAAATTTGTCAGGATATAGCATTAAAGGAACTCAAGGGTGTCCCATCTGCGAAGAAGATACAGAATCAAATAGGTTGAAACATTCATCGAAATCTGTGTTTCTAGGACATCGTAGATTTCTACCTCATTGACATAAGTACCGATCTTGGATGACATCATTCATTGGAAGTTCAAAAAAATGTGAAACACCATCTCCACTAATAGGTGATCGGCTATTTGAGAAAATAAAAGATCTGAACATTGTTTTTGGTAAACCATTTTCGAAAAACCTTAATAAAATCGGTTGGAAAAAGAGATCGGTTTTTTTAATTACCATACTGGAATTGTTTGTACGTCAGAAATTTTCTTGATGTGATGAATGTGGAAGAAAAATATATGTGACAGTGTTATTGGAACGTTGCTAAATTCCCCTAGAAAAACAAAAGATGGAATTAGGGCAAGGTTGGACATGGTTGACATGGGGATATGAGAAGAGTTGCCTCCTGTGAAGGGTGAAAATCAAATGTTTCTTCCTCCAGCAGCTTATACTCTTTCTAGGGAGGAGAGATATTAGTTTTTAAACTTCTTAAATGATATAAAGGTTCCATAGGGGTACTCATCAAATATCAAGAACATTGTTTCAATGAAGGATTTGAAGTTAAAAGTTTTTAAATCACATGATTTCCATGTTTTGATGCCAGATCTAATTCCTATAGATTTATGTTGCATTTTTCCCAAGAATGATCATCACACGTTAACCAAACTTTGTTTCTTTTTCAAAGCTATATATAGCAATGTTTTAGACCCGGGGAAATTTCCAACTATGGAAAAAGAAATTGTCATCATATTATGTGAATTAGAAATGTTCTTCCCACCAACATTCTTTGATATGATGGTTCATTTGATGATTCACTTGGTGAGAGAGATTTGACTTTGTGGTCCTATTCACTATAGATGGATGTATCATGTTGAACGGTATATGAAGATATTGAAAGGGTATGTCAAAAATAGAAGTCGCCCAGAGGGTTGTATAGTGGAGTGATATATTGTGGAAGAAGCCATTGAATTTTGTACTGAATAACTATCTGATGTGGAATGCATTGGTCTCTGGAAATCTTGTCACACTGGACGCATTGAGGGTGAGGTAATTTCTGGAAGAGAAGTTGTGACAATCAGTATTACAGATCGGGAGCAGGCCCATCTTTATGTTTTGCATAATAGTTGGGAGGTTACTCCATATATTGAAACTCATAAAGAAATTCTTAGGCAGTTCAATCCATCAAGGGATGAAAAATGGTTATCAGATACACATAATCACCAGTTTATAGGATGGGTTCCGGACCATATTTTTAAGCAGTTGGATGAAAATATGAAATCAATTTCAGAATGACTTCGATGGCTAGCCGCTGGACTATGTGTGTATGTATTATCTTACAGTGGTTATTTAATTAATGGTTATACATTCTATACAGATGAAAATGATGATGATAGTACCATGGAAAATAGTGGAGTTACACTAGTGGCTGAAGCGATGCATGTTTCTGGTAGTAAGGCCTAAAATCCAATTTATGCAAATATGTCATACTTTGTCATTATCAACCTAATATTGGAGTTGGATTATACGACATTCCAATTTCCGATTTTTCAATGCAAATGGATTGATAACAACAGTGGTGTTAAAATAGATGAATGGGGATTTTTGAAAGTTGATTTTAGTAAATAAGGGTACAAAGACGAACAATTTATAATGGAATCACAAGCAGTACAAGTTTTTTATGTTCCAGATCCCACAAACCGAAAGTGGTCGATTGTTCTGTTATCATCCAAAACTACTAAAAGTTCTGATTAAAATTCAGTTGAGGACGATCCTTTTAGTGGTACATTGCAACCATTTCAGAGAGGTCCCAATACAGATGATGTTTTCTATGTTAGAGGGTACCACAATGAAGGGATTTGGAAAATCTATAAAGGTGTCAAATCCCATCAACCTTTGAAAAAAATAAAGAGAGTTCAATAAACATGTTATTTTTTGTTTGAAATATAGATCTTGTTATCTCATTTTATTATATTATCATTACTGAATTTATATAATCTGAATTAACTGTTCAACCACTTTTGCAGATAATGACTTCTGCAAATTATGGTGCTCCTAACCTTGAGGTTGAACAAGTCTCTCAAGCTGCTGCTGTTGCGGCTCATGCTGCTCCTACTGCTCCTGCAGCTCATGCTGCTGCTACTGCTGCTCCTATTGTGGCTCATGTTGCTCCTACTGCTCCTCCTGTTGCGGCTCCTACTGCGGATCATGTTTCTCCTGCTGCGGCTCCTACTGCTCCTGCTGCGGCTGGTGCTGCTCTTGCTGTTACGGCTCCTACTGCTCCTAGTGTTGAGGTCCAACAATGATTAGCACATGCCGTTGATACCATTCCAGATGAACATATAGATGATTTTTATATCGATGAAATGGTCGGTAATGAAGGACCGACGTCACAAAAAACACAGGTGCATCGTAGTTTGACGGTGTTATCCAAAATTCTTAAGGTGAAAAGAAAAGACATCAAATTTGAAGTCAGATGGAATGCATGAGGCCAACATGTGAATCCCAACAAGGCTATGTTTTGCAGCTACATTGGAGTTTTCACACGGCAACGCGTGCCGATTGACATAGATTCATGGCACCATGTTGTGTCCGGGCTGATTTCTGTGATCTAGGAAGAAATACGATAACATTATGAATTTATCTCATTAATTTACTAGAATATAAAATAATTAAACAATGTCTTACTCTTCTCAATCTCTTGTAGAGTACATTTATTGTAGACGATTCACACAGGGATTATGTACTAAGGATTGTAGGAAAGATTCATCGAGGTTTTCGCACTATTTTAACAAGATGTCACCTGAAAGATTCTAAAGGTAAAATAAACCTGCACCCACCCATTGTCAACGCTCACCTGATATCCCAAGAAGTATGGGATGCATTTATCGGCCACCGTGGGGATGAGAAGTTTCAGGTACATTGTGGGTGATAATACATTGTTTGAGGATACCTGTATTCATCACTTTGATTGTGAATATTTCATTTATGAAACAGAAACTCTATACTGAAAATAATGAATGTGCATCAAAACCAACATACCCCTATCGTAAAGCAAGGATGGGGTACGCTTCATTTGAAAAGAAAATGGTACGTATTTTAAATTTATAATAATATTGCAAGGTTCCAATAAACAACATCATAATTATCTTTCTATGTTTATATGTAGATTGATGAGTCTAAAACCAAATGCACATCCATCCAACATCATGTGCTATGGAAGGAGGAACGTGTGAACAATGAAGGGAAGTTAGTAGATAAGAACACACAAAAAGTGTGGGAAATATTCATAAGTATGACATGACGATAAAAATATTTGTTTAAAATTTCTATTACATAAAAATATTTAGTTATTTTATTATATCTGACAGTCACATGAATTAGCTAATCCTTTAGAAGATATAGATCTATTATCGAGGTCTTTGAAGCATCCAGAAAAATACGGTCGTGTCATAGGTGTAGGGTTTTGGGTGACACCCCGATTATATTTTGAGAAAAAGAAAAAAATGGATGATACAAATGAAAAATTGGAACAAATGAGCGAAAAAATAGCAACCCTTGAAGAATGATTTCAATGGCAGGGAGAGTTTCTAGAAAATTTTATGGGTGGGAAGAAAAGGGAAGACAAAACTCATGAACAACCAGCGTGTGAACATCCCACCCCACCCCCCACCATCTTTGAGGTGAGCCATTCACCTCAAAGAATTGTATTAGCCATGGTAATCAATATTCTAATAATTGTTCCCATGAAATGTGAATCAGAAAAACACTGATAATTTTTCTGTACTGATCTTCTATAGGGTGATAATGATTGTGATTTATATCTATCAACATCCGCCTATCACCTTGTAGAGAGGGCTAGAGTGTTCAATATCCCAGATGCCACACTGCATAATAGACCACTTCATAATGATCATCTGAAAGTGATGATTACTGTAGCTCATGAGCCAAATGCAGAGCTACCAATTCCACTTGATGGTGATGATATTCATACGGTCGAAAATGCTATTGGGACATTCATTGCATGGTTGTCACAAATTGTAAGAGTACATGAGGACAAAGAGGTATTTATTTCTTTTTTTTTCAAGATAAACCCTTAACAATTAGTGAAAAAAGGGTCTGAACCAATGATTGTTTTTATAGACGGAGAAAGGGAAGGGGTGACAAACGTCGGCTCAAAACCATCTAAAGGATTGACCAACCGATCCCTAGGAGCTACTGAAAGAACAATAACACCACCTGTTCTCTATCCACATTTACTATCATTGAAGACTCATGTGGATACAAAGATAAAAGATGGTAATAGTCATATAGTGGTTTTTGAAGAGAATATATACGGAGAGGAATTTCGTGATTTTTTTGCTGCTGAAAAGTTAAATGAGATCCTTGAAAATGGTTGGCTAGGCATCACAGTTGTAAATGTATATATGAGGTATGTTTCCATTAATTGATTTTCTAAAAGCTGATCTAATGTGAAAATTATTACTAAATGCATTTTATATTGTTGAAAGATACATTTATGAAAAACAGTTGAAGTAATTTTCCCATGAGCCAAGATTTGGACTCGTTAGTCCTCATATCACATCAACACACCTAAAAAAATAGAGCCATAAAAAAGGGACACAATAGTGAATGGCTTGCAGAAAACATTTGAAAGAAAGATTACAGATGACGGACTTTTCCTAATACCAACCATACAAGGCTAATACTCTACGATTAAATAATATCAATTATATTTTCACTTCTTTTATTACTTATTCCTTTATGTTTTTTTAGGAAAAAAAATTTGATACTTGCGGTGAACTTGGATACTCCAAATATTTTTTTTCTGGATTCAAAACAAGGATATCCATCAAACCGACCACACATGATGGAGTTTTTGAATCTGTAACACACTACATCTTACATTTTAGGTCTAAACATCAAGTAATATAATTTATATTATCTTTTACTGAGTATTATGTTATGATAGGGTGGTCTATCATTATTGTCTAAAAAAAGGAATGAGGATAGTGTCTAAGCCTAAGGAGGTGAGCAAGTACTACGTCTGGAAAAATATCAGGGAATATATAATAAAATTTCACTATTCAAACACATCTCAACACAAGTTACTTATTATCTTAATGATAAATTTTTTTTCAGTGTCCAAAACAAACAAACGTTAATGATTTTGGTTTTTATGTTTGTAAATTTTCGAAAGATATCATTTTTCATCAACAAACTAGAATCCCTAAAAAGGTATTTTCAAAAACAACTACTTGTTCATTTAAGTTTTTTATTAATTCTTTATTTTTATATTTTGCAGTACTAATATGACTTCTGAAAAGCCTCATACTCACAATATGATATATATGTGTTCAGAAATGAGGGGGCCGCATACCTGATTGTAGATTGTACACAAATACAATAAAGATCTAACTTTGGGACAAGTATAATTGGTTGTCATTTTTGAGAGGGGTTAAGGGGATCAAAAGATGAAACATTATTGTGTGTAAATGTTCATAGGAAAATTGTAATTGTTATTAAATAAAACATACTTTATCCAATGATTTATTTTCCCATTTTAGCAGATGATATGCACCAAAAACATGCAAGAATGTTGAACCACTCAAAGGGTCTCTATTTTTTAAAAATGAACAGGATTTTAAGTGAAAACAACAACTGACGTACGGAAATCTAACCAAACTCATTTAGATTAGGTTGATCCTTTAGGAGAACAATACATGGGTCCTTGGTGATGTGTAAGAGTCATTCCCAGCTCAATCTGAAGCATGGTGTGGCTGGTACCACTCAAAGGGTCTCTATTTTGTTTAAAATGGACACGATTTTAAGTGAAAACAACAACTGATGTACGGAAATCTAACCAAACACATTAGGATTGTGTTGATCCTTTAGGAGAACGATAAAAGTCTCCTTTATGACATGTACGAGTCATCCCTGCCTCAATCCGGGGCATGGTGTGATAGGTACCACTCAAAGGGTCTCTCTTTTGATTAAAATGGACACAATTTTAATTGAAAACAACAAATGACCTATGAAAATCACAAAAAACGCATTATTATTGCCTTGATATTTTATAATAATGATCCAAGGGTCCTTGGTGACATGTACGAGTCATCCCCGCCTCAATATGAGACACAGTGTGGCCGGTACCACTCAAAGGGTCTCTCTTGTTTATAATGGACACGATTTTAAGTGAAAACAACAACTGACATACGGAAATCTGACCAAACGCATTTGGATTGTGTTTATCCTATACTAGATTGATACAAGGGTCATTTTTTAAGTTTAAGAGTCATCCCCACCTCAATCCAAGGCACGGTGTGGCTGATACCACTCAAAGGGTCTCTCTTTTGTTTAAAATGGGCACGATTTTAAGTGAAAACAACAACTGACCTACGGAAATCAGACCAAACACATTTGGATTGTGTTGATCCTTTAGGATAACAATCCAACATTCCTTGGTGACTAGTAAGATACATCCTTGGCTAAATATGAGGCACAGTGTGGCCGGTACCATTCAAAGGGTCTCTCTTTTGTTTAAAATGGACACAATTTTAATTGAAAACAACAACTAACCTATGAAAATCTAACCAAATGCATTCATATTGACTTGATATTTTATGAGAACAATAAAAAAGTCATTAGTGAAGTGTATGAGTCATCCCCGCCTCAATACAATGCACGGTGTGGCCGGTACCACTCCAAGGGTCTCTCTTGTTTAAAATGGACACGATTTTAAGTGAAAACAACAACTGACGTACGAAAGTACAACCAAACGCATTCAAATTTTGTTGATCCCTTAGGAGAATGATCCACGGGTCCATTTGGACATTTACGAGTCATCCTCGCCTCAATCCGAGGCACGGTGTGGCCTGGTACCACTCAAAGGGTCTCTCTTTTGTTTAAAATGGACACGATTTTAAGTGAAAACAACAACTGACCTATGGAAATCTGACCAAATGCATTCGGATTGCCTTGATCCTTTAGGATAACGATCCAAGGGTCCTTGGTGACGTGTAAGAGTCATCTCCGCCATAATTAGAGGCACGGTGTGTCTATTACCACTCAAAGGGTCTCTCTTTTGTTTAAAATGAACACGATTTTAAGTAAAAATAACAAAGGATGTACGAAAATATGACCAAATGCATTCGGATTATGTTGATCCTTTAGGAGAACAATACAAGGGTCCTTTTTGACATGTAAAATTCATCCCTACCTCAATCTGAGGCATGGTGTGGCCAGTACCACTCAAAGGGTCTCTCTTTTATTTAAAATGGACCCAATTTTAATTGAAAACAACAACTAACCTAAGAAAATCTGACCAAACGCATTCTGATTGTGTTGATCCCTTAGGAGAACGATCCAAGGGTCCTTTGTGACATGTAAGAGTCATCCCCGCCTCAATATGAGGCACGGTGTGGCCGGTACCACTCAATGGGTCTCTCTTTTATTTTAAATGGACACTATTTTAAGTGAAAAAAACAACAGACCTAATAAAATCTAACCAAACACATTCGGATTGTGTTGATCCTTTTTGAGAGCAATCCATGGGTCCTATGTGACGTGTAAGATTCAACCTCACCTCAATCCGAAGTATGGTGTGACTGCTACCACTCAAAGGGTCTCTCTTTTGTTTAAAATGGACACAATTTTAATTGAAAACAAAAACTGACCTACAAAAATCTGACCAAACTCATTTGGATTGCCTTGATCTATTATAATAACAATCCAAGGGCCCTTGGTGACATGTACGAGTCAAACCCGCCTCAATCCGAGGCACAGTGTGGTCGGTACCACTCAAAGGGTCTATCTTTTGTTTAAAATGGACATGATTTTAAGTGAAAACAAAAACTGACCTAAGGAAGTCCAACCAAACACATTGGGATTGTGTTTTTCCTTTAGTATAATGATCCACGGGTACTTTGTGACATGTAAGTATCACCCTCGCCTCAATCCGAGGCACGGTTTGACCGCTATCACTCAAATGGTCTCTTTTTAGTTTAAAATGGACACAATTTTAATTGAAAACAAAAACTGACCTACAAAAATCCAACCAAACGCATTTATGTTGCCTTTATCTTTTTTAAGAATGATCCAATGGTTCGTGGTGACAAGTATGAGTCAAACCTGCCTCAATCCAAGGCACGGTGTGGTAGGTACCACTCAAAGGGTCTCTCTTTTGTTTAAAATGGACATGATTTTAAGTAAAAACAACAACTAACCTACAGAAATCTGACCAAACGCATTCGGATTGTGTTGATATTTTAGGAGAACGATCCAAGGGTCCTTCGTGATGTGTATGAGTCAACCCCACATCAATCTGAGGCACGGTGTGACCGATATCACTCAAAGTGTCTCTCTTTTGTTTAAAATGGACACAATTTTAATTGAAAACAAAAACAGACATTCAAAAATCCAACCAAATGAATTTAGATTGCCTTGATATTTTATTTGAACGATCCAAGGGTCCTCGGTGATGTGTACAAGTCAACCCTGACTCAATCCGAGGCATGGTGTGGTCGGTAGCACTCAAAGGGTCTCTCTTTTGTTTAAAATGGACACGATTTTAAGTGAAAACAACAACTGACCTACGGAAATCAAACCAAACACATTCTTATTGTGTTGATCCTTTAGGAGAATGATCCACAGGTCCTTCGTGATGTGTATTAGTCAACCCCGCGACAATCTGAGGTATGTTGTGACCGCAATCACTCAAAGGGTCTCTCTTTTGTTTAAAATGGACACAATTTTAATTGAAAACAACAACTGACCTATGAAAATCCAACCAAATGCATTAGTATTGCCTTAATCTTTTATAATAACGATCCAAGGGTCCTTGGTGACATATACGAGTAAACCTTGCCTCAATCTGAGGCACGTTGTGGTAGGTACCACTCAAAGGGTCTTTTTTTTAAAAATTGACACGATTTTAGTTGAAAACAACAACTGACCAATGGAAATCAGACCAAATGCATTCTGATTGCCTTGATATTTTTTAAGAACGACCCAAGGGTCCTTTGTGATGTGTAAGTTTCAACCTCGCCTCAATCTGAGGCACGTTGGGACCGCTATCACTCAAAGGGTCTCTCTTTTGTTGAAAATGGACAAAGTTTTAATTGAAAACAACAACTGACCTATGAAAATCTAAACAATGCATTCATATTTCCTTGATCTTTTATGAGAACAATACAAGGGTCCTTGGTGATGTTTATGAGTCAACCACACCTCAATCCGAGGCACGGTGTGGACGGTACCACTCAAAGGGTCTCTCTTTTGTTTAAAATGGACACGATTTTAAGTGAAACCAACAACTGACCTACGGAAATCAAAACAAACTCATTCATATTGCCTTGATATTTTATAATAAAGATCGATGGGTCCTTTGTGACATGTAAGAGTCATACTCTCCTCAATCCGAGGTACAGAGTGGCCGGTACGACTCAAAGGGTCTCTATTTTGTTTAAAATGGACACGATTTTAAGTGAAAACAGCAACTGACTTACGAAAATCCTACCAAACGCATTCGGATTTCCTTGATCCTTTAGTATAACTATAAAAGGTTCATTTGGGACCTGTATGAGTCATCCCCACCTCAATCTGAGGCACGGTGTGTCTGGTACCACTCAAAGGGTCTCTCTTTTCTTTAAAATGGGCACCATTTTAAGTGAAAACAATAACTGACCTAAGGAAATCCAACCAAATGCATTCAGATTGTGTTGATCCTTTAGGAGAACAATCCATGGGTCCTTTGTGATGTGTAAGAGTCAACCCTAACTCAATCCGTTGCACGGTGTGACCGCTATCACCTAAAGGGTCTCTCTTTTGTTTAAAATGGACACAATTTTAATTGAAAACAACAAATGACCAAAAAAAATCTGAAAAAACTAATTCGTATCACCTTGATCATTTATAATAATTATCCAAGGGTCCTTGGTGACGTGTATGAGTCAACCCCACCATAATCTGAGGCACGATGTGGCCGGTAATACTCAAAGGGTCTCTCTTTTATTTAAAATGGACACGATTTTAAGTGAAAACAACAACTGACCTAAGTAAATCTTACCAAATGCATTCATATTGTATTTATCGTTTAGTAGAATGGTCCACGGGTCCTTTATGACGTGTAAGAGTCAACCCCGCCTCAATATGATGCATGGTGTGACCGCTATCACTCAAAGGGTCTCTCTTTTGTTTAAAATGGACACAATTTTAATTTAAAATCACAACTAACCTATGAAAATATGACCAAACAAATTTAGATTGCCTTTATCTTTTATAAGAATGATCCAAGGGTCCTTGGTGACATGTACAAGTCAACCCCGCCTCAATTCGAGGCACGGTGTGGCCGGTACCAGTCAAAGGGTCTCTCTTTTTTTTAAATGGACACGATTTTAATTGAAAACAACAACTGACCTAAGGAAATATGACCAAATGCATTTGGATTGTGTTGATCCTTTAGAATAATGATCCACGGGTCCTTCGTGATGTGTATGAGTCAACCTCGCCTCAATCCGAGGAACGGTGTGACCTCTATCACTCAAACGGCCTCTCTTTTGTTTAAAATGGACACAATTTTAATTAAAAACAACAACTGACCTACGAAGATCTTAGCAAACAAATTAGGATTGCCATGATCTTTTATAATAACAATACAAGGGTCCTTGGTGACGTGTAAATGTCAACTCTACCTCAATCCGAGGCATGGTGTGGCTGGTACAACTCAAAGGGTCTCTCTTTTGTTTAAAATGGACACGATTTTAAGTGAAAACAAAAACTGGCCTACGGAAATATGACCAAATGCATTCGGATTGTGTTGATATTTTAGGATAATGATCCAAGATTCCATCGTGATGTGTATGAGTCAACCCCTCTTCAATAAAAGGCACGGTGTGACCGCTATCACTCAAGGGGTCTCTCTTTTGTTTAAAATGGACACAATTTTAATTGAAAACAAAAACTAACCTATGAAAATCCGACCAAACGAATTTTGATTTCCTTGATATTTTATAAGAACAATCCATGGGTCCTTGGTGATGTTTATGAGCCAACCCCTCTTCAATCCAAGGCACGGTTTGTCCGATACCATTCAAAGGGTCTTTCTTTTGTTTAAAATGGACACGATTTTAATTGAAAACAACAACTGGCCTACGGAAATCCAACCAAACGCATTCAGATTGCCTTGGTCTTTTATAAGAACGATCTAAAGGTCCTTTGTGACATGTAAGTGTCAACCCCTCCCTAATCCTAGGTACGTTGTGACCACTATCACTCAAAGGGTCTCTCTTTTGTTTAAAATGGACACAATTTTAATTGAAAACAGCAACTGACCTACGAAAATCTTACCAAACGCATTAGGATTGCATTGATTATTTATAAGAACGATCCAGGGGTCCTTTGTGATGTGTATGAGTCAGCCCCACCTCAATCCGAGGGACGGTGTGGCCGGTACCACTTAAAGGGTGTCTCTTTTGTTTAAAATGGACACGATTTTAAGTGAAAACCACAACTGACCTACGGAAATCAAACCAAACGCATTCGGATATTGTTTCTCCTTCAGTAAAACGATCCACGGGTCCTTCGTGATGCGTATAAGTCAACCCCGCCTCAATCCAAGGCATGGTGTGACCACTATCACTCAAAGGGTCTCTCTTTTGTTTAAAATGGACACAATTTTAATTGAAAACAACAACTGACCAACGTAAATCTGACCAAATGCATTCATATTGCCTTGATATTGTATGAGAACGATCCTAGGGTCCATGGTGATGTGTATGAGTCAACCCCGGCTCAATATGAGGCATTTTGTGGCCGATACCACTCAAAGGGTCCCTCTTTTGTTTAAAATGGTCACGATTTTAAGTGAAAACAACAACTGACCTACGGAAATCTGACCAAACACATTCTGATTTCCTTGATATTTTATAAGAACAATAAAAGGTTCCTTTGTGATGTGTAAGAGTAATCTCCGCCTCAATCCAACACATAGATTGGTCGTTACCACTCAAAGGGTCTCTCTTTTGATTAAAATGGACACGATTTTAAGTGAAAACAACAGCTGACGTATGGAAATCCAACCAAATGCATTTGTATTGCCTTGATCCTTTAGTATAACGATCCATGGGTCCTTGTTGACATGTAAGAGGCTTCCCCACCTCAATCCAAGGCATGGTGTGGCCGGTACCACTCAAAGGGTCTCTCTTTTGTTTAAAATGAACACGATTTTAAGTGAAAACAAGAACTGACATACGGAAATCCAACCAAACACATTTAGATTGCCGTGATATTTTATGAGAATTATACAAGGGTCCTTGGTGATGTGTACGAGTCATCTCTGCCTCAATCTAAGACACAGTGTGGTCGGTACCATCCAAAGGGTCTCTCTTGTTTAAAATGGACACGATTTTATGTGAAAACAACAACTGACGTACGGAAATCCGACCAAATGCATTCGGATTGTGGTGATCCTTTAGGAGAATGATCCATGGGTCCTTTGTGACGTGTAAGAGTCATCCTCGCCTCAATTAAAGGCATGGTGTGGCCGGTAATACTCAAAGGGTCTCTCTTTTTTTTAAATGGACAGGATTTTAAGTGAAAACAACAACTGACCTACAGAAATCCGACCAAACACATTCGGATTGCCTTGAACCTTGAGGAGAACGATCCAAATGATCCTTTAGGAGAAAAATACAAGGGTACTTGGTGACATGTACGAGTCATCCCCGCCTCAATCTGAGGCACGGTGTGACCGCTATCACTCAAAGGGTCTCTCTTTTGTTTAAAATGGACACAATTTTAATTGAAAACAACAACTGACCTACGAAAATCTGACCAAAAGCATTTGAATTGCCTTGATATTTTATGAGAATGATCTAAGGGTCCTTAGTGATGTGTATGAGTCAACCCCGCCTCAATACGAGGCACGATGTGGTCGGTACCACTCAAAGGGTCTCTTTTTTTTAAAATGGACACGATTTTAATTGAAAACAACAACTGACCTATGGAAATCCAACCAAACGCATTCGGATTTTGTTGATCCTTTAGGATAACGATCCACTGGTCCTTTGTGACATGTGAGAGTCATCCCCACCTCAATCTGAAACATGGTGTGGCTGCTAGCACTCAAAGGGTATCTCTTTTGTTTAAAAAGGACATAATTTTTATTGATAACACCAACTGACCTATGAAAATCAAACCAAACACATTCATATTTCCTTGATTTTTTATAAGAACGATCCAAGGGTCCTTGGTGATGTGTACGAGTCAACCCCGCCTCAATCCGTGGCATGGTGTGGCCGCTACCACTCAAAGGGTCTCTGTTTTGTTTTAAATTGACACAATTTTAATTGGAAACAACAATTGACCTATGAAAATAAGACCAAACGCATTAGGATTGCCTTGATCTTTTATAAGAATGATCCAAGGGTCCTTGGTGATGTGTAAGATTCAACCCCACCAACCCCCTAGACCACCCCCAACCCCCCAACCCCCCCCCCCCACCTCGACACCTTGGACACCATACCACCCCCCTCAAAAGCCCCCCCGGACACCAATCCACCCCCTGGAAACCCCCACCCCTCTGGACACCCCCCCACCCCTATAAAGCCCCCCCCAGGACACCAATCCACCCCTGGACCTCCCCCACCCCCCTGGACACCAATCCACCCCTTGGACACCCCCACCCCTCTGGACACCCCCAGCCCCTGTAAAGCCCCCCCCCCCCCCCCGACACCTTGGACACCATCCCACCCCCCTGGAAAGCCCCCCGGACACCAATCCACCCCCTCGACCGCCCCCACCACCATGGACACCAATCCACCCCCTAGACCCCCCCCCCCCACCACTCCGAACATCCCCACCCCTTGTAAAGCTCCCCCCCCCCCCCCCCCGACACATTGGACACCAGCCCACCCCCCGAGAAAGCACCCCCGGACACCCCCTACCTCCCCTTGGATAGCCACCCCAAACCCTTGAACATCCCCCCAACCCCCTAAATTCTGAATTGTATTTTTTATGTACTTAATGAACTTATGAATTATGTGTTAATGGTGTACGTGTATACTTGTTGTATGGGTATACTTGGTCTAATTATCAGATGATTTATGTGTTAATTTTGTATGTGTATGATTTCTTTAATTAGATTATTGAGATGCTGATTTTCTTTGTAGGTGTTCGGGTGTGCTTCTGCATATTTTTTCATAGTAGTAGAGAGGGCATTTATCAGCGCTTTTTTAGAGATGATAAATAGTGCTTTTATCAGTGCTAAAAATCGCTCATAAACACTGCCTTTATCAGCACTAAAGAAGCACTGATATAGTATTTGTTTATCAGCGCTAAAGGAGCGCTGATAAAACACTCATTTATCAGCGCTCTTTTAGCGCTGATAAAACACTCATTTATCTATGCTCTTTTAGCGCTGATAAAGGGTTCTTTTACCAAGGCTCTTTTAGTGCTGATAAAGTATACCTTTATCATCACGTGTTTAGAACTGATAAAGGTTTCCTTTATTAGTGATTTTTTAGCTATGATAAAGTACCCCTTTATCAATGATGAGCATTACAGCACTTTTTTAGCGCCATTAATGCCAGTTTTTGGCGCTGTTAAGGCCCGTTTTTGTAGTAGTGGACCCTAATGGGCTAGGGATTGTGAGATTGGGTTGTTTCCTTCCCCTGTTATATTTTATTTTATTTTAATATGCTAAGTGGTTTCCCGGGATGCCTAAGAATTATCCTTTGGTTGTAATATGAGGATTTCCCATGAATCCTAGAAATCACCTGTTATTATGGATGAGACCCAAATATTCGCAATATATTAGGGATCTGGTATCACAATATATTGGGTTAGGATTCCAAGCACGGATAGAATCCTATGATTTCATTGTTGTTGGAGTGGATTCCAAAAGATGGTACCTTATATCCTACATCAGAGCATGTGTGTCCACGTATATATTAAATCATTTGATGGAAGGGCTTTTTTATATTATGATATAATTTTTAAATCATGAGTGATGATATTCAAGTAGAGATATCCAAATACCATTATGAATTATTTTTATTCCCATGATTCAAGTGAAGGCGTGAGGTGATGGGTGGGAATATATCCTTCTGAATGGATGATGGAACTCCCAGGGGTAAATGTTGGATTCCCTCGATTAATGCATAAGATATCCCTTCTAATTTAGTGGACTCACCATTAATGGTTCAACTAAGGATCCATAAGATTGCAAATTCTCTTGAAATTGAATATGGGGTGTGGGGAGGTTATTATCAATGATTTCCTAGGTCTCCAAGAAATTAATAACATATAGATGTATATGATTTCATTGGGATAAACAATCATTGGAATCATTCATTAAAATATCAACGAGAATGTCCTCGTACTATTATGGGGTTTAGCCAAAGTGATTGAGGATGAGGGATGTCTAGTGATTCCCCAAGAACAACTACTGATCATTATAGAGGTGTGAACGTGGGATACCAATTCAATTAGAAAGAGATACACTAAGGTGATACTCATTCTCAGATAAATATTTGGAATGGAATGAATTGTGTGTGGTTGATCTGGGTCGTAGGCATGGTGGTTGACATTGGTTATTTGTTACCTAGAGTGTTTATGGTAGGAACAGTAACTGTGATATTCTCATAGAGACCCTGATGCTCACACTCTACTTGGGAATATGTTAAACATGGGTTCCCCAGAGTAATTCTCACTTATTATAGTAATAGGTAAGGAAGAGGCCCCTGGAAAAAATTTAGCACAGGATAGTTGGGTCAGGAATGGAGATCTGGATGATGTGAGGCTCTAAGATGTTGTTGATCCATATGTACTTTCATTTTACCTTTTTCTTGTTCATATTTTCATATGTGATTGGCCCTATGAGTGATCATTATCATACAATCATAGTACTTATTCATTAATGTTTATATTAAATGTTATTAATTTATTATATATACTCAAATTATTTAATGTATTGGATGATGAATGGTAATTTTTTTTTATTTTTTCCATTTATACCTATGTATAATCTCACCCTGATTCTTCAATAAACCCCTGGTTCTGATTGGAAACGTTTTTGGTACAATGAGGTGTTCCTGAGGTTATGTGGAGAACCGGACCAGTACCTATTCATATAGTGAATATTTTTATGGATTTATACTACTAATATGTATTAATACATGAATTAAATATTGAAAACTAATTAATATTTATTTAAATTACTTAATATATAAATATTGATATTCTATATTGAATGTAATGACTCATTTTCCCTCTTTAAATTCATATTCATTAACATTATCTTCATCATCATCTTCCACAATATCATCACTTTACCCATTTTCTCTAATTTTATCTTCTCTAATTGTTCCAATTTTGTTTATAATTACATAATCCACAATATTAACTCTGACAACCCTTAATTAAATAGTCACATAATGGATATTTTTATATCCTCAATTAACATAAATATCTAGTTATTAATCCTAAAAAACTTCAATATTTTACAATTATATAGAACCGTTTTCATTTTCAAAAAATTCATTTTCATGAAATTTAAATGTGTACACTCCACAAATTCTTTAAGTATCTAACAGAATCATAGTAATTTTTACAATAATCATGATGTTATAATTTAAATGTACAACTACATGATAAATTCTATACATAATATCAATTTCCTTATGGCATGAATGAATTTAAAGTACCCAATTAGTAGAAAAAATATTAAATTTGAATGTTGTTACATGATTCATTACTGGATATGATAATTTACTTATTTCATCTAACATACTATAAAAGTATATATTGATTTATCTATAATGGGTTCATTTTCAATAGGAAAAATTATTTATTGTTATTTTACTCACCAAATGTGCATATATGAAATAAAAATATATTTACCTTAAAATAATTATAATATTTTTTCTGATTTTGATAGTGTCCCGCACACTGAAAAAAATTGACTAAAAATTCCTTTTCATTATTATAAAACATAAAAGTTGTTAAATTATTTATTATTATACAATATTTTATTTATATTTTAAATTTATATATGAAAATAGAATTAAATTACTAGAATTGGTAAACAAAAAATATTTAAACAATCAAATTTTTTTAATAGTATCGAGGACTATATATTTGATTTTTTATTATGATCGTTATAATATCTAAAATATAAATAAATTAAAATTAGTTTCTGAAATAAATAATAATAAAAAATAACTACAACACTTATAAAAAAAATTATTATATTACATCACAATATAGTAGAATATATATAAGAGATATATGTTTTTCTCCATATAAAAGTTATCATTCATGTTTGCAACCCAAAAAATAAAAACTTCATTAAAAACTATAAATAATTATATTTTTCTTCATTTTAAATTTCCTTATTACCAAACATTGAAATATTTTTTGAGGATTAATCATATAATAAATAATATGAGTATAAATTTAAAATTTAATCCTATTTGGTTTCCTGTGAAATTGACCCTCCAACTAATGCTTCTTTGCCTATCTTTTACATATATATTTTTACACATATATCAAATGGATACACCAATTTATATTTTACCAAACCTTTATAATATTCCCTATATGAAAAAATTATTAATAAATTTTTTATTGAATGAAATAAGGAGAGTAAACTCATAGTTTATATTGTATATAAAATTTTAACAAAATAAGAATACACCTTACTCAACATATCAATGTATTATGTTTCAACAACAACATATTGTAAAAACTAATTCTTTATCAACACATTAAAAATTTATTAATTCAAGAGGACTCTAAGAATAATAGATTATAATTTCTCAGTTATGACATAATAATTTTTACTTTTTAACGATGTAATATGACCAATTATAATAAAACAAGATAAATTATAATCATATCAATATCACGGTCTAAAATTCATAATTTCTTAATATAATAATAATTTTTTTCCTTTCAGATATTAATAATCTAATTTTTATTTCATTCAATTTTCTAACCTATAATTTTAATATAAGCCGAGTTGAGGAGGCCGTCATATTTGGGAATGATATAACAGTTAAATTATTTCAACATTATTTTTACCTAGAGTATCTAATATAATATATAATTTTATATTACAATATTTCCTCTCAATGTGTTTTATAACTATCATGGGATGGATTAACAAATTCTACTAATATGGGAAACTGAAAAAAAAAATTATTTATTCAATCATGATCTCCCCCAAAACCACTAATTCATTTATTAGTTTATTCTTGGTAAAAAATTAATAGATAAAAATTAAGGAAACATATTTCCACTTAAATTCCTTAGAGAAAAATTGGGCATCCATATCATTAGATTGTATCACTCATAAAATTATTTTTATTTCTCAAAAAGGATGATCAATAAGAAGAAATATCCTATGATAAAAATAAAGTTTTTCTTGAAATACAAAATTGTCAATGGTTTATTATAATATATAAAATCTATAAATGATTTAGGATAATTTTTACTCCATCCTAATAACATACCAAACTCTGTAAAGACACTGATTTTCCATAAAAAATCTACTCTAAGTGTAAAATGTTATTGGGAAACTACATAAAAATAATTATATAATCTCTTCAAGAGAATGTTAAGTCATCAATCAATAGTTTTAAACAATAATAAATAATTTTATTTAGTTTATAAATAATTAATAATGAAAAATAGTTATTTCATCTTTCAAACAAAAAAAAGGACAAAAAAATTATATAAAGAACTAAGTATATATTATTATGTTTTAGTAAAAAAGATCGACGCAACTGACTAAAGTGTTTCAAAAAATTACTATATCATGGATGATTTAATATAATATTTATAGAAATATTTTTCAATTCCATTTCAGGAATGAAGATATAGAGTAAGGTAGAAAATATTCGTTAATATTAGTCAAATTAAAAAATCTATAATTTTGTTTTACTAGAAAAAGTTTTGATTTCCCATGTTGAATAATTATGTACAAAAATTAAACTAATGTATGATAATTAGTTAAAGATACAAAATCACCATAATTTAAGATGTAATCATTTCTATGTGCTTGAATTTTCTAATAAATAAATTTAAATAACAAGCTCCCATTTTTTACCCACATAGGTAATTTAGTGTAGCATATTTCCCATATGAAGCAAAGAATTGCTAAAAGAATATTTGATTGAAATACCTATTAAAAATTATATATTCAAATTTAACATAAAGAAATATCACATCATTATTTTATAATAATATGATTTATCCTAGATTTATAGACTCAATTGTATATTTTAGTAATTTATGATAATTAAAGGGTTCTCATTGAGAATTTGAATCAAAATTCACAATTTAAGTTTCTTGAAATGTTGGTCCATTATCACCGTGAAAAAATTATGAAATTTTGGCAAAATGTAAATTAGAAAATTTTACTCTTTCATTGTATTATTAAATTATTTTGATGATAAAAACATAATATTATTAAATACAAAAAAATATTATATAATCTTTAAAAATATATAACATTTCAAACCACCTGAACTCACATTTTATACAATGAAATTTAATAATAACATATGAAATTGATAATTAACAATATAAATGAAATATAAAAAATCCTTCAAGATACTCAATAGATATTGGATTTATACTTGAGTAATTTTGACATTTTTATTGTCTTATCAACAAATATTTTTATAATAAAAACTATTTCCTATGTTCACAATCTATAATTTTTAAGAAAATATATATTAAAATAAATTATTGTTTATAAATTTCATAAATAAATGATAAATTTAAATAATTTCATTATTTTTGGTAGTTTGAAATAGTTATTTAATATTATTTGATGATTTTATTTTGATTCCTATTTAATTTTAATGGAACCTATTTGAGTCAGATTCCTCCGGTGAGTCCCCAATAAGTTAAAGTGACATCATAAATGGGAGCGATTGATGTGTCAGCTGATTCTTAATATGAGAATACTACTTCTCATGAGGGATATGTGCCATTTCAAGAATAAGGTATCCAGAATACATGGGCTTAAAATTTAATAGTTGAGTGTCTTTCTCCCTTGAGATATAAAAGTGGAATTGTAAAATGAAACATATCAGTTGTTTTTGAAAGATTTGATAAGGTTAGAAAATGATGTGATTTGGAACAATATCTTCAATAGTATGAGTAGATAGAACCCTAGATTCAGGGACCATATGGACAAGTGAATATTTATAATCAACTTGTAAAGAAAAATTTTTACATCACTCTTGTAGGTACACAAATGAGGGAGTTGAAAAAAAAATGGAAACTTTATAATATTATTGGAAAATTGGAATGAAGATGAGGATTATCCGTCATCAAAGACCTTCTACAAAAATACTAATGCTATGGGAAAGATGAAATATGATTATGGTTTTTTTCTATTATTATAAATAATTCAATTCTAAGGGGATATTGTTATCATTTTAAGACCATCATGGGAATTGGGTTGTAACCAATTCTGTATGGGAGGAAGTCATACGCTAGCTATTTCAACTCTTCGGAAGATGTGACAAATTGGAAGAGAGATAATGAAGATTCTAATGAACTAGATTATGATCTATGTTGTATTATTTTCTTGAATGACAAAATTTTATGTTATGTCTGACCCTATTCCTTTGACAGTGTTTTTTCTTATCATTTCATAATAAAAGGGACCTATCAACATTGTATCCATTCTAATGCAATATAATAATATTTTGTTATTATATTTCTTTTAAAATTATTTATCATTTCAAAAATGTATAATTTTTTTTATGAATTTTGATGTATATTTTATTTAATCTCGATTTTATAATTAATTATATTATTTATTATTTAAAAATTATTATTTTATTTCAATAAATTTTATTTTTTAAATAACTTCTAATAATTTATTATTTTTTTAATTTTCTAATAAATTATTTATTTTAATATTTATTTAGTTATTATTAATTATTTATAATGAATACAAATATGAGAGATATCTAATCCCTTATCTCTTGGCCCTAGGGTTCCAACTAAGTATTTTTATAGGGGTAGTTCCTTTATGGCCATTAGTGTTGACTACTTTATCCATATATATTCAGCCTTGTAGTTCCCTATGCAGGATTGACCACTGAGAGGGGGGTGAATTAGTGGTTTCTTTTTATGAATTCATTTTATTTAAAATAAAATCACTTAAACATATTAATTTTATGGATTAACCCAATATCATCAATCAATCTCAATATCTATGTAGTGGTAGTAATATAGAGATAATCTTATAATATTTACAATTTTTTGTATGAAGAAAAAATATTTGCCATGTTTGATCACCAACAAGGATTGTACACTATCAAACAAGTTATTATAATGTTTCATCTCCAACTAGAAGGCACTTATTTTTTCAACTCAAACTGAAAGACTTTTACCCAAGCTCTAAATGATATACTCTTTCTACAATTGTCTCTAACCAGAATACTTCAACTACTCCTGGAACCGACCAAATGATATCGCCTCAAATGATGTCTTGATCCATAGTATGATGATCTTCAATCTTTCTACATGAGACTATTGGACCTGACTTGATCACGTAAACATCAAGTACCTTCGAGATCCAATGATGTTTTTTTCGACTTTGATTAATGATTTTTGATAACTTGTAATGGCCAATTTCCTCAATGCAACAATGATTAGGGTATAATTCATTTTGCTTAAGTTTCTCCCACAATTAAATATGAAATAGAGGTGTATAAAATGTTATTCAGCATTTTTTGATTGTGAGAATGTGAAAAAACATGAATGTCTTGTTCTTGAATTATTAAATCTCTTCAATCAAGTACACACCCTATATGTATGTCATGGATTATGAATTATTTCAAGTATATAAATTAATCTTAAATGGATTTCATGGGTATCATGGGTTCAATGAATCCTTTTTCTTCTTTCATTTTTTACTATATCATACAAATCACATGATCAAACCAATGTTAGTTTATCTATAAAAATCACTTTAAAGACCACAATAAAGCTCAGGTGTTCTCCTATTTCCTTTTCTTAATGATATCTCGCAACCTTAATTCTTCCATTACAAAATTATTTAAGATTCATATTTACTGTTATCCCATAAGAATACTTACTCTTTGTATGTATTTTTCAAGATCACAAAGCTCTATACATAAAACTTTCTCATGAAAATATGAGTGTCCATGAGTTTCTGAATCATCTTCTTCTTCATGTGATGACATAGTTGGTGTACATAATTTCCTTTGTAAGACATTTTATTTCTCCACAGATGCATTGGTGTGAAAAGAGGTGTCACAACTATCAAATATTTCTCCTAAGACCATGTGTCTCTTGGGTTTCGTATTCACAAGATAATAGATAATTAAATGGTATCACCATCGTAGAACAACCATTTTATTACAGGTTAACATTCAACATCGATTGTGTGACCCATGATTTTAGGATCACATGAGATTTTCTTTCCATTACTCATGAAACTAGAGTATTTCTCATAATCAAATTTGTTTAAATTAAATCATATGTTCTCCTCTATTTTGATTATTTCTCTCGAGTTATTAGAAATTCAGCAACCAATCTTTATCCTCTTCCTTGGTTTATATAGATAGTTTAGCTCCAATTTTTAAGGTGTGGTGAGGGATTCATAAAACATACAAACATATTGGTGTATATTATAAATTCAAAGTATTTTTGTTTCTCTGTCCATCATTATAGTGGTAACACAAACCTTGTAAATTAATTACATGATCACTTTGTTGATCATGTGATGGTTTGATTGACATCTTTTGATGCCACGATGATTGTACATACTCCATTGTGTGACATCTCTAAAAGAATGGTGGAAATTAACCCAATAATATCATATAAATGTCGGGATATTATTGAGATCACAAGTTTTTATGTGATGGATTAAATGGTTTCTTCTCTAAATCGAATGATCAAATGATCATCACACAATGGATTCATGAATTGATTCTCATTCTGGTGAAAATGATTGGTTCTTACAATGGGATTCATGAGATTACTTCGTGGAAATAGTTTCATGAAAGGAAACTTTTTATTCTTTAATCAGTTCATTATACATGTCTCAATCTTTCTACATGTGAGTGTATTTAATTGGTTGTATCAATTTTCTGGTGAGAGGTTGTCATAGTTTTGACGGGAGAAACATCATCAATGGGTGGATGATTATGGGCACTAACACAAATATTCACCACATGGGGCATCCAATGGCAACATATTTCCAATCATGAGCTGCAAAGGATTTCAAGGTATGTCATAGATCAACTCATCTAATGGCCTGCATTTTTTATTACATTGAAATAAAATACGTATATTACCCACGTATGTTTCATCCCACGTCAAATTCTTCATTGCGATCCATAGTTGTTTATCAAAAGGCTAATGATTGTTATTCAATAAATCTTTCTATGGGGTTCGACACCCATTCCACCTTCACAAACCTAACATTGGGCTATAAGACTATGGAATATTGTCTAACATTATGCATGACTTCTTGCATTCACAATATAAAGCCTTATACATTGGAATTCCCACACATAGAGATCTTTTTTCTTCCTTCTTCCTACATGATTTTCTTGGATGGGCTCCCATGGTCAAGGTTGAACATTTTGGTCTCATAAGAGCCTTCATTGTAACATTATAAGGATATCCCTTTGGATGGCATATTTTTTTGAGAAAAGCCCTTTTATTAGAATAATTAGAATAATTTCTAGGTATAGGAATGTAACTCCAAAGATATATTTGATAATATACAAATCCATAGTCAGAATATTTTATTCTTTTTCTTGCAATGAAATAATTAATTACATTGTATTTCACTTGTTAATGTAATGTGAAAAATCCATATCACTTGACATTTAAAATTATTATCAGCAAAAATAATCATAATATTTAAAAGATGAAATATCCAATCTTGAAATTAAATTCCATTAGATGAATCCATAACAATTCTCTAGTAATCACCACATCTCCACAAATACATATTTTTCGTTGGAAAAAAATATATCTTGGCTCAAAAATCTCCCCCTTTTTATTTTTTTTGAGTATCAGTAGATATCATAAGTCAATATGTGGTTATAAATTTTCCCCAAATTTTTAAAAATCTATATGAAAATATTAAATGGTGTCTTCTCAAATCATATTCTTTTCAATAGAATGATCATATCCATTATGAATATTAGTCCATTAATACCTATGATATATGGATTATATCACATTGTTCTCATAAAAAAATATCTTTTAGTTAATCATCTCTAAGACTACATTGTCTTAAATCGTGTAGAAAACAAGATAGATATGAAAAATATTTTCAGTGCTATCAGTAAACAACCATGCATGTGAATTCATTCTATAAATATCTCAATTCTCATTCTTGTGGTTTTATGTAATAAGATTTATAAATGAAATAAACAATCCTACACACACGTCAAAAAATCATCAGAATGTTTAGGTGCAAATGAAAAATAACCACCTTTGTATGAAACTAAACACACACCCTTCATTAATAAGGAAAACAAATTAAGAAAATGGGACCAATGTGTGATTGGAATACATATACAATTAATTTTCAATTTCACCAAAGTTTTTAATTTCATTATCAAGGTTGCAACCCCTTATGGGATAAACTATTTTCATCCATTTCATGAAAGACAACATAATCCATGAAGTTAAATCTCATCACGTTGTCTACAAGTGATTTCCTCGAGCATATTGTTCAATTCACTACATTGTTGGATCAAAACACATAATTTAATTGGGAATATAGAGTAATATATTGGTTTAATAGAAGTTTAATTTAGACCGAGTTATTATTCTCAATCTAGAACATTCTTTTATAGTAATATCAACATGTAAATATTTAATTGGATCTTTTCTTATGTATTTAGCCTCATTAGTTTACTATATTCTTTCTTCCCATGAACTTCATATCTTTGTTGAATTACTATTTCAATCTCGATTTTATGGATCTTTAATTTTCCAGTTTAGGATAAATTATCCTGAACATACATCTAATTTTCAATGACCACTAGCTTTCCATTAGATTTATAATTTTTCTCTTCTTCCTCTAATTTTTTATCCATTTTCAAATGATTTGGTAAAAAACTAAATTTTTTATGTTTACATTCTCAGTTTTCTAAAAATATCTACATTACTATTAATTGGTTTTATTTTGTAACATATTACATTTCACAACCTAGGGATCATATCCATCAATATTTTTCATTCATACCTCATCCTTATGACCTTTTAAACTGCATCCACCAAAATCCTCTTCAAAAATATGAAATTTGTTTTTTAGACAGTTGAGGTGCAGATCTGTTCACATGATTCGTTATTTAAATATTTTTTCCTCTTATTCTTAATGAAACTCAAAATTCATTCTTACCTTATTCTTATTAATGGATTATAGAACCATAATTAGTGTGCTTTGTGATAATTCAAACAACAACACGAACAAAGCACTTGAAACTCTACTTTCTAATATTTTTTCTAAATGAATCTTCATCTTCATTTTCGATATCTTTGTTGGAGGGTTTTAGAATTCTTGGGAAATTTTTATCTTCACTAGATGTGGGAGATTCCCTCTCATTTTTCATGGACCTCATATCCTCTATCTTGTAATTCACACCTTCGCTGTTAAAAGTAACATATGCTAAATAATTTTTAAGTGCATGACTACCTTTATTCTCTCTATATTGACAATTTTCTCCCTTGATCACAATAGATGTATTGAATTCTTATCTATCCACATTCAACTCATTTCAAATGATGACACATATCTATTATATATGAAGGAATTATTTTTATCTAGTATCCAAATTCCCTTTAAAATCACATAACATATTATATTTTTCTGGAATTTTTAATGTATTCATCTTTATTATAACAAAAAATATACTTCATTCAGAACCATTTCCTTATTTTATTCATCAAAAAGAAATATTTATTCTATATTATTTTCATCACATAATTTAATTTTTCATTCTTATTCTTCTTTATTTTATTTTGGATATATTCTATTTGTTCAATGTAGAATTATAATTATTCTTTCAGCTTCCACCCAATTTATGTTCTTTCATCTTAATTGTCTCTACTACATGATGATTCATTTATACTCTTCTCTTGGGAAAAGTAAATAACTTTAATATTTAAATAAATTTTTTTGGATTAATCATTCTTAATATTTCTCATAAGATTTATCTTCTTGCGATATTAGTATTTCTTATTATTATTATCGCATTTATTTTTACAAGGTCCTTTATCATCTGATTCTGATTCTTCAACATTATTTTTTGGAGACATACTTAAAAAATTACCATTTCTACCACAGTGGAATAATTTAGGTGATTATTTATTCTTTATCTTATATTTACCTTCTTGAACCATATTTATTTACGGGAAAAATGTGATTGATGTCATCAGAATCCTCATCAATATCTAATTATTTAGATTCATTTGCCTGTTCATCTCTATCTTTTCCCTTTCTCATGGATTCGAGGGAATTTATATTTTATATTTATTAATAAAATATATAATTTACTTCTTTTTATAAGTTATGATAATGCAGTGAAGCCCATCTAGGGATAAATCATCTCATTCATCTAGGTATGAGATCATTAAATTAAAATGGTATGGAGAATTCATCCCCAGTTTTTTGAAATTGATAGAGCCATCCAACATCTCACCAAATACCCAATTTTTTTATTATTTAATTTACAATGTTGAGACAATCATAAATAAATTATAAAACATTCATTTTAATTTCCTAAAACATACTCCTCCAAAATTTTATTTAGTCTTTTAGAAGATGGTCATTCCCTTCATTGCTACTTATGAGTTTTTACTAGATCGACTTATCTATCTAGATACACAATACCTTGGTGAAGACTTATTATAATAGAGACATCAATATGTATTTTTTATCCTTTCTATCTAGATCCATATTTCCCTTATCTACTTGTGCCATGAAATATTCATAAGCAATGTGTGGGAAACCAAGTATTGCAGCAAGTCCCACATCTATCCTGAGTGATAAGAGATAGGGTAGAGTCCTATTCTTATTGTATTGATAATTTATCCTACTAAATACTAGAACAACTCAGTTGTTGATATAATTAATATTCCAAATCTATCATAATACATCATGAATATTTAGAGAGATCCTAAATCTCAAATACAACTGATAGTTTCCATGGCCGGAATGACCATTGTGATTGGTGGGGTGAATCAGTGGTTTCTTTTTATTAATTCATTTTACTTCAAATTCACCCCTCTCAGAGTTTTGAAGGTTATCAATCTACTTATTATTATCATTCAATATCACTTCATGTAAAGTGGTAGTAATCAAATAGATCATGAAAAATTATTTATAAGGATCATAAAAAATGCCTAATTCATTCCATTTTCCCCTAACATGGATTCCACACTATCAAAAAAGTAATTAAAATGATATGGATCCAACTGAAAGGCTATTATTTCTTATATAACCATCTAAAAGAATTCTTCTCTAGCTCCAACTAAGAGATTCCATTTACTACTAGCTCTAACCAGAAGTCTTCAACTGATCCCAATATTAATTGGATTACACCACCTCTAATGAAGGATTTATCCACATTACAAATGATATTCATTATTCCTCCATGATATATTAGTATTTGAATTACTTATGTACTCTTCAAGTATCTTAAATAGCCACTAATGTTGTCTTTCATCATTTATCAATGATTTTTGACCTCCTTGAATGATCATTTTCATTAGTTCAATAATGATTGGTTAACTACTTATTATGTTTGAAGTACCAGCCTCAATTAAATGTTTTCAAGAGGTCCATAAAATGTTCTTAAATATTTTAAGCACGGTAGAACTTAAGAAAACTCAAACTACTTCTTCTTTAATTTTCCACTCACCTCAATCAAGTACACTTTATGCATGGATTTCAAGTAATCTAAATTGTTTCCAACATCTCAATAACAATTTCAAGGATTTCATAGGTTGGATGGGTTACATTAAACGTTTTTTTTGTCATATAATATTCATTGTATCATGGGAAGTGTTGATCTATCCATGGTTATGCAATCTATTGAATACGTTCACAAGAACCTGGTGCAACTGATTTTCATAATCATATAAGATTCATGTGAGCTATTCTAATATAATATACTTTTTCTATATGTATATTTTTAATGATCATAATTCTATGCACATATAAAATTATCTTGACAATATGAATGTACAAAATTCTCTTTTTCAAATTATTCTTTATGTAATGAAAAAGGTGGTGTCCAAAGTTTCCTTCATGATATAGGATTTTTATTAGAATATTCCATCACATGAACGGGTTTTTCTGAAGATATCTCATACTTTTTTTTCAAGACATGGTTTCTCATAGGTTTCTTCATTGCATACCAATATATATAACCATGAGATCACTTTTATAGAATAATGGTTTGTCCATGGGTTCTCTTTCACCTTCCTTATCATGATCTACATTTGTAGGATTACACAATATGGTGTGGATAATACTTATCAAACCAAATTAGTTCAGAGAATCACCTTCATTTGATTTAATGAATTTCCTCACCTCTATTTCAACAGTTCCCCCATATTTTTCATAAAAAACGAAATAGAACAATAAAATATTCCTCTATTTATATAGTCGGTGTAGCTTCGAGTTTTAATTCATGCTAATGATTTCATAAAAATTCTGAATATATCATTGTATCTCATAAATTCCATGGATTTTGGTTTCCCAAACCAGGACTGGATTGTTCATGCAATCCTTGTGAATGCTTCACATGATCACTTCTTTAATAATGTGATAGCTCAATGGGCTTCTAGTGTTTCCATGGAAAATATCTATACTACTTCACATGATGTCTCTTTCACGAAAATTTTTCATTGAATCGGTAGTCTCATATAAAGGATTGGATATTCTTGTGGCCATAAGACCTCATTCGATGGATTCAATGGTTTTATTCACTCGTTCACATGATAAAAATAATATTGCGTTATTTATTCATGCACTGATACATCTTCTTGGGACATCCACTATTTATTATGAAAGGATTTATGCGATCAATTATCATAAATATTTCCCAAGAAATATAAATTATCATTCTTTATTTAGTTCATTCAATAGGTCTTAAGCCTTTGAAACGTAGAGTGGAGTTGATCAGTTGTATAAATCTAATGGTGGTCGAATGTCTAAATTTATATGGAAAAAACATCATTGAGTTGTGGATTATTATGGGTCTTAACTCAAATATTTTCATCATGGTATATTGGCTAGCTTCATATTTTGAATCATGTGATTCATGATATTTGAATGGATGATATAGATCAACTCATCTGATAACCCATGTTATTACTGACATTTAAATAATGTGGGAATAGTACCCATGTTCCATGCATCCCACATTGAATTATTCACCAGGATGTTTTCTTTATTATCTATCAAATTGTGACTATGGTTTTTTCGATCCAACAATAAGGATTGGTAGTCCATTCACCATCGAACACCAACCCCCTTCCTAGGGTCATATGTCGTTCGTTCCCACATAATGTGCACTTGCTTTCACACAAACTTTGGAGCTTAATACACAGTACCACCCACACATAGTAGGATCTATGCATCCTACCTCCCATGATCTTGTCTTGGATGGAACCCATGGGTGTGGTTTACACCTTAAGAACATAAAAGTTATTTTTTTAGTATGGATAAGCATTACCCTTTATTGGTCCTATTGTTTTTAAATAATTTCCTTTATAAAAATATATATGAAAATATATATGTGTAAAAATGTAATTTCAAATGCATCCTTAGACAATATTTTAATAAATACTCATCATATTTTATTCATAATTTCATTATATAAATAATTATTTACATGGTATTTCACATGTTTAATCAATTTAAAGACTATGTATCACATGAATTTGACAAATAAGATCAACAAAAACAATCTCACAATTACAATGATAATTTTGGAATCCAAAAATCCAATTCCATAAGATAAATCCATGAAGATTCTCTAGGAATCACCATTTCACCCACAAACACATATTGACTTATCTACAAAATATGAAATGTATGATCAATAGTACCAACTAAATTTGTACATGATAATGACATTCTAAGTTTAATTTTCCCATTAGTCTATGGGTTTCTATGATTTATTCAATCAGTGAAAATTTAAATCCTAATACATCATGATTTTTTTTTATGATTAAGTGGTATTCATATTATGTTATTCCATTATCATCTTCATCACTAGTTTCGTGTGTCTTTCTTCTCAATACATAATCAAATATTTATATTTTCTGAATGATCTATGCACAAAGTGTTGGTTTTATCTTGACTAGTTTTCTTAGATTATATCCCACAATCAAACTTTCTCTATATATCATCATCACATCTATTTCTAGTGTTGTCTCTCAGAATGAATAGTTGGGTATCTTAATCAGTGATAGATTTAAATATTATTCCATTTCCCTAAGTTGTGTATGTTATTAGAATATATTATTTTTCCAATGAGTCTTTGGATTTTGTGTTATAAGTTTTCATGCTGGTTCCCTATAACAAATTAAATATTTAATTTTTATTAACAAAACATTAAAAAATATAGTGTCAAATAATTATTTTTTCCTCATTATATTGAGATTTATGTTCCCTAAGGTCCGTGTTCATCAAAATATTTGTGTTAGATGTATTTTTCATCAATAAAAAATTCAATTATTCAATGATAATTCAAAATGACACATTAGTGATAAAGGAATAATCCACCCAATAAAAACATAATGACACAAAAAATATAGTCTATTAGTATACAATAATAAAGTTGTATTGTTCTAAAATGGAAAATGAAGAGTACATACTTAGTAGTAATTTCTTAACTAACATGATAGTTGAGCTATTCAGAATTTGAAAGACATATTCTAAAGTTGATTAAATAATATCTATAACATTTTACAATGATTGTAGAATTTGAGGGTGAATTTGGATGCTGAAATTGGTGATTAAATACATTTAAATTTGAGAACAAAAAGTAGTTAAATGTGGTTTATTGTTTTTTAAAGAACTAACTGAAGATAAAGAGAATCTATTTGTGTGAAAACTATCTAGAATAATGATATATTCAGTGAATAAAATAAATTTGATGATGGTTTAATTGATTTATTTTTAATCATTAATTAAATTGAAATTAATGTTATTGAAAAAATAGTATTTCGTATTTAATATAATAGAAAAAATTTGGAAAAAAATCTTAATTGGTATTAATATATTCTATTAATTCACTAAAATATTAGAATACAATTTTAGGTGATTTTAAGAGTTTATGAATGATTAGAGTTTATTTTAAGAAGATATTAATTAATTTAATGATTTTTTTATTTTATAGTTTAAGTTGAAAAATAGATAGGTTTTGAATTTTTTGAATTTTACACCCATTTCAAGAAATTATTTATAAATAATACTTCATAGTACATTATATAAATTTATAAAACTTTTAATGTTTAGAGATGTAAATATGGGGAATACCCTAAATATTTGGTGCTTTATATGACACTTGAATAACATCAGAAGACTTCCTATGAAACTTTTTAAGTATTAAAGTAAAATTGTTATACTTTTAGATGAGATTTTAAGGTTTTGTATAAAAATTATAATACATCCATGGATTAATATAATAAATTTTAGTTTTCCAAATTTGATAAATGAAGTAATTTACTGGGAATTTTTATGACTTATAAAGTCAGTATAAATATTACTATTGAATGAAAATGAAAAATGAATGGAAATATTTTATTTAATATAAAATGGGATACATTTTTTTATAGTCCTTCATATGATATAGGATAAGAAGAATTTATATGATTTAAAATAGTAACATTATGTAGAAGAAGAAAAACTCAATGATTGTTTATCTAGCTGTAATTGTAAAAAAAATTAAAAAAATCAACACAATGTGTGTTATCAAGAATGGATTATTCGTAAATGAGATATTAAAGATCAATATGAGAGTAATTTCATGGAAATTTAAATATCCCATAAATAAATAAATGTTACATTATATAAAATTGATAAATGAAAACGTAATAATTTTTATTCTATGACTTAATGTATTAAATAAAACAATGTGAAATATGATTCAACTAAGGATTGTGAAATAGAAAACTAAGATCTAGTGAATGATTCAAAATCATGAGGAATATATTTTATGAAATATTCCATGAGATAGTTTCCTAGAGAATAGACAACCCATAATATAACTATATTTACTATGTCATTTCTTGTTGAAATGTAAAATGTTTTATTCAAAAAAATTATAGAGTTATTTTTAGAATATGCTTCTAGAAATTGCGTTGGGATCAAGTTGGAGATTATATAGTTGGAATAAAATAGAAAGAAAGAATTAAAAATAATTTCAATAAAACCTATAGAGAAAAATGGTTATGGTAAAAATAATAAACAAGATCATAGGGATAAAACCAAATGGGAATAACTAAGATATTAAAAGTAGATAAATGGATCACACATATGTAATTAAATTGGTAAAAAGGAAACGATAATCAGAATATTTATTTCGTATAAAATTTATATATAGAAAAAATTTAAAATATATTGAGATGAACAATATTATAAAAATATCTAGAAGAAGAAAGAGTGAGGGATACTAAATTGTGAACCTCACAAGATATCTTCTGATACCATCACAAGGAATTTAATTGAAATAAATACTGATTAAAAGGAGAATAACACTTCACATATAAATGATGGGGGAAAATAACATGGTATAAATACAATATCCTATAACATCAGGTGTTATATAAATCCAATAAAGATGAAGAAGAAGAATAACAGATAAAGGGTGATGGGCATAGAGTTCCTTTGGTCATTTTTTATCTATTGAATACAATAAAAAAGGGTGAGTGAAAGGATTTTATATATTATTTAAGAGATCTATTAACTATTCTGTCTATATAGTCTAATTTTCATTTTAATATTCTTTAATATCAAAAATTTGTTGAAGACAGTATATTTTGGAAGGAGATATGTTTATGATCATTCAATGATATCGTCATTTAAGCGAAGATATAAAATAATATATTATAATAAGTTTTAGATTAAATTGAAATGATCAATGTTCTTTAGGATGTTGGAAAAGAAATTTACTATTGGATATTGTTCTTATTTACTGATATAATATGGGGAATCCTCACATGAATAATATAGTGAGATAGAAAGGGTCCAAGATAATACATAGCCACATCCACATATAATTGATGAAAATAATACTATTTAAAAATCAATGAATCGAATGATACCTATGATAGAATTAAAAGGGTTTCTCGAGATGGGTCTAAATTTGTAAAATCATAGTGGAATGCAATTTCTCTATAATCCAAATTTCATTATATGTGGTTATTGAGTAAATAGAAATTGATCAATTTATTTTCTTAACCATAAAAATATGTTAAAATTGGAAGTGGGTAAATTTATTATAAGTGTTAAATGAAATTTATTAAAGTAATATAAATATTTTATTCTCCGCCATATGATATTTCTACATATTCCTAATGGAATTTCAAATATTATATAGTTCTTGCTGTATTTTTTCCATAGAAATGTTTTAGAAATTCCCTTTTATAATTAGAACATATAAATTCTATTAATATGTTCATAATCATATATCCTATGGCCGAGATAACATCTATATTATTGGATATAACTGATGTTTCACTTGTAGGTTTTGAGGGATCATATGAAATTGAGATTTATATACAGGATCTTCAAACATCATATTTTGTATGAAGGAATTATATGAGGTTAAATCCAAAAATATGAATTCTATATGTTTTAGGTTTCAATGTTTATTCCTATATATGAATGTATGAATTGGTCTTTAGATATGAGACTATTATTTTTTGTATCATGATTTAAATACCTTGATATTTGGATGAAAATTGTAATGACTTGTACTCATCATGAGGTATCATACATTAGATGTGACATATGTGATATGAAATTAATTAAATAAATCATGAAATGAATTTTCATTTATGATTTAATAGAAGAAGATATATTTGTCCCATGTATTGAAATAAAGTTACCTACTTATATCCACAACAATATAAGTTTATCGGAAATTTTATTTTGGAATGTCAAAAAAATGATAAATTATACATATAGGGTGATGACAGTAGTATCCCTCCCCCATGATGTGATGTTAGTAGAAAATGGTATTATATTTCATAGATGTGTTCATTGGAAATATTTTTTTTTGTGGTAGAATCATCATCGCTTATGAGTGCCTGTACACATTTCTAGACGTTGATCTTATACGTTACATATGTTAACAAAATGTAACTAAGAAATAGTCCTTGAGGGCCACCCACAAAATGTATCCAAAATATCATTAAAATAAATTGAAATTAATATTACAAATAAATATTATAATTACCTTATGGAATAATTATTATTATAGTATTGGTGATCACGTTAATTAAATTACTAGACATTCCTATTTAGAATATGTGATTTGAATTTCATCACATATATATTATTTTCTAGATAATAAGTAAATAATTATATATTAATTATTTTACTAAATAGATTAATATTAATATTTATTTAGTTACATGAATATTAAAATAATAAACAATTATCAAGTATAATGAATATGATTTATATTTATATATCAAATGAATAATAATTAGTTTCTAAATAATAATTTTTATTATTTTGGGTTAGATAAATTTCATGGAGGATTGATTAGTTGAGTTTGGGTTCCAATGAAAATGTTGTATTTTATATTATTTTATTTAAATAAATTAAATATTTACTTATTTAAAAAAAAAATTAAATAGATCCATGTCACACAGTATAATAAAAATATTAATATTATTACTAGATAATGTGAATTACATGGAATGAATATTTGATATATTTATATTTTCTAATTACCAATGGTTAACCCTAAGTATAAATTCAATCATATGTCATTTTCAATTAGGATAGTTATTTTTCATAACATAAAATATCTCAATAACTATCTCAAGCTTTAGAGAGAAAATCCATATCCCTTTTTTACAAGAACATTTAGAGAATAGGTGAAACCCTTATTGAGATCAATGTCAAAAGACATGATTCTCTATGTTAAAATACTATAGTACATAGAATACCAGGAATGTTATTTTAGTAATTCCTAGAGCATATGTTGATACAACTATAGGATTCTTTAGTTTCTATGTCCACTACAATAATGATACAACAATAGAAAAATTGGAAATTTAGAAACATAAATCCTGGTTTCATGTTATTGTTTAGCAGAAGTAATTATCAATTATATATGAAAGATACCCTATAGAAGATTTAGAGGGTGTATTTTTCACATTCTATATCTTTATCTATTAAAATAGATGAAATCATAAATTCCACTACCTACTAACCACAAATTATATTATTTTAAACCTTTAAGGTGTATGATAGAAGTGAAATTTTGGTTTATATATATATATATATATATAATTTTATAGGTCAATTTAAATAATTTTTTGCAATATTTACATTTCTGTAATTTAATTCTTAACCCAATGGTTGAGATAATACGTTCATATGAGTTTGAATGGATAATAATATTTCAAAACATTATTGACACTCAAAGATACCATCTATAGTTTTAAAGGTCTTTATATGAATGATATAGATTCACTATGTGCAATGGTAAATTACAGGCCATTTACCCAAAATTAAGCCTAGAGGGAGAGAGACATTGAAATTTTGGAATGTCGTGGGGATCAGTACATGTCATCATTGCATGATGTATATTTCCTAACTACTCATCACTTGGATTAGTAAGTATTAAATATTTTTTTGTGTGGTACATGCATATAAATCCACATGGTTTTGAGAAAATTTTAATCATAGAAAGATGTATGGTCAACTATGTGACATCAGTTCATATTACATATTGACTACTAGAAAGTATATGGGGAAAGGAATGTATTTCATGTTTTGAAACTATAAATAGATGAAATATAACATGTTACAACCTATGCATGGTACACTTTAAGACATTAGGCATGTCATGTTGTTAAACATGCAGGATTATTTAAGCTATACATGAACTTCACAGCACGATGTCAGTCGTATATATAATGAGATAGGTTTCAATATATAGAAAGTAAAAATTATGTTATTTTTAGCCTTATTCATTTTTCTAAACACATATTAATTACTCCTTGTGTGAATTTTATAACTACGTGACTTTAAATAGTTAACCTACACACCACATTCTTCAAATAAATTCCCAAATTTACATGCCATTTATATTTATGTCATTCCATGTTGTTATACCTTCCACGTAGTCTAATTGTCTTGACACATATAACTAACGAAATTTTATATTATGTGATTATGTGTGAGAATATACACTATGAAAGTAAAAAAGTAATGATATGTCACCTCCAGGAATGGAATGTATATAATTTGTGCCACATGAAATGTGAAGTGAAAACATACACCATGTAAGAATTAAATTAAAGGAATGGATTTAATTTGATGAATATTGTGCATTCTATATCACCTATAGTGTACAAACCATGTATATATTGATTCCTGATAATAGAATTAATCTTACTAAAAATTTAAACACCATGTAATCACATTAGTACATACCATATATGTAATTATTTTGAATTATAGTCAATTGTTTTCAAAAATTGTTTTAAAAAATACATAATGTAAATCTATTTATATCTCCTTGAATGTTTCAATAAAATATTAGGGAAAATTAAATAAAAAATTGATTGATCAATTCATTTTTTCAATAAAATAGAATTTATTTAAAATAAATTTAATTGATTATTATAATGTATAAGTGTATATTCATTACATATTGTGATTGAACATTAGATTTATTGAATTATTATAGTATTGAGTGTATTATTTTTAATTATTTATTACATGATATTATGTGATAACTAATCATTCATCTAAATATAGTGATCTTATTATCATCCCTCCAATTGAGAGGAAATGGTTAAATAACTTATACGAGGTGAATCCACCAATGTATGTGATGATTAAGTAATTAACCAAGTGTTAGGGTCAGTATCCTTGATAAACCAACAAGTATTTAAAATATCATAATCATATTACATATTTATTTCATTTCATAGAACATTAATATTTATTTATATCTGTGATGTGAGGTATTTTTGGATGATTAAAGATAGTCACAAAAGGTAAATAAATTCTCAACCATGAGGAGTTGAAATAAAATAATATAATTAATTTTTTTAAATATTATTTAATTATATAAATACACTATCATATTAACTCACATGTGAAGAAAAAAATATTAATGTATAGGTTAAAAATACCTTCATCGAAATATGAAGTCAGTAAATGCATTCAAATATATGAGTTAGAAAGTAATCATAGATCAATGTTTTGGTCTAACCCTGATTATGATATTATCATTTATCATGAAGTATTATTTAAATCCTTGGGTTGAGTTAAAAAAGTTATCATGAATATTGGTTTCCAAAGTAAGACTTTGTGTAATAGTGTGGTTGGAGTAAAAGAAATATGATTGTAGAATTTTATGAGTGGGTAGTCCACTCGATAGATATAGGAGTTTTAAATTAATGTTGTTGGAAGGTAAGAATATCCAAAATGAAATTGAATACATTTGAGAGACATATTCCTAGGTTAATAGAAGTAAAAATGGATCTTATCCACTAGAATAATTTTGTAAACTAATATTCAAAATCCTAGTACGTGGACTACTATAATTTGATAAAATATTATGAGGCTGATAAAATTATTTTTTAGGTCATCAGTAGTAATATAGTTAAATTAACAAAATATTTTATTTTATTTTTTATTTTCAATTGAAATCCTTTAGACCATATCATAATCCTTCTAATCAATCCATATATAATATTATCTATTCCTGGTGATCAATTCCTTGAATGCTACGGGAGCTTACACAATGTACTATTGGATGATTTAGAATTTATATAACATAGTCTCTATTTCCACTAATGAGGTATGTGAGAAGCAGAAAAATGTATACTATAAACACATGGAAGATGCATTACATTTCTCATATCTCATGTTCTCCCATGACATATGAGCTCCAAAATCCAATAGAAAACATTGTTGTATATGCATTGTTATCTCATAATTTTGACCTATACTCAGATAAAGAAATATAAGTGAGGTATGAAATATCAAAGGAACTATTTACATGAATTTTAGGAGGACTTACATCTATAAATCATGTGGTTATGGTGATTGATTATATTTACTATGTATAAATGTCATCATCCCCTCCCACCAAAAATTCCCCTCTTGAGCTGGCAATGGTGAAAGGGAGATAATGACCCCCGAGTCCCGCCTCCAGAAGGCCCCGGGTTGGTGATTAGCACCAAGGGTATGAGTTTTCACAAATATGGGAGGCATTACCCTTTTATTATTTTAAGATCAGGAAATAGGAAAAGTCAACCACCAAAAAGGAAAAGAACAAGTGTATAAAAATTAACCCAAACCAAGCCCACAAGCATGTTTAAACAATTTTATAACAAGGTTCAAGTACAAGAAAGCTCAAAGTACAATACCAAAAGAAAACAAGAGTACAGAAACTGCAACAACTCCAACTGTCCGACTAGTAGGGTCCCGCATGGCCCTGTTAGTCCTCCTGGAAACCTGAAAGTAAACGTAGTGTGAGCATAAAAGTATACTCAGCAGGGAAACCTAAATCTCTCGTGCACAAGTGGGGAGACATCCTAATGTCCCGTGAGAAAAACAGAAGATACCTATCAGGGAATTCTATCCATCCAACCTCACCAGCCAAACTCACCAAAAACACAATCACAACAGGTAGTGGTATAAGAAACAAGAGTATTGGGTACCCCTCACCATTTCACAGTAGTTAGATGCTCTTCCTAACGGCGAACATCTTGACACTGCCACACACACCCCGCCCGCACACACTTGGGCCTCACAAACCACACCCCCCCCCCCCCGCACACACCTGGGCCTCATCCCGAAGATTCTTGGGAAACAGTAGAACTTTTATGAAGAGTCTTGGGCTAAAACCACCCCAATCGAAACCTACTTGAAGAGTCTTAGGTGTAAGGTCTCCTCGAGCCATCACAGCCTAGGGGATAAGGAGCAGGAAGGAGCTAGTAACTAAGGGAAAACACCCTCTCCCATGAGATGGGAGTGTTCGGCACTAAGTGCTCAACATGGGTGGGGTGCGATAAAACACAAAAGATACAGATATATATATGTATACCAAACACACAACCCAACCTATGGCTTCTAAACAGGGAAACTGAGCACGTGCCTTGGCACTGCTACTACGAAGCATGCATACAACAAACAACCCCAACCCCATTTAGGTTTCCACGTTTTAGCAGAATTAGTTTATTTAGTTCCTTAACTACTGGGAAACTATCCACAACCAACGACATTGATCGTTCGTAAAACATATCCCTACCATCCACAAATCAAGTTAGGAAAACACAAGCAACACAACTAAGTGCTTCTTATCAACCAACCAACCCATTGATTATTAATCTCATTCCATTACCATGACCCACCATTCATTAAATCTTCTACTTTTTATTTATTATTCACAACCCATAGCCCATTCACGTTCAAACCCATCCTTGCAGCCCTGCTGCCAAACACCATAACCACAACCACACCATACATCATCATCCCTTGATACAATTTATCGCAGCCCCATTGCTCGTCACCCACATAACATTCACACCATCCCACAACCATGCCAACCGTATCCCCGCTACTCACCCGATCCACAACAACCCACAAAACACCCCCATCACATTCCACATTACCAAGCCAACACCCACATGTTCATTATTCCATTTTTGTTTAACCGGGGTGATCAGACAAGGGTTCTAGATTTTAAACAGCCAACTTTACGTGATTAACCAAATTCCACATTCTACAAGGTTCCATCCACAAAAATGGTCTAAAAAGATAAGGAAACATTTAATTTCGCATGAAAAGGCCCCCAACGACCGTTATTTTCAGTAGGCATAAACATATTCATTTCACAACATAACAATAGGATAAACAAAGATAAATGTCACAACTTCCCCATCCCCGTTCTTTAACCAGTTATTATCTTTATTGAAAGGTTCAACTGTTTCTCATGAAAACAAGAGGATATCCACCCCACATGATGCACAATTTAGAGAGACGAAGGTAATATCCTTACCTCAACAGGTTCTGATCGCAACGCTCCCCCGGATCAACTTTACAATACGTCAGTCGGCGTCTGTCATATCCGTCGAGTCCCGGAAAAAACTCCTCAGGTGGATGTTAGAAAGTAAAGGCTGAAGGAAATACAACGGATCCAAGCATAGAAGTTCCTCCTCGTCGTTATGATCCTGTGGCCGCTAACGGATCCTAAATCGGAGCTCGGACGAAGATGTTATGGAAGAAAGAACCTTTGAGTCTCTTGGGAGAACTCTGCTCAGAGGAAAGGGGAGGAGAGGGGTGAGTTGAAAAGGAGGAGGGGACCCCTCCTTTTATAGGTGAGAAAAGAAAAAGTGAACGGCATGTACTTTATGGTACATGGTGTGTACTCGGTTATTTTACATGGTCTCCACGCGACTTCCAACACGGCTCCACGGCCGTTGACTGGTCAACACACTGTTTGAGGGTAATGCATACGTGGGGAAGGACTACACGGCCTGTAGTTTGGGCATACGGTGTGTACCCATTTTTTTCACACGGAAAGGACACGGCTCCAACACGGCACACATTCGTTGACTGGTAATGCGTATGCGGGGAAGGACTACATGGCATGTAGTACTGGACATAGGGCATGTACCCACTTATTTCACACAGCAAATACACGGCTCCAACACGGGGTATACCCGACAAGGGGGTACATGGCGTGTACTCAAACTACACAGCGTGTAGTTTCAAAATTCAGGAAGGTGTGGGAAAAGTTCATTTAACCCTGTAGAACACTTTGTGGCCTTCTTTTTGACAAAGGAATGGGCTGGAGAGGTTGGGGCCATTACATCAGATACCTCTTAAAACATTCTCATCTCCAAGAATTCAAAAACCAACCCAGAGGAACCCAAAAAGATACCTCTTAGGGTCCTCGTTATAACAGGAACCCAACCAACAAACCTAATCATATGTGTTAGGAATTCCTTCTCCTATGTTGAGATATTATCTGCTTTAGGCGGCACTGACTCTCCTGCATGGTTTTAATCGTATCCTCATTAATGCGTCTCGATTAAGAATTGGGTCTTCCCACTTTCATACATTAGGATTTTTCAACTCGCACTACCCCCAACACCACACAACCAACACACTGCCCGAACACGTGGTTTTGGGAAATGCCTTCTCTTATGTTGAGATATTATCCACTTTAGGAGGCACTGACTCGCCCGCACGGTTTCAATCACATCTGCATTAATGTTTCTCGATTAAGGGTCAGGTTTTTCCCTTTCCCCACACATCCGGGCATGTTACACATTACCAGGGAACAAGGAAACAAAAGGCCTCACAACCGACAAGCCAAGCATTCCATATATCAAAGGTATAGAGTATAACATCAACACAAATATCAGAAGAACAAGGGAAAACACAAGTCAAAACAACTCCGGGTACTGAGCGTGCATCTGGGTCTCCTGCTCCCAAGTGCTCTCCTCGAGGCCGCCATGCCTCCACAACACACGAACCAACGTAATGGTTTGTCCACAGAGCACCTTCTCTTTACAGTCCTCGATTCTGACTGGTCGTTCCTCGAAGGTTTCGTCGTCTCCCAAATCTAACTCTCCCCAGTCGATAACGTGAGATTCGTTGTGTAAGTACCAATGAAGCTAGGAGACGTGGAAGACGTCATGAACCTTCTCCAACTGAGGTGGCAAGGCCAGCTGATATGCCACCTCACCGACTCGCCTCAGCACCTCAAAAGGTCCGATGAACCTAGGTGAGAGCTTTCTACCTTTCCCAACCCTTCTCTGCCCCCATCGAGGGGAAACCTTCAAGAACACATGATCTCCCACCTCGAACTCCAAGGTCCTCCTACGACGATCAGCATAAGACTTCTGTCAGTCTTGAGTCGCTTTTATCCTCTCACGTACAAGCTGGACTTTCTCCGTGGTGCTATTCACTACCTATGGCCCAAGAGCACCAGTCTCACCAACCTCTGCCCAGCAAATGGGTGAACGACATGGCCTTACATTCAAATCCTCAAACGGTGACATGCCAATACTATAGTGGAAGTTGTTGTTGTAAGAAAACTCTACTAAAGACAAGTTTTGTACCCATGATCCTCCGAAATTGAGAACGCATGCTCGCAGCATGTCCTCCAAAATCTAGATAGTCCGCTCTGTCTACCCATCGGTATGGGGGTGGAAAGTAGTGTTAAGGCTTAGCTGGGTTCCAAAAGCATGTTGTAACCCCCTACAGATTCATGAGGTAAACCGAGTATCCCGATATGAGATGATGGTCCTTGTAACTCCATGAAAACGCACCACCTCGTCTACGTACCTCTGTGCTAAGGTACTCACCGGGCCCGACTCCTTAATTTCTAAGAAGTGGGATGATTTCATCAGTCGATCCACCACTACCCAGATAGCATCATAACCACCCTGAGCTCTGGGTATTCCTGTGACGAAGTCCATTAAGATGTCATCCCACTTCCACTCAGGGACATCTAAAGGATGCAACAAACCACTGGGAACACGGTGTTCATCCTTCACTTGCTGACACACTAGGCATTTAGCCACAAACTCCGTCACTTCCCATTTCACCCTGGGCCACCAAAACTGTTCCCTCAGGCCTTGGTATATTTTTGAAACTCTTGGATGTACCTCCAAGGCTGAGCTATGGAACTCATGGAGAACTCCCTCGCGCATTGTCTCCGGGACAAACAGCCTTCTATGGAAAAGCATCTGATGACGGCTATCCTCTGATCATCATTCTGGAGCGTTCCCCTGATCGACATGATCCCGCATCAATTCGGCCTCGGAGTCCCCCCACTAAGACTCTTCCACCTACTGCAACAAGGAGGAATGCACCGTCATCTGAAACAAACATCCTCTAACACCTTCTACCCTGGCATCCAAGTGCAAGGCAGCCAACTCTCCCATCACCTTCCAAGCATCAGTGGATTCTCGAACCACTTCCTTATGCGACTTCCTTCTCAGGTCATCATCCACAACATTGCCCTTACCTTCAGTGTAGGAGACCTCAAAGTCATAGTCTTGGAGAAACTCGACCCATCTCTGCTGCTGCAGGTTCAGGTCATGCTAGGAGAAGATATAATGCAGGCTCTTGTGATCTGAGAAGACCACAAAGCGCTCCCCAAAGAGGTAATGTCTCCACAACATTAGTGGAAACACTACTGCTGCAATCTCTAGGTCATGGGTGGCATAGTTATGCTTGTGAGGGCGTAACTTCCTAGACCGATAATAGATCACTCCCTTCTTCTGCATCAGCACGCACCCTAGACCAAGGCCAGAAGCGTCAAAAAACACCTCATACAACAACCCTTCCTCTAGAAACCTGAGTACGGGAGCACTGACCAACTTCTCCTTCAGGTAGTCGAAATCCTTCTGGCATTTCTCGCTCCATAAGAAGACTTGGTTCTTCCTAGTCAAAGCTGTCAATGGAGAAGCAACTCGAGAGAAGTCTAAAACAATCCTCTGATAGTAACCTTCTAACCCCAAGAAACTACGAACTTCGGCCATGCTCTTGGGTGCTACCCAGGAAACAACTTCCTCCACCTTCAACGGGTCCACTGACACTCCATGATGAGACACCACGTGCCCAAGGAATTGTACTTCTTATGTCAAGAACTTACACTTCGACAATTTCCCGTAAAGATGGTGGTGTCGAAGGACTTCCAAGACTTGCCTAAGATGCTCAACATTCTCCTCCTCTGATCTTGAGTAGATCAGGATGTCATCAATAAACACAATGACAAACCGGTCCAAAAACTCTCGGAAGAAAAAGTTCATAAGTCCCATGAACACAGCCGGTGCATTCATAACTCCAAACGGCATTACTACAAACTCGAAGTGCCCATACCTACACCTGAAATCCATCTTCGATATGCCATTGTCCTTTACCCTCAGCTGATGATATCCAGATCATAGATCAATCTTGGAAAACCAACCTTCTCCCCTCAGTTGGTCGAAGAGATAATCTATCCTTGGAAGGGGGTAGTGGTTCTTGACCGTTACCTAGTTCAACCTTCGGTTGTCTATGCATAGCCTGAGACCACCATCTTCCTTCTTCACGAACAAAACTAGAGCACCCCACGGCGATAAGCTGGGTTGAACAAAACCTTTCTCCATCAGATCATCAATCTGAATCTGCAACTCCCGCAACTCTGAAGTTGCCATCCGATAAGGGGCCATCGAAATCGGACGAGCACCAGGCAGTAAGTCTATCCCGAACTCAATGTCATGTCGGGGGGGTAGAGTCACAACCTCCTCAAGAAAAACATCGAGGAACTCCCCAACAACCTCTGGGACATCCATCATCTCTGTATCAGCTGGAACCACTGATAACCCGCCTAACAAGGAAATGAGGGGCTCCAGACGTTGGCTTCCCACCTGATAGCTCCTATCACCAACAAAAGCTACACGCATCCCATCCACGTCGGAGAACATGACTCTTCTCCGGAAGTATTCGATAATGGCACTAACATAAAAGAACCAATTGATGCCAAGAATGACATCGTACGGCTGCAACTGTAACAGAAGAGGTCCTCACTAGATCGATGTGGTCCCAACGTCAGCCCACATCCCTAAAAAAACAAGATATGCTAGTATAGCCTATAACTGGTGTACTCAGCACCAGTGTTATGGAAAGTCTCTCTACGTCTAGTCCCGAAGCATGGACTAGACCAGGTGCAACAAAGGAGTGCGAAGCTCCCAAATCGAACAAAGCAGAAACAAGAGTGATGAACAAACAAATCGTACCTTGCACCACCTCTGGTCCTACTAGAGCTATCAACTCTATTGTATGCAACTGTCTACGCCCAGCTCCTCTACCTCTCTGATGTCGTCCACATCCCCGACCATGCCCTAGTTGAGGTCCTTGAGGAGCACCCTGAGGTCAGTCCTCTCTTTCAAATTCTTCCCTCAGAGGAGCATGGTCCTACTGCTGCTGGAAGGGCCTCGACGGCAACTGGTGCTGCTGAGGTGGGCTTTGAACCTGCCCACCTCCATCGTACTGAGCTCGGGTCGGGCACAGACTCTGAACATGCCCGAAACCTCCACAAGAAAAACACTTCGGTCCTGGGCTCGTGAAAAAGGGATGAGGACCCGAAGATCTGGACTGGAACTGTTGGGGCTTTCTCCTCACTGGCCTGAACCTGGAAGGTCCCGTCGTAGGAGACCTGCTGCTGACTGCCTTCCCCTTCGACGAGCCCGGCTGCATACCCTCTCGTGGTGCACCTCCCAGAAAGTGAATCCTCTCTACAACCATTTCCTTCTTCTGTTCCACCAAGTACGTCGGAAGGGTGAAGGGGGTGACAGCATACTGGAGCGAAGGACGAAGCGCCTCTTCCAAACGTCTCGCTCGGGACTCCTCATCCGGAAAGAGATCTAGAGAAAATCGCATGAGATCCTTGAACATGATCCCCAACACTCGTACTGACATACTCCCCTGCTTAAGGGAGATTATCTCCTACCGCTTCTCTTCCTTGATCATGGAAGAAAGGAATTCCTCTCAGAATTGCTTCTCAAATTCAGCCCATGGAACCTCTGCCTCTATCCTCTCTCTGAGGTAAAGCATCCACCACTATCGCGTCACGCCTCTCATCTGACTGACTGCTAGGGGAACCCAGTACTCCCTCGAAGCACAGATCAAGGTAAATGTGATCCCTAGCTCCTCAAGCCACCCCTCCATCTCTTTATCTGAAGTACTACCCTTGTACTTCTTGAGGGTCTGCCGCTGGAAAGAATGGAGAGTCCTCTACCACTGGCTATCTTCCTACTCTCTGTCAATCCTCAACTGATCGACCACTTGAATCTGTTGGGCCTTGGCCGTCTGAGCCACCCGGGGACAACTTCCAGGTGCCATAGCTATACGGTAAACATAGATCACCTAAGCCCAAGTAGTAAGGAAATTTCTCAGGGTTTCATTTTATCATTTTATTCAATTTCATTCCAAGAACACCCAAATCAAGTAAAACACAATCTTGATGATGCATGTACCTTTCCTTGGGTATCTACCCTGTAATCAATGTAGTCTCACTCGGTCATTCGTTAGGCTCAGATTCCTTGCATCGGATCACGGGGGGCCCTAAAATCATGTGTCCTAGCCAGTTTTCCCTGGCCTATGTCACGCACCAAGATTAACTAACAATGTTTCCCTACCATCCCATGCAATCCTCACTGTGCCTAACTCCAGACTCCATCCTATCTCTCATCCTCCCTCTAATACAATTCTGTCACGACCCCCTCCCACCAAAGATGCCCCTCCTGAGATGGCAATGGTGAAATGGAGATAATGACCCTCGAGTCCCGCCTGCAGTAGGCCCCGGGTTGGCAACTAGCACCAAGGGTATGAGTTTTCACAAATATGGGAGGCATTACCCTTTTTTTATTTTAAGATCGGGAAATAGGACAAGTCAACCACCAAAAAGGAAAAGAACAAGTGTATAGAAATTAACCCAAACCAACACCACATGCATGTTTAAACAATTTTAAAACAAGGTGCAAGTACAATAAAGCTCAAAGTATAATACCAAAAGAAAAAAAGAGTACAGAAACTGCAACAACTCCAACTGTCTGACTAGTAGGGTCCCGCACGGCCCTGGTATTCCTCTTGGAAACCTGAAAGTAAATGTAGGGTGAGCATACAAGTATACTCAGTAGGGAAACCTAAATCTCTTGTGCACAAGTGGGGAGACATCCTAATGTCCCGTGAGAACAACAGAAGAAACCTAGTAAGGAATTCTATCCACCCAACCTCACCAGACACACTCACCAAAAACACAATCACAATAGGTAGTAGTATAGGAAACAAAAGTATTGGGTACCCCTCACCATTTCCCAGTAGTTAGCTGCTCTTCCTAGAGGCAAACATCCTGACATTGCCACACTCTCCCTGCTCGCACACACCTGGGCCTCACCAACCACACATCCCGCCCGCACACACTTGGGCCTCATCCCGATGATTCTTGGGAAATAGTAGAACCTACCCGAAGAGTCTTGGTCTAAAACCACCCCAATTAAAACCTACCCGAAGAGTCTTAGGTGTAAGGTCGCCTCAAGCCATCACAACCTAGGGGAGAAGGAGAAGGAAAGAGCTAGTAACTAAGGGAAAACACCCTCTCCCATGAGATGGGAGTGTTCGGCACTAAGTGCTCGACATGGGTGGGGTGCGATAAAACACAAAAGATACAGATATATATATGCATACCAAACACACAGCCCAACTATGGCTTCTAAACAGGGAAACTGAGCACGTGCCTGGACACTGCTACTAAGAAGCATGCATACAACAAAAAACCCCAACCCCATTTAGGTTTTCACGTTTCAGCAGAATTAGTTTATTTAGTTCCTTAACTACTGGGAAACTATCCACAACCAACCACATCGATCATTCGTAAAACATATCCCTGTCATCCACAAATCAAGTTAGGAAAACACAGGCAACACAACCAAGTGCTTCTTATCAACCAACCAACTCATTGATTATTAATCCCGTTACATTACCATGACCCAACATTCATTAAATCTTCCACTTTTTTTATTATTCCCAACCCATAGACCATTCACATTCAAACCCATCCCTGCAGTCCCGCTTCCAACTGCCATAACCACAACTGCAGTGTACATCATCATCCCTTGATACAATTTATCGCAGCCTCGCTGTCTGTCACCCACATAACATTCAAACCATCCCACAACCAAGCCAACTGTAGCCCCACTGCTCACCCAATCCACAACAACCCACAAAACACCCCCATCACATGACACATTACCAAGACAACACCCACATGTTCATTATTCCATTTTTGTATAACAGGGGTGATCACACAAGGGTTCTAGATTTTAAACAGTAAAATTTACGTGATTAACCAAATTCCACAGTCCACAAGGTTCCATCCACAAAAACGGTCTAAAAAGATAGGGAAACATTTAATTTCGCAAGAAAAGGCCCCCAACGACCGTGATTTTCAGTAGGCATAATCCGATTCATTTCATAACATAACAATAGGATAAACAAAGATAAACATCACAACTTCCCCATCCCCGTTATTTAACCAGTTATTATCTTTATTTAAAGGTTCAACTATTCCTCAAGAAAACAAGAGGATACCCGCCCCACATGATGCACCATTTAGAGAGATGAAGGTAAGATCCCTACCTCAATAGGTTTTGATCGCAACACTCCCCCGGATCAACTTTAGAAGACGTCTGTCGGCGTCCATCACTTCTATCGAGTCCCGGAAAAACCGTCTCGGGTGGAATTTGGAAAGGAAATTCCAAAGTAAAGACAACAAATCCAATATTAAAAGTTTTGCCTCATTGTTACGATCCCGTGGCCGCTGACGGATTGTAAATCAGTGCTCGGACGAAGAAGTTATGGAAAAAAGAGCCTTCAAGTCTCTTGGGAGAACTCTGCTCAGAGGAAAGGGGAGGAGAGGGGTGAGTTGAAAAGGAGGAGTGGACCCCTCCTTTTATAGGTGAGAAAAGAAAAAGTACATGGCGTGTACTTTATGGTACATGGTGTGTACTCGGTTATTTGACATGGTCTCCACGCGGCTTCCAACACGGCTGCGCGTCCGTTGACTGGTCAACACACGGTTTGAGGGTAACGAATACGCGGGGAAGGACTACAAAGCGTGTAGTTGGGGCACACAACATGTACCCATTTATTTCACATGGAAAGGACACGGCTCCAACACGGCACACGACCATTGATTGGTAACTTGTACGTGGGGAAGGACTACACGGCGTGTAGTACTGGACACACGGCGTGTACCCACTTATTTCACACGGCAAAGACACAGCTCCAACATGGGGTATACCCGACAAGGGGGTACACGGCGTGTACTCAAACTACACTGTGTGTAGTTTCAAAATTCTGGAAATTATGGGAAAAGTCCATTTTACCCTCCATAACACTTCGTGGCCTTCTTTTTGACAAAGGAATGGGGCAGAGAGGTCCGGGCCATTACAATAAATTATTGGAATTATATTTCCCAAGGGATTGTTCATTGACCTCATTGTGACGTCTATAACATCCCAGGAAAATAAAAAATATGACATTTTCATATTTATTAATATTTTTGATTTAAATATTAATTTTAAATGGGATGTTATATTCAAGGGTGTACTTGACATGCAACAATGGGTTTCTTCGAAGTCTTATGTTGCACACAATGATGAATCATACTGAAAAATAATAATATGTTATTATTTTAAATGGTAGTTAACACAAAGCTGTTTTGTTAAAGGGAATGAATAGAACTTACTATTATATTACTATACATGTTCTCTAAATGTTTTTCAATTTATCAAAAATAATTTAGAGGCATAAAATGTGAATGAATCTAATTTTAAGCACAAATACTCAAATATTCTTTAAAAGGTTGATTTACCATCATTTAATGGAGAACCCTATTTAAATCTAGTTTTGGTCACTTTTATAAGTTATATTTGACAAAATAAAATTCTTCTTTAGAATTGGGACATCAGAATTTAATTTGGATAAATTTTTGGTATTTTTTTGATAAAGTTCATTTTTTAAATAATAGTGAAAATTACTGTATTTTAATTCAAAACTGCTTTTTAATCAAATTTATTTAAATGGTTAGATTATATTTTTAATTGGTTTTAAAGTGTAATTAGATTATATTTTTTTTATTTAATCCAATGGTGGTCATTTGAATTAATTTCACTTTGAAATTGGTCATAAACAAGTGTTAATATTTTGATGGATATTGTTTCTTAAAATCCGCTGTTTGTTTTGACAATGGAAATTAATTTAAAATTAATTAATGAAGCTACTATTTTTTAAATTTTGTAAAATAGAAATAATTTTTTAATTCAGAATATCAAATATAGCATAGGCTTAATTTTGGTTATTTTTCTAAAAAACTTCAATTTTTTATGAATAGTGAAACCACTAAGTAATAGTTAAAAAACTGACTTTTTCATTTAAATGATATTTTACAGCTTTTGTGAATTTAATTTGGAAAATCCTACATACATGGTTGTTATTATTAAGTAAAATGTGGTTCAATAAGATTAAAATAATTATTTGGTGAATAGTAACTTTTGACTTTTATTTACCGCTGTAAAAGGTAAATACGGTAATTCAAGGTAAAAATAATAATATAATAGTAAAAAATTACTTTAAAAATTATCCTAACCTTATTGGATGAGTCATGGCAGCCCATGGGCATCCTTGGGTCGATTTTAAGACCCCATGGAGCCACTTGGGAGTGATAATGACACATTAGATTAATTAATTTAAATTAAAGACAAAAATGACAACAACAAATATCATTTAGTAAATTAATTTCTACACGGGGGTAAATAAGTTATCTTTTCAACAATAAATATTCATTAGAAATCTAAAACTATTTCCTACATTATGGTATTTTTTTATAATTTTTAGACATCAAATAAATAAAATTATTTATGACAAAAAAATGATGTAATATTTACTTCATTAATAAATGATTTAACTAAATAAGATTATAAGTATTTAAATAACATCCAAAACCTATCCAATTCTTATTGAATGAATTTATTTCAACCATGAGGCATCTTATATTCAACTTTAATCAGTTTTGGACCTTTATAAATAGAATTTCATTATATAATAAAATAATATTTTCACACTTTCTTAAAGAGAACCTCCTCCCCCTTATAAAAATCCCTCACTTATAAACCATTATTTAAACCTCTCAAGCCCCTTGTCTGGTCCAACCCCTGCCAAAATAAGATCTCAAGATACCTATATTCTTCCATAAAACCTTAACATAGGTACAAGGCCCGTCAATGATTCCTTTTGGTTCAAACCAAGGGAGTCTCCCGAATTAAAGGTAATAATTTCTCTTAAATTATTTTCTTTTATTTTACTTTTCTACCCCCTGAACACTTTTTATTACTATCGCGACCCATCCCATGGGGCCCGTATCGTGACTACCCCAAGCCCGCCTTTCATAGGCCAGGGGCTAGCGACTAGCACCAAAGGCTTAAATCCCTAAGCTGGCAAGGCATTGCCTTTATAACTATAAAAAATCACAAACAGAGTACAACTGGAAGCAAACACTAAGTAAAAACTGTATACAAAAGAAGTGCTGGAAAGTAAAAGAGGACGGAAATAAAAGCCCAATAGTAATGTACAAGGAAACAAAAAAGTAACAGTATAACTAAAAGAAACTAAAGAAGCTATTGGGTCGTCCTTCGGGGTTCCTACCTGAAGGGTAGGTACAGATGGCCTCCTCAGCATTCCACGTCTGACCGTCTCCTCTGTGTACCGTCACACTGATTGGTCCACCTCCAGGTATCGTCCAGTCCTGCTACTCTCTACCTCAGTCAGCGATGTCTGTCATCTGCAACCAACACAATGAGGTGTGGGCATAGCCCGTGCTGGGGTGAGTATAACGATACTCAGTATGGACCCTGAAACCCTCAAGGTCTCGCAAAATCCAACAGGGATAAACCACAAGGTATGAAGTAAATGGATAACCATTACTTAGGTATATGATCATACTTATACCTAAGTTATCTAGTAACCCATATCAATCATGAGAAAACACAAAAGTCAAAGACTCAGCTCAAACCAGGATTTTATTCTAGGGTTAGTATCAAGTAACATCCCTAGTCACACTGTCGGAACCTCGGTTGATGGTGTACTCCTTCTCGATCGAGTACAGTGGGCCTGCCACGTCACACAGAGGCGCTTCCCACTATCATGGACTGCTGCGGTACTCCTCCTGTCGAGTACCATGGGACTTCTACACTCACACATAGGCGCTCCCCGTTGTGGGTCTGTCGCGCTCAAACAGAGGCGCTCCCCCTCGTAGCCTGCTGAGGTACTCCTCCTGTCGAGTACCGTGGGTCTGCTGCGTCACGCACACCCTCTCCCCATCGTGGGTCCTCTGCGTCACACGGATGCACCCCCCATTGGACTAGTCGAAACACTCCGAGTCGAAGGGTCAGCAGTCGTCAGGTCGCAGCCAGCTACTAGGTCTCTGTACTCCGCTCGCTTGTCTCAAGGAGGTTCCGCTCCACGAGCTACAGGTAGATCCCCCAACTGTCTCAAAGAACCATGTATAAGTATCACAAATTTTTGCTTCATCATAGGGGTCTCAATGAAAAAGACGGCGCATCAATTAGACGCCCGGTCTGTGAGTTATTGGCATTTTTGTTCCAGGGGCCTGGTTGGATGCTAGGTTCAAACCAACCAGAACGTACCCCAACTATGTCCATACTTCAAGTGGCGTATGCCAAAAGAACTGTCTCGCTACAAGATTATTGTCGTCGTAGACAGTTCCTCAATCAGACACCCATAGCCCATGTTATGGTCGAAAAGGCGTATTCGGGTCAACAGGTCCGGACTGGGGTCTGACCCGATTGCGGGTCCAACCTGGTCTGAGGGTCTAACTCGACCCGCGAGTCCAACCCAGCCCGAGGGGCGGCCCGGTGGCCCGTGTGGCCTGGCTGGCCAGCGGCTGGTGGTGCCCTGTAGGGCCCGCCCTAGCTGCGTCCAGGGGGGAGGCGCGCGCCCCTGGGATCATGAATGGTTGAACCATTCGGTTGGGGATCCAAACTGGCGCCAGGTGGCACTGGTCCAGCTCAGGCGGGACCCAGCGAGGTCCCACTCCTCCCGACTGGCCAAGCGGCCTGCCGATCCGCACTGCCGGTGGCCGGCCCGATGCCGGCCTCCTCGGATCCTCCACCGCGTCCCGCCGTAGCTGTGGTCCTGCACTTTCGCACGGCGCGACGGCGTCACGTCCTTCCGCAGCGGCCCGCCCTAGTCGCGGTCCTCCTCCTCCGTGCGGCGCAACGGCACCACGCCCCTTCCGCCGCGACCTGCCCTAGTCGCGGCTCTCCTTCCGCACTACACGGAGGTGTCACACCCTTTTAGCAACCCGGCGGCCTTGCGCCTCCAGTTTCTTCATGGACGGTCCTTTCTCGACCGCCTTTTCTCCGTTGTGGTTCACTCTTCCGACAGCGTCGTTGCGCCGCCGCCGTCATCAACAAGCGAGGAAAAAAAAGGAGGAGGGTCGGTCTGTGTTCATGCGGCCCAAGCCTTCCACGTTATGGTGATATAATTCGGAAAAATCATCACCCAAGATTTAATGACGTAGTACAGAAACAAATTCAATCTCAAAATCCCTACCTCGTATTGTTGTTCGTTGGCAATGTTGCGGAAAGCGAACATCGATTTGTCATTCGCCGTGTTCGACATGAACTCCCAAATTCAAGCTCAAGAATCGGAATGTGTCTGGAGTAGAACACCGATGAATAAGAATCATCGGCGTTCTATGCATTCTTCGTTGGGAGGATGATTCTCCAAGGGTTCTCCCAAGCCTCCTCTCCTCTGCCAATTCTCTTCCTGTGAGGGTTGCAGTGTCAAATTAATATAATTGAGTTTATTAACTTAACACATAAAGTTGGAAAATTAATTCTATTGGAGTTGGAAAAATTTATTATGTTTGATTTGGAATAATTAATTTGGGAGGAGAGAAACCAAGGGCCATCTCACATTCAAGAGGTAGTTCAAGGTTTTAGTAGTCGGGTGGTCCCCACCTCATTAATTGATAAGAGGTGTTTAGACCTCGGCTGGTCCCCACCACCATAACCTCTCATGGGAGGTTATGGTTTGGTGGCCCCCACCTCTAACCTCCTCTTGGAGGTTTTAACCACCAAATAAATAAAAATAAGCTAACACCTTATTTTTATTTTTATTTTATTAAAAACCCAAAATCTAACTTCCATTTTTGACCAACTGTGGTCGAGGTGAAAGTCTTCTTAAGAGAATATCGGCGCTGCGAGTTCAACGGTGCCCTCTGATTTCAATTCTGATCACCAATTCAAATGTTATAAAATCCCGCTCTTACATTTACTAAACGTACCTGAAAAAAAACATTAGAAATTGATTCTGGGCACACTGAGCCTTGGAATCAAGTGCCATAAATTTTCACAGACACGTAAAAATCCCATGTATTTAAGAAAAAAAAATTCTATAGAATTTCCGGGTCTTTAAAATTACTTTCTTCTATAACAACACCAGTATCTTCAATATACTAGGTTGTTGTTATGATAAGGATTAGAACTACACTTACAGATTCCTCCTTCTAATGGGTGAAGAACATATTGTTTCTGTGGAAGGCAAATTAACTCCTCAAAAAGCGATGATTGTTCAATTATCTCCTATGGCCTCTCATGGTGGCCATTAAGATGGCATTGTATTTATATATGATATATATTATTTTTTATTTTTTATTTATGCTTCTGTATTTTTCATTTATAGCATACCTTGATAGTTTCCATAATGGTTAAATGCGACAATTTCATTTGAGGAAGTGCGGACTACCACCCCCTCAAATTGATATGACTCGTTAATTCCATATGTGGGACATATAAAGGATGGAGTTAATTATATTATATATGATATTATACTCTATTTATAATATACCTATGTATCATTATGTTTTAATTCCATCAAAATATGATATAGAAATGGAAGTAGCGTTCACGCGTACGTACGGCTTACCATCTCTATGAACGGTGCATTTAATTTCTTACCTCTAAATGTTATGTACTGTTATAAATATCTGTATTGTAACATCCCAGGTAAATAAAGAATATTACCTTTTCATATTTATTAATATTTTTGAATAAAATATTAATATTAATTTAAAGGGAACACTATGCTCGATGGCGTACCCAATACGCAACAACGAGTTTCTTTGAAATCTTACGTTGCACTCTAATAATAAAATAATATTATTTTAAATGGTAGTTAACACCTACTCATTGTATTGGCGGGAATGAATTGAAATAACTAAAATATGATTTTCTATGTTTGTTAATTGTTTTTAAATTTATCCAATAAAAGATAAAGGCTTAAAATAAGAAAGGAATTCAATCCTAAGCATAATTACTCTAATATTCACTAAAATGTTGATTTATCGCCTTTTGATGGAGAACCCTCATTAAAAATAGTTTTGGTCACCCTTGTACATTCTATTGTATCAAATAAAATGTTTATTTAGAATCGGGACATCAAATTTTACTTTGTGTAAATTTTTGGTATTTTTCTGATAAAGTTCAATTTTTAATGAATTGTGAAAAATGTTGTATTTTAATTCAAAACCTCATTTTAATCTAATTTATTTATATGATAAGATTATATTTTTAATTGGTTTTAAAGTGAAATTAGAATATATTTTTACCATTTAATCCAATGGTGGTCATTGTAATTAATCTCACTTTGAAATTGGACTTAAACTAGTGTCAATCTTTTATTAGATATTGTTTCTTAAAAACACGCTAATTGTTTTGACAGCGGGAATTAATTATTAAATTAATTAATAAAACTTATATGTTTTTAATTTTTTAAAATAGGAATCATTTTTGAATTCGAAATATCAAATAATTCTTTGGGTGAATTTTTGGTATTTTTCTGAAAAACATCAATTTTTGATGAATAGTGAAACCACTAAGTGGTAGTTAAAAATCTGATTTTTCATTTAAATGAAACTTTACCACTTCTGTGATTTTATTTTCAAAAATCTGATACACATGGTTGTCATTAGGATTTAAAATGTGGTTCAATTGGATTAAAATATTTTTTTGGTGAATAGTAACTTTTTAGATTTATTAATCGCGGTTAAAAGTAATTAGTGTAATTTAAGGTAAAATAATGTTTTAATAATATGAAATGACCAATACACATGTCCTAACCTTATTGGATGTGTCATGGCCAACAGATAAAATCCATGGGTCAACTTGGGGACCCCATGGATCCACATTGGTTGGAAAATGACATTAATAACATTTTATTTAAATTTAAAATTAAAATGTCACAAACATGTATTGTTTTATTAAAAAACAATTTACATGGGGTTATACAAGTCATATTTTTTAGTATAAATATTCATTAGAAAGATAAAAATATTTCCTACATCATGATATTTTTTTTATAATTTTTAGACTTTAAATATATTAAATTATTTATGACACCATGATGATGCAGCGAATACCTCTTTATTTGATGATTTAAATAAAATGAAAATATAATGTAACATCTAAGACCTAAAGTGGTAAAAAACCTATTGGATGGGTGTATTTAGAAATCTTTTCACCTTATCCTATATATAAATAATTTTGGGACATTTAAAATCCGAGAATAATTTTATAACAAAGTAAAAGTTTATAACTTTCCAAGAGTGCCCCTCCTCTCCTCTTATAAAAGGCCCCCACCTCTACCACCTTACCCATAGCTCTCAAGTCTTTTTCTCGGCCAACCCCAGCCCATTTTATCTCTCCACATCCCTATCTTCATCATTGAAGCCTCACCTTTGGCAGAATTCTCTTCACGAAACCCTTTTGGTTCAAACCAAGAGGAGTTACCCGATTTAAAGGTAATGTCTTCCCTAGTGTTCTTTTGTTTTATTTTGCTTCTCCAACCCCATAAACTCTTTTTATTTATTTATTTTGTAACAACACCAGTATCTTCAATATACTAGGAGATTTTTATTAGGATTATTAGAGCTACACTAACACACACCTCTGTCTAATGGTTAAAGAACATACGGTTTCCGTGGATGGCGAATTACTGCCTCACGAAGCGATGAATGTTCTATCTTCTCATACCACCTCTCATGGTGTCCATTATGATGGAACTATATTTATTTATGATATATATTATATTTATTTCCTCTCTATGCTTTTGTATTTTATATTTAATACAAAAATTTATGCTTTTCATGTTGTTCAAATGCGATAATTTCATTTGAGGAAGTGTGAACTACCGCCCCCTCAAGTGATGTGACTCGTTCATGCAATACATGGAATGTATAAAGAATGAAATTGATGAACATATGTGATCTATATAAAATATATATTATACTGGAATTATAATATAAATGAATCTCTCATCTAGTTTTAATTCCATTAATGTGCCAAAGAAATGAAAGTAGTGTTCAAGCGTACGTACGGCTTACCGTCTCCATGAATGGTACATTTCATTTCTTTTCTCCAAATGTTATGTACTATTATAAGTACATATATATAATGGATATATATGTCATATATTACATCTAAATGATGGATATAATTCTGGAATTATAATATATATATCTCTCATTTAGTTTTAATTCCATTAATATGACAAAGAAAATGAAAGTAGCGTTCATGCGTACGTACAGCCTACCGTCTCCATGAATGGTGAATTTCATTTTTATTATCTAAAAATGTTATATAGTAGTATAAAATGAACACATACTGGATATATATGATATTTAAATCATTAATACTATTCTAGAGATGATGTACTTATAACTACATTGAAACTCTTTTTCCAACAAGTTCCATTTTTACTCATGTACCGAACATCAACAAAAACATTTGATATGAAATCACATTATTAACCAATTATTATAACACTATAATATGTGATATGAAATGAATAATAATATTTAAAGAAGTTCCTTAAGAAATTATAAATTGACCAAATTTTATTATTCAGGAATATAAAGAAACGAACAAGGCAAGTCGGACTTAAGGTAAGGGATCCTACCTCTCTCTTTCTTTTTAAGTACTCTATTTTATGTCATTTATTTTAAGCTCATCTTTATTATGTTTGGGGATGTTATTTTATATTCATAATTATGTAATTTTTATGTTAATATTATGAGAGACCCTATTTGATCTCATAAATCCATTTTTGGAAGTTTTAAGTGGCGTCGTTAGGCTGCCGAGATTTTGTAAGGGATTTTTCATCTCACTTTTATTCCCGTGAGATTTATGCTAAATTTGCCACCATTTCCTTTGATTGGTGTATGTACTGCCCATTATTCTACTATTTGTGTAATATAAATTCATTTATGAGTATTTACATCAATTTTTTATAGTCCTTTTTTCTTGGGGTGTACATTTCGAAAGTTACCCAAGTCGGTAAGGGAACCTTTCATCCTCCTCTTTTTAAAAGACTTCTTTTGCTATGTCTTTTAATTCACATACTATTATGTTGGGATATGTTCTTATATATCCTTATTGATGTAAATTTTATGTCCAGGTGATGAGATACCATTTTCTCTCTCATTAACTCATTTTCTGAATTTTAAAGTGACGTCGTTTGGCTGTCGGATTTCTGTAAAGGAACTTCTTAACCCACTTTCAATTCATTGGGTTAAACATTTACTTCTTGATTTTATTATGCCAAGATTAGGTGTGGAATATCTATGTTGTAATTTCCACAAACCTTTGTGTGGATATACTATTTCTACACATAATCATCTCATTGATAAATTCTTACGTCATTTAGACGAACTTTTATGGGAAATCATAACTCAATCTCATTTCATTGAGTTAAATATCTATGTCATTGGTTTGGTTTTTCCAAAATTATGTGTGAATGACCTCTAATTGTTTTACACTTAACATCCACTTATATTTCGTGTATTTATTTTTTCACACATAATCATATAATTGATTTATCCTTAATCTAAGGATACCGATGTTGTAAGGGACTTTGTCTCAATCTCCTTTCATTGAGGCATATTTTGTTTTATACACAACTTTATTTTATACGGTGTATAAACCCCTTTTACTTATACTTTTATTCGAAAGGAATATTTTCTATATGAAGCGTTTTACTAAATGACAAAAAGTATGTTTCTTTTTAATGTATGCGGTGACAAAGACCTTTCTGTCACCACGAGTATTATTTGATCTTTGGCTTCCTCAACAAGCTATTATATTTTTAAAAGTAAATAAATACCATATACTCTTTTATGTATTTTGGTATTAAAAATGGTTTTGATAATGGATTGGTTATGTCAATATATTTATGTGATATATTTTTCTTGAAATGTGGAAATGTTTTATTTCCTTTATAATTGTTTTATGTGTTATGATTTTATAATGGTACTTAGACATTTGACGGATGGTTACATGATAAACTATATGACGGGTGGTGCCGTGAATATCAGGATGGGTGGTTATGTTATAACCTCCAATGCATTGGGTATGGAAGTCGGTCGTGTGGATATTCCATTAAGTGATATGTGTGGAATTCGACCGTATGGTTATTCCATTTAAGTATGTTTATGTCCCAAGTTACCTTTATATGTTATGTGTTCTTTATATGGGTTTTATGATAATCTTTTAGTTACAAAAGGGTAAGTAATGATCTTTTATTCAGTGAAGAGTTTTTTACTACTTCATAAAGGTGAAAAGTATTACTTTGATAAAGTATTCTTGGTTTACTTGTTGTTTGAAAAACTAACAGTTTTCTTTCTTTGTGTATCCTTTACTGGGATTTTTATGCTCATCCCATGTTTTTGAAATGTTTTCCACATGACTTAAAGATGAATAGGGTCAAGGATGGGATCAAGGAAAGACATGCTATCTAAAACATGGAACTAGACATTTTTATTTTTAAGAGTTTTTATTTTATGAAAACTTAGTAGAAGTGTATGCTTTGTAATCTTTTGAGATGTAATAGTTATGTCCTAATTCTCTAAAACTCTAAACCTGAAAAGATCCTCTATGTGAATTATTCGTTTAATTCAATATTAAGTGAGGTTTAAGGCTGAGTCCTTATAGTTGGTATCAGAGAGAGGTTTAGATAACTTTAGAGGTTAGGGTATTCTCTAAGCATAAGTGACATTACCATAATGGCTAGGATTTCAGAAAGATTCATAGTTTTTAGATAAATATAATGAGTAAGTATATCTTAGTGTTTATCTACCTCATTAGTACATGATAATCTTGTTGATATACTCACACTGACATTTCTGTTTTTAGTAAATGGATGGATATAGCAGGCACCAAAGTGACAATGGGTTTGAAGGAAACTGTGGTGGTTCTCTGATTAAGAGACTGGATGAAATGGGGGATTCAATGAGGAATCTCGTGGTTGTTCTAAACCAACTATCAAGGAGTCATGATGAACCACTTGAACCTTGGTGATTTCTCTAATGAATCATGTACGAGATGAACAACTCGATGTGGAAGTTCAGGTAATAATTATAAAGGTATCCATTAGGGTTTATATGATCCTTACTTTTGAGGTAACTATGGGTTACTATATCTTATGATGGAATATGAGCGACATGAGATAAAAATGAGGTTAAATTATGTTATGGTTATTTTTGAATATTTTATCATTTTTTGGGGAATTTTATAAGAATTATATAGTTTTGGAAAAAGGACAAAACATAGACCGTGTGACAACCTATCACGTCTGACGAAGCTATGTGAATCGAACCCACAACCAAAGTGCGACTGGTATTTATCGCCTACCACTGGACTACGTGAAGTCCCTGGTTAGTATGACTTATTATTTTTAGTTATATAATTATATAAATCAAGAATAAGTGTATTTTTGGTTATCTAGGAAAATATTGACCTATCATGGAGAATATATGATTAGGTTAATTACATTTCAGTATGAGACTTTAAGAGTAACTGATGTTATTTGGAGATAAATGATAATTTTTACCTTGGAAGACTATGTGATTAAATCCTTCAAATATTTGGGTTTCAATATTAGTTTGGTTTACTTTCAATAATTTTATGGACAAATTGTTTATTAAATGGTCTTTGTTGAACTTTGGGTATTGTTTGGCAGATTTTGGAGATTAAGAATAGATTTTTTTTTATAAAAGGATTATCTTTTTCGGGTATTTTCTGATATCATACTAACCTTTTTGGTTTTAGTTTTGGTTAAGGTCTAAAGACATAAGAAATATATTGTTCTCTTTTGGGGATTAAGTGATTATATAGATGTTGATTATAGCGCTCTTAATGTTAAAAGTCATCCTAAATACTCATCATTTGGAGAAAGTATGAGTTTGTGTTAGAAATCTAGTAAAAGATGAAAGTCTACCCAAAAAGTAAGTATGTTCACTTATGATTTATTTAAGCTCATAAATAAATTCCTCAATGAAAAGTAACTTAAAACAAAAATGTTTTCAATTAACTTTTCCTACTGGAGAATCGAATACCGTTTAACCCATCACAAGTTTGTGATTTTCCTGTGGTTAACTTTCTCCTAATCATGTTTTCTATCACTCTCACTCAGAACATGACCCTTTGTTTTATCTTCCATTTCCATGTTTTCCTATATGGAATCCTAGTATGGGTTAACTCGGGTGACCTTTATACTTCCCTTGCTTTCTTTTAAAGGGACAGTTTAATTTACTCATTTTCCAATGTGGGGCTTTCAATGAAGATTCAAAGCCCAATTTTAAAATTGCGAGGATGCAATTCCCAAAAGGGTGGAAGTATGTAACATCCCAGGTAAATAATGAATATTACCTTTTCATATTTATTAATATTTGTGAATAAAATATTAATATTACTTTAAATGTAACACTATGCTCGATGGCTTACCCAATACGCAACAACGAGTTTCTTTGAAATCTTACGTTGCACTCTAATAATAAAATAATATTATTTTAAATAGTAGATAACGCCTAGTCGTTTTATCAGCGGGAATAAATAGAAATAACTATAATATGATTTTATATGTTTGTTAAATGTTTTTACATTTATCAAATAAAAGATAAAGGCTTAAAATAATAATGGAATTCAATCTTAAGCAAAATTACACTAATATTCACTAAAAGGTCAATTTATCACCTTTTGATGGAGAACCCTCTTTAAAAATAGTTTTGTTCACTCTTGTACATTCTCTTGGACCAAATAAAATCTTTCTTTAGAATCGGGACCTCAAAATTTACTTTGTGTAAATGTTTGGTATTTTTCTAATAAAGTTCAATTTTTAATGACTAGTGAAAAATGTTGTATTTTAATTTAAAAAATATTTTTAATCTAATTTATTTATATGATTAGAGTATCTTTTGAATTGGTTTTAAAGTGAAATTATAATATATTTTTACCATTTAATCCAATTCTGTTCATTGGAATTAATCTCACATTGAAATTGGACTTAAACTAATGTCAATCATTTAATAGATATTGTTTCTTAAAAACACGCTATTTGTTTTGATAACGGGAATTAATTATTAAATTAATTAATTAAACTTATATGTTTTTAATTTTTTAAAATATAAATCATTTTTGAATTCGGAATATCAAATATATCTTAGGGTGAATTTTTGGTATTTTTCTGAAAAACTTCAATTTTTGATGAATTGTGAAACCACTAAGTGGTAGTTAAAAAACTGATTTTTCATTTAAATGAAACTTTACCACTTCTGTGATTTGATTTTAAAAAATCTGACATACATGGTTTTCATTATAATGTAAAATTTAGTTCAATGGGGTTAAAATAATTTTTTGGTGAATATTAACTTTTAAGTTTTAATAATCGCGATTAAAGGTAATTAGTGCAATTTAAGGTAAAAATAATGTTTTAATAATATTAAATGACCTATAAACATGTACTACCCTTATTGGATGTGTCATGTCCGACCAATAAAATCCATGGGTCAACTTGGGGACCCCATGGAGCCACTTTGGTTGGAAAATGACATTAATAACTTTTTATTTAAAGTTAAAATTAAAATGAAACAAACATGTATTGTTTTACTAAAACAATTTTTACATAGGGTTATACAAGTCATATTTTTTACTATAAATATTGATTAGAAAGATAATAATATTTCCTACATCATGATTTTTTTTTTTTATAATTTTTAGAAATTATATATATTAAATTATTTATGACACCACGATGATGCAGCGATTACCTCTTTATTTGACGATTTAAATAAAATGAAAAGATAATGTAACATCTAAGACCTAAAGTGGTCAAAAACCTATTGGATGGGTGGATTTCGAACTATTTTCACCCTATCCTTGAAATATATAATTTTTGGACCTTTAAAATCCGAGAATAATTTATAACAAAGTAAACGTTTATAACTTTCCAAGAGTTCCCCTCCTCTCCTCTTATAAAAGGCCCCCACCTCTACCACCATACCCATAGCTCTCAAGCCTTTTTCTCGGCCAAACCCAGCCCATTTTATCTCTACAAATCCCTATCTTCATCATTGAAGCCTCACCTTTGTCATAATGCTCTTCAAGAAACCCTTTTGGTTCAAACCAAGAGGAGTTACCCGATTTAAAGGTAATGTTTTCCCTAGTGTTCTTTTGTTTTATTTTGCTTCTCCAACCCCCTAAAATCTTTTTACTTATTTAATTTGTAACAAAACCAGTATCTTAAATACACTAGGATGTTTTTATGAGGATTATTTTATCTACACTAACACACACCTCTGTCTAATGGTTAAAGAACATACTGTTTCCGTGGATGACGAATTACTGCCTCACGAAATGATGATTGTTCTATCTTCTCATACAACCTCTCATGGTGGCCATTATGATGGAACTATATTTATTTATGATATATATTATATTTATTTCCTCTCTATGCTTCTGTATTTTATATTTAATACATACCTTAATTCTTTTCATGTTGTTCAAATGCGATAATTTCATTTGATGAAGTGTGGACTATCGCCCCCTCAAGTGATGTGACTCGTTCATGCAATACAAGGAATGTATAAAGAATGAAATTGATGAACTTATGTGATATATATAAAATATATATTATAATGGAATTATAATATATATATCTCTCTCATCTATTTTTAATTCCATTAATGTACCAAAGAAATGAAAGTAGCGTTCATGCGTACGTACGGCTTACCGTCTCCATGAATGGTACATTTCATTTCTTATCTCCAAATGTTATGTATTATTATAAGTACATATATATAATGGATATATATTTCATATATTACATATAAATTATGGATATCATTATGTAATTATACTATATATATCTCTCATTTATTTTTAATTCCATTAATATGACAAAAAATGAAAGTAGCGTTCATGCGTACGTACGGCCTACCGTCTCCATGAACAGTGCATTTCATTTTTATTATCTCCAAATGTTATGTAATAGTATAAAATGAATATATACTGGATATATTTGATATTTAAATCATTAATACTATTCTGGATATGATGTACTTATAACTACATGGAAAATTCTTTTCCAACAAATTCAATTTTTACTCATGTACTGAACATCAACAAAAACATTTGATATGAACTCACATTATTAACCAATTATTATAACACTATAATATGTGATATGAAATGAATAATAATATTTTAAGGAGGTACATAAACAATTATAAATTGACCAAAGTTTATTATTCAGGAATATAAATAAAAAAACAACGCAAGTCAGACTTGAGGTAAGGGATCCTACCTCTCTCTTTCTTTTTATGTACTCTCTTTTATGTCATTTATTTTAAGCTCATATTTATTATGTTTGGGGATGTTATTTTATATTCCAAATTATGTACTTTTTATTTTCATATTATTAGAGACACTATTTTATCTCAGAAATCCATTTTTGGATGTTTTAAGTCGCATCGTTAGGCTGCCGAGCTTTCGTAAGGGATTTTTCATCTCACTTTTATTCTCGTGAGTTTTATGCTACATTTTCCACCATTTCCTTTGAGTGGTGTATGTACTGACTATTATTCTACTCTTTGTGTAATATAATTTTATTTATTAGTATTTACATCAATTTTGTATAGTCCTTATTTCATGGGGTGTACATTTCGAAAGTTACCCAAGTCGGTAAGGGAACCTTTAATCCTCCTCTTTTTAAAAGACTTATTTTGTTATGTATTTTAATTCACATACTATTATGTTGGGATATGTTCTTATATATCCTTATTGATGTAAATTTTATGTCCAAGTGATGAGATACCATTTTCTCTCTCATCAACTCATTTTCTGAATTTTAAAGTGACATCGTTAGGCTGCCAGATTTCCGTAAAGGAACTTCTTAACCCACTTTCAATTCATTGGGTTAAACCTTTACTTCTTGATTTTATTATGCCAAGATTATGTGTGGAATCACTATGTTGTAATTTCCACAAAAATTTGTGTCGATAAACTATTTCTATACATAATCATCTCATTGATAAATTCATACGTCATTTAGACGAACTTTTATGGGAAATCATAACTCAATCTCATTTCATTGAGTTAAATATCTATGTCATTGGTTTGGTTTTTCCAAGAGTAGGTGTGAATGACCTATGATTGTTTTACACTTAATATACACTTATATTTGGTTTATTCATATTTGTCACACATAATCATGTAATTGATTTATCCTTAATCTAAGGATACCGACGTTGTAAGGGACTTTGTCTCAATCTCCTTTCATTGAGGCATATTTTGTTTTATACACAACTTTCTTTTATACGTTGTGTAAACCCCCTTTGAATTCTACTTTTATTTGAAAGGAATATTTTCTATACGAAGAGTTTTACTAAACGATAAAAATTATGTTTCTTTTTAATGTACGCGGTGACAACGACCTTTCCGCCGCTGCGATTATTATTTGATCTTTGGCTTCCTCAACAAGCCGTTATATTTTTAAAAGTAAATAAATATCATCTACTCTTTTATGTATTTTGGTATTCAAAATGGGTTTGATAATGGATTTGTTATGTCAATATATTTAAGTGATATATTGTGCTTGAAATGTGGAAATGTTTTCTTTCCTTTATAATTGTTTTATGTGTTATGATTTTATAATGGTACTTGGACATTTGACGGGTGGTTACGTGATAAACCATATGATGGGTGGTGCCGTGAATACCAGGATGGGTGGTTACGTTATAACCTCCAATGCATTGGGTATGGAAGTTGGCCGTATGGCTATTCCATTAAGTGATATGTGTGGAAGTCGACCATATGGTTGTTCCATTTAAGTATGTTTATGTCCCATGTTTCCTTTATATGTTATGTGTTCTTTATATGGGTTTTATGGTAATCTTTTAGTTAAAAAAGGGTAATTAATGATCTTTTATTTAGTGAAGAGTTTTTTACTAATTCATAAAGGTGAAAAGTATTACTTTGATAAAGCATTATTGGTTTACTTGTTGTTTGAAAAACTACCAGTTTTACTTTTTTGTGTATCCTTTACTGGGATTTTTATGCTCATCCCAAGTTTTTGAAATGTTTTCCACAGGACTTAAAGATGAATAGGGTCAAGGATGGGACCAAGGAAATACATGCTATCTAAAACATGGAAATAGACATGTTTATTTTTAAGAGTTATTATTTTATGGAAACTTAGTAGAAGTGTATACTTTGTAATCTTTTGATATGTAATAGTTATGTCCTAATTCTCTAAAACTCTAAACCTGAAAAGATCCTCTATGTGAATTATTCATTTAATTAAATATTAAGTGAGGTTTAAGGCTGGGTACTTATATGTATATACTATCTATATATGATATATATGATATATAAATCATGAATATCATTTGGGATATAATGTAATTTTTACTACATGGAAAACTTGTAATTATAAGGTGTTCATTTTTTACTCAAGTACCAAATATCGACAAAACGACCATTATTAACTAAAATGATTACAAAATGTTTATAACTTGGTAATAAGTGATATAAAAGGAATAATAAACATGAAAAATGTTCTTAATCAAGTATAAATTAGCATAAGTTTAATATTCAGGATGAACAAGGAATAAACAAGTCAAGGTGAACACGTGGTAAGGGGTTTCATATCTCACTTTTAATTCCGTGAGATTTCTATTGTTTGCCACTTATTTATTGCTTGTGGTGTACTATATACTGCCATTTGATATATATTATCATTATTATCTTTATATTTAGGGTATTCTGTGAATTATTTGGTGTTTATTAACTTTTGGTCATACTGATCGATTGATTACAACAAAGTAAGGGTTTTTCGTCTCACTTTTTATTCATGTAAGATTCGTGCTATATTGGCCACTATTTCCTTTGGTGTGGCATATGTACTATCCATGATTGTATTAATTGTGTTATATAATATAATTTATGGGTATTTAAATCATCATTTTATGATCCTTCTTTCATAGGGTGTATGTTTCATAAGTTATCAAATCAGTAAGGGAATTTCAAATTTCAATTTCCCCTCATTCGAATTTACACATACTTCATTGACTATTTTACTCCAATATTAAGTAGGGAATAACTATATATTATTTATGTATTAATTTCTACTACCCTTTTTGTGGATATACTCTTGGTACACATAATCACTCCATTTATAATTTCTCGTGTCATTGATATGAACTTGATAAGAGTAATCATAACTGAATTTATATTCATTGAGTTAAAGATCCAAGGCATTGCTATTGTTTTTACAAGAATATTTGTGATTGTCTATGATTTATTTACACTGAATATCCAATCATATTGAGTGTATTTATATTTTTCACACATTATTATGTAATTTATTTATCCTTAACCTAAGGATACAGTTTTTATATGTGATTTCATCTCAATTTACATTCCATTGAGACTTCATTGTTGTTATGATCCATTTCACTTTTATATGGTGTATAAACTGTCCTTTGGCATATTATATCATAAATACCTTTATTCTCATGATATTATAAAGTTTTTATTAAATTTTATTCCTCAATTATTTGTATTCAAGTATCTCTAATTTGGTTAAGAACTCCTTAACAAAAATATTATTTTAAGGATTTATTATTCTAAATCATTCTCATTAATGTCCATGTTTTAAAAATGGTTTTAAACATTTTTTATATGGGAATCAATGTTTTAAAATTTTATTTCCATTAAAATCTTCAAAGTGGTTCGAGACACTTTTATTCAAAAATATCTTTATTAAATTTTTTAGATGGTTTTGAAATTTTTTTGATAAATCATTGGTTATGTCTATATCTTGAAAGAATATGTTGTTATTGCAATGTGGAAATGTTATATTTCCTTTATTCTTTATTTATGTGTCATGAATATGTTATGATTATTGGAAATGTTTTATATATATGGGTGGTTCCCTGATAAACCTAGGGCGTGTGAGCCCAAGATAGCTCTCTAATGCATTGGGTAATGTGATGGAGGTAAACGTTAATTTTTCTCCTAACAGATTTAGGAAATATACTATGATGGGTATTCCAAATGTGACAACCCATGTATCTATGATAGCTACAATGTAAGTATGTTATTAATTACATAAGTTACCTTTATTATTTATTATTTCTATGTGTTATTCATAAATATTATGATATCATAAGGTATGTTGTGATTAAAAAGTATGGTTTCATTTTTTTGTATTTATTGATGGGATAATGTTTTTATTCCTTATTTTATAACCCTTACTGTTATTTTTATACTCATACCAAGTCTTTGAAATGTTTTTCATAAGTTTTAAGGAAGGGTAATAGGAAGGATGTATTTAATAATATTTATATCTAGAAAATAACTTGTATTTTACTTAAGGAGTTTTATTGTTGTGAAAAATTGATTATAGTAGAAGTGTCTACATTGTAATATTAAAGTTGATATGTTATAGTTATGGCATTATTCTTTAAAAATCTAAACCTGAAAAGTTCCTAAATGTGAATTTTTGATTTAACTCAAGATTAATTAATATTTATGGTTGGGTCCTTATACATCTATTCCACCAATTTCATAAATTATTATTATATGTTTCACCATGAACAATCTAAGGTATACAATCCTTGAAAACATTACCAAATTCATCATGTAGAAAAAGATATGAAGCATGGAAAACATGTTTCCCTTATAATGATTAATAAAAATGTAAATAATGAAATGTCTATAAAAATTCATTTTATATGCCATATTTAATCACCCATACAAAAAGATACATATCTAATTGGAGTGTAAAGATAATGTGATTTTGTGTATTTTATTATGGTATGAATGGCCTCAGGAAGAAGATTAATACTTTAATAAAGATAAAAAATAAATCATCGCATCTTTAAACTATTTCCTTTAATATTTCCATCTTCTTAAATTCCTTACTAAATGGAAAAAAATCAAAAATATGTATCCAAATATAAGAACCAATTATAGTTTATATGGTTGTGGAAGATCCTAGAGATACCAATAGAGATAGACTATTTGTTACATCTATAGAACATTACCATCTGACATTTTGGACTGGATTTCTTCCTGTTTTAATGAATTTTTACTATGTTTCTAGTTTGAAAGAACAATTTATTTCTATATCCTATTTATACATGGGTGGTTTTATTTTCATGTTATCAAATAAAAAATAATACTTTTATAATGATAATATATATTATGGGATGGTATATTTGGATAACTATATTTATATACATGAATTTAAATATCATATTTTGACAAAAAATAATAGATCATGTCCACATGACAGATATCACAAATGGATGTGTCTTTATAATTTTTAACAGTTAAATAATAATAATTTGAAAGACTAATATCAAAAGTATTATTAAGATTATTTTAAACTAAAATTATAGATATATGTCAATTTAATATTCATGGAAAAATGAACAAATATCTTTTTATTGAAAAAGGTGACAGAGTTATAAAGGTTGTAAAATTAGTTCATATACGTGTGTGTGTAACATTTATAGTTAAATATAGATGTGGAGAACCATAATTCCAAAATTTTACTAATTATTTAATAAGAAATGGATATATACTAAGTGAGATATTGGTTTGATTACATTTAGAAATTTAAAAAATACATGTTTGAGTTGGATAATCTTCATCATTTAAAGATAAAGAAACACCACTCATATTATGGTGGGGAGAATCTTGACAATGGATTCAATCATTATCTAAAAGATTTTGAGTTATTATTTGAACTCGCATATACTTAATAGAAATAATTGAAATGATTTGGTGAGAGATTGAATCACATCTTTGAGATCATAGTGGTAATGATGAGGAATTGAGAAGATATTTTATTATTCTTTTTAGATAAGAATTATAGACCTAAACCAACACACTAAAAAAATCCAACTAAATAATTAATAGTAATTAAATGTGATTTTTGATATGAAAATGATTATATTTTTAACTTATACATCTGTAGGTATGAAAAGAGTTTATAAAGTATACTTCTAGCAACAAACTTATATCTCAAGGAACCAAGTATATCATTTTTGGAAATCAAATAGAAAAAATTTTACATTATATATGTGATCCCTTAAATAAAATGGAAATTATGGAATGAATATGCATGTAAATATAGAGGTAGAAAATCTACAAATAAGATAGTATATAAAATTTATAATTTTTTGAAGTTTAATATTAAGTTATATAAGATATGTCATATGAAAAATTTCTCCAAATCCTAGTGGAAGACATTGTTTTAGAGACAAAAAACATGTAATATAACAGTACAAGTTTGAGAATGAAATAAATATTTTTTTTCTTGTCAAAAAGGAATGTGGTACATTATTAATTGAAAATAGTGAACCTTTATTATACAAGGAAGTATAAAAAAATATTATACATGATAGGATAGGAGGAATACTTTTTTAAATATATTCCATGTACCAAAACCAAGTCTGGGTATTGGAAGATCTTGTAGCTGATGTAAATACAATTTGGTGAAAATGCATATCCATAATGAACTGTTATATGTATGGTAATTTTATTACCTATAAATTATGACTGGTTTTTATAGGGTTTCAGTAATTTGAAGGAATATAATATAATTAAATCTCTTAAATAATTTAATTTATGAAATATATTAGAATAATACTTTCTGTATATGTTTATAATGATTATTAGATATGTAAAATGTTTTTAAAACCCATCTACCTCGATAGACACCTTTTAGAAGGTTACTATATAACATAACTTGAAGGATTCATGAATCCAATGAATTCCAATAAGGTGTGAAAGTTTCAAAGATTAATTTGAAGGATTAATCTTGTATAAAAAACATAGAACATCCAGTTTGATGAAGCTATAGAGAATTTGTTCAATAAATAATGAATGGGAGTATTTTCTCTAAAAAAAGATTTCTTGGACTATATTAGTTTTCCTAATATTATATTTTGATGATATATTACTTATTTAAAAAAATATTATTATCTTACAGTTAGTTATATTTTTGTTAAATAAAAGATTGTATGTTAAATAATTAGGTGAATTGGATTACATTTTAGCAATTGAAATACCTCACAATATGTGTTATATGTTTAATATTTTAATTATAGGTATATATAATGACTAGGTATTGAAGAAATTTAATATAAAACAAACTAAGATAGAATTGTTAACCATATAACATGGTATATTTCTCCCCATTAAAATGTATCATCAGCCATAAAATTTAATAGAAATATTGACTATAATCTGTTATGATTTCATTATTGGATATACTATGTACATCATACAATGTTCTAGGCTTGATGTTTTACACACATTAACCAGGGTCGTAAAATATCAAGTAGACCTAGGGGATCCACAATAGTTTACTTTAATGGCTAAACTAACATACATGAGGTTTTAAAAAGTTGTGTTTATCATTTATGAAGAAGATAAGGAACATGTTGTGTGGGTACTTATAGATTCTAGTTCTCAAAATGCATTGAAGGATCAGATGTCAAATTGAAAATATATTTTTTTTAAAATTAGAGGATATTTGAAATGGAAGAGTTTTAATTTTATAGTTGTCACTATATCGATATAAATTTCAATAATATTTTATATTATTATATTGATAATAACTTTTGTGGATAGGTAATATTTTCAAGGATCGTTGTGTTGTTCCTGAAAAAGATAGTCTGAATCTGTACTATGATACTACTATAGTATTTTTTCTAGTCAAGGAGACTTAGTCTCATAAAAATATAAAGTAAATAATTCATATGTATCAAATATTGATGGTTTTTTTCTCAAAATAAATAAATCACATTAACAAAGTATATATAAAGAAGAATGTGGTTGTTTTGTTGATTAAAGACATATCAGGGAATAAAGACAAAATACTTGTGAGATATAGTGGATTAAAAGTTGTTAGTAGTTGGATCTAGTACAAGTAGTTTTATTTTGATGTTGTTTCCATATAAACAACTGATATTTACAATTTTAACTAGAATATTAATAAATAGATATTCATCTGATGGTTATTCTTAGGCCTAAAATTTATGTGATAATATTTTCTGATTGTATTATATTTAATAGACATTTATAGAAAATCTTTTGTTATTTTTATTATGATGGATAATCCTATAAATAAATTCTCTTCCTATATCCACATGTGTTAAAAAATATCTACATAACATTCTCAAATTTTGATGTTCTAGAGAAGAGAAACCTTGGGCACTATGTAATTCCACATTGACCTCAATAATAAGCTTTCATGTTCACTTTTTTTTAAGATATAGGGTGGATATTTTTTACTATTAGGATTCAGAGTGTTCTTTAGATGTTTTTGGTTATTCATAATAACTACTTCTAGTATGAAGAATCATATAAGTTGAAATTTAGATAAAGCCTTTATATTCAAAAACATTCTCAATCACTATTTCTCAAATATAAATTATTACCATTTCATGATTTAAAATAAAAATAAAAATAATTTTTTTATATCACATGACATGAATATATTTAAATTTAATTTCTATATAAGTAAATAATTAATTATTCAAATGATATTAAATTAAATATATCATTTCAATAAATCACATAAATCAATTCCTCAATTCACCAAAAAATTATTCATACTGTAAATAATAAAATATTTATTTAAATAAATAAATAGTATTATTTAATTTTATTAATATTTATTTTATTCATCGAGATCATGAATAAATATTTAGTTAAAACCACACATCACTAAATAAATTTTTATATTAATCTATTCACTAAAATACTAATTAAATACTAATTTATTTATTTCATCTTAAATAATATACACGAGATATAATTAAACTCACGTATTCTAAACAAGAATATCATGAGATTAAATTAATACAATAAAAAATACTCTAATAATTATTATTCCACAATTCCAGAATAATATTTATTACATGATATTCAATTAAATTGGATTTGTTTTATTATATTTTGAATTAGTACATGAAACTCTAGGCCTCCTTATTAGTGGAATTTAGTAAACATACCTAATGTCCATGTTCGAAATATGGAATAAAATTTATGAAACTATAATGAAATTTTAAAATTTCAATAAAAAAATATTTATACTTATACTATATTGTTAGATGATATATTTTTCTTTATATAAACTCAACATGGATGCATACATCCATATATATGAATATTTTTATCATATAAAACATGTTGAGTTCCTATCATAATATTTTCCCGCAACACCCTATTCATAGAGATTTCAAATTGAAAACATCATGGGAAGAATTTTAATTGACTTATAATCCCCCACCACTTGATAGTCAACCATCATTTGTGTCTGACCATAAATATGATCCATAGTCTACATGATATGTGTTTATGAATATTTTCATAGATTTTATATGTTGTCATTTTATTAGTGAATTTTTATAACCTTGGTAAAATTATCTTAGAAAATTATAATAATAATGTTATGTATATAGACAATAATAATTTCATGGGATATTTATTAATATTATAGAAATAAAAAGTTAAATTTTAGTAGTTTCTATGGAACCAAATCCAATAGACTCCCACTTTTACCAGATACAACTACAATAAAATTTTAGTCTACTATATCTCACATATCGTACATGCTTATATTGTTTTTTGAATATAGGTGTGGGTCCTAGAATGTTCTTCTTTGTCTATTATCTTTGTTGTTATTTTTATTATCAAAGAAAAACTTTACATAGGTTATATCCCTAATTATTTACATTTTTTCCTTTATGTAAAACATGAAATATTGGCTAATACCATAGTCATAAATATATCATAATTTATATTATGAAAATAATTTATGGTCTTTGTATAATCTAATAATCTTGAACAAATCATTTCTTAAGATGACACTTAAGATGCATTATATTTTTCAATATGATTAGTTGTCATACCAACTAGGTTAAATGCTCTGAGAGGGCGTGCAGGGGTGAATTAGGGTATGAAAGTTGAAAAAAAAAAGTCACCCTTTAGTTCAATTTTCATTTAAAAAAACACTCCTCTCCCCCATTCCCATAGTAATGTATTATCATAAATGAAACCATACATGAGATACTACAATTTTACATGTTTCGCTAACATAGGGTAATGTCTAAGGAATATAGAATGTCAATTTTCCAATGTATCAAATTCCCTAGGTCCCAATGTTGTTAAATGGTTAGGATAAGACTCACTACAAATCCTTGTGTATAACTAATCACAATTTGAAATCTCACTACTCTCATAACTAAATTGTTCTCACATATCCTTCAGAATATTCTTATTTTGATCACATGAATCATCTTGTTCTAAACCTCATATTATCTGTCATTAAATTCAAATTTTATTCACTTTATTAATACCACTATACCACATAATTATTTTGAAAATTCTTAATGGATCAAAAATATTTATCCTTCACACAAACTTTTCAGGACTTATGCACAACTATAACAAGTTTTTTCACAACCTTTTCATGACTTGTGTGAAATTATACATAAATTCTCAAAAAAAAATATGTTTTGATGTAAATATTTATGTTTCATGCATCTATTTAATCCATTGTAAGACTCTCAACATTCATGTAACATTTATATCATCATAGAACTCACTTGGTTTCATAGACATAAGTCATTTTCTACAAACAACTGATATCATAATAATTTCTTCACATTAGAAATAGATTCACCTAACTCTTATATAATTTAGAGCTCTAATATTCTCTAAGATTTGAGCTGTAAAAAATAATAGGGTTACCCACGTATATATAGACACTTCCAATACTACACTCAACTACATTGCAAGATATTGACTATCTACACAACTTTTCTTATGTGCTGAACTTAAATGATTTGATTTCACCATTATCACACATCTCATAACCTTCATGTAATTACATCTCTTTTACAAGGGTGTGCACAACTCTATATATGTCATGAACATATGACTTTTTCGATGGTTTATAACATTTATGAAACCCTAGACTCTTCCCGTTTTGATATGACAGTCCTAAATCGTAACATTCATGTAACTTTATAAAACATCATCAACATTTCAAACTACTTTTACATTTATATGAAAATCATTAATTTTCCCAGAAAACCTATTTCCTTCCTCCAAATTTTTAGACCAAAAATTTTGAAAACAATAAGAAAAGATGCCACCTTATACACGAATCATTTTGTACCAAATAATCAGCTTCCATTCCTCGAACATAATTCTTTATCAATATAGTTCAACATACATAGTCAATAATCACACTATGGGTACACAACTGAACATTTCAACATTATTTTAAAATATAAAAATCTACCAAAAAACCCTATAATGTTACATTGTGGTATTTTTTCTCACCACTGGTATTTTTGTATATGTCCAAAAATTAAAGGTTATGGGGTATAGAAGAAGAAAAGGTGTTGTTCATGATTTTGTTTTATATGTTTTTCACTATATAAATACAATGAAATTTTTGAAATATTGACAATTTTTAGATATTATTTTGTTTTATTGTCTCTATGGAGAAGAATCCAAGTCATAAATCCTCTACATTCATCAACACATGATCCATGAGTATTTGAAAAATGATCATGGTATTACAGGTACTACCATAAAAGAAGCTGAGAGCATCAAATCATTCTCTATTTATCATAATAAGGGGTTCCTTTATTTTCACATTTTTCATAAAAGGGAGGCTGTAATATATTATCTATAGTGAATTTGAGAATTCTCAATGGTTTTTCAACTATTCAAAATCACTCTCCTAGTTAAAACATTATATAAGCTATAATTTTTCATTAAATTAATCATTTTATAATTATGTAATATACCTTTTTCGAATATTCATACTAAATAATATTTATTTTCTATTAATAATATTATTACTATTATTATATTCCATGATATCCACAAATTTAAATACACTTCCCAATAAATAAATAAATACTTATTTAAATGATATTAAATAAAATACATCATTTCATTCAGGTATGTAACTTGACTCATCAATAATCCATTAAATTTATCAAACCATGAATAATAAAATATTTAAATAAATAAATAAATATTATATTCATTAAACTCATGAATAAATATTTACTTTTTTTATTTATGTAACTACTTAAAATTTTATATTTTTATATTCTCTAAATATGTGAATAAATTGATCTATATTTGTTTCTATCTAATAAAAATAAATAAGAGATAAATTAAGCACACATATTTTACACATGAATATTTTTTAATTTAATTAATTTTACCTTCAATATATGTATAAAAGTTATTCCACAAATCAGAAATAATATTTATTCCAAATATTGAACTCAATGGAATTTAATGAGATTTTAAATACACTTAATAGATGACCCCCTAGCTATATTTCTCAGATGCTTTATGTGAACATGTGTAAATATTAAAATCATGATCTAGTAACTCTTCAAGTCACCCATTGCGAAACAAAAATGTCACAAAAACAAAAAAACAACTTAAGATAAATGTTATGTTATATAGTCTATTTGTTTACACATAACTCATTAAGTGAAATTCGTACTATTTTTTCACTATATATTCTTAATATATATATATTTTTTAAATTGTCAAATGAACTCACTAATGAATTACCATGGAAATGGATTTAATTTGTCAATTAAATTTCAATCCTAAGGATGGATATATTATCTTACAATAATATGTATTAGATAAACACTTTATTGAATCATTAAATTAATTTAAAATCATTTTGATACAGACAACATTGACATCTATTAATGAGCATGTATTGTCATGATTATAAAATAAATTTCATTATTTTTATAGTCAACATACATTAATAATAATATCATTACTGAATAAATATATAGAATTTTTTTATTAGAGTATCAAATGATGTAAGAAACATATGGAATTATTATTAGCATTTTTATCCTCATAACATCACCTTTTGGATTTTATTAAGTGAATATTTTAGGATAATAAGACTTAATTCCTTATAAACCATCAATACTCAAGATTCTAACACCATCTTTGTCCCATAATATAGATGTTATCTAAATCATTGGTAATATTATTAAGAATATTATCATAAAATCTATAGGTTCTGATTATATTAAATAACCAATATAAACTTTTTACACAACAAATACTCTAATGAATTTATCAAAACAATGTTATGTCGAATAAAAATCATCATTTTATAATTTATTTTAATAATCCATTAATATAAATTACAAAATTTCAAAAAAATAACCACACTTGAACCAGAGGCCACTACTAATGAATTTTTTTTCTAGAGCTCAAATTTCATCCATGATTTAGTTTAGATAATTATTTAGTAAATAGGTCTTCCACATTCTCTTATACTATTGATCTAATTACACTGACTTCACCTCATTGATAAAAAACCGCCAATAGGTAATACTTATGAAGTGTGTGCTTCATTTGTTGATGTGACCTATGTTCTTTTTCAATAAACATTACTTCAATATTACCGGAATACATAGTTATAATATCTTTAAAATTAGGTACAACACCAATCTCAAAGAGAATTTTTATTATCCAGTCTATTTCTTTATCTATATCAAAAGATGAAATATACATCGTGTCTACTTTTCAATCACTGAAAATTTGATTCTTAGAACATTTCCATTTCACAATTCCTCTATGAACAAAATGACTTAACATTATTGTGACATAAAATCATTCATATTTTTTTTGGAATGTAGCATATGAATATCCCATAAATACTAGTTATTCATTTACTCCATAGACTATGAACATATCTTTTTTAGACTACATGTACTTCTAGATAGCCTTTATAGTAGAACAATGTGTTTCTCTTAGGTTTTCATGATATATAAATCCAATGATCAAGGAATTGAAAATATATGGACTATTATATAACATGACATATATGAAAAATCCAATCATAGAAGAATAAATAATTATATCCATTCTCTCATTCACTCTCCCTCTTTATTATTTTATTTAAGGACAAATTATCATGGAGGCATGTTTACCATGTAAAATGATAAATAATCATAAACTGTAATTTCTGTAATGAATAAATTTTATAAATTATCATTATATATACTTTTCCTATGTCTAATAATAAAATATTATCTATATTTATATATTTTTATTTGTAGGATATAGTATGTTTTAGAAAATTCTGTCATGGAGAAGAACTTATTCAAAAATTTCATAACATACTCTTATACTAGTGTCTCATTTCCCATATGTAATATAACATCAAAATAGAATACTATAAAATGTAAATCAGATCCACTGAAACTCTTGTTGATATGACTCCCAAATTTATTCTTTATGAAAAAAAATTTCATATGGATTTATCCAAATGAATTTTACATTATCTTGATATTTTTTCAAATTATAAATCGATCACTTCAAGTTGAATTCCATATTATAATCCTTTTATTCCACAAAAACATCTAATAGTGACATATATACATCATCCATGAGGTTTATATTGAAGCCTGAGTATTGAAATCTCTTTTTTAAATCTCAAAATTATGATATGCCTCAAGAGAATGTAGCATTCTAATATATTTATAAATATTGTGTGATGAAAAGTTTTCATCATATTTTATTCTTGGATGGTGTTGTAATACTTTACTAGATATATATCATTCATATGTACCATAATTACCATCAATTTATAGTTTCATGTTGCATTCATATTTTCACCCATTATTATTTAAATTAATTAGAGAATATACCAAATTTAAAAGCAAATTTTGGCACATGGAATTTATTTTAGAATTCATAGATTCATACTATATTGATTCGTCTAAAGTATTTACTACTTATTTATAAGACCTGAGTTTATTTTTTAAAAAATTAAATTTACACCATCCTCAGTAACAAGAAAATTATACCCCTCTTTTTACATTACCTATCTGGTTAACTTACAATGAACTTATGTCCTTTGAATAAATTCCATATACAGTCTTATGGAATTTTTCATGTGCCTACTCTTCTTTATATTGAGTCTCGACTTAATTGAAGTGCTTCTTTATCTTAAAATAACATTTGAATATGTTCCAAATTTCTAGGAACATTTATTATCTCGAAAAAGTTACCTATTTATTTTGTTAATCATATAAATAATACCACCATGTTTCTTTATGATATCTTATAAAGATATATCTAGTGTCTTCAGTTAAAATTTAATTTCCCAGAATATCTTTAACAATTAATTCACATCCACCCACATATAAATGTGACTAAAACATTTCATCCTATACCAATAATATTATTAAATTCATCATACTTCATTAGATGGAACATATTTTAGCATTTATTACAATTTATAATGAATACCCAAAAAATGATAATGTATGAAATGCAAGACTCATCACCATTCTCATAATTTCTAACTAGGTGTGATTCCTATATTCAATAAAACTATTATACTATATTGTAATAGGTTTAGTGAGTTAGTATTATATCCCCAAAACATTTATATTTTTGAATAATTCATGGTTATGAACCCCCCAGTTTGAGAGAAGTTGTTTTATATTCATATCAGGTGGATCCATTGCACCATTCTTGTATTCCATATTCTTTTTTAATTGAAGATATGTTTTCCCTTATTATGTATATATATGGATATCTATTGAAGTTATAAATAAAGATAATAAAGTAATAGTATCCATATATTTATTCTTCATGAAAAAGTTAATCATGTATTATAATAAACTACTTCTATAAGCATTGTGCATCTTTCACCATTTCATTAAATAGTGAATTAATGATTTTTCCTTTTAACCAAGAATTAGATATGTCAAAGGTTTTTTTTCAAATGAATATAAATATCCTTCATATAATTTTTATGAACACATATGTTTTACAGGGGAAAATTTTATATTCAATAATTGTGTGTGATATGTGTCATGAGAACATGATACATTATTTATTATTAAGATTTTATTTTCATATTATTCTATATTATAACAATTATTAAAATTTCCCACCCCACAACATATATTTTTCATTAATAAAGTAAAATTATTTATTTATGAACATAAAAAACAAAACCATACTCATGGACCTAGAAAAAAATTGGAAATAGAAATTATTATTTGGTTACATTGGGATGATAAAAAAATTAAATCTAGAACCAATCTGTAGCCAATGTGAGGTGGTAGTCACTTATGGATATTAAAACTAGTATCACTACCTTGTTTTCTCAATGATATATCTAACCAATGGTAATAATTTATATTGTACATGTTTACATTATTTTGATAAAAAATTAGGAACCATAATATGATTCAGATACAAAATTTATAGAAATGGGAAAATTATTGTAAGTAATAAAACTGCATAAATATTCCCCTTTTTATTTATTGATATAAAATTATTCTCCTAGAGTCCTTTCTTGTGATAAGAAAATCATATCCCCAATTGGGTGAAATTAATAGATGTGGATTACATGAGATGTAACTGGATGTATATTCTATGTATGACATGATGACCCCCACAAGATACACACTATGACATTCATTTTCTGGTGGGGGTGAAAATATAAGATAATTAAAGAAAGACAAAAACTAAATGACATGATGATTTTTATACACACTTTTGGGTAGGTGTTATATCATACAAGTTAAATGTCGAGTGATTTTAAACTTATTTTTCACATATAAATATTTATTATTTATTTCCAACATAAATTAGAAAACTATTTTATATTTAATAGTGTATTTATATATCCTATACTTTAGATGAATTTATAGTGACACACGCTAGAAATATTTATATAGTGTTTAATGTTGTCATAAATTTCGAACATAATATATGGTTTGACCAATGTAACATTTTTTTCATGTATACCACATCATGACATGTGGGTATTCATTCCATTTAAGTTCATAATTGATGATAAAAACTGTACATAGCTTGACAAACATGACATGTTGATTAAAAAAATTCCATATAAGAATTAAAATCTATAAAGGTATTTAACCTAACATAGAATATACACATTGTATCTCCTATAGTGTACACAGAATTCATACTATAAATCATAGAAATGGATTTAATTTGTTCCCTATGGTATAAGAAATTTGGTCTTCTTAAAATATGCAAAGTATTAAACTATGTTAAATTAATAACAAATTTATTTAAATCAAATAAGGTGAAAATATTATCACACCATAAGGATTATTATTATAAAATATTATGATATATAATAAATTAATTAATTAAATCATTCATTAATTATATTAAATTAAAATTATTTATATTGAATTAAAATGAAATCTTGTAAGTCCAAATGTATTGTCATTATATGTTCTGATTGATCATGAGCTTGGTCAACTTTGGTTTGTGTAGAATTTATTTAATTCAAATATTCATTTCATAGTTTTATGTGATAGTTAATTATTAAATAAAATATAATGATATATGTATCATCCCACCTACATTTATTATGTATGAACATTCATTTCTAGGATTAATTTTTTATAACCCAAAAACCCATGTCCCTGTAACATCCTAATATTTTATAAAATATCTTATTTAAAATTAATTTAAATTATTTTATAACTTTAATTGCACACAATACATAGTTTAGAATATGTTACACAAGACTCCTAGTGTCACGAACCATGTTTTGATGTCATACAACCCAACATCTGACCCAGTACGAGATAAGGCCTAATAGGCAATTCTGATCCCCACTGGCAAGAAACTAGTATTGGGCATAAAAAATAATCAAGTGAGAACAATTTCAGCCCAGTAAATCACCAAGATAAAATATCCAACACTTGATGAAATATTAGATCCAACAACTGATCATCAAAAATATAAAAAACTAATATTTATAAAACAACTGATGAATGAAATAGAAACTGAATACAAAACTAAAACCAGACCACATAAACAAGATCTCTATGTGACCTCTTGTTTAACACCATCCCCAAAACGGACCTACCCCTAGTGAAACCAAACCAAATACCTACACATAGAAAACAATTGGTGTCTAACTACACTGAATGGTAAAATTGGGTGTTAGCTTGAACCACTCAGTATGAAATCACCATAGAAATAATACACTTCCATTCCCAAATAATTCCATAAATAGATGTTTCAAATTAAACTATAGAAAAATAAATTTTTAATATTTTTTAAAACCAAGCACCACTTCCTTTTTTCTAAACAACTCATGCCACATTTCGATTTTCAAAATAGATTACCATTTTGAAAACCATATCACAATACTAAAAAGTAATAAAGTGAAACAAAGAAATTTTGAAAATAAAAAAATAAATAGTAAAAGAAACCAAGTATAAATAAACACAAATATGCACATATAGATAGTAAACCATGAGAATTATCTCAACAACCCATGTCTAACCCTTGTATGTACTCAAATCAGAATCACCTTTAGGCATATGGTGCATCTCCATATTCTATAACCAAATGGCCACACAAAACTATCCAATCTAGTGGAACCTCACACCAAGCCCTACACAATCCATGGGTCTAATCCCATCAAATCCGGGTCGATAAGAATTCATCAATCGACTCTCTAAATAACACCCAAAAAACCCATGGTAATAGTGAGAACTCATAGTGAATAAAGAGTCCCATGCATTCATGACTCGCCTTACTCTCCACCACCACAAATGCCTACCCAAATCCCCGACACCACCCATGTGATAACCCACATAAAGAAATCCACCATAGGGGTGACCAATTTACAAAAATCCATTCGCAAGGTCCAATTGGGCCATCACATCATTTAAGAGTCAAAATGTTTCTCAAAATAGGCTATGGTGGCAACTTGATATTTAAATTTCCAAAACCACACTTTTTGCCAAAAAATCACAAGTTCCAAAAGGGCCTTAGATCATTTCCATTTCAAATTCAATTACAAAACATTTCTAAACTATTTCTAAAATTATATGAAACACCGCATTCAATTTTACTATTCCAAAAAGTCTTTTAGTTTTCACTTTCAATTCCATTTCCCCTATTATTTTAAAACCATGATGAAAACACACAACATAATTAAAGGTATAAAACAAGATTTACTTATATTTAAAAAAAAAACTATGTTTTCCAAGATACCAAATAAGAAAATATTTAGATAAAATATTTTAAATCGATTTTTAAGTCACATAAATCACCCACATGACATTAAAATAGAGGGAACATTTTAGGAAAACAATCTTGACGGATGAAGGGAGAGACCTTTTTAAAAACCAATGTTCAACGATTTTTTTTATTTTTAGTCCCATATTCATTTGAATGACATTCCATATGTGCACTTCATGCACCCACAAATGTACCAAAATACAATGACACTCTTCAAGAATCCCTTTTGGACTATTAAGGTACCCAAAAATCATTTTTATTGAAATCCCCTAGCTTTACCATTAAATGAAACATGTTAGTCACGTGAAATAATCATGAAAATCACCACAAATCACACATAGGGCTCATATAAAAATCAACTTGTTATTGAAATTCGTATCCAAATCAATAGACACCCTCAAAATACCAAAATTATTTTATAAAAATAAATTGGAATTTTATCAAACACTTGGTGTGGATATATATAAGAATATTTAATTGGTCCCTTGAAACCCCAATTCTCACCAATTTTCAATCAAAAAACACAGAAACAATATATAATGACACACTAAAAACAAGACAATAGGAGAATTAATGTATTAAAGGAATGATCAAGCATTAAATAAATGTTTTATAATATAAATGGATAAAAAAATATACCTAATTGGTGTGAAAATGAGACAAAACTTTAGAAGGAGAGAGAATACACCTTAAGAACTAATTTTCACAATGTAACAACCTAGAAAAATGACCCACATATAAAACTTATATTTTAGGGTTTGTTCAAGGTGAAACCAAACCCAAGGAAAAAAATAGAATCATGTCAGGGAAGAGGGTAGAATAAGATAGGGAAATATTTGATGAAGAAATCATGAATAATCACTATCCTTTGGTGATAAATCACCCAAAAAGTAGCCCAAGAAGAAGTTTAAGGGATTGGGGAACCCTATGGTCGATACCCAAATGGTAGGGCTTTAAATGGAAGGTGGAATAAATTTAATTGGGTTTTTAAAATAAAATTTACTTAAATTTTAATAGGAAGTTTGATTTTTCGGCATAGTTTTGTAATCCCTGTGCAAACTGTGGGAATTCTACTGAAAAAATTCTGAAAACATTCAAATTTAAGCTGCATGGTTTGGAAAAACCATGCATGAACCATATGACTTGATATTTTTTCCAAAACCGTCAAATGAAACTGAAAACACTGGGGAATTACACCCAAAAATCATTGAATGTTTTAAATACATTTTTTTGGAATTGTGGGTGTGACAAACTCCCCACTAAGTCACATTCTACAATACCATCCACAATAACCATGAATAAGGACATAAGCACACTGAACCCACTAAAATCAAAAGACTAATGTTGGAATATCAACCTAAACCTCTACCAAAAGATCAAGAATCAGGAAATGAATAAAAGACTAAATAAAATGGGGGACACTGTGAGAAAATTATCCGCACCACAAATACTTTCTGCCCCCAGAACGTCACCCAACCCTATGATAACAAAAACACGAACTCAGAACCAAATAAAGATGAAAAAATCCACAAACCTCAGGGTAAACATTAACTTATCAAGTCACACCTAACCACTCCTAGTGGAGACCACAACATTAAGACTAATGGGAGAATACACAATGGTTCTCCCCACCCCAATCACTGAACTAACAACATTTCACAACTTTGGATTGAACTAATGTAGAAACTCACAATACAAACCGAGAACCCCTCGACACAAGGGGAAACCTAAATTGGGGTTAAAACATATAAGGGTAAAACATGGAATTTCACATTTTTAATGATATGGGTAAGACACATGGTTAGGCTATAGGTGTTGAAAAACATGCACTAACCAGGCGATACGACCCTTCCGTAACTATTCCACACACTTTCTGCATGGTTCATCTAATTGTTGGCAATATGTGCACCAAACACAAAGCACCAAACTCAATCAAAATGGTTTCCTAGGTTAATATTCATTGATTCCCCTTACTGTGTGCTACTCATGTGCCACCTGCTTCCAACATCAAAATATTAATTTTTCAACAAAAAGACACCTGAAGTCTCCAAGAACATAAAATATAAAACTGAAACTACAAGAAGAAGGGATCACCTAACATCCTACACAGATAAAAGGAACCCATAATATAAAGTAGATTATAAGAGGAAACGTAAACTGTCTCTACTCTAACATTGGGGAAAAAACCTAGGCCATGGATCTTTATACCCCCAGAAATTCATGACTGTGCACTAGTTTCACTCCAAGGCATGGCTTTGGATACTTGATGACTGAATAATATCTTTACTCATTAAAATTCACTAAAATTATCCAATAAAAACTTCTTCTTCAGTAAAATATTCCAACAATTTCTCCTAGTGACCAAGAGTTCTAAAACTATGACAGGTCTTTAGAGGATTGTGATATGATGAAATTGAATGCTCAAACTAACCACACTAGTGTGACATAATAAAATAGTCCAAAAAACATGAATTTGGAACAATTGATGGAGGATTTTCAAATAGTGGTTCATCCGGTATGCATTCCTCACCAAATGGGAACCTTCACAAGCAGCAAGAGACACCATATTGCCAACTTACTACACTACAGAAACCAACTCACCTAAAACACTTGGTCCACCGACTTTTCAAAAATAAGATCCTTGGAGGAGATGAGTCTCTTCTTGATCTCTAGACAAATAACCCCAATAAAAATATAAATTTTCAATTGATCATAGAATGCGACCTCTAAAAAAACCTTCTTTTTGAAGTGTTCAATATAATCCCTCATTAAGTGTTTTCCTTGATAAACATTTTGTGCTTTTAATTTTTCATCATCTTCACCTCCTTAGATATAAACCATCAGATGAAAATGGACTTGAACATTTCCCACATCATCTCAACTTATATCGATGGCAGGGAAAACAACACCCATTCATCAAAGGCTAGGCCCTTAAATAATCCTAGAAAATCATTAATAATATAACCTTCGAGGGTTCCCAAATGATCTAAAGACATGTTCAACTTTTTCAAGACAATCTGCTTCCACTAATGGACCTAAATCACCACAGAGGATAGTCAAAAACCAAGAATAACACATAATTTCACAAGAATAATTCGGAATTTTTGGGACCTTTTTGGGTGACATACTCTGAGTAACATAAGAAATACAAGTTGAAACCAACATCAAAAAAATAACAATAAAAAAGAATAGCTCAATCCAAAATGAGAGGTTAACAAGCCAAAAATATTATTTTAAAAAATCATCGCTTACATTTTAATTTCAAATATTATATTTTCCAAAGCCACTTTCCCAAAAACCGAAATAAATTTTTCACAAAATAAGGATTTGTATTTTAAATAAAAACTAACCCTGGAATCATTTTCCACTCATAAATTAGTTCAAATAACCCAAGTGAAACCACTAATTTCAAATACCCACCCATGGATTCCCATGAACCATCACATATGTGTCCATCCTTTCCCATATTCATCTTCCATGAACATGTGATTACAATCACTTTACCTACACATATGAAAACATTCAAAAGGAGTTACAGGGGTCACTATTTCCATTTCATTATTCAAAACCCAGAAATTTAGCAAATTTCTCATCCAAAACACCTTATTTTAAGACCCATTTATAAAAATTTTAAAACAACTTGGAATAAATCATTTCCATTTCAAAAACTGTTTTCACTCTAAAATCTCACTTACACAAAATGAAACTAAAACAACACATAAGTCATGAAGAACTATCAGATTTGGGAACTAGTTCTCATCCTAACTTGGCGACATGGTAGTCGTCTAGGACCCAAGTAAGAATCAACAACTAGGAGGAGCTTGACCCATGTACTAAGACTCCACATGGGTCACTACTTCATATGAGATCATGAAATAACTTCGGCTCACCTATATTACCATTCCCCACCCAAACAGACTAAAACCCAAATAAAGACTCAAAACCTAGACTACCCATAGAAACTCAAGGATTAAATGATAAAGAGTTAACGATGCTCATCCCTTACCTACCTCTCGAGTTTCTACAGTCTTAATCTCCAACCTCCTAACACCCCCAATAATAATAACCTCGATTTGATACCATTTCTTCACGAACCAAATTAGGATGCCATATAACCCGATATCTGACACGGTATGGGTCACGATCCGACTGTCATTCCCGATTCCCATGGGCTATAAAGTAGTTTCAGACCTCAAAAATAATACATGTGGGAACTAATTCAACCCAATAAATAACTATGATCAAATATCCAACACTAAATACAAAAGAAGACCTAACAACTGAACTTCACTAATATACATAACTGGTCCAGATACAACAACTATTGAACAAATAGAAACTAAATAGATAACTAAAACTAAAACAAACCATCAAGATCTAAATGTGACATGTTGGCCACCATCATACACAAAACCAGCCCTCACTGAGAGAAACTGAACTTGAAACCTACACCTATAAAACTACTCAGGTCTACTTGCACCAAATGGTACGAGTAGGGTGTTACCTTAAACAACATAGTAGGAAATCACCACTGAATCTACACACTTCCATTCCCAAATAATTCCATAAATACTAGTTTTAAATGAAACTATAGTAAAATAAGTTATTATCTTTTAATAAAAAAGAATTGATTCCTTTTAAAAAAACACACACACCAATTTTCTATTTTTAAAATAGATTACCATTTTGAAAACCAAATCCAAAACTAAAATCCAATAAATTAATGAAAAAAAATCATAAAATAAATAAGTAAACTAGTCTAGAAACCATGTGAAATCAAAAAAAAATGCTCATGCAATAATAAACCATTGGATTTTCCTAAACATTTTTAGAGAGATTCACTCGAATCAGACTTGCCTATCAGTGTATAGAAAATCTCTATAGTCTATAACCAATGAGACACTCTAAACTTACCAATATAGTGGCACATACCCTCATGAACTATATAGTCAAGGGTGTACCAACCCTTCTAATCAGGGTTGATAATAAATCATCACTTGACTCCTGAAAGGATACCCAAGAAACCCATGGTAATATTGAATATACATAGTGGAAATGAGAGGCCACCAAATGTGTGACTCACCTTACATGCTGCCACCGTACTTTCCTACCCTAATGACTAACACGAACCATGTGATAACTCACATTTGGATATCATTTATATTTGTTCCCATTTTACAACAAGACATTAACAACTGCCAACTGGGCCATCATATCATTTAATCTTTATAACATTTTTCAAAATATTCTAGGGAACTAACTGGGCATCTATATTTCCAAATCCACATTATTTTCCCAAACATAAAAAAGTTCCAATCGAACCTTGTATAATTTCCAATTCAAATACTCATAGACAGAATTTCCAAACCATTTATGAAATAGTATGAAAAACCACTTTCATGTGTATAATTCCAAAAGGGCCTTTACTTTTAATGTTTAATTTCATTTCCCCAACCATTTCAAAAAAATGTTGAAACACGCAATTTTTTAATGATTTCAAATAATATTTCATACCATTTAAAAAACTAATAACCCTTTTCAAGATACCAAATAGGACAAGATTTATAGATTCATTTGAAATCACTTTTAAAGTCACTTGAAGCTTCAATGCAACATTAAAAAACAAGGGAAAATTTAAACAAAAGGAGGAAGATAAATGAAGGGATAAACCTTTTGTAAAACCAATATTCAAGGAAAACTACATTTTTAAATGAAATATTAATTTTAATTCCCATCCATAAGTTCAACTCATGAACTCATGGATTCTCCAACATCTAATGACACTATTCCAGTATCCATGTTGGACCAAGAAGGCATCTGAAGCCCATTTCTAATCCAAACCCCATGCATTACCATTAAACGCAACATATCACACATCTGCACCAATCATCCCAACTCACACACAAAGATCATATCAAAATCATCCCATGCCAAAAACATAACCAAAGAAAAACACAACCTCAAAATACCCAACTCATTTAAACATAAAAATTAGCATTTTATCGAACACTTAGAATGAATATATATATATATAGGAGTATTTATGAAATCCATTGAAAACCCGATTCAAACCAATTTTACATCATAAAAACAACAAAAAAAACTACTACTAACACCCTAAAAAAATATTATATCATATTTAAAGTATTAAAGGAAATATCAAGAATTAATGGAATGTTCTAGAAAGTAAATAGATTGAAGATAATACCTAAATAGTGTGTGAATGTGATAAAAATTGGGAAGGGGGAATAATATACCCCAATATCCAATCTTCACACCCTAACAACAATGAAAAATTACCCACACATCCACCCTAGAATCTAGAGTTGGGAAACAGTGAAACCCCGCCAAGAGAAACCATGGAATCAAGAGAGGGATAATGGGAGAAGAGGGAAATGAAATATTTGAGGAAGAAATCATGATGAATCACTAAATATTAGTGATAAAATCACACAAAAATGTTTCTCAAGATGATGTATAATGAATGGGGGATTTTTTTAGTCGATACGAAACTAGTAGTGCTTAAAATGGGAGGTGGAATCAATTAAATCAAGTTTTCAAAATAAAATTTTTTTAGGTTTTAATAGGATGCACAGTTTTTCTATATAGTTTTGTAAATATTATGCAAAAAATGTGAAATAAACTAGAAGCATTCTATAAATAGAGAGATTTATGTTTCAGAGTTTGGAAAAATTGTGATCGAACCATGTGACCTAAAAAATTAGCCAAAAAAACTCAAATGACACCCCAAAAAAATTAGGAATTACACCCAAAATTATTGAATGATATAAACAAAATTTAGTGACTCTGTGAGTGTCACAAACTCCCCACCATGAAAATTTCCTCCAATACCATTCCTAGTGACCATGCATAGGGATTGAAGCACACCGAAACCACGAATATCCAAAGACTAATGTTAGACACTAAACCCAAACCTCAAAAAAAAGATCCAACATTGAGAAATAAATAAAAAAATAAAATAAAACCATATTTGGGGTATAACACATTGTTTATAATTCATTACACACAACATTTATTTTCTTCGATAAATCTTTTTACACACAAGATTGAGTTCTACCAGGCAACCTTATAATATTATTTTTATTATTTCACATGATAGTCATCACCTAGAAATTTTAATGGTGGTAATTAATGAGATTAAATAAATTATGAAAATATTTATAGTTTATATGTGGTTAAAAAATTAATTCATTGGATACCAACTCATTATAAATGAAAACTAGAACAAATTGAATATAAAAGAAATTTTTTTTATTGGAAAACTATTTTTTGGGACTCCCTGTAATTTTACATTAATTAATTAAATTTATATCTATTAGTGAGATATATTAATGAATTGTATATATTATATATTAACCTATTTTCTTACATTCATTGAATATGTTTTATAGTCTTAAATTAATAATAAATACGTTTTTACGATTAAAAAGTGTATTTTTAGGAAATGCATTTTGGTCACTTTTAGGACTTTTTTTGAACATAAATTTTCATATTTTTAAAATGTTTATTAAATTAATAAACATAACCTAAGTAATAATAATATCAAATTTTAATTTGGGTGAATTTTTTGTATTCTTCTTGGAATATTCCTTTTATGAGGAGTAGTGTAACCCACTGAATTTTAATTGAAAACTGCATTTTTGTCCTATTTATTTATATAATTATGTTATATTTTAATTTTTTTAATTAATAATTAGTTATATTATAAATAAATAAATAAATTTTACTTCATTTGAATCATTTTTATTTTGAAATTGGATATGAAAACATTTCTTACTTTTAAACATTTTTACTTAAAAACTCCATTGTTTTTTCTGGACTGTGGGATTAAGTTTAAATTTAATTATTTCACTTATGAGATATGTATTTGAAAAAATGGATTTCATATTTTTAGTCGTAATAATTTATAATTTATTGTATAGTGAAATTACTTTTTTACCAGAAATATTAGTGAAAGAAATTAAAATTACATAGAGTGACTAAGGTAAAAACAAGTTTTCTTAGGGGTTAAACATTAATCAGAAGGGGACCAAAAACATAGAAACTTTTACAAATCACATTTTATGTAAATATATAGACTATATCCCTTAATTTTTATAAAATGATTCATTATTGGTGGCACATGATGTATTTGAGACCATCTAATATTGTTTACCTTTTTTTATTTATAATAAGTACACACCTCCTCCACTATAAAGGAAACTTCAACCTCCCCCATTAGCCATTTAACACCTTGAGATGTTAGGAGATAGATTTCTTTTAATTTCATTAATGCCTTTTTTTATATGCTACACCATGATTAGCTTACTCTATACGTAACACCGTATTATCTTGCAGTATGTGCAACACTATTATTGGCTTGTGTAACACACAATTTCATGTTATTTTGATAGAATTAATTAAACTCAATACCAATTATAAGTGATAACTAAATATTATAACCTAGTCATTATAGTGATGGGTATGATAACATAGGAAATGCGGGAGACCTCTCACGCGATGACTCTCGGGAATTCTTCGAGCCGATAATAAATAGAAAATCTACTAGATTGCTACTTTGAATGTAAAAATGTCTTCATTCCAACATAGAAGGTGTTGGATATGGGTGATGGGATTTTTTCAAATCATGTGGATGCGGTGAAGGAAAATATGATGAACCCTAAGAGGAAGTCCGAGGTTTTGGCTTCCCGGAATAGGATTTTCTCTGAATCTCATCGTGAATATGCCCTTTTAAATAAAAGGATTACCAAGAATGGATCTATTGCATTTGTTGAATCGGGTCCAAAAAATTTGGAAGCTCATATTGAATAATACTGGTTCTCCCACGTTTCTAGGTTATCAGGAACTCAGAGTGATGCCCCTTTGAGGGTTGATGAAGTGTGAACTCATTTATCTCAGAGCTGGGGCTTCACTGAATGGAGTTTGATATCAATTGGGAAAGGGACGTTCCATATTGTATTTCTATTGAAGGAATTGAAAAAAAATTCCTAGAATTTTGGACCGGTTTTAGTAAAACCTGGTAACATCATGGTTCAATATTGGGATCCTTTAGCAATTCCTCTTTCAATTAAGAACTCTTCCACTCAAACATGGATTCGAATTAGGGGTTTAAATTGGTTTTTCTGGAATCCATCGGTTTTATGGAAGGTCTCCTCTACTATTGGTTGTCTAATTAAGGTTGATAAGGAAATGGAGCATCCTAGGTATGGTCATTTTTCTCATGTATTGGTAGAGATTTTTTTAGCTCAAGTTCTTATTGACAATGTTTTCCTTGTTTCGGGTGAGATTAAGTTAGAACTTTCTATACAATATGAGTGGTTGCCTACTTTTTGTAAGTATTGTTTATGTATTGGTCATTCTCTTGCAAAATTTTGTAGGAATATAAAACTCTCACTTTATAAATGTTTTGAGCATACCTCCGATTAGTGAAAAAATAAATTATTTGACCATAATTGTAACAAGCAAGTTTTCAAGAGGATGGATCCTCAAAGTGCTGGTATTTCCTAATTTGTTGAGGCTGTCCTACATGGTTTGTCTAATACTGGTGAATTTTAGCAAGCTATTACGGCTGTTGTTCTTGTGAATGATAAACCATTGGAGTAGGCTACCTTTGGAATCATTGGGGATATTGATATCAGGTCCTGGGCTGATGTGGCTAAGGAGGAGTAAGGGCATCAATCAGAGCATGAGGCTGCTGTCCAAAATGAGGTAAATCAAGAGTAAGATCGTGCTACACTGGACTCTACTTGTAGGAAGGGTAAAATTAATATCATTGAAGATGATTTATTCTAGTTGGTGATGCCTAATAATATGAGGGCATGACCAATTATTCATGATGAGGTTCAGGTGGCCAATGTGGATGCTCGGATGGAAGGGGATCCATTGATGTACAATGTTGTTGTAGGTGATGTTGTTGTACAATAGGGGATTCAGGAGGGTGTAATGATGGATAAAACTGCATCTATTGAGAATTTTGGTGGGCTGCAAGGTGTTCCAGGGGAGGAGGGTATTTTTTGATCTTCTTCACATAAGGAGGTTGATATTCTGGCAGGAGCTCCCCCTACTAATTTGGAGGAAGTTACTACACCTAGTCATGGACAAGATCTTGTACGATCTCCTCCAATGTCTATGGATCAAAAGGTGACTAATATGGATGTTGATTCAATGGTTTCGTCTAGTAATGAGGTGTTTCAAGGACCTTTAAAACCATTTGTCAATTTCTTTTTCCATGTTAGAGTCTATTAATACTCCTGAGTTTCATTTGCTTAATCTTGAAGGACTCAAGAATGTAGGATTCAGTAACTGTATATGCTCCTCCTCGACACCTGCTACTGTTGAAGGTTTGGAGATCCCAAAGAAGATGGAACATCCTAGTCACAATGTTGTACATTATTTCATTGATGTGAAGAACTCCAAGTCTGTACTGGAGGATCCTCAAGACCTACATGAGGAGTCTTCTACTGGTATTGCTCACTAGGATGACAGCACCTCTATTGAAGGTGGGCATTCAATGTTGCATGGGGAAGCTTCCCATGAAGAAATTGAATTGCATACTATTGAGGTTCTGTCTTCAGAGAATGGAGTTGTAATGAAAAAGGGAAGAGGGCGACATCCCGCTAATCAGGGAGGATCTAGGGGTCAAGGCCGGCCTAGAAAAAGGTAATATTTGGATGTGTTTTTAGTTTGCTATCTAGGTGTGGTATTTCGCATCTAAGCATTTCTTCCAGTATCTTGTACCTTTACACTTTTTTAAATAAATTTTGGGGTCATGGGTCTATGAACCCATGGCTGAGCCTCTTTTAGTGTAATGGTGGGTATGAATAATATTAATTTCCTTCTAAAAAACTATTAAAATGGAAATAAGTGAGTTTATATAAAAATAAAATTACTCTTTATATATTTTATTAGTGAAATATATATTTAATAAATTCCATGTAATGTTTAAAATTCATATTAAATATTTTTTAGACATGATATAAGATAAATTCATTTTTATGGATAAAATGAGCATTTTTCTAAAAATACAGTTATACCACCTTTTGATGGAGAAATAATTTAAATTCTAGTTTTTAAAACTTATATAAGTTATTTTTGAAAAAATAAAATTATTATTTGGAATAAGGACATAAAAATTTTATTTTGGTTGATTTTTTTGTATTTTTATGATAATATTAAATTTTTTTAATGAATAGTGAAAATACTGCATTTTAATTTAAAACTGTTTTGTCGTAGAATTTACTTATACAAAAAGGTCATCATTTTAATTGGTTTTAAAGTATAATTAGATTTTTTTTTCATTTAATCCAATTTTTGTCATTAGAAGTAATTTCCCATTGAAATTAGATATAAATGAACATCAATCTTTTGATGTTTTTTACTTTAAAAAACCTTTTTTCATGTCAGACTGAGAACTTGCCCAAAAAATAAAGATCTCTTTATTAGCAGAAAAAAACTTACAGAATTTTGAAAGAAGAAGATTTACAAAAATACTTCCTGAGAAAAAGAAGGAGATCATCTGACACATGATCAACCCAAAACAAATCATTACTATTAACACCATTGTTGGCAAGCCCATCTGCCAACACATTTGCCTCTCTATAATCATGAGTCGCAAAGTGGTCTCTTGAGTAGAGAGATTCTAGACATCTAGTCCAACGATTAGAGAGATTCCAAGAAAGATGTAATACCACAAGTTGAAAAGCAGAGACTACAATAGCGGAGTCACATTCCATCCAAAGTTTTTTCCAATCCCGCCTTACAGGTTTCTCAACCGCAATTATAACACCAATAATTTATGCTTCAAGAGCAGAAGAAATACCGCATGATCCATAGATGCAACCAAGAACATTTCCCTGATAGTCCCTATAGACAACACCAAAGATAGAGGGACCTGGATTTTCCCTTGAAGCCCCATCAGAGTTGAATTTAATCCACCCATGAAAAGGAGCTTTCCAAATGAATTCTATTGTACCATGTGACGGATGAAAGTTGTCTTTCACCCCAACCTGATTAAGCACAGAAAAATCATGAATTGAGTTTGAACAAAGCACACATTTCAATGTTTCCACCTCTTAGAAAGTTGTGAGAATTCCTGCAAGAGGAGCATCGAATTGAAAACACTTCAAGTCATGTCTGAACTTATTTCTTGTTGTCCATATCAGATGAACAACCTCCCCTGCAGTAGCTTAAAAAAGATTCTAGAGTTGTAGTGACAGTTGAAAAGAGCTCCATCTCATTATGAGATCGCCAATTGAATTCAAAAAAGGCATAGGAACTTAAAATATATCATAAATCTCTTCCCACATTGCTGAAGCCACATCATAAATGAGGAAAAGGTGTTCCACATCCTCCCTATATTGAAATCACAAAGCATAAATAGACCAAAGAGAAACACCACATACCTGCATAAATTCATCTGTTGGAATTTTTTGTGATCCAACCTCCATGAAAGAATAGACCGAGATGGCCTTAAAAACATTTTTTGTAGGATACCAATCCATTTCATATCATTTGAACTACTAATAGAGTGATTATAAAATCTTTTAGATGTGAGAATTTGATTGATTGCAGGTTCCCAAGCCCAAAAATTACCCCTTGGGGGACAACAATAATCAACCACAATCGAAGTGATATAATATGGAAGATTATCCATGTTACCAAGATGATCCTTGATAGAAAAATCAAAATCCAGGTTTGAATCCCCCTTCAAGACCAAGTCAATCAGATGATTCCCAGTCCAATTGTATTTCCAAAAATGAAGCGAGGAAACCTTGGAAATGAGCAACTGAGAGTCAATATCAATTTTTGAAAAAATATTTATCAAGGTAGGCCACACTGAAGAGTTGACATAATTAAAATTACTTATCTTAAGCCTATAAATAAAATTTTCCCATAGAAAACTAGTAGCCTCAGATATCATGTTCATATGCTTCCATATAAACTTGGCCTGCAAAGAGTCATTGAAACCCAATAGATTCTTGATGCCCAAACCACCCTCATCATGTGACTTGAAAACATCATTCCAAGGAACCATTTCCAACCTCCTTTCCAAAATACTTCCACTCCAAACAAAATTATTAATAAAATATTGATGCTTATGATTAAATAAATCTACATTTTATACACCATAAAAGAGTACACAAATTTGGAGATGATGGTTTATTTTACCAGGAAAACCCTACCGGCCGGGGATAAATATTTTCCCTTCCATGTGGAAAGTTGTATTTTAATCAGGATAACAATGCTAGAGAAATGACAATCCTTTAGTCTCTCCCAGAACAAGGGCACTCCCAAATAGGTGAAGGGGAGATGCCCCTCACGAATGCCCAATTCAATAATGATATCATTTTTCCTGATCGATGGGAAACCACTTCCAAAGTAAACAAAGGTCTTGCTCCAGCTAAGCAGTTGTCCAAAAAACAATTCATAGTTAAAAGGGATTTCTTTATATTCTTGATATTTCCCTTATCCCCTTGTGTGAAAAGAACGATATCATCAGAATATAGAATATGAGAGGGAGAAAAAAACCCCTTCCAGTATGAATATAATTCAGTTTACCATTTCAAGACATGGTAGAAATAATCCTACTGAGATAATCCTCGGCAATAAAAAAAAGGATGGCTAATAAGGGATCACCATGCCCAACACCCCTCGAACAATGAAAATATCCTTCAGGAGATCCTTTTATAAGAACTGAAATATGAGAAGAACTTAATATGGTTTTGACCCAAGTAATGAAAACATCATCAAACCCATACATGACAAGGATCTTGCAGATGAAATCCCAATCCATTGTATTAAAAGAATTATCAACATCCAATTTAAAAGCAATATTGCTACCTCTGATGGGTTTTTTAAGAAGGTTAACACACTCTAAGGTAATGATAAGACAAACCTAGATTAATATTATTTTGATGAAGCCAAAATGATTTGAAGAAACAATTTTTTAGGAAATAGAGGAAAGCCAATTGGCAAGGATTTTTCAAATTAGTTTATAAACTGTGTTAACCAGAGCAACTGGCCTAAATAGATAAATTTCATTAGAATTCTCCTCTTACAGAATGATATCAAGAAACTGAGAATTAAAACCTTTAGCAAGAGATCCACCTATGAAAAAGTCAATAACTAACCTACAAACATCAGCATTAATGAGATCCCAAAAGGTTTGAAAGAAGAAGTTACCAAAACCATCCGGGCCAGGTGATCTATCAAGTTTAAGGCTAAAGACAGCCTCCTTAATCTCAGGGTTATGAGGTATAGTAGTGAGAGTGTAATTTTACTATTGATTCACCATTCTTGGAATCACCCCATCCATAGCATCAATCATGGATAGGGGCCATTGAATAGCTCCTTAAAATAGGATGTGACATGCTCTTCTAGATCCACTCTGTTATCAATGAGGCTATCCCCATTATTAATCTATGAATGAGGCTTAGAGAATTTCTTGATTTTTTAAAGAGAGTTGAAGAATTTTGTGTTTCTATCACTATCCTTTAAACACTAGGCTCTAAAGGATTTCCTTTGCAGTGCATCTTTCATATCAAGAAGATTGTTCAGTTTAAGAGACAACTCATCTTCCATTGAAATTACATCAGAGAAATCACTATTGGTGTAAATTTGTTGAACCATTTTAAGAGAATCTTCAAGATAATAGATATCAGAGTAAAGGGAGATAAAGCAACCTTTTCTCCACATTCTTAAGTTCCTCATTAGGATTTTGAGTTTAGTGATACAGGTAAAGGCATCATCCCTACATTTTATAGTTCTACCGGTGTTATAAACAATGGCCATGCATTCTGAATGAGTGACCTAAGCTCTATTGAACCTGAAAAGAAAAGGGTGTTTGGTTTTATTCTCACTAAGATCAACCAAGATGGGGTAATGATCAGAAATTAGTCTGGACAGTGTTTACAATGATATGGTATCCCATGTGTCCAAAGAGGTCCCTTTAACAAAGGCCCTATCAATATTACTAGCCAAAAAGTTTTTCAGGTGCCTCCTATACCAGGTATATTTGGAACCTTCCATATTAATCTCAATCAAATCATTCTGATCAATACATGATCTGAATTCCCTAGAAGAGATTGAGTTGTTTTCCTCTCCCATTTTTTCATCTGGATTCAAAATTTCATTGAAGTCCCCCAAAATTAACTAAGAACTAGATATGGTAGATTTGAGAGAAGTTATATCCATCCATAGATTCTCATGATCCTAATATCTGTTATGGGCATAAATGAAGGATCAGGTAAATTCGGAACCATGATAAGAGACCGAGCAAGTGACATGTTGATCACTAGATATAACCATGGTGGTTTTGCCAATGGAATTATGGGCCATCACCCATAGACACTTGACATATTATAAAAACCTATTGGTGTCAACAAGGTGGAACCCCAAAATCTTCAATTTAGAAATACCGGAGGAGAATAATTTTTTGAGCTCAGACAGACCTATAAACACTGGTTTATGTTGTTGAATAATTAAATGAATAGATCTTAATGTCTCTATATTACCCAAACCTTGACAATTCTAGAACATAATATTCATTTAAATCTAGATTTAGAGTTTGAACTCCTTATATTAATACCTCCTAGTTTTGTTGGTGGTATTTTAGCCTTCTTCTTAGGAGGAGGAGACAACAAATCACTAATATTATCATTGTTGGACTGGGTTCCTTTCCCTTTGGACAGAGGATTAACTAGACCTGTCTGGGTATCCTGATTTGAGATACTGATGGAGGTAGGCTTGCATTCCTCATGCCCCGGCCTGCTCTCATGCAGTATGATTGAAGCAGCCTGCTTCATTGGAATGGAACAGAATACTCCCTGTAACTAACCACTGAAGGACTGATCTATCGGGGTCTCATATAACTCCCCGGATGCATTGGGAGACTTTGATTCCTCAAGCCTCCAACTGTTGTCTTGTAAAATATAAGTAACAATTTTCCCCATTTGAATAGAATAGCCTTCCTTTATCTGCCCAGTGATGGACTAATCTGCCTGGAGCCTAGACAACTCCTTGGAGGCATTAAGAGACTTGGATTCCTTCTGCCTCAAACTGTTATCATGAAAACTGGTTGTAACATCTTGCCTCATTGGAATGGAATAATATACTCCATGTATCTGAGTCCAGGTTGAACTGTATAACCTTCCCGAAATCATAATCTATGGTATAGTTTTATCAGAAGATGTTGAACCTATCATGAAGTCTGTCAAATTTGAGGTGATGATCATAGAATCAAAATTTGAGGTATCAGTATCCATCATTGACCAAACCAGGTCATTGATGTCATTAAATAACTCCATATAAGTGAATTCATCTTCCATTTGATGGTGAAGATCAAAGATCAGGTAATAAATATCCTTGGATATCGCCAATTCCAAATCATCCTCCTCTTTTATTCCCGGTTCAAAGGGAGTATTCCTTGCATGGTCATCCTCTTGAGATTCCTCCTCATCCACCATTTCTTCCTAAGTTTGCTTCATAGGGATAGATGTGCCAGGCTGAGAATTCACATGAGGTTGTGTCTTCATGGAATCTAGATCCTGATTAGGATCCAATTTAGAGTTAGAAGGAACTTGGGAAGGTCTAGCCTGATCCCCTAGGATGCCCTTCTTTTTAGGAGGAACATTTTTAGATTTCTTACTCTTATTGACTTCAGTCCATTCCACTTCTTTGGGAACAACAACCTGTTTTATAAGTGCACTGCAATTGGAAACCTAATGAACCACCATTTAACCGTCATCACAAAATGATGGAACATTCTCAAACTCCACCCGAATTTCTGATCTACTCCCACGTGTAATAAAAGATATTCCCTCGGGTCTCTTGATTTCTAAGTTCACATCAACTAACATCTGAGCAAAGAACCCCAATTCTCCCTTCATGGTTCAATGATCTAATATGATTGGGGCACCAATACACGATGCGAGATCATTCAGAATCTTTGGGTTCCAATAGAACCAGTTCATCCCATGCAACCGAACCCATATCTGTACATTATTTTTCTTAATTTTAAAGGGATTGTAGTTTACATCTCATTCATATAGCCACAGAAAGCCAGGTTTCAATTGGAGATTTCCAATACTCTAGACAGTGTTCAAGGCATCCTGAGATTAAATAATGATATGAATGAATCCCCACCCAATAGGTATTACCCTCTAATCATGATTACCCCAGCAGTGGGAGATTATTTTCTTGTTGTCGTCATAAGACTATGGCTTATCCCTCTTTTAGTAAATAACACGTTCGAGGATCAAAAACTTACAGAGATCAATTCTTTGCTGAAGAGCTTCTGGATCTAAAACTACAGAGAATCCCCCGTTTTCAAGTCATGATACATTGTAGGGTCTACGGGATTCATCCTTCGAAGTATCCTTAGAACCAGAGAGAACTTCTGTAAAAGATAATCCGTTCTTCTTCAAAATCAAGGATTCCTAGGTGACAATATCTTTATTAGGATTTGTTTGTGTGCGACGACCATCCTGAAAGGACAATTACCATTTGGGATTTCATAATTCCATTGAAGAAATCAACAGCCAAATCAAAGAGGCAATAATTATACATCGCTTAATTCAAAGAGATCTCCTGCAATCGCCAGATTTGCTGTCTTAGAATCCTTAATTTATCATCCGTTAAAAAACCTTATTTTCTTTCTTTGACAATAGAAATTAATTTTAAATTAATTACTGCAACTTCTATGATTTGAATTTTGAAAAATAGATTCAATATTTGGAATAAGTGCATCCAGAATATTTTAATATGTTATTTTTATTTTTTCCGATATTATGAATAGTAACTATGGTAATATTTATTTAACACATTTAAAGGTAAATCAGGTAAATTAGGGTAACAAAAAATATGATAAATATTATAAAGTTACCCTAGTTTCTTCCAAAATCTTATTTTATGAATGAAAGTTGACTAATATCACCTAAACTAATATCACCTAAGGGTCATAATCGATTCATTTAATAGACTTTTATCCATGAAAGTGATGTAATTATAATTATTATAAAATATAGTGACAACATGTCACTCTCTAATCTCTTATATGTATAATAATTTTAATGTAGTGATAAACATTTTAAAACATAGAACATAAATAGTCTCCAGAAATATAATAAAATTATATACATCATTTGAATTTATTTAGAATTTTTATATATTAAATAATTACAAAAATATTGACACAATAGTGATATAATAATTATTTTATTAATATAAATTTAAAATAAATGATATTATAAATAGTACATTAAATATTATTTGAAATAATTTATGTCTTCCACTATTTTTATAGGTTAATAGGAAATGTTAAAATATAATTCAAAGCTTTGGTTAAAAGTTATATCTATTTTTATATTTCAATTAATATCAATGAAATTAATGGTGTAAAAAATGACACTATTCATATTTTATTAAAAAAATATTTTATTAAATTATTTAAAAATCATAAAAATATTTTAAAATTAAAAAGTGGATTTTATAATCTGAAAGTTAATTAGTTTTACACTTATGGAAAATTTACAACATATAAGTAAACTTAGTTTCCTCTTAATAATTAATATGTTGTTACCTCAATTAAAATTAAAAGAGAGTAATTAAGGGTAAACTGAAAAATATGGTTTAAAATAAAATAAATACATATCTAAAAATTATTTGATGAGATTATTCAGATATATCATCATATTATTCTCTAATTATATCACTTTTTTTATATTATAATTATAAAACAAATTTATATTAAAATAATATTTCAAGACATTCCTAAAGTGCCATGCATCCCCCTTATAAAAGTCCACCATGTATACCCACTTACTCACACCTCTCAAGCCCCTTGTATTGTCCAAATTCTTGCTCAAATAAGCTCCAAACATCCCTAACGTCCTTTTATAGGGCACACATTCGGAATAAAGCCATCCCATGGAGACATTTTGTGAAAATCATAAAGAGATACTCAAAACGAGGTAATTTTTTTATCACCTCTTTCAAAATTACTTTCTCCTTCTACATCATATTATTATGATGTTTCCATACTAAAGTAAGAAAATAATTTATATTATACGTTATGAAATTTTATTTTAATTACTTGAAAACCTTATACCTTCTTGTATCCATCCAACGATTAACAATATCACAATGCGTGTGTAAGTACAGATTACCGTAACCACACCGTGGTGTAATTTGTTATTCAACAATACTTAATTTTGATGGATATAATGATGATTATAATGGATTTAAATAATTAATATGACATTATAATTATTTTTTATAATTAAAACACCATACAATTCTACACCATTTAACAATTAAGTGAATGATATCATCACACGTGTGTACGTGCGGCAAAACATCTCCATGATGAAATGTGATTCATTGTACATGATCTTTATTAAACAAAAATTATATATGTAACGCCCTGACCCCAGTTACCCAGAGTCGGTGCATTATTTCATAACATTGGAATGATCACAAGAAAGATCAAATCTCGAAAGACCGATTGGTTTATTAGCCTTGGAAACACTAGATATATTCATAAAGTTTTACATTACATCAAAAGGTGAAAAACTACTACAACAACATATTGTCTCCATAGTCCACACTATTATCCCCTCATAATATCCCTGTAGGTCATTCATAATTTACTTCTTCACATCCTGAGAAAAATAAAACATAGAAAATCAGTGAGCTCAAATTCCCAGTAAGGATAACAATATAGAGGAAACTTTCATAAATAATAATAAACATTTAAGGCAATGTATAACTAAAACAAAAGCCTTTTAAACTTGAACTTCAACATAGTATGGAAAAAATAAAATGAAATAATTCCATTTACTTATTCACATGTATATTCTACTAATCCAATAATCACATGAAATATCAATAACCACTTTCATAATGATGGAATGCATAATGTCAGACTATCATAACCACATAGCCAAGGCCTCATGCCAAGACTAAAAATAAGATTTTGCCAAGGCCTTGTTCCAAGACACTAGTTTGTCTCATGAGACCTACCGATGCATCGAGGAGCTATAGCAGGCTCCACCCGTCACTTACTAAGTCCAATGCATTCCCCATATGAACAGGTTTAAACATAACATAAACATTCGTATTAAAACTAGCATACGAAATGTCAATACTTTAACCCCAAACCATGAATGGTATAAAAATAGCAGATCCACAGTCAAACATAACTCATTCGATAAAGTATGGAATATTGTATTGTATCGGATTAACCTCAATCGAGAATGATGAAGGATATTGACATAGATGAAAACAATCATCAAAACTATTGATAGAAATATCCCCCTTTTTCTTGAAAACATTTAAAAGACACTCTATCTATCAAGAAGCCATTTAAAATAGATTTTTGAATCAAAGTGTCCCATACCACTTTGAAACTTTTAAAAGGAGTTTTAATTTTAAAACATTAATTTCCATATAAATAAATCCTTAAAACCATTTTTTAAAACATGGACATTAATGAGCAAGATTTAGAAGAATAAGTCTTTAAAACATTTAAAAATGGTATTTTAGTTAGAGTTTCTAACCAAAAGAGAGACACTTGAATACAAATAATTGAGGTAATAAAAACATTGTAATATCATGGGAATAAAGGGATTCATGATATACTATGTCAAAGTACATTATAGACACCACGTAAAAGTGATTTGGTTTATATCAACAAAGAAGTCTCAATGGAATGTAAATTGAGATGAAATCTCTCATAAAGGTTGTACCCTTAGGTTAAGGATAAATCAACGACATAGATATGTTTGGAAAATATAAATACACTAAATATGATTTGATATTCAGTGTAAAACAATCAAAGGACATTCACACATAATCTTGTAAAAACAACACCAATGAATTGGACGTTTAACTCAACAAATGGAGAATGAGTTAAAATTACTCTTATCAAATTCATATCGATGACTTGAGAAATTATCAATGGAGTGATTATGTGTATCAAAAGTATATCCACAGAAAAGGGGAGTGGAAATTATGACATAATCAAATGAATAGTGATTCCACACATAATCTCGGAGTAAAATAATCAATGAACTTTGCGTAGAGCCGAGTAAATGGAAATTGAAATTTCAAATTCCCTTATCGATTTGGTAACTTACGAAACATACACCCATGAAAGAAGGATAATTCAATGATGATGTACATATCCATAAATTAAATTATATTACACAATGAATACAGTCATGGGAAGTACACACACCACATGCAATAAATAAGTGGTGAACAATGGAATTCTCAGGAAATTAAAAGTGAGATAAGAAACCCCTTACATTTTACTTTTTCCTTGGTCGATGGTAAGATAAACTCCTGTATAATGGTGAAATAATTGTTATTGAATTATAAAAGAATCATTTACATTAATATGACATCATATATGATCTTTTAACATTGATTTGTTAATAATATCTTAGTATTATCATCATTTCAGGTGTTAACTTACTCATTTTCCATTATATTCTTTGTTACGTAAGCCATGTTTTTTATGGATAGGTTGTATCTTATTAATATCAAGAATTATATCAAGTCCTTAAACATTATTTTTAAATCATAAAATGATAATTATACTTGAATGGATAAGATGGAGAATGAATGTCATCGTTTTCGTGGAGACGGTAGTCCGTACGTACGCACGAGCGACAATATCATTCTTTTGATGTCAAAATAATATATAATTGGATGGTAAATCATATATACAGAATAATTATCATGTTATATTTATTATTTACATGAATTAAACATCATTATTATACCCATCCAAATAATAATTTATTGAATGACAATTACACCACGACGTGGAGACGGTAAGCCGTACGTACGCACGTATGGTGACATGTCATTCAAAGGATGGATAGAATACTGAATATGGTTGTACCATATTAATAATAATATTATAGTATATAGAAGATAATGGATTTATTAATTTATAATGGGAATAACAAAGAAATAATAAGTTGAAGAAGAAAAGAATTTGAAAAAGGGTGGTAAAAACATTACCTCTTCTTCGGGTTCTTCCTTTTGATTTGATCAAACGGGATCTTTAGGTTGGATTTATGATCAAACTAAGGTCTCTAGGTTATATTGAGGGATGTTTAGAGAGTATTTGGACAGATTTTGGCTGGAACAAAAGACTTTTAAGGTGTGAGTTAATGAGAAGGGGGAGTGCCCTTTTATAAGAGGGGTGAGGGGCACCTTTGGAAAAGCTAAAAATATAATTTTATAATAAATTCATATTCGGTTTATAATGGCTCCAAAGTGGATTATTTAAAGGTTAAGGTGGGTCTAGGTCGAAAACCACTCATAAAATATAATTTAGACAGGTTTGGGTCATTATATTAACCTTATCTTTAAGTATTAACTCTTAGTTAATTAGTTTCACTTGTACAATGTCTCTCTATATTTTTTTATTATATGGTTAATAAACATACTATATATATCCACGCGATCCCCAAATGGTCCATTAATGATACACATATCATGATATAAGTCTCTTGGAAGAACCTTAGGTTTTTAGGTATTTAATATCAATTAATAATATAATATTTGTTTTAAAAACTCTTTTATGTCAATTTTGACACTATTCGATAATTGAATTTTTTGAAACTCATAACAGAATGATTACTTCGAAAAAGGTCAACTAAATCAATACTAATATGTCATATTAACCTAGAAAATTAGTTTAATTCAATACAAGTCTCTAATTATATTTATTTGTGTATTTATAATATCAATCATTTTAATTTTTTACTATTATAGTAATTAATGCATCACCATTGTGTCATTACTAAATTAAATTATTTAATGTATAAAAATTATAAATAAATTACCATTATGTATGACATCTTTTTATCTTTCTAATGAATTTTTATAGTCGAGATTCAAACATATATAACCCTATGTAACAATTTTTTTTCTAAAAGATATATTCTTGTGTCATTTTTGTATTCATTTTAACTTAATTAAAATAAAGTGTCCCTATCACTTACAAGTGGCTCCATGGGGTCCCAAAATCGACCCAAAGATGGCCATGGTCGGATATGTATCAACCAATAAAGTTAGGACACGTTTTAGGGTAATTTTTTATTATTATAATATTATTTTTAACCCTTATTTACCGGATTTACCCTTTAACCATGGTAAATAAAATATTTACCAAAGTAATTATTCAAAATGTCTAAAAATAAAAGTTAACTATTTACACAATTTTAACATTATGATTCCAAATATGGGATCCATTCTTCCAAATTCCAAACATAGAAGTGGCAGAAATTAATTTAAAATTAATCCCGCTGTCAAAACAAAAAACGTGTTTTTAAGAGATAATAACTATCAAAATATTGGCACTTGTTTATGTCTGGTTTAATTGTGAAATTATGTCCAATGACAAAAATTGAATTAAATGGTAAAAATATATTCTAAATATACTTTCAAACCACTCAAATTAATAATTTATCTATATTAATTATTTTGATTAAAAAAGTTGTTTTTATTTAAAATTTAGTAATTTTCACTATTCATCAAAATATGAAATTTATCCGAAAAGTACCAAAATTTTACCCTAGGATAATTTCGATATTACGAATCCAAAAATGAAGTCTATTTTGAGAGATAGAATTTATAAAATTTCAAAAAGTAGGTATTACTATTCATAACGGCTAGTTTGATTGGTTGTGGTGTGTTAGAATCTCAAAGTTGCGTACAATGCACGCCATTGCATTATTTAAAGGGAAATGTACCGTGGAATCTTGGGGTGTTACATTCTCCCCTCCTTCAATAAATAGCGTCCTCGCAATTTTTTTAAAATTGGGCTTGATAATATAATGGAAAGTCCCACATCGGAAAAAGAGTTAATAATACTGTCACTTTAAAAGAAAGGAAGAGAGGTATAAAGGTCACCCAAGATAACCCATACTAGGATTCCATGTAGGAAAACATGGATATGGATGATAAACTAAGTGTTCAGTTTTGATGGAGAGAGATAGAAAACATGATCAGGAGAAAGTTAACAATAAGAAAATCACAAACTTGTGTTGGGACAAACGGTCCTTAGTCTCCCAGTAGGAAAAGTAAACGGACAACATTTTTTTGTTTTAAGTTACATTACATAAGGAAAAGGAATTAATTTATAATATTGACTAAGAAAATAAAGAGATATACTTACTTTTTAAGTAGAGTTTCATTCTTTAATAACTATTTACCACTAACTCATTTTTTTTTTGAAAAATGAGTATTCAAGAAGACTTGGTCACAATGGAAGAGCTAGAATAAACATCAATAGAAATACATGATCCACGTAGGATAAACTATATATTTACCTTGTCTTTAGAGATTAATAAAAACCAAAATGGTTAGTATAATATCTGATGATCCCCCAAATGGATATTCCATTAGAGAAAAGAAACTAATCTTAATTTCTAAAATTAAACCGTCAATACCCCAAAGTTAAATAAATACCATTCAATAATCAATTGTCCTTAAAATCCTTCAATATAATCCAAACTAATATTGAAACCCAAAACATATAAGAATGTACTCTTCCACGTTAAATTGTATCTCCAAATGACATTAATTACTCTTAAAGTCACATACTTAAAAGTAATTAACCTAATCATTTCCATAAATAACCCAAATCACTATAAATCCACAATAAAAACATAGATAAAAATCCACCATTACTCCTCAAATGAAATCCCATAATATTCTATTTTCCTTGGGCATATAGTGTTCACAAAAAAGCAAACAACTTCCAAAATAACATTTATCACTTAATCACCAAATCATTTTCCTATACTAAGGATATTCATTTGATAAGACACAAGATCCCAAATCAAATTATTATTGATCAATAAAATCATTTAACTAAAAAATAGTCACACTAACCAGGGACTTCACGTAGTCCAGTGGTAGGCGATAAATCCCAATCGCACTTTGGTTGTGGGTTCGATTCCCACATCTTTGTCCAACGCGACGGGTTGTCACATGGTCTGTGTGTTGTCCTTTTTCAAAAACTATATTTTATAACATTTCCAAAATAAGATAAATTTCTCAAAATAACCATAACATAATTTAACCACAAATATTATCTCATACATTGCATTTTCATCCCAAATTATACTAACTTATAATTGCCTCAAACCCAATGATCATATAAAACCAAATAGTTATTTATAACTATATCCACCAGAGAAAAGATAATTCTTCCTCAAATATCATTCTCACATGGAAAACTGCAGGGTTAAAAATACAAGAGAAATTTATTCCAAAGTAAACCCATCAATAAGGAGCACTAATACTTTTTGAACATTTATCCAACCATTTATTTCCACATAGCTTCTTCTTTGACTAATAAAATATCCTATAGAATAGGACATTCACTCGGGTAATGGTCAGGTCCCCTACATTTATGGAAAATGACTGTAAATGGATTAGTGGGACCATTTTTATCTTCTTCCATAGTACTCTTCGTTTTTCTTCGGCAATTCTTCACTTTATGTCCTTCCTTCCCACACGTAAAGAATTTCTTTGTCCCATTGAGACACTTTCCTGGGTGTCTCCTTCCACATTTCCTACATGATGGAAATTGAGGATTTCTTTCTCCGTAGTCTCCACTACTGGAGATCTTATCATTTATCACTGTTCCCTTCTTTGTTGAGTCCGGTAATAGGTTAATATATAAATTGTTGATCATATTTTTGGAAAATTGATTTGGCATAAAGACGATATCTTTTATGCCTATCAACATTCCTTTTTGTTTCTCATTGCCACCACTGTTCCCACCTTGTACATCATTCTCAAAGTCACTATGACTTCCTTCGAATCTAGCCATTGACTAAAACCAGAAAGCATTGTGTGAGTAATAGTAGTCAAAAAATCATTTAGATATTAACATGTCACCATATTCTCAATTTGAAACACATTAGGATTAACCAAGGTCATTTACTCTCATCTTATATATATAATACTTCAAATTAGTTTTTAAAGAAAATGTAAATTATCCTAATCATATCCCCCAGGAGTGTCGTAACCAAGAGTGCAGCAAGGCCCGTTGTCATGCACCAGTTCCCGTTCAAGTCTAGCTCAAAGTGGTGTTTTCGGGTTTTACCCCTAGGTACATCTGTGTCAAAGCCGCCTCTACCTGCTCGTATCCAGACAGGGATGTATTTCTCGGAAAACTCACAAAATCTATACAATACCAAAATTTTAGGAAGTTCTTCTATACTAATCCTCAAAGTTCATCTAAGTTCTATGTGCTCTAATCAGGGTTTATCTAAATCTAGCTTCAAAGGTTTGTACTAAACTTCCTCTGATACCAACTGTAACGCCCCAACCCCAGTTACCCAGAGTCGGTGCATTATTTCATAACATTGTCATGATCACAAGAAAGATCAAATCTCAAAAGACCGATTGGTTTAGTAGCCTTGGAAACACTAGATATATTCAAAAAGTTTTACATTACATCATAAGGTGAAAAACTACAACAACAACATATTGTCTCTATAGTCCACACTATTATCCCCTCATAATATCCCTGCAGGTCATTCATAATTTACTTCTTCACATCCTGGTAAAAATAAAACATAGAAAAGGGGTGAGCTCAAATGCCCAGTAAGGATAACAATATATCGGAAACTTTCATAAATAAGAATAAACATTTAAGGCAATGTATAACTAAAACAAAAGCCTTTTAAACTTGAACTTCAACATAGTATGGAAAAAATAAAATAAAATAATGCCATTTACTTATTCACATGGATATTATACTAATCGAACAATCACATGGAATATCAATAACCACTTTCATAATGATGGAATGCATAATGTCATACTATCATAACCACATAGCTAAGGCCTCGTGCCAAGACTACAAATAAGATTTTTCCAAGGCCTTGTTCCAAGACACTAGTTTGTCTCATGAGACCTACTGATACATCGAGGAGCTATAGTGGGCTCCACCCTTCACTTACTAAGTCCAATGCATTCCTCATATGAACAGGTTTAAACATAACATAAACATTCTTATTAAAACTAGCATATGAAATGTCAATACTTTAACCACAAACCATGAATGGTATAAAAATAGCACATCCACAGTCAAACATAACTCATTCGATACAATATGGAAGATTGTATTCTATTAGATTAAACTCAATCGAGAATGATGAATGATATTGACATAGATGAAAATAATAATCAAAACTATTGAGAGAAATATCCCCCTTTTTTCTTGAAAACATTTAAAAGTCACTCTATCTGTCAAAAAGCCATTTAAAATAGATTTTTGAATCAAAGTGTCCCATACCACTTTGAAACTTTTAAAAGGAGTTTTAATTTTAAATCTTTAATGTCCATATAAATAAATCCTTAAAACCATTTTTTAAAACATGGACATTAATGAGGAAGATTTAGAAGAATAAGTCTTTAAAACATTTAAAAATGGTATTTTAGTTAGAGTTTCTAACCAAAAGAGAGACACTTGAATACAAATAATTGAGGTAATCAAAACATTTTAATATCATGAGAATAAATGGATTCATGATATACTATGTAAAAGTACATTATATACACCACATAAAAGTGATTTGGTGTATATCAACAAAGAAGTCTCAATCGAATGTAAATTGAGATGAAATCTCTCATAAAGGTCGTACCCTTAGGTTAAGGATAAATCAACGACATAGTTATGTGTGACAAATATAAATACACTAAATATGATTGGGTATTCAGTGTAAAACAATAAAAGTACATTCACACATAATCCTATAAAAACAACACCAATGAATTGGATGTTTAACTCAACAAATGGAGAATGAGTTAAAATTACTCTTATCAAATTCATATCGATGACTTGAAAATTATCAATGGAGTGATTATGTGTATCAAAAGTATATCCACAGAAAAGGAGAGTGGAAATTATGACATAAGAAAATGAATAGTGATTCCACACATAATCTCGGAGTAAAATAATCAATGAAGTTTGCGTAAAGTCGAATAAATGGAAATTGAAATTTCAAATTTCCTTATCGATTTGGTAACTTAAAAAATATACACTCATGAAAGAATAATAATACAATGATGATGTAAATATCCATAAATTAAAGTATATTACACAATGAATACAATCATGGTCAGTACACACACCACATGCAATAAATAAGTGGTGAACAATGGAATTCTCACGGAATTAAAAGTGAGATAAGAAACCCCTTACATTGTACTTTTTCCTTGGTTGAGGGTAGGTTAAACTCCTGTATAATGGTGAAATAATTTTTATTGAATTATAAAAGAATAATTTACATTAATATGATATAATATATGATCTTTTAACATTGATTTGTTAATAATATCTTAGTATTATCGTCATTTCAGGTGTTAACATACTCATTTTCCTTTATATTCTTTGTTACGTAAGCCATGTTTGTTATGGATAGGTTGTATCTTATTCATATCCAGAATTATATAAAGATCTTAAACATTATTTTAAATCATAAAATGATAATTATACTTCAATGGATACGATGGAGAATGAATCTCATCGTTTTCGTGGAGACGATAGTCCGTACGTACGCACGAGTGACAATATCATTATTTTGATGTTAAAATAATATATAATTGGATGGTATATCATATTTACAGAATAATTATCATGTTATATTTATTATTTACATGAATTAAACATCATTATTATACCCATACAAAGAATAATTTATTGAATGACAATTACACCACGACGTGGAGACGGTAAGCCGTACGTACGCACGTATGGTGACATGTCATTCAAAGGATGGATAGAATACTGAATATGGTTGTACCATATTTATAATAATATTACAGTATATAGGAGATATTTTATTCAATAATTTAGAATGGGAATAACAAAGAAATAATAATTTGAAGAAGAAAATAATTTGAAAAGGGTGGTAAAAACATTACCTCTTCTTCGGGTTCTTCCTTTTGATTTGATAAAAAGGGCTCTTTAGGTTGGATTTATGATCAAACTAAGGCCTCTAGGTTGTATTGAGGGAAGTTGAGAGAGTATTTGGGTAGAGTTTGGCAGAACCAAAAGGCTTTTATGGTGTTAGTTAATGAGAAGGGGGAGTGACCTTTTATTAGTGGGGTGAGGGGAACCTTTGGAAAAGCTAAAAATATTATTTTATAATAAATTCATATTCGGTTTATAATAGCTCCAAAGTGGATTATTTTACTTTTAAGGTGGGTCTAGGTATAAAACCACTCAATCAATAGAATTTAGACAGGTTTGGGTAATTATATTAACCTTATCTTTAAGTATTAACTCTTAGTTAATTAGTTTCACTTTTACAATGTCTCTTTGTATTTTTATATTATATGGTTAATAAACTTACTATATACATCAAATAGATCTCCAAGTGGTCAATTAATGATACACCTATCATGCTATAAGTCTTTTTGCCGAACCTTAGGTTTTTAGGAATTTAATATCAATTAATAATATAATATTTGTTTTAAAAACTCTTTTATGTCAATTTTGACACTATTAAATAATTGATTTTTGTGAAACTCATAACAGAATGATTATTTCGAAAAAAGTCAATTAAATCAATAATAATATGTCATATTAACCTATAAAATTAGTTTAATTCAATAATAGTCTCCAATTATATTTATTTGGGTATTTATAATATCAATCATTTTAATTTTTCACTATTATGGTAATTACTGCATCACCATTGTGTTATAACTAAATTAAATTATTTAATGTATAAAAATTATAAATAAAATACCGTTATGTATTAAATCTTTTTATATTTCAAATTAATATTTATAGTTGAAGATCCAACATATATAACCCTATGTAATAATTGTTTTCCTAAAAGATATATTCTTGTGTCATTTTTGTATTCATTTTAACTTAATTAAAATAAAGTGTCCCCATCACTTACAACTGGCTCCATGGGGTCCCAAAATCGACCCAAAGATGCCCATGGTCGGACATTTATCAACCAATAAGGTTAGTACATGTTTTAGGGTAATTTTTTATTATTATAATATTATTTTTTAACCCTTATTTACCGAATTTACCCTTTAACCATGGTAAATAAAATATTTACCGAAGTAATTATTCGAAATGTCTAAAAATAAAAGTTACCTATTTACACAATTTAAACATACTGATTCCAAATATGGAATCCATTTTTCAAAATTCCAAACACATAAGTGGCAGAAATTAATTTAAAATTAATTCCCATTGTCAAAACAAAAAACGTGTTTTTAAGAGATAATAACAATCAAAAGATTGGCACTTGTTTATGTCTGGTTTAATTGTGAAATTATGTCCAATGACAAAAATTGAATTAAATGGTAAAACTATATTCTAAATATACTTTAAAACAACTCAAATTCATAATTTATCAATATTAATTATTTCGACTAAAAAAGTTGTTGTTAATTAAAATTTAGTAATTTTCACTATTCATCAAAATATGAAAGTTATCCGAAAAGTACCAAAATTTCACCCTAGGCTAATTTCGATATTCCGAATCCAAAAATTATGTCTATTTTGAGAGATAGAATTTATAAAATTTAAAAAAATTAGGTATTACTATTCATAACGGCTAGTTTGATTGGTTGTGGTGTGTTAGAATCTCAAAGTTGTGTACAATGCAGGCCATTGCATTATTCAAAGGGAAACGTACCTTCGAATCTTGGGGTGTTACAATATACATGAATGGAATGAATATAAATGAATATATTATTCTAATATCATTTTTTAAATTATATTTCTATAACCTATGAAGTGTAACATGAACTTATCCAATAAAACATGCATAAAATCATAAAGCAATTAATATCTGAATAACGAGTGACAATGAAATGTTACTAACAAAAAAATGATAATATAATCATATATGATATCATAAAAATGATTATGATTCTAGAATAATTCAATTAAATTATTTAAATCTTTATAAAGTAGGTTCGGATACATACGAAGGATATTCGACCAAATGTAAGGGTTAATTTTTCAATCTCATTATTATCCGAGAATGTTAATACGTAATTATTTATTATGGTATATTTACCATCCACATCCATGATCCCTAAATATGTAATAATATTTTTATTATTCTATAATTTTATAAATTTAATTTTACCAATTAGTTAATTTTTACTAAACTATATGGAAAAAATATTTTTTCGTTATTTAATACGAGGTACTTTTTTGAATTTTCCGACAGAAGTACGAGGAGAATGTTTTTTTAACATATTCATCATAAATGTATTCTTACACATTCATAACACATTATTTACAAGAATATTCCATTAAAATATATAAATTTTATTTTCAATTAGATTCTTTTCTTTTAAAATTTCATGGCATTTTGTGAAAATAAAACTTTTTTGAATAAGAAAGGGTATTTTCCTCAAGAATTAATTTCATGTGTTTTATCAAAATTATTTTCCATTTAGTATAACACCCTTTAAATATAGTAATTTTTATATAAATATTATTCAAATTATTTTATTATGTTTGTGGTGGAATGATATTTTATATGGTTTATGTTATGATAGAATGATGTATAAGAAACCCATTTTATTCCCTTGGTTATGCTATGATATATGATTTATGTTTTTGTGGAACATGTAAGAATAATTTAATTATTAGATGGGTGTGACTTATATATCCATTCAATTAATTGGGTGTAGATTTATATCTCATGATATAGACATTACTGTAATGGAATGTAAATTTGGTTATGTAATACAGGGCTGGAACATCAAGTAAATCATGTTCAGTAATGGACTTTGTCCGCTATGATTGTCTTGGGTATGAGCCTTGGCTGATATGGAAATGATTTTCTATGATTTTTTGTTTTACTCAAGTTCATGTTTTAGGAAAATTCTATGTCATCATGGTTAATGTTTCATTATGATTTATTCCTTAAAAATCAGTAAGATTTATTTCATCACTCAAGATTTTGATATTCCAAAGTTATGTTCATGTTTTTTTAGATTCATATGTTCACCTATTGTTTGTTTACCCTTACTGAGAATATATGTTCAACTTTTATTATGTTTCCATTCTTCATCTTATAAATAAATCATATATGTAGGTGTACTAAAGGTTAATAACTTTATGGTAGATATTGAATATCATTCATATGTTAGAGGAATGTATTCCACATTTCCAAAGGTACTAAACTATTATGGTCCTCAAGCATGCATTTGTAAAATTTAATGAATATTCATCTATAATATTCATATATTTCATGCTTGGGTTATTATATTTGGTATCAGAGGAAAAGTTTAGTGAACATTTTGAAACTATTATATGGAAAAATTAGTGAGATTCCTAGAGATATTTGTAAGGAATTACCTAATGATATGTATAATTATAGGTTACAGTCCTAGAATTATGGTAACAATCATGAATAACCTAGGATTTAACCTATGATTTTAGAGATTGAAAATATACCTCCTAGATTATCTTGGTTTAATTCTATTATTTTTTCCACTCACACAATTATTTTTGGATTTTATAAAATGGTTGGAACCCAAAGGAAATGAGTTAATGATCAATGAAATGGGAAATGTAATGATTGTTCTCCTAAACAAAAAATTATTATGGGAGATGGAGTGAAAAATATTTTCTCTATACTTACACTAGTTATGAATCATTGTGGACTTCCAAATGAGTAGATAAGGGAAAAATATTATGTTGATTCATTTAGGATGCAACACCCCCTTCTTTCAGTGGGTCTTCTGATTCACTTGTTGTTGAAAAATGGATTAGTACCATTAATAATATATTTTCCATATATCTGTATTCAGAACATAAAAAAATTCATTTGGGATATGTATCGTTTAGAAGTCAAATTGGAATATTGGTGGACTCTAATAAAAAATACAAGGCAACAAGATAAAATTTAATCCATGGAATGGGATGAGTTCAAGAACATATTTTTCAATAAGTACTTTCCTAACATTCTTTGAACAAAAATGGAAAAGGATTTCCTTGAGCTAAAGAAAAAATATTATGAATCGGTTGGTATATACGAGGAAAAATTTACAAGACCTTTAAATTAGGATTCTAGCTTTATCATCCAACCTAATAGTAAAGTTGATTTATTCTTTGTTGTCTTAAAACTAAGTAATAGAAGGGTGTTAACTATAAGAGATATTAGTTTCTATGAAAGATTTTGTGTTGTGATATCAAGTTAGAAATTGATGTTACTGTTACATATCAATCTCATTGTTTTGATAAGAAATGAAAAAATGGAGTTCAAAGGAAAATATCAAAATAATGGTGAGAATAAAATGAGTGTTTCCGTATACTCAATGTTTTTAAAGAAGCATGGTAGAGACTTTATTAAAGGGATTGTCAAATGTGTAAAGAATGGAAAATAATGTAATTGGGAAGTTTATTGCCAATGTAATGAGAAAAATGTAGATAATGATGTGAATAGAGAAAATTTTGTAGAGAATGAACCTCCCACACTTCAGTGCTACAAGTTCAAGGAAATGGGTCATTATGCTAACCAATTCCCTAATCTAAGGGTGATTAATGATGATCGACGTCAATATCCTATTAAGTCCAGAGACCAAGTTTAATCACATTAGATCACTGTTAATGATGTTAAGTATGAAAATTAAGTGGTGGAATTATTGAGTGTTTATGTAATGGGATTCCAGAATAATGTTGTAGAATCGCTTTTATGGTATTATGGAGTAATGAAATATCTATGTAGGGGTCTATTGTGGTTTTACACATGTATTTGAATGTATATGTTGAGTGGTATTAGTAACCATGAAATTTTATTGTGGTAATAAGGTTTTGTTTTATGAAAACACATGATTTAGGGAATAATGGACCTTAATATGGACATGATGTGGAGATAATTATATTTGGATAAAAGGTATGTTGGATAGGAATAAGTAAATTGGAAGATATTAGTTACCTTGAAACGAGTTAAGGATTTATTTACATGTGGTTTATGCTCTCTCGGATGAAGACTACAGCTTTTTGGACTTGTGAATAAGAAAACAAGCTTGTTTTCATTAAGGATATCTGATAGTTCTAGTTGTAACTATGATTCAAGAAAATACATTACTAAGGTATTTACATGTTTTGAATGTGACATCCAAGAACTACCTTATGATATATGGTAGATAAATGTTAAACAGATTTAGTTCACCTCTTTTTAAAGTTGTAGAATTTTATTTTTTGGAAGGATTGTAAGGATATCTAATTATAAATGGTATAATTTATAATCCAGTTAATGTATAATATATCAATGTATTATCTCACTATTGGTGGACTTATTCACATTTTATAATATATGTTAACCTTTTTTGAGATAGATGTAATGACTTATAATTCTATTTATGGATGGAATGATATGCTAATACTTTAGGAATGACAAATTCAACATTATTTCACAGAATAAGAGATGAATTGTGAATTGTTCAAGGCATGACCAACATTGAGATTTTACTGAAATCAAGTATGTATTTCTTATAATGTTCTTCAACTTAAGGTAAAGGATCTTGAAAAACTAAAAAAAATTTATCTTAGTACCTTCATATCTAATGAATCCGATTGTCTCCTAAATAATCACAGATTTATGGGTTTCTGGTTGTTATATTTCTTCAAACCTTGTTCTCAATCAATATCCATCATAACATGATGGTTATATTTTTCTTTAATATCAATGTTTTCACTTCCCGCCTATGTTCTCTGATGTGGAAACCCAGTGATGAGTTACTTTGCGTAACTGTTATGTTTCTAACCTTCCTTTTTAAAATGATGTTTTAGAATTCCTTTTAATGATGTGGGTTTCTATGAAATAAACATTCAAGTAGAAAACCTTTTATAACCCTGATGATTTTATAGGGAGAAATTCACTTTAAGGGGGTAGAATGTTACAATGTGAGATTTTATGAGATAGATTATATTTAATTTCTTTAATGTTTTGTGTTGTACACTACACCAGTATAAGTTTACGCTACAAGTAACACTGTATTAGCTTGTAGTATACGCAACACTATTCTTTAATTATGTTACTCCCAATTTCAAGTTCATTTGATTTAATTCATTTCATGAAAGACCAATTATGAGTGATAACTAAATATTATAACCTATTCATTATAGTGGTGGGTATGAATAGTATTAACTTCCTTCTAAAAAACAATTTAATTAAAAATGAGTGAGTTTATAAAATAATAAAATAACTATTTATGGATTTTATTAGTGAAATATATATTTAATATATTAATTTTAATGTTTAAAATTCATCTTATATGTTTTATAGACATAATATAAGAAAAAATTTAATTTTACGGATAAAATGAGCGTTTTCTAAAAATGTAGTTTTACAGCCATTTGATGGAGAACCCATTTTAAATCTAGTTTTTTTAACCTTTATAAGTTATTTTTTAAAAAATAAACTTATTATTTTTAATAAATAAATAAAAATTTACTTTGGTTTATTTTTTGGTATCTTTATGATAATATTCATTTTTTAATGAATAGTGCATAATATAGTATTTTAATTTAAAACTGATTTTTCATCTAATTTTTTTATATAGAAAGGTTATCCTTTTAATTGGTTTTAATTTATGATTATATTATTTTTTTATCTTTTAATAAAATTTTGTTCATTTTATTTAATTTCACATTAAAATTATATATAAACATACATCAATCTTTTGATGGTTTTACTTAAAAAACTCATTTTCTAGCTTTGATAGTGGGAGTTACTTTTAAATTAATTACTATAACTTTTGTGTTTTCAATTTAGAAAAATAGATTAAATATTTTGAATTAGTGGGTAAAAATTTTGTTAATGGGTTACTTTTAATTTTGGGATATTATAAACAGTAACTATAGTAATTTTTATTTACCATAGTTAAAGGTAAATCAGGTAAATTAGTGTAACAAAAAATATGATAAAAATAATAAAATTTCCCTAACAGCTGAAAAAATCCAATTTTAAGAATTAAAGTAAACCAATATCACAAAATTATTTTAATAGATTCATTTAATGGGATTTTCCCCCTGAAAGTGATGTAATTATAATTAAAGAAAAAGTAGGTGAAAACATGTCACTCTCTTATCTCTTATAAGTATAATATTATTAATGTAGTGATAAACATGATAAAACTCAAGAAATTAAATATTCCCCAGAAATATAATGCAATTTTCTACATTATATGAATTTGTTTAGAATTTATAGATATTAAATATTTACCATAAATATTGACACAACAATGATGCAATAATTATTTGAATAAGAGAAATATCAAATAATTGATATTATAAATAGTAAAATAAATATTATTTGAAATAATTTATGTTATCCAAAAAATTTCCAGGTGGATATGAAATGTTATACGACTATAAAATTCTTTTTTTTTGAAGTTATATATCTGTTTATATTTTATTTAAATTCAATGAAATGAATTGTGTAAAAATTGACACTATTGATATTTTATTAAAATAATATATTAATAAATAATTTAAAAATCATAATAATATTTTAAAAGTAAAATGTGGATTTTATAATTTATCTATGTGAATTAATTTTCCAATTATGGGAAATTTACCCCATATAAGTAAACTTAGGATTTTATTAACAATAAAATTGGTGTTACCTCAATTAAAATTAAAAGAGAGTGATTAAGGGTAAACTGAAAATATAAGGTTTAAAATAAAATAATTACATTTATAAAAATTATTTGATGATGTTATTTATATTATAATCAAAATACACTTTGGAGCTATTAGAATTCAAATACTAGTTTCTAATAAAATAATATTTTAAAACTTTCTTAAAGTGACCCTCCTCTCTCTTATAAAAGGACACCACATATACCCACTGACTCACACCTATCACACTCCTTGGCTAGTATATATTATTCTCAAATAATCTCTCTATATCCGTCATTTCTACATAGAGTCCACAATTTGGTTATAAATTCATATTAAAGAGACCTTTTGTGAAAATCAAAAAGAGATACTCGAAAAAGAGGAAATTTCTTTTTAATATATTTCAAAAATATTTTCATCTTATACTTATTATTCATATGTTTTTTCCATAATAAAATAATAAATACAGTATCTTATACAGTATTAGATATTATTATAATTATGTTACAACCTTATACCTCTTTTTATCCATCTAACGATTAACAATATAACCATGCGTGTGTACGTACGGCTTACCGTCTCCACACCATGGTGTAATTTTTTTTAAAAAATACTTAATTTAGATGGGTATAATGATGAGTATAATGGAAGTAAAATAGTCAATATAACATTATAATTATTCTTCATAATTAATACACCATCCAATTCCATACCATTTAACCATTAATTGAATGATACCATCGCTTGTGCGTACATATGATCTACCATCTCCATGATGTGATGCGATTCATTCAACATGATCTTGATTAAACCAAAATTATATACATGAATGTAATATAAAAATATGATATTTAATATAATAATATCATTAATCAAATTATATAACTATAACCTATGATTTGAAACTTGAACTTATCTGACAAAACTGGCATAATACCATAAAGTATTTAATATCTGAATAGCAAGTTACAATGAAATGTTACTAACAAACAGATGATAATATAATAATATATGATACCATACAAGTTTTTAGGATTCTGTAATTATTCATTAACATTATTTAAATCAATATACATGAGTTTTGGATACATATGAAGGATATCAGACCTAAGGAAAGGGTTAAATTTTCAATCTCATTATTATCCGAGATTGTTTATATGAAATTATATAATGCGGTATATTTATCATTCACATCCATATTCCCTAAATATTTAACAATATTTCCATTCTTCTAAAAAAAATTACATTAAATTTTATCCCATTGGTTAATTTTTACTAAAGGGTATGAAAGTAATATTTTTTAATTATTTGATATGAGGTACTTTTTTGACTTTTCTAGAAAAAGTACAAGGATAATATTTTTAATCTAATTTGGTATTAATGGATTATTATGCCTTCATAATGCCTTATTTCCATGAATATTCCTTTAAAATATATCAATTTTATTTTAAATTAAATTCTTTTATTTTAAAATTTAAAGGAATTTTGAGAAAATAATGTGTTTTTGAAGAAAAAAGGATATTGTCCTCAAGAATTAATTTCATGTGTTTTATCAAAATTATTTTTCATTTAAGATAACCCTCCTTAAATAGTATTAGGTTTCTATCTATACTATTACTCTTTTTTATTGTGTTAATTATAGAATGATATTTTATATGGTTTATATTATGATGAAATCTGGTTTTAGAAAGCCATTTTATTTGTTGGGTTATTCTATTTGAAATGATTTATGTTTTTATGAACATGTAAGACTCATTTCATTATGAGATGTGTGGGACCTATATATCCATCCAATAAATTGGGTAAATATTTCTATCTTTCAAGATATACATGACTAGAATGGAAAGTAAATCTGGTCCAGTAATACACGGATGGAACAACAAGTACACCCCATTAAGTAATGGACTTTGTCCACTATGATGGTCTGGGCTATAAACCTAGGTTAATATGAAAATGATTTTATTTGGTCATGTTTTTTTTCAAAGTTTCATGTTCTATTCCAATGCTATGTTATCGTGTTTAATTTTCATTTTATATTTATTCCTTATGAACTACTAAGATTTATTTCATAACTCAATATTTTGACATTCAAAAGTTATGTACATGTTTTTTACATTATTATGTTCCTTTATTGTTTGCATAACCTTACTGAGAATCTAAGGTCACCCTTTATTATGTTTTCATTCCTCTGGTTATAAATAAGTCATTAAGTAAGAGTACGAAATGGGAAGATCTTTGTGGGATATATTGAAGATCTTTCACAATTTAGAATAATTTATTCCATGTTTCAAAAGGCACTAATCAATTACGGTCTTTATGCATGCATTTGTAAAATGTAATGAATATTCATTTAAAAAGATGTAATTTTTATATATTTTATGCTTGGGTTGTTATAATTCACACATATAATGCCTTGTGGATCATAAAAATACATACCAAATAAACCTGAAAATTCTAATATCTAATCTTATATTCCACTCTTTTGTCCAAATATCAAAACAAGTGAGTCCTTTGGTGAAAACCAAAAGGAGTTACCTGAAGAAGAGGTAAGGTTCTTCAACAAGAACATATTTATTTTATTTTTCTCTCCAAAACATAAATAATTTTTTAATTATGATTATATAATGACCTTGTTATCATAAATATACTGATATTATGTTCTTTTCAGGTTAATACTATCAAATTTATACACTTCCATCAAATGGGGAATACAATCATTATTCATGTCTACGATAGACTACTGTCTCACGAACTGATATTGTTCATTCTTCCATTAAAACCTATAAAGGTTTATAATAATTATGTAAATACTTTTTACATATAATATATTTGAAATTATTTATGTTTATATGCTTTTGTAATTATTTTATAACACATAACATAATGCTTTCCAATTTTTGGTAATACAATAATATCGCTTGTGGATCTGTGGAATAACGCCACCTCAAAGTGATGTGATTCATTTACAAATTATATAGAATGTATTAGGGATGGATTTCATAAAATATGTGATAAAAATTAAATATTTATGATATTAATAACTTAATGATATTTATATAAATTTAATTTTTCACTTTCTTTCTTTAATTTTCACACACCAAAAAAGTGATAATGACATTCGTGGATGTGTGGACTACCACATCCTCAAAGAGAAGTTATTATTCTTTTTTCATTATAAAATAACAATAATTAAATATATAATTACATTTAATTTAATAATATAGTATTTATGATATAATGATCCTTATAGAAAGATAAGTTTTACTTAATTTATTTTCATAATGATCCTTGAAAAATGGGAATGTTACCCATGTGTGCAAATGACCTATCGTCTCCCATATAGCAATGTTTGTTCATTTTTCGTAACCATTTTTCATGTATGATTTAAATATTATAATTGATGTATAAATATGATAAATATTTTATTATTATTATTGGGTATATGTTTGAATAATGACACCTTTTATCGTATTTGACCTACTAAAGTCATTTGTAACACATAAACAGAACATGGTCAAAACACCCAACATAAATATAATTGATTAAGTAATGGTTTATAAAAATTTAATTAGTGAAATAAAATTAATAATAAAATTCAAAATATTTCTCAGTTAAGTAGATAGTTATTGTAAGTTTATTATTCAGGAAAATAAAGATACACATGATGAATCAGACTCATGGTAAGGGACTTTGTCATAATATCCTTTCATTGAGGCATATCTTGAACGAATAAACCTTTATTATCTTACATGGTGTATATGCCTCCACTTTGAGATATTATCTAATTAATTTCTCTATTATCATAAAATTTAAATTTTTTAATTTTATTACTTAATGAGTTATATGATTCATGTGTTTCCCGTGTGATACGGGACTCTCCTTTAAAAGAATCATTGTTTAATGTTTTCCTTCCACCTCTTTCTCTTCCATGTCTAGGATTTTGAAATTATTTTAAAAATGTTCTTATATAGACATAAAATATTTATAAATTAAATTTTATTCATATTTTACTTTATTTCAATGGTTTTAATAAGTAATCTATTTTTGTTTTAAAACATAACTTTTTGAAAAATGATAAATGAAATGACATATTTTTAAAGTGAAGAGACAACAAAAATTTATGTTGTCACACATTTTATTCAATTTCTAGATTCCTTTATAAGACTACATTTTTTTAAATGAATAACACTTTTCACTTTTTTGGGTATTTTTGTAGTGATAATGGGTTTTCAAAGGAAGAAATATTTTGGTATAGAAAATGGTCTTTTAAAAGAAAGGGTATTTTTATCAGAATGTTTTTTCCATATGTATTTAAAATATTTTTTCAAAACGTTTTGTAATGAGATTTTTTTCATGATATTGTACTCGAGAATTATATGAAATGGGCGAGTATGATATAGGTTATATGATGGGTTGAGCCCCATTAGTGCTCACAGGTGAGCCTAATATAGCTTATACAAAGGGTTGATCCCCATTACAGCTCATGAGAAATGGGTTAACTCAATATAGATTATACAAAGGATTGATCCCCATTATAGCACATGGTTGAGACTAATATCGCTTTTACAAATGGTGATCACCATTATAGATCTCCAATTTATTTTTTAGTGATTATATCATATTCCTGCCATATGGTTATTCTAATTAAATGAGGTTTTAAAGGGTATTATGTATACGACACTCTATGTAACCTAAAAAGAGATTTCAGGGATTGATAAGTGTTGTAATGTTATTATTTGATAAAAGTATGTGCATTTTCTTCATTCCAAAATGATATATTTTAAGACCAAGGTAAAAATTATATTATTTTTCATGTTTTTACTAATGTACCAGTTTCCTTACTTTTTATATCCCATACCGAGATTTTTTTCTCATCCCATTTTTTGATTTATTTTTTCATGATTTAAGGATGGGTAAGGAAAAGTAAGAAGTCATGTTGAAATTCATGAATATTTTACATGAAATTAAATCATCCTTTATTTTAAAAGTTTTTTATTATGATAAAAATTGATAGTGATCTGAAGAGTGCACTTTTTATTTTACAATTTTGTTATTTATGATTTATGACCTAATTATCTAAAACACTAAACATCAAAAGATCCTCTATGTGAAATAATGTAAAATTATTTACATAAAATCATGATTATGTAATGATTAAGGATGAGGCCTTATAGTTGTTATTAATGGATTTTTAGACAACTTTAGAGGATAAGATAGTGTTTATAGAATTCCGTTAGAATATTTTACATTATGGTTATGTTTAAATGATATAAAATTATATTATTCCATTTTTTCATAATCATGAATATGTCTAGAAATACTGGTTTTTCAAGAAATAAAATCAAAAAACTTTAATGGGAAGGAACCGAGAGAAAAATATCATTTCAAATGAGAAACCTAATATGATTGGAATTGGAACTAAGATGTTTTTTGTAGTGATGGATTAGTTTAAAAAAGCTATAAATATTGGTGGTGTCTATCCAAGAGGGAAACCATTTTTACAATATAGGAACATTTCAAAAATAGATTAATTTATGAGACAGCAATCCACTATTATTCATATAATTATTTTACCATGTGATAGCTAAAGGATGCATTAATTCCTTAGAGATAATATTTGATGTCATAGGATGTTCAGAACATCAAAAGGTAACTCTTTCCATTTATCATTTTGAATTTGATGTTGACTGATGGTGATATTTGGTTAAGAATACTATATATAAATATGACATTTAGGCCATGGAATATGAAACATTAAAGTAAATTTTCCCTGATAAATGTTTCCCTATGTTTTTTTAAGCGGATAGATGAAAAACCCCTCAAATTGAAGAAAAAATATGAAGATTCAACGGCTTTGTATAATGAAAACATCATAGTATTGTCTCATTATATACATGAATTTATTTGATACATTTATAGTAAAAATAATATGTTTTACACAAGAATAAAACCAAGAATATAATGAGTATTGGCCACATAAGAATATAATAGTTATAATAAAGTTTTTCATTGTGATAATAATTTTGATATAGAGTTCTCCAAAACAATTGTTCCATGAAATAAAAATTGTATCAAATAGACAATGTGGTAGGAAATGTAGAATCAACTAATTAAAAATTATTGAGGTAATCTCAAATCATGTTCCATACATGGTAAAGTATATTTTTGGGAATGTACGTCATGATCTAGAAAGCATTACCAATGTACTACGTTTAGTCACACTGATCATTATTGAAAAAAAATCCCAATCATCCAAGAAGAAGATAATGAATAACTAGTAAAATGTAAAATTATTTAGCTACAAAGATTTGATACATTACACTAATGTATTTTCAAAGATACATAATTAGGGTGGAAATCATCATGATTAGAAACAAAATTTTGTGGAGAAATATTTTAAAACTACTTCATTTAATGTTTAGACTTGTGGTGAAGTGATGAATGCTCCTCGGATCACAGTATTTTTCAAAGGATAACCATATGTACAAGGATTTAGAGAGTTATTTTGAGTTTTTATGTGATGATATCATAAGGTGATTAAGGACTTTTTGGGATAAATTTTTCCCAAAATATGTTTTTTAAGGATTTAATTCAATTAAATGTGTGCCTCAATTATTTGAAATGAGTTCTACATCTTTGATACACTTTATGGTACATATTATCTTTGAGGATTAAGGTTATTTTTAGGGGTTTTAATCATATATATGAGAATTTTTTCACGACCCGTCCTAGTGGGGCTCGTGACGTGGCTCCCTAAGCATGCCTCCAATAGTTCAGGGGCAGGTGACTAGAACCGAGTAGGCATATTATTAACATGGAAGGCATTGCATAAGTACATTTACACATGCACACATCTCCAATCCCACAAATGATGAAATGTAAAAAACACTAAGGAACAAAATGGATGCATTCAACTAAACCCAACCAACAGAGTACAATAGAAGTAAAGTGTAGAAAGTAAAACTGAGATAGAATATAGGCCCACCAAAACAAGAGCCATCAAACTAAAATGTCCAATCTATAAGCACAAAGAGGTACTGGGACTACTGCTCAAAGCTGGAAGAACACCTCAGCCTGTAGGGAACTAAGAAAGCTCATTCTTGTCCTGGTCCGCCCTGGACTCTATCAAAAGACCTCTCATCTTCACAAGACATGACATGTGTAGAAAAATCCCATGTAGGGGTGAGTATAATAATACTCAGTAAAGGACCCTGAAAACCACAATCAATACAAAAAGAAAAAGAAAACTACAGTCATCTCTACAGAGTATGTGTCTGCTGATCAAATAACAAGAGAAACACATCCAAATATACTTGAAACCCATAATCATTGTATAAAGACAAATCACAAAACCGCATACCCATTGTCTAGAGACAAATCATACAACCACATACCCGTCCCTAGGGATTCAGTTTGAAGGTTCCACAAAGCACACTTATAAGAGAACTCACTCTACGAGTCTGATATCTCTGATGATGTCTGTCTGAGAAGTATTTTACATCAGGAAAGTCCATGATGGATATATACACTCATTTTGGGAGATCACACTCTTTAGTGGGGAAATATCGTGATACATAGATGAGGATCACTTCCAGGGCCATGGAAAATACATCGACTCATTCAGATTCTCCTTCTAGGTAGAGGATCGGCACCCTGTGGGAATAGTCACATCGATACCTGACTCTACCTAGGGTCAATAATGAATATAGGATCTCTCTTTGGCCCTCTTGGAGGGATACCTAACTCTATCCTAGATATTCATACCAAAGGGGTCATACTCTTGTGAATGGAAATGATACCTGACCTTCTGGGGAACAAAAAAAAGGGGCACTAACCCAAACAAAACAAGCCCAAGACACGATGGACCAGAGGTTCAAACCATGTTCCAAGATATACATAGTGTGTACAAGGATACACACAGTGTCTCTCGACTCTAGGTACTACTCATGTAAAATGACCCTATTCCGAAGAAAATATCGTGTAGAAAAGTAAGTACATGGCATGTAGTACAGACCACATGTCGTGTCTTAGTAAATGTGGTTCCCTTTGTGTATATAGTCATGTGCATGTACAAGGTTTCAAACTGTGTATGTTATCCCGTGTAATAGTTACATGGGCTAGTTCGTGCAACCGGCCTGGTCTGGCCTTGTGGTGGAGTACATGACTGTGTACCCACCCCGTGTCTGTGTATCTTCTGAGATACTCGCTGAGTTCGTGTAAGGACCTACACGCCATGTGACAATGGTCATATTCCATGTTTCTATTTCTCATCACCTAAAACTCCAGCCATCGCTACGGGGGGCCCACACATCATTTCTCTCTGGAGGCACGTCTTGTTCTTCATCACCTTATTCCCCCCAAACCCTTTTCGTTGTTGCCGATCCACACGACATGTTCATTGTGATACACGTCGTGTGTTCCGGAAATTTCCAAAATTGAAGAATTTCTTCATCGTGCCTCGGTGAAGCTCTGATATTAGTTCCGATGATCCATTTTCCATGAATCTCTAGACTCTAGGACACCCCGGTGTCACAAAATTCTTTCCATTGTTTTCCGGCCTCCGATGGGCACAAAATATGTGTATTGATCCACCCATGTGAAGAAGGCTCGAAGAAAGGCCTCTCCCGATCCAAGATGGTTCATCATCTTCCATCGTAGCCTCACCTCCATTAGGTTGACGCGATGTTGAATCTCCAATTTGGGATGGTTTCATTGTAAAATGGATGAGCAATGATATTTTGTTTATAACCCCGTGAAGAACGCGAAGAATGCATGGCTTAAAAGGAGTAAGAAAATCAATAAACAAAAGAAAAACACACCTCTACCATCATTAATCACAGCATCGATTCACTCCTATTATAAATATTAAATAGAGTGAATAAAAATATAATCTAAAAATTATCATAAATCAATTTCCCAAATAAAACCCCAAAAGAAAAAGAAAATAACACCCTCCCGCAAGAATGCACGATCCGCGGATCAACCTATTCGTGGGTTGATCCACATTCATCATTTAATCAAAAATGGGGAATAACTAACTCAAAATAACAAACCCCTACCTCGATTCAGTTTAATAACAATTGTCACGTCATGTCCGTTGGTGAGGTTCGTCGAATTCGAGATGCGTCGATCGATTTTGTCATCGCCATCCGCCAATGGGTTCTCCTCCAAAGCTCCAATAGCAATCCTCAATTTAAAATTTTATGCAGCTAGCCCTACAAAAATTCCATAAGTAGGTATTTAAAGGGGAGTAATTAAGACGTTGTGTAAAAAAGAAACATTTAAACTAAATTTATTTTCAATTTATTTTATTTCCTTTAAAATTTTAAAAACTAACTTTTTAATCTGACCCATGCCAGTTAAAGTTAAGCCCCACCTAAGGTACAGTTATTACTCTAAATGCAACGGTTCCCTCAAATTTCTTATATGGGCACATGTTTAAATGTTATTCCACTTTTTTAGTAAAACCGCTTGTCCATTCTATTTAAAAGTTTAATTTATTTCAAAAATTTATTTCGGGAACTCTAGGGCTTGGAATCACCCTCCGTAAAAAATAATAGTGTTTAAATAATTCCATAAAGTATTTTAAAATAATACATGAAAAATCAAAGACATTACATTCTCCCCGCCTTGTTGATTTATGTCCCTGAAAAGCCAAAACTAGGCTACTCAAAAAGATGTGGGTACTGCGCACGAATCTGAGCCTCCCACTCTCACGTGCTCTCTTAATGATTCTTGTGCTACCACCAGATGCGCACCAACGGGATTGATCACCCATGAAGGATACTCTCATACCGATCCTCAATCTCCACCAGGTACTCAGCAAAGGTCACTCCATCATTGAGGTCCATCTCCCCCTAGTCGATGATGTGCAATGGGTCATGCACATACCTCTTCAGCTACGATGCATGGAAGACATCATATACCTTGTGAAACTTCAGCAGTAGAGCTAGGAATTACCCCACCTCATAAACACTACACAGTATCTAGAAAGGCCCTATGAACCTCGTAGATACCTTGTCGCCCCGACCAAATCTCTATAACCCTCGTCATGGTGAAACCTGAAGGAAGACATGGTCTCCCTCCTCGAACTCTAGAGGTCTTTGCCTCTTTTTAGAATAAGACTTTTACCGGCATTGTGTAGTCTACATTCTCTTCAGGATGATATTCACCTTCTCAGTGGTAGCTCGAACCAACTATGGACCCATAAGCGGTGACTCTCTAGGATCGGTCCAGCAAAGCGGTGACCGGCAGGGTCGCCCATACAAGGTCTCAAACGGGTTCATGCCAATGATGTAGTGGTAGCTGTTATTGTATGAAAACTATACCAATGGTAAGTGGTACTCCTAGCCACAACCAAAGTCCAAGATATAGGCTCGCAACATATCCTCCAAAACCTAAATGGTCCTCTCCATCGGACCATCGATCTGGGGATGGAACGTCGTGCCCAAAAGTAAATGAGTCCCAAATTCCTCATGAGGTCCCTTTCACAAATGGGATGTAAAACGAGCATCTCGTACTGCGACTATTGTCTAAGGGATGCCATGAAGCCAAACTATCTCCAGCACATAGAGGTTTCCCAACCATTCCACATAACTATGTTCCCACATAGTTAGGAAGTGGGATGACTTGGTGAGTCGGTCAATGATCACATAGATGGAATCACCCCCTTGGATGTATGTGTTAAGACCATCATGAAGTCCATCGATATTCCATCCCACTTCCACTCTAGAAACTCCATGGGTGAACTAACCCTACTAGAACTCGGTGCTCAGCCTTCACCTGCTGGCACATAAGGCATCGAGAAATTAACTCTACTACTACCCTCTTCATACCTGACAACTAGAACAGATGCCAGAGGTCCTGGTACATTTTTTCCACTCTAGGATGTACCGCCAAGGGGATGTACAAAACTCCCTCAAGACCTTCTCCTCCAATGCCATTGGTACAACAGTGCATCCTCTAAAGAGAACAATGTGCTCCCCACCTTGCGAATATCCATTGGGAGCATATCATGTGGATAACTGAGCACGTAAAGCCTCATAGTCAACATCCCCTAGTTGTGCATCCCTAAATCTCTATAATAGTGGAGGGTTGATGGCCATAAACTGAAGGTAATTTTAATCTTCTCTATCCAAGAAGGATAACTGTCACAAGGCCAACTGTTTTGTCACCTCACTCAATAGTTGCATGCTCGATCTCCTACAAATAGAATCTTCCACCTTGTTCCCCTTCCCAGGAGTATAGATGATCTCGAAATCATAGTCCTAGAGGAACTCTATCCAATGCCTCTATCTTAGATTCATATCCCTCTATGATAAGATGTATTTTAATCTCTTTTGGTCATAGTAGATGACAAATATCTCACCCATAAGGTAGTGTCGCAACATTTTCAACGTGAAGACAATTGCTACCAACTTGAGATCATGGGTCACATAGTTCTGCTCATGTAGCCTAATCTGGTGTGAACCATAAGAAATAACTTCATGTTTTTTCATCCAAACACATGAAATCCCAGTCCCTGATGCGTTGCAGAAAACTACATATTCGACACCCTCCTCCAACAATCTCAAAATCAAGGCGCTCGTCAAACTATGTATCATCTTCTCAAAAGCCTTCCGGAACATCTCTTTCCACATGAAGGGTTTCCCCTTCTGAGTTAAGTCTGTCATCGGTACTGATATTTGGGATAAATCATAAATTACTCTCTTGTAATATACTACCAACCCAAGGAAGCTTCATACCTCCATCACACTTCAAGTTGTCTCCCTTGCTAACACTGCCTCCACCATGGATGGGTCCACAGCTACTCCATCTGTTAAGATGACATGTCCCAGAAAGAGGACCTCCTGAATCCAGAACTGTAACTTCGATAGATTCCCATAAATTTGGTGCTCTTGGAGTACGTTTAGAATGATCCACAGGTGTATCATGTGATCCTCCTATGACGTTGAGTACATAAGGATGTCATCGATGAAGACCACTATAAACTGGTCTAAATACAGCTTTATGATCTGGTTTATAAGTGCCATCAACAATGCGGGGGTGTTCGTCACGCTGAAAGGAATCACCAAGTACACATAGTGATCTTAGAGGCATCTGAATGTCATATTTGGTATATCCATGTCACGTACTTGTAATAGGTGGTAACCTGATTGAAGGTCAACCTTTGAGATCCATCGTTCCCCTCTTAGCTGGTCAAAGAGGGCATCGATCCTGAGCAGTGGATGCTTATTCTTCATCGTCACCTAGTTCATTCACCGATAATCCATGCAAAACCTCAAAACCCCATATGCCTTCTTGGAAAAAAAACAAGAGACACCCAGGGAGAAATTTTGGGTCTTACAAAACCCTTTCTCTGAAATCCTCCAACTGCACCCTCATCTCGTGAAGCACTGCAGGAGTTATTCGATATGCTAGTGAGAAAATCAGTGTCATCCTGGGGTGTATGTCGATGCAGAATTCGATCTCCCAGTGGGGAGGTAGTTCTGGAACATCTTCGGGAAAGATGTCTTCATACTCTATCACTATTTCTGGGAACTAGAAGCTCAAAACATCAACTTCTTTGAGGGCAAGGCTATACAACTCATGAGTGATTGGCTGCACCCTCTTATGCATGATCTCATTCTATGTTTCCTCAGTCTCATTTTCACCAATGAAGGAAAACCTCATCCCATCACTACAGACACACTATACTCTTCTCCTAAAGCAGTCAATCTGGTCATGGACCGAAGATAGCTAGTCTATACCGAGAATGACATCGTAAGGCCTCGATGCTTCCACTAAGAGGTTCCAACCAAAACTCTAACCTCCAAGGGTAATATCACACAGTTTGAAAATGTTCATGATCATAGAGTCTCTTCTCGTAGGGGTCTCCAAGCATATGGGTCGAGTCAACGGTTATACCAGAATCTCAAGGATTCATACAAGACATGCGGCGAGGAAGGAATGACTAGAACCTGTGTCTATAAGTGTGGAAAGTAAGGTAGGGAAGACAGAGATCATACCTCGGATCATCCCTGGAGTCACTGGGTTGTACACCTCAACCGCATGTAGCTGTCCCCACCCCTATCCCCCATCTACCTAAGCCTAGTGCAGAGCTCTTGGGGTTGGTGGTGGAAGTAGATCAAAACATCTTCCCCCACCTACATCTCTCTCTGCTCTTATGCCACATCCACCGCCTGGAGGGTCTGTCTGCTCCACTCTTTGCATCTGCCTCAATGGTCCATCCACCGCCACCCTACCAGCAGATCGATGGGTTAGACAGTCTCTAGAAAAATTTCCCCTACCGTCGTAGGAGTAACATCGCCTCTCTCTAGGCTGACTAGATCCATCCTGAGAGCCATGAACTTTCTATCCCCTATCCTAGGTCCTTTTGTGGCATCTCCGACCTCATGATCCCAGTTCTTGACATTGGCTCCATACTGCTGAGGTCTCTACACATGTCTTCTTGCTGCTGACTGTCTTCACCTATCTCTGCTCTCTTAAAAATCTATCGATCACCAAATCCCACTCTAGAACTCCTGCATAAGTCAAAATACATAGAGGTATGAAAATATCTCGGATTTCTCATCATATACCATGCTCGAAGGATTGATATTTGAAGTAATGATGCTTGACCATAACCATCAAGTACTCGGAAAGGTTGGTGAACCTCGAGGAATAGTCATCCACCGTCAAACTTGCCGGTTGGATAAAAAGAAGCTCATAGATATGCAACTCTCTCAGCGTAACCGGAAAGAACTCATCCCTAAAGAGCCACTCAAACTCTTTCCACAAAAGAGTCACTTCGTCATGAGTCTATGTGGTCAGACATCCCCATCATTATACTGAACCCAGAAGAAGGCTCGCTACTAGGATCACCGTCTGGTCCGTTGGTGTCCTCACTAAATGGAAAACTCTGGTCATCGCCTCAAGCCAGTCCTCAGCCACTTGAGGGTTGGGCTCACCTCATAACCTGAGGGGTATCTGCCTTTGGAACTCATGGAGTACACTCAACCTTCACCCCTCATCTTTCGGTACTACAAGTACCCCAGGCTGCTCCACTGGTGGTGGGATAGCAGGTGCACCACCTATAGGTAATACTTAGAGAACTGGTCTTCATATAGAATCCTCATCACTGAGCGGTTCATCCTCATGATCGCACTGCTGAATCCTAGAAGGTATGCATCGCAGTATCATCCAGTAAGGAATCAAGATATACCATAGTCAATGAGTATATCTAGATAGTTGAAACAAAGGACATAGAAAACACAACTCATTCCCGTATGATGCATGTACTATTCTTTTACTTCCCCAGAACTTTTCTTTTCATGTATCGAGTCGAGAAGCAGGTTATCAGAGTCCTGGTGTATGGATATTTCTATCGCCCACACCAACACTAGAGCCTCTGGCATAAAATACAAACTCAAAACACTTAACACTGTTTCCCTAAACCAAACTCACAGACCCTTGGTCCTAAGGTAGTACCGACCTTCTTTGATACCACACTATCACAAACCGTCCTAGTGGGGCCTGTGTCGTGACTCCTTATGCCCGCTACCAATAGGCCAGGTGTTGGTGACTATCACTGAGAATGCATATTACTAACATGGGAGGCATTTCCTACGTACCTGTACACATGCACACATCTCCAATCCCACAAATGTGGAAATGTAAAAAACCACAAAGGAACAAAATGAATTCATAAAACTAAACCCAACCATCATAGTACCACCAAAGTAAAGTGCATAAACTTAAACTGGGCCTGAATACAAGCCCACAAAAACAAGATTTTGTAAACTAAAAATTCTAACCTGTATGCACATAGAGGTACTAGGATTACTTCTCATAACCGGAGGAACACATCGGCCTGTAGGGAACTCAGAAAGCTCGGTCTGGTCATGGTCTTCCCTGGACTCCATCAAAAGAACACTCGTCTTCAGAAGACATTACACGTGCGGTAAAATACTATGTAGGGGTGAGTATTTCAATACTCAGTAGAGGACCCCAAAACCACAAAGAAATACATAATGGAAAGGTACGGTTAGCTCTACACAGTATATGTCTACTGAACATATAACAAGAGAAACACATCCATATAAACTCGAAACTCGGACCCATAGTCTAGAGACAAATCACACAACTACATACCCATAGTCTAGAGACAAATCACACAACCAAATACCCCTCTTTAGGGATTCAATACGAAGATTCCATGAAGCACTCATCCAGGATAACTCACTCCACAAGTATGATAGCTCTAATGACATCTTTCTAAGAAGTAATGTTCATCAGAAAAATCCCTGAGGGATAGATACACTCATTCCAGGAGAACACAATCCTGAGTGTGGAAAAATCATTATACACTGATGAGAATCACTTCCAAAGCCTTGGTGGATACTGTGACTCATCCGAATTCACCTTCTAGGTAGATTATCGGTGCCCCGTGGGAATATTCATGTCAATACCTGACTCTACCTAGGGTTAATAATGGATAGAGGATCTCACTCCGGGCCTCTCGGAAGGATACCTGACTCTATCCTGGAAAGTCATGCTGAATGGGTCATACTCTTGTGAATGGAAACAATACCTGAACTTAAATGGATCGATAATAAGGGGAACTAACACAAATGAATCATGTACATGATATGATGGACACTAGGTTCAAGCCATGTTCCAAGATATACATGGCGTGTAGAAGGGTTACAAGTTGTGTCTCTCGAGTTTGGGTACTACCCATGTAAAATGTCCAAAGTTAGGAGAACACGTCATGTAGAAAAGTAAGTATATGGTGTGTAGTACAGACCACAAACCATGTCTGAGTAACCGGGGTTCCCTTCGTGTACACGGTTGTGTGCCTACACATGGTTTTAACCCATGTATTCCATGACGTGTAATAGGTACATATGATAGTCCATGCAACCGGCATGGTTTTTCTATGTGGTGGAGTACACGACCATGTTCCCACCCTGTGTCTATGTACCTTCTAAGATACACTTCGAGTCCTTGTAAGGACTGACACGCCATATGAAAATTGTCACACTCCATGTTTCTTCTTCCCATCGGCTAGAACTCCAGCCACCGCTGGGTGGGTCCCACATTCCATGTCTCTCTAGAGGCATGTTCTGTTCTTCATCACTTGTCACGCGCAATCCCTATCCACCACCACTGGTCTACATGGTGTGTTCATCGATACACAAGCCGTGTGTTCTGGAAATTTTTAGAATCGCAGAACTGCTTTGCCGCACCTCAGTGAAGCTTCAATCTTTGTTTTGATGATCCATTTTCCTTGAGACTCTAGATTCTAGGTTTCCCTGATGTCGCAAAATTGTTTACGTTGTTTTAGGGCCTCCGATCAGCCCTAAAAACACATATCGATCCACCCGCATGAAGAACGATCTCTCCCAATCTGAGCTAGTTTGTTGGCCACCATCGTCGTCACACCTCTTCTAGGTCGTCATGATTTTGAAACCTTAATTAGGAATCATTTCATTGCAAAACAGATACGCAATGTTCCATTGTTCATAACCCCCACGAAGAACACGAAGAACGTGGGGTTTAAAAGGAGGAAGAAAATCAATAAGCAAAAGAGGAGCGCAACTCTATTGTCCTTCTTCATGGAGTTGATTCACTCTTGTTTAAAAGATTAAATATATGGAATCAAAATGTAGTTCAAAAATTATCATAAATCAATTTCTCGAATCAAAACCCAAAATAAATGGAAAATAACAACCTTTTGCAATAATGCACGATCCATGGATCAACCTATTCATGGTTTTATCTGTATTTGTCATTTAATCAAAGAATGGGGAAGAACTAAATCAAAATAACAAACCCATAACTCTATTTGTTTGAAGAACAATCATTGTGTCATGTTCATTGGTGGCGTTCGTCGAATCCGAGATGCATTGATCGATTGAGTCGTCAACATACGCCAATGGGTTCCCCTCCAAAGATCCAATGGAAATTCTCAATTCACATGGTTTTGCAGCATACCCTAAAAACATTCCATAATCAAGTATTTAAAGGGGAGGAATTAGGCCATTTCATAAAAAGAAAATATTTTAAATAAATTAATTGTCAATTTATTTTATTTCCATTAATATTTCGAAAAACTAACTTTTGAAGTCGACCTGTGCTGATTGAAGTTAGGATTTGTCTAATGTAAAGTATGTACTCTAAATGCAATGGTGCCCTCAGATTTTTGATCCATGCATCTGTTTAAATGTTATTCCACTTTTTGATGAAAATCGCTCGCACGTGCTATTTAAAAGTATAATTTATTTCCAACATTTATTCTGGGCACTCCGATCCTTGGAATAGAACGCTGTATAAAATCATGGTTTTTAAATAATTCCATAAAATATTTAAAAATAATACACTCAAAATCCAAGACATTTCAAATTTTATGATAAAATTTTTTTCTTCTCGAATAGAAATGTATCATGTAAGTATAATTCATAACATTCATAGATAGTAAAATAAATACAAAACTCCTGGAAATGTATCTTGATAAAAAATATCATCCTAATACATTCATTTATGATGAACTGTTGGTCTTTTTTATCATCACATATTTAGGGTTTTGAGGCCCTTAATATTCCTTTGATCATTCAATTTTTTGTGATAATTGACCTCAATCACACTCTATAATTATTTATGTGTTCCTTTGTTCCAACCTATGTCCTCCTATTTGTGAACTTAGTAATTTTAATCCTAGTTGACCTTTATAAATCATTTTCACATCAAAAAATATGATATTTTATTTACCCATTTTATGATTTGGGTTTCTAGTATGTAACTCTAAAATGTTAAACCTTTGATAACCAAACCAAATTTCGATAAGGAAATTCATATTAATGGTGATATAAGGTAACATCCAAAGATTTTATAAAATATATAAATTTAAATTACGTAAAATTCTATGATAGATTTTGTTACACAAAATACATTGTTTGTTTTTCATGTCACAGAATTCCAGGTTTATCATGTTTTACATATAACATCTAATTTTGTTGATAAATCATGATACACACTAGATAGAGTTTTGCTGGACAAAAATATATTATTATTATTATTATTTCACATGATAGTTATCACCTATCTGTTAGAATGGATTTAATAAATGAGATTAACTAAATTATGAAATTACAGTTTATACATGTTTATAAAATGAATTAATTAGTGACAAATTAATTAGAAATAAAAATAAAAACCAATTTAATATGAAATATTTTTTTATAGAAAAAAACTTTTCTTAGGCTCTAAATGTTATTTTATCTTCAAAAATAAAATTGATCACTATTACTAAGAAATATTAATGAAACATTTATATAATATATTCAAAAAAAATTACATTCATTCAAATGGTTTGGTAGGGTTAAGATAAGAATAAATCTAGTTGTATAAAAAACAATATTTTTTTAAAAAGTAGTTTTAAAAAATTTTAAGGGAAGAATTGTTTTTAAAAAAATTACAATTTTAAAAATTTAATTTGAAAAAATAAACTTAATTTTAGAACTCAAAATCTATCAAATTGACATTATGTTAATTTTTTGTATTTCTCTAGTATGTTTCCTTTTATTATAAATAGTGTAAAACCCTAAACATTAATTGTAAACAACATTTTCATCAAATTAATTTGTAAATTTAATTATATTTTTTATTTGTTTTAAATTATAACTAGTTAAATGATACAACAATCAATAAAATTTAATTCATTTTAATGGTTTTTTACATTTAAATTGGATAAAAAAACATTTCAATCGTCTAATCGTTTTAACTATAAAACATAATTGTTTCTTCCTCACTATGAGATTAATTTAAAATTAAATCCATCCACTAATATGATTTAAATTTAGAAAAACTAATTCTATTTTTGAAATTAGAATAATTTATAATTTCTTGAGAGGTAAACATACTTTCTGACTAAAAATACTAGGGATTGAAATTAAAAGTAATTATAGTGATTATGATATAATCGATTTTACTTGGTGGTTAAACATTTATATTAAGGGGTAAAATGGCCTATAACTTGTCCAAAACTCATTATGATAGACATATTTCTACCATATACACTATTTTTTAAAATATGGTTTATTATTGTAGGCACATAATGTAAGGAAGACCGCCCAATAGTTTTTACCTTTTTGTATTTACAGTAACGCAACTCCCCCTTCACTATAAAAGGTAATTAACTCACCTATTTTATTCCCAACCCTCAAGCATTTAAGATCATCCAAACCCTACTCAATCAAGTACTGACATCCTTAATCTCATCCTAGTGCCCTCACCATGTTCATAAAGAAAATATTTGATGTCCTAATGTTAAAACCAAAAGGAGTTACCTAAAGAAAAGGTAATGTTCTTCAACGAGAACTTTTTTTATTTCCTTCACCACCTCTTCAAATATTTTGATATCAATTTTATATAATATAATCAATAAAATATATATATTTATATGTCTATATGTTATTTTTAAAATCTAAATCACTGAAAAATTACATAAAATGGGATAAATAATTATTGTTCATGTGTACGATGACCTACCAAGTCATGAACTGATGTCATTCATTCTTCCATTATAACATATGAAGGCTTGTAATAATTATTTAATTACTTTTTACACAATATTTGTAACACCTGGTTTTTCATGTCTTTGTTTTGATCCGGTTCATTTGAAATCTCGATACTTTTCTTGGGTCTTGCGTGAGATTAATGTTGAGTTTTTAAGTTTCATCTATTTCTAATAACCCTAATTTGGGTTCCACATTTCTCGTTTAGGAGTTTTTGGAGAATGTTTGGATACTTCCTGATTTGGGTCAACCATGAGCTCATTTATAGTTTTAAAAACCATCTTTGTTTCTTTTATAACTCCATTGTTTTTCAACTTTTTTCACCCATTACACTTACCACAATTCCTCAAATGATATATTCAAACTACCATATCCTTTTGGAACACTTAATAATTCATAATAAGGGTGAATTTGGGTTACATAGTTAGGCATTGGTCCAGCCCATGGGCCCATTTATAGTTTTAAAAAATAATAATTTTTTTATTTTATATCTACTTCACTATTTTATATTTTTCATTGATTCCACCTCCCCCCCAAATCCAATTTATCTAATCTTACCCCCCCAATATCTATTTTTCCTCTTTGGAGATCAGAATAGTCGCGGAGTGGGGAAACATTCTCAATGTCTCTCAAATCATCCGGAATTGACAAGGTAAATTGTATCATTCATAAATCAATCAATTATTAATCTTATGGCCACCAATTTTATTTGACTGGTTCGTCCAAACATTATGAGTCTCTCTAAGTAGTTTCAATCCATTAATTTGTATCTGAGGGTGCATATCTAGTGGAATACTAAGAGTTTTCTAGTTGAAAATGTGATATTTCTTCTCCTTAATCCTCCATATTCTTCCTCCTTTCATTATTTCTTGGTTTTATAAACTCCCTAGACCTGTTCAACTTATGGTTATGTTATTATAGGATTTTTTATGAGGTTTTAATTAATTTGGGTATGGTCGTCTTAGGTTTAGTGTTTGTAAACCCTCAGATGGTGATTTCGTGTGTGTGTTTCTATTTCGCCAAGGATTTGAGGTAGGATGTCCCTTTCCCAAGACATTATCATTTACGTTTCATCATTCTCATACTATTATAACTTTATTTATATGATATTTTATGTTGTGAAACCCTGGTTTTAAAGGATTTTTGTGCAAATTATGATTTATGACTTATTTTGTTAAAAATATAGTTGTTTTGGTATAAATGTTTACTCCACTTGTTTAATAAATTATTTCATGAGCTTATGCACTTTTTATGGTATTTTTAATATTTTTCAGTATCTTTAATAACTTTATGGCATAAAATTGGTATTTTATCCCTTTTTAAGTGCTTAACATAAGTTGTTTTGTTAAAGAGTGCATGCCACGTGTTCGGTAAATTTCCCGGTTGGCTTTTATGTGTCTAGTGAAATTTAAAATGATTTGTTTGAATTTACAAATACATTGGAATAATTTAAAAAATTATTTTTGGATCCTTTTATGGATTTCCACGTTGTATTTGGTTTTACAAATAAATGGGTTTTCGTTTACAACATGTTTTGGAACAAGTTGTCGAAAAAGGGCATGTTTCACATTCTTATAAAAATGGTTGTGTTTTGAATATGTAACCTAAGTTTTTTATGGGATTTATGAATTTGGTTTGATTCTTTATATGGTCTATATACTCCTCTTTAAAAAAATTTGAATTCATAACTTTTTCAAATGTTAGTTTTGGGAAAATGTTTAAAGGCATGTTTGGCCATTCCTAAAAATGAAGAATGGGTGTTTTACATGTATATACCATGTTGTGTCAATTGGGATTGTTTTATCATGCATGAAATGATTTTCTTAAATGTTTTTAGGGATCCCAAATATGTTTGGGTATGGTCTTGTTGTGTTTTTATAATTCAAATAGTGTTTTTGAATGAGTTTTATGTGCAAAGCCTCAATACACTCCATGAAATTGTTTTACGAAATTTTTAGTAGTTTGTTGATTCATGAAAGAAATGTGAAGAATGTTTATGGGATGTTTCTGTTTTTGTGGTTTGGGAATTTAATTTGGATGTGAAATGTGTATTTTATAATATGTGTAACTTTATTGATCACTAATGAGAATCTCGGGTATCTAGGTGGACGGACGTGTATTAGTATGCTAGTAATTTTGTGGGGTTTCACCCCTGTTTCACGTTGCAAGTTTGAAGATAACAACACTAACTAAACTATGATGATCATGATTTTGGGGGACCACTAGGTTATGGGTATTCTCTATACTAGTGGCTCGTGTGCACGAGAACGGATATTTATTATGGTTACTTTCACTGAGATATGAGGATCCTGGGGCACACAACTAACTAGTGCTTAGGGGTGTTCCTGTGACTTGTGCTCATCAGATATTTTGTACTCACCATCGGCATACGGTGTGTTTGGTTGGTAAATTCAGTAGTTTTTGTTATTTATTTAGAAGTGTACAGTCTTTAAAGCATCCCTCATTAAAACAATTTTCATTTTTAAGTTTCACCTCTTTGAAAAATTGTTACTTGCATTTTTGTTTATAAAACATGAATGTTTTTGTCTGATAACTATTATTGCATGGAACCTCATTTGAAAAAAATACTTTTATATCTTTTATTTAAAACATGAAATTTATGTTTCTTTTATTTTAAGTAAGTGCATTGGGAATATAATATCGGGCTAACCTATTGAGTTTTAATACTCACGCCTATAGTCTTCTTTTTTTTAGCCCTTGTATAGGTTTTAGCTTGAGTTTGATCACCCTGGGCGGCCTTTGATCATTATGTTGGAGAGTGACCAGTGATTTCACATGGAGTTAGTTGGTTATCAGGTTTGGTCATTTGAGTTTTTGGTTTTGTTCTAATTTTGGTTTCTTGTAAAAATAATGTTTAGTTCAATTTTTATATAAATGCATTTTAGGCTTTCCATTTATTTCCGATTTTTGTTTGATTGTTTATATATGGGAGAAATAATTCCCTTGTTTACTCTATTGATTCCCTTGGTGCTTTTCACCATCCCAGGAAGATCTGGAATGCCTCTCAGGACTTTTTTTGGGCTAGCCTGGGTGACCATTTTAGGGTCAACTCGGGCTGGTTCATGACAAAATTGTATCAGAGGAGGTTGGATATTAGAAGACCATTCTTTTTAGAGCGCCCATGTTATTAGGGGATTTCAAGGTAGATGGAGTAGGATTTTTGGGACTTGAGGGGTAATTGAGGTAAGAGCATTGTGAACTCTTTCTCGTTATGATCCTCGGGTTTCCATGGGATGTCTGTTTTTATTAGTGTCCTTTGTTCTTGATGATTTTTTGGTGTTGGGATATGACAAGGGGAGTCTGACTAATGGAATCTGTGAGCTCGCAGGGCCTAGAAATCCATGTGGATCCAGGGATGGTCCTAATAAGTCTCTCAGTTTTGGTGTTGTGTTTGACATATGGCCTCCAACCATATGGTCAAGTCACCCACCGACACTAGTTCCCTTTTGTGGGTTTCTTGGACCTTTCATGAATTCTGAATTTTTGTTTTGAAAATCCTTCTGTGAGAATTATGGAAATGGGTTTTAAAGGAAAGATTGTATTTGGAAAAGTATAAAAGGGGTTTTGAAAAATTAAATATAAGAATTGTTTTGGTAAGGTTTTATTTTTTAAAAAAATTGGGGAGGAAGGGGAATGATTTAATGGGATTGGATTTTCCCTAATCTAAACTTGTGGTTTGTTGAAATAAAATGTTTTGAAAGTGTGAATCATTTTAAAGAAATTATGAAACATTGATTTAAATGGGGTGTTTTGGGCTGTTGAAAAGTGTTTGAATCTGATGAATAGGTTTTTGAAATTTTTTTTGTATGGTTGGTGTTTTTCTAGAAAGGGGTTTTGGCTTTTGTGGTTGTCAGATTATGAGAAGAGACCTTGATGAATTTTTTTAAAAATGGGAAAGGGATATTTGGTATAGAATGGTTGTTTTTGTAAGTTCTATTAAATGAAATGGATTGTTTTTTTAATCAAATTGTTCTTGATGAAGTGTGGTTTTTTTGGAATATGAAAAGCGTTTTTGACTTGGTGTTTGGTGTTCCTTTTTATGGTACATGATTTTTGGAATGATGTTGTTTTGTTTTATCCTTTGGTGTTTTCACGGGTTCTCAAATGCATGGTTTTAATGGTATCTATATGGATGGACTATATGGCATGGTTTATGAGTTCGTGGGGTGGTGTGTAAATGTTCATGTGAGTGAGACTTGATGAAACACCATTGGTGAATGTGAAAATCCACCAAGTTAGTTTTTTTTTTCAAAAAGTGTTTTTAGCTGAAAAACTGTTGTGTTTGTTTTGATCCAATGGTTATGTGGATGGTTTATCCTATGTCTTAGTAGGGTTTTCTATTCAGTATTCTCCCTTATGATCTATAATTCATGTTCTTGTTGAATCTTGAGATGGGATCTTGTTGGTGGCTCAGGTTTGGAGAAATGTTCAGTGGGTTTCTAAAGATCTGTTGGATGTTGTGATGTGGCCATAGATAGTTCTATATTTTCAAGATTTACAATTGATAAACCTAAGGATTATTTATCATTTTTGACAAGCTAGATCCACCTCCTAAAATAATACCTCATCCCTTCAGTTTAAATATAGAGCTATTTGGGAACGATTTAAAGTGCCTTCCCTTTATGGTGATTCTCTCAGTTGTACTAGTTGTGTTCGGTGATGTTTAGTGCGTGTTTTTTGTGCCTTGTTCTTTATTCTCCCCATTCAGAGTGAGAGAAAATGGTGTTGGGTATCTCTATGTTCTTGTTTGGGTAAAAATGTGTTGTTGAGGAAGAAAGTTCCATGGTGTCTCTTGATTTTTTGTTTCTTAATAGGAGTGTTATGTGGTACTGTGTGGAACTAAGGGATGGAGTACATGTTGGGGATTGTCAAACCAGGGCGGTGAGGAAGAAGATGCTTCATCCATCAGAGCTCTAGCCATAGGTTTCAGAGTGAAGCTAGTGCGTAGTCATGAGTTCTAGGATTGTGGGTATTATTTTTAAGATCATACTGATACCATATCGTTGAGGGAGTTCCATTTTTTCTTTTGTGGTTTTAATTTCCCAACGACTGGGTCCCCTTCCCTCCCCTCCCTAATTTGTGGGGGTTTGGATCCATGCAGAGAGTGCTGGCCCAGTTCTTTCCTCCTCCATTCGAGAGTGAGTGGTTTAAATGTTCATTTTGTGTTCCTCTCAACTTGGGTTTGTAGGTTGTTCTGGGAGACTTTTGGTGGTCCTATGTAGGTGAGTCCCAATTCTAGTTCATTTTGATTGATTTTTGTCATTTCTAGTTGGTAACTAATGGCAGGGAGACCCATTGTGGGTCTCGAAGATGTTTCCTTTAGGATTTTCCAGATGGTAGTTATGATTTAATTGTGGGGATCCCATTCTGGCCTCTACCCCAAGTCATTGGATTTTATGAGTGAACTATGGTTTGGTGTGATCTTTGGGTTCATTTGAAGAAGGCCCAAAAATCTAGTTCTTGGCTTGGTTGTGGAGGTGGTGGCTTGATATTTCTATTGATTCTCTGGAAGTGGGTGTGAGTTGGTGTTTTGTTTGGGCAAGAGTATTAAGTTACATTATTGGTGAATGATATTTACTTAGCTTTATAGGATGTATTTTGTTTAGAAGGAATCCTTAGGTGTTGTTATATCATTTGAAAATTGTTATGGCTTTCCGAGGGTGGAATGCTTTAATGGTGGGGTGAATTGTCACACTCGGTTTTTCATGTCTTTGTTTTGATCTGGTTCATTTGAAATCTCGATACTTTTCTTGGGTCTTGTTTGAGATTAATGTTGATTTTTTAAGTTTCATCTATGTCTAATAACCCTAATTTGGGTTCCCCATTGCTTGTTTAGGAGTTTTTTGAGAAAGGGTGGTTACTTCATGATTTGGGCCAACCGTGAGCCCATTTCCAGTTTTAAAAACCAAAGTTGTTTATTATATAACTCATTTTTTCAACATTTTTCACCCATTTCACTTCCCACATGGCCTCAACTGATTTATGAAAACTACCATATCCTTTTGGACCCCTTAAGAATTCATAATCATGTTGAGTTGGGGTTACTTATTTAGGCATTAGGCAACCCCATTGGCCCATTTCCATTTTTAAAAAAAAATAAGTTTTTTCTTTTATATATAATTTAATATTTTGTATTTTTCAGTGATTCCACCTCCCACCCTAATCCAATTTCTATAATCTCACCCCCAATATCGATTTTTGATCTTTAGAGCTCAGAATAGTCACAGAGTGGGGAAATATTCTCAATGTCTCTCAAATCATTCAAAATTGAGAAGGTAAATTGTATCATTCATAAATCAATCAATTAGTAATGGTTTGGCCACCAATATTCTTTCCTTGGTTCTTCCAGACATTACGATTCTCTCCAAGAAGATCGAAGCCATTCCCTTTTATAAAAGGGTTCATATCTAGTGGAATACGAAGAGTTTTCATGTTGAAAAGGTGATATTCCTTCTCCTTTATCCTCCATCTTCTTCCTCATTTCATTATTTCTTGGTTTTATAATCTCCCCTAGTCTTGTTAGACTTAGGGTTCTATTATTACATGATTTTTTATGGTGTTTTTATTTATTTGGGTCTGTTCGTCATAGGTTTAGGGTTTGTAAACCCTCATATGGTTATTTCGTGTGTGAATGTCCATTTCGCCAAGGATTTGACGTAAGATGTCCCTTGCACAAGCCTTTATCATTTATGTTTCATCATTATCATAAGTTTGTAACTTTACTTATATGATATGTGCTACTGTGAAACCATGGTTTTAAAGTTTTTGTGTGCAAATTATGTTTTATGACTTATTTTGTTAGAAATATAGTTGTTTTGGTATAAATGTGCACTCCTCTTGTTTGATAAATTATTCAACGAGCTTCCGCACTTGTTTTATGGTATTTTGAATATGTTTCAGTAGATTTAATAACTTTATGGCATGAAAATGGTATTTTATCCCTTTTTAAGTGCTTAACATAAGTTGTTTTGTTAAAGAGTTCATGCCATGTGTTCAGTAAATTTCCTGGTTGGCTTTTATATGTATAGTGAAATTTAAAATGATATGTTTGGATTTATAAATACATTGGCAGCATGTAAAAAATATTTTTCGATCCATTTATGGCTTTCCAATTTGTATTTGGTTTTAAAAATAAATGGTTTTTTGTTTACAACATGTTTTGGCATGAGTTGCCATAAAATGGCCAGTTTCACATTCTTATGAAAATGGTTGTCTTTTGAATATGTAACCTGAGTGTTTTATGGGATTTATGAGTGTGGTTTTATGCTATATATGGTGTTTATAAACCTCTTTAAAAAAATAGGTATTCATACCTTTTTCAAATGTTAGTTTTGTGAAAATGTTTAAAGGCATGTTTGGCCTTTCCAAAAAATGAAGAATGAGTGTTTACTTGGATATACCAAGTTCTGTCAATTGGGATTGTTTTATCGTCCATGAAATGATTTTCTTAAATTTTTTTAGGGCTGAAAAATATTGTTGGGTGTGTTCTTGTTGTGTTTTTATAATTCAAATAGTGTTTTTGAATGAGATTTATGTGCAAATCCTCAATACACTCCTTGAAATTATTTTACAAAAATTTGTAGTGGTTTGTTGATTCATAAAAGAAATGTGAAGACAATTTTTGGGATGTTTGTGTTTTTATGGTTTGGGAATGGAATTTGGATTTGAAATTTGTATTTGATAATATGTGTAACTTGATTGAGCACTAAATTGAATCCCGCGTATCTAGGTGGGCGGACGTGTACTAGTATGCTAGTGATTCTGTGGGGTTTGGCCCCTGTTTCACGTAGGAAATTTGACGATGACAACACTAACTAAACTATGATGATGATGATGATGATGGGGGAACACTAGGTTATATTTATTATCCCTACTAGTGGATCGTGTGCACGAGAATGGTTATTTATTATGGTTACTTTCACCGAGATATGATGTACTTGGGGGTCACAACTAACTATTGCCTAGGGGTGTTCCCATGAGTTGTTCTCATTAGCTATTTTGTACTCACTATCAGCATACATTGTGTTTGGTTTGTAAATTCATTAGTGTTTGTTATTTATTTAAAAGTGTACAATCTTTAAAGAATCCCTTATTAAAACAATTTTCATTTTGTAGGTGCACCTCTTTGAAAAATTGTTACATGCATTTTTATTTATAAAACATGAATGCTTTTGTCTGATAACTATTATATCATGGAACCTCATTTTAAAAACATACTATTATATATTGTATTTAAAACATGAAATTGATGTTTATTTCATTTTAATGGAAGTTCATTGGGAATTGAATATCGGGATAACCTACTAAGTTTTAATACTCAAGCCTATAGTCTTCTTATTTTTTTATCCCTTTTGCAGGTTTCCGCTTGAGTTAGATCTTCTTGGGAGACATTTGATCATTGTGTTGGAGAGTGACCAGCGGTGTCACATGAAATTATTTGGATATCATGTTTGGTAAGTTGAGTTGTTGGTTTTGTTCTACTTTTTTTTTCTTATACAAATAATGCTTAGTTAAATTTTTATATGAATTCATTTTGGGTTATCCATTTATTTTCGTTGTTTCTTTAATTGTTTATATATAGGCGAAATCGTTCCCTTGTGTACTCTATTAATGCCCTTGGTGCTTTTCTCCGTCCTTGGAGGATCATGAACGCCTCTCGGGACTTGTCGTGGGTTGAATAGGGTGACCGGTTCAGGGTTTACTCAGGCTGCTTCGTGAAAATATTTATGATATTTATGATTATTTATAATTATTTAATTATTATATAAAACATACCTTAATTATTTCCATTTTATTTGAATTCAATTACACTAAATATAAATGTCTAGATGACCACATCATCAAGGATAAGTGATTCGTTCAGGCTTTACATGGAAATTATAAAATATGGGTTTAATAAAAATATGTTATATAAATGAAATATATATTATTTTAGTGACATAATTAGATTTATTGAAATATAGTATATCAGTTTCTTTCTTACCTTTTCACACACTGATAATGTGGTAACATAATTTGTGGTCTTGTGGACTACCACCTCCTCAAAGCAATGTGATTCTTCTTTTTCTTTCAACACATCAAAGTACTAAAATATATAAGAGTATATAATTTGATAATATGGTATTTATGATATAATTATCATTCTATAAATGGTAAATGTTACTTACCTTCTTTTGTTAATTAGAAATGAAAAATGGGAACCTTACTCAAGCGTATATACAACGTACCATCTCTATGATCATAACATAGGTTCATCTTTCATAACCATCATTCATGATTGATTTTAAATATTCTAATTATTTAGGGATTATAATTCTGTATATGTTTATATAGTTACCCCATTTACTGTAGTCAACCTACTAAAGTCAATTTTGATGCATATATCTAATATGGTAAAAACAAATGACTTAAAAATAATTTATTATGTGTATATAACCTATTAATGAATGATTTAAATGTAATTATAAAGTTAAAAGGGTTTTAAATAAAGTAAATAATTAACATAAGATAATTATTTAGGAAAATTAAGACACATGAGACGAATCATGTCCAAGGTACGAGGATTCATCTAAATCTTCTTTCATTGTGGCATATCTTAATGTTATGCACTATTATTATTTTACAATGTGAATATACAGACCATTTCACATGTCACATCAAGAATTTATATATTCTCATGATATTTAAGGATTTTTTTTAATGTTATTATTTAAGTAGTTGTATGATTCCTGTTTCCCTATGATGCATGGATTTTCTTTTACGAAGATTAATCCTTTAAAGTTTTTATTCAAAATCATCCTCTTCCAGCCATGTGTTATTTAAATGATTTTATTAATTTTTTTTATATGAACATAAAGGTTTTATAAATTAAATTTATTTGAATATTTTAAATTATTTCAAAAAAACATTCAATGGAATATTTTTACATGTTTTAAACAGAATGTTTTGACAACGGATAAATGAAATGTCTTATTTTTAAAGTATGGTGACAAAAAAATTATGTTGTTAAAACATTTATTTGATTTATAGATTCTATTACAAGATAACATGTTTTATTAATTAAAAAAACAATTTTTCTATTTTTAAGTATTTTGGTATTAATAATATTTTTTCAATGAAAATGGTGTTTTGATATTGAAATTGGGTTTTTCAAAATAAATAATATTTTTATGTGAATGTTTTTTTCATATAAAGTGTTTTTAAATGGGTTTTATGGTGAAATATTTTTATTCCTGGTATGGTACATGATAATTATATTGAATAGGTGATCTAGATATATCTTATTGGAAGGGTTGATCCCTATTATATATCACAGGTGATACCGATAGAACTTATATGAATGGTTGAGCCCCATTATAGCTCATGAAAAATGGTTGGGCCTAATATAGCTTATACGAAGGGTCGAGCCCCATTATTCATCAAATATGAGCTAAATATATGTTAGAAAAAGTTTAATACCCATTATATTTTTCCAGTTCATTGGGTATTGGTTATATAAGAATTCAGTCATAAGGTTTTTCCTATTTAAAGAGTTTTGAAACTGTTTTATGTATATGATTTTCTAAGTCACCTAAATAAAGTTTGAATTTCTTCTTATGGGTCTTAATAATTTTCATTGACAATTTTTTTATTTTTTCATGCGAAAAAGTTTTATTTAATGATCAAGGTATATGTTATAAGAGTTTTCATGTTTTTACTAAACTTAATATTTCCTTAATTTTTATATCGCTTAATGATCATTTCTTCTCATAACACATTTTTAATTTATTTCCTATTTAAGGATTGTTATGGGAATGAAAGAATTCATGTTTAAATTCAATGAGTTTTTCCATGAAAATAAATCATGATTTATTTTTAAATGTTTTATATTATGGTAAAATGGATATATATTGGATGTGTCCACTTTGTATTTTATGGTTTTATTATGTATGAGTTATGGCCAAAATATCTAAAACTCTAAACTTGAAAATATCCCCCATTTGAATGAATCTATTATTATTGAATTAAACTAAATTTTATTTTTTTATTATGATTCAGTCATTATAATTCCATTCAATAATGAGGGATTAAATATTTTTTAATGATAAATATACCAATGATAAAAGTCAATTATGGATATAGGAGGAGGTTAATAGAATAAAATAGATTCAAAAGATAAAAGAGGAATTCTATAACTTGATTCATGCATGTTATCATGTTTTTATTTCTAATTTTTTTAAGGTTAATTCATATATTTTATGATGTACTAACCATTAGTTAATATATCAAGATTATATTGAATAACTTTTTTATTTAATCAATACATTGTAATTTATTTTCTCATACAATTCCTAAAATATTTATATGACTAAAAATCATCACATAAAGTAAAAATACTAATAATCATGTAAATATTCCATAGAATAAAATTATTATACATATATTAGTATATGAATCATGATTAATTAATTATCTAAATTCTATATTATATAAAAAAATCATGTGAAGAATAAAATAATGAATATTATCACATAAGTTTAACAAAATAGCTCAATTAAAATAATGTGTTTTTAAATTCATTCAATCACCTGAGTTAAAAACACTTATAGATCAGTGTATTAGATTGTAACTTCTTATAAAACCTTCTATTATTATGTATATCTAGTGAATTATTTGATTTGGAATAATTAATTTAGTATCAAGAGTAGTTTTCCCCACAATAATTAGTGATACTTGGAAAGAATTAAGGAAATATAACTTTTGGATTTTAAGATTGGGGAGTCTACTCAATAGATAAATAATCTCTAAAATAATACTATTAGAAATAAAATCGTACCTAAATTATAATTTCACCAAGACTTTGTATGGTTAAATTGATTAGGATTGTGGGTCCTTACCACTGAAATAACTGAGAGATTGGACACTCAAAATCCTATGTTGAGTGATATTGGAATTTTATAAGTTATTGAGGGATAAATAAAATTATTTTATGAAATTGTTTAAAGAAATCAAGATAATGTAATATAATATTTGATTAAGTTATTATGGTAAATGTATGGATATTCGACCAAAACATTATCCCTTATATATAATAAATATAATCACATGAGCGATGATAACTTTTGATAATGATATATGAAATATAACACTTTACTATGATTATAGCTAGTGTTTTCTAAAATCCAGCCCTCAGTTCCTTCTAATCTATCTGAGGAGGCATGTGAGAATAATAAAAATGTATTCTATAAACATTTTAGAAATAAATTTCATGTCCAATGCTATATATAGTCATCCATTACTAGCTAAATTTTGAGGCTTTATAAAGGCATGGATACATACACCCTTCTACATTGTCTATATGATATCAATTAGAATAATGAAAGATAAAAATGGTATAAAATCTACAATGAACTATTGACCAGAATAAAATAATAATGTGTTCTAGTTAAATTTTATATAAATAAGATAATGGGTTATATTGTATTTTTATATGTTCAGGAATTCATTTTTTTTCAAGGAATTGGGTAAAACCTTATTATTGCCTCAAATCCTCTAATATTACCATGTTTTATTAAGAATTTAAATATGAAAAATATATATAATACACTCATATATATCTTTACATTGGCTTTATAAGATGAAAAATACATGAAATGTGAAATAACTTATGTCCTTATGGTGAACATGAGGAAATTCAAGGTGACATGGTCTAATAAGTGTTCTATGTGAATCAAATCTTTTCATCCCCATTCAAAAAAAGTAAATATATAAAGGGATTATTAGAAGTAGGAGGTTATATATTTTACTTGTGGAATGAAGGTCCACTAGAAGAATAATTCCTTAGAAAATAAGTAAGGGGAATCATCTTATATGGTCATTATTGTGTATAATCTATCTATATCTAAAATTTTAATATTAGAAAATCTTTTGGTTCTTAATTTTGTATAAAAATATTGAAACCATGTAGATTTTGTATGATTTCTAATTTTGAGGTGGATAATTGGTTTTCCAATAGCATGAGGCCAGAATTTTTAGTTATTAGAGACCACCACCATATATTTATGACCTGAATGGTTCAAATTTTAAGGACTTATTATTATCTGCCTATTATAACTAAAAACATAAGGTTTATATCCAATTTATTTAGGGTTATATTTATTTTAATTTTTCAAAGTAAAAGGTGCTTGTTTTTTTAAGAAAAGCTGTGTTATAGAATAACGCATATCAACAATTATCTTTATATGCATTATTATTGAAATCATATTTTTGGAAACAGATTTTAATCAATAAAAAATTAATTATATTACAAAGAGTTGATGTATTACCATATTGTTATTATAAACATGAATAATTTGAAGAAAAATATCATGAATGTTATTTATATTATTTTGAACTAAAATCCTTGGATATTGGTCATGATTATATACATGAAAAAATAACCAAATCTATTTTTAGTGGAAATGGTTATCAAGCCTAAGATATTATAGAATAAGTTTTTAAATATGTTGATCGATCTTTTTCAACTAAATTTATTGGTTGATATTTTGACTTAATTACTCTTACTAATGAGTTTGGTGAATATGGATTTATTTTCAATATGATTGTGTGAATTCATTATAAAAATAATGGAAAATATGATGGATGTTGAAAATTAGATTTATAATAATATAAAGAAACTTTTATTAGAAGAACATATGGATTATCTATACTATGAATTCATGTATTAACTAAATGATTTTGGGATATTATCTTTACTCAAATTCCCTTATTCACCATAGAGTTATTGTGCCTGTAAATGGAAGAATCACATATTGATAAACATGGTTTTATAGATTATGATTCCTGAATATATTCTATTATCATTTTCTAGATATTCATCACAAATAGAAACATATAATAACACAGAGTAAACCGAGTTCCAGCTATTTTGGTATGAATAATTTGATATGAGTTTTGGTATGGGAAGAAATAATTTTTATCACATTTACTGTATACAGATGTGTATAATTTTTTTAAGATACATTAAGATATAATCATTCAAATTTAGAATCCACGTGTTTCTTTATAGTATATTGTATGGAATTAAGTGAAAAATATCTATATGATATATTAGATAAAAGGGTAATTATTAAAGGCCCAAAATATTCCTAGAAAGGTTGAACATGTTTATTGGAGATAATGGGGGAAGTTATAGTTTGATAAAATTGGGGCTCAAGACATATATGTCATAGGACACGAACAATTTCTATAATATTGATTGGGATATGTTATTTCGAGACTCTATAACTCTGTAGGATCACCAAAGAGGTTAGATTACTAAATTGGTATTACTTTCTAGTCCTTGAATAAGGTAACATGTTATTAGATTAAAATAATAAACCGATGTCCTATGAAAAATTAGTAAGAAACTGAGATATTATACGGTGGAGAAAAGAAAATAATTAGAAAATATATTACATTTATTAAAAAACTATGGTTTCTAGAAAATCCTCCAAATGATGTAAATCATGTTGTGTAAAAATGGGTATTAATGATGAAACTAGACATGGATGATGTTGTTAGTTACTATAAGTCAAAATTGGTAGTTAAAGGGTTTATGAAATCTCAATGAATTGACTATGATTAGATTACTTCAATAGTCTATATACTAAAATCAATTTGAATTTTATTTTCAATAGATTATTACAAGAATTGTGATATTTTTTTAAATGTATTACATGACTATATTCCTCTAATGTAATCCTACTATAAGACATATTTATGAATGTACAGTAGTGTCTTGTGACACTAAGGTATGAAATTAATATTTGTAGGTTGAGAAGATCAATTTATGGGTTAAATAAAGCATCATGATCATGGAACATTTATCATGATGAGGTCATAATAGATTTTGGTAGACAACATAATGAATGTCAGTCCAATGTATATAAGATGTTTTGTGGGATTTTAATAGGTTCCTAGTAGTATATTTTGATGAAATATTAATAATGTGAAAGAAAATACCATTTGTTAAAGAATGTAAAATCCATGAAATATATCAGTGAAGTACTCAATGTTATTTGGATCAAGATCCGTCGATGTAGATCTAAGTGGATGATTTGACTAATTAGAGATATATATATTGAAAAATTATTAAATAAATTCAATATCCAACAACCTATATAATAATTTCTTCCAATTTAACATGATATACATATCTCTATGAAGATGTATCCCTATCGACATGTGGAGGGAGAATGAATGACTAAAATATGTTATGATTTTTTGATAGGATCTACCAATTTTTTCATGATATGAACTAGGATAGACTTTTCTTATACCTTGGGCATGTTTGGAAGATATAAATTATATCCTATTAAGTGAAATTGGTTTATCAAGTTGATTATTTATATGTACCTAAGGAATATAAAAGATATTATCCATGTTTATAGAGGATATGTGAAACTAATTTTGATAGGATAAACATTTTTTAGTTTGAAAGTAGACTACAATGATCTAAATTAAAATTCAAGAGATGTTATTTACTTAATAGAGGACCTGGGAGTTGGAAAAAGTTATAAAAATCCAACTATCACATATTTTACCTTGGAGTTCATCTATATTATATCTTCTGATAAAGATAAATATGTATTAAATATAAAAAACTTTATTTATGATCATTATATTATACCTAGTAGTAAACATGATATAACATTGTATTATAATTAAACTACCGTAGCCTATCCATAAAAGGGTCCCAGGTCACATCAAAAGAGAAATTATATAATTTATAAGTATCATCGTTAAAGGTATTTTTATTAATGTGGTTAATTCATAGTAACAAGAGTAGCCACATAGGATAATATGATATACCCATTGACAAAATCCTTATCCCAAAAAAACATGAATCCAATGTTAGATCTGGTAGGCTAAAAACAATTACCAGTTTGATCTTGTGAATAATGGTGTTTGTTGGAGTTTTTTGCATGTAACTAACTTATTTTTACTTTAAATTACTAAAATATCAATAAAAATATTATCATATGATAATTATTATTTTTTGTAATATTTATAAGTATTCATAATACTATTTTTTCATGAATTTGTTATATCAGTATCCCTTCTATATTTAAAACCTATAAATTCTATGAAAACATACTTTAAAATATGTAATATGGTCCATATAACATATTTATAATGAGACACATATGATATTTGACTATCATGTGTTGAGGGATCACATGAAATTGAGTGTTATTGACATAAATATTTAACATGGTAATCCTTTTGAAGAGATTTTATGAAGACAAAACATCTAATAAGAATTAGACATGTTATATCAATCAATAAATATTCCCATATATGAAAATTTTTATTTTTACTTAGAATTGAGATTTATTTATATCTATGTTCTGAATCATGTACTTTAATGTTTGGATGAAAAAGGTAAAGACATATGATCATGGTGTGTTATTATACATTGGGTGAATTTTACTTGATTTTACATTAATTAAATAGGTCAATAAACGATTTTTCCATTAATCTCTAGTCATTTGATTGAAATTGTAAAGTATGATCCAATCCATAAGTATGGTAGTTTATTTATTATTACATTTTGGAATTTCAAATAAAGGTAAGTCATGTATATATGGTGATATAAAATGTATTCAAACTTATTGTGTATATATTAATAAAAAAGAAATTCTATTATACAATAGTGTTCATTGGAAGAATGACAGTGTTGCGACATTAATTTCATTCAATATAAGTTCCTTGTCATTTTTCTCGATATTGATCAAAAACATTAAGTAAGTTCACCATATTCCACTATCATTGGATCCTTAAAGGTAATACAATATATATATCTAGAATATAAATAAACTATATATTATTATATGTAAGGAGAAAAAAGTATTCACTATTTTTTTATAAATAATTATTTGATATTCTTTATCAAATAAATTGAATCAATAGATATTCAATTTTAGAATATATGAGTTCAATTTCACTATTTTATATTATTAACAAGGTTATAAATATGTATATATTTATTCACTTATTTATTGAGTAAATCCATTAAAATGTTTATTTTGTTATTTGAATAATAAAATAAATATTTATTTATATGCTTAGTTAATATAATATTTATTTATATATATAATACGTATTAATTTTGTAATAAAGTAAATATTTTATTATTTATGGATTGATAAAATATTTGGATGATTTATGTGTCAAGTGAAGTTACCGGTGAAAATGTTATATTTTATTTATCATAATTAATAGAAATATTAATTTATTTATTGAAAATTTTATAATTAAATTTGTACATGTCATGGGATATAATAATAGTGATATTATTATTATAATAAAAGGGGAATTGTGTATAATGAATATTTTTTAATGGTTCACTGCCTAAATTGTCTAATATTATCCTTAAGTATAAATTCAAACATATATAATTATTTATGCTCTAATGTGTTGTTTGGAATAATGAAATACTTCTTGGGAATTCTCTCAATTACTAAAGATAAAATCAAACAACCTCCCACTAATGAACATATAATTAAATAAGATAAGTTCATTCTATGCTCGTTGAAAAAGAATTAAAATTACTAACCCCTCTAAATAAGATATTATAATACAATGATATTTCATTAAGTCTTACAGAGAAAATGTGAATACAACTATAAGTGTCCTAAATTATATTATCAATCACAATGACAACCTGATAAGAGTGTCAATGAAAATTGAATGAAATTAATTCCCTATGTGAGTTAATTTTTCATCAAAATTAATTATATATTAAATGTGAAAGATCAAGTGTGAAAGAATCTAGGGTTAGTTTTTTTTATTCTTTAGATTTATTCATTTAATTTGATGGAAAAAATAAAGTACCCAAAAATAATTTTTATTCTTTTTTATAGCCTTAAATAGTAGTTAGATGAATACTATTAGACCCAACAAGGTTCCCATATAAATAATTTTCCCAACTTCAATAATTCCACTTAGATTTTGTAGTTAAGTTTCCTAGCCTATGGGAGAAAGGACTCATGTTATATTTCATTGGGATGTTTACTTTACTATATGATATTTTCATAGTGATGGGGATTTGGATGTGGTGATAGAAGTTGAAACCAATAGATCTTTGTTGTGGTTGGATGTTTGGAAATCCATAGTTCTTTATTTTATGGTTTTAGTCATGAGGTTTTTTTTGGGAGTGATGTTTATTCACAGAATTTTTTCTTAACTTATTTGTCACCTAGTCCCCTTAATTTTGTCCTATAATTGGTGAGTTTCTAATGTTATGTTCATAATTTTACGTTTCATGGTACTTATATTTTAGCATTACAACAATATTTTTGAGAATCTAGGAGTTGCGGATAATCAGGTGGTGAGAGGGGGTCACTCTATAGTAGGTAGAATGTTTTAAGCTTGGTGTAAATGTTATATGGTGTTTATGTTGTGTGATAGTGGTGATTATATAGGATGTGATGTAAAAGTTAAAAATATATTCTTTTTCTGAGGTTTTGTTATCATCCTATTGGAGGGAAAACGTTCATGGTGAATATTCGAAACTACATTGTTCCACCCTTTATTACTAGTATATTCTTTCAATGATGATATATCAGTGGTTCTAATTGATTCATAATAAAGAATATATCTCATTGGGTGTGCTTCATGAAAATATCGATCGGTGGTGTTGGGGTCCCAATGGAATTCTTGGACCACAGAAGTGTCATACTCTCTTAGAAAATTAGTGTATTCAAAGGATTATGGGACTCATGGTAGTATATCCAATACATATTTTTAGTCTCTGGTATCTCACCAGTCCACCATCCAGGTGACTATTTCTGATGTCATTCATGTCATTTCATGATCACACTTTTATGTTCGTTGTGGTTGATCTATATTTTTTAATGTGTTGTTCTTCTTCCCACATAACCATTTAAACATGGATATTTTATAAAATAAAGAAGTTGTTATAAATAGGAATATACACTAATAACAATTACATTATTATAAAAATTTTATTTTTGATAATAATTATTTTATATTTTTTGTGATATATTATATATTTCAATTTATATAAGTACGAAAAAAAAATTTTGAAATAGATAAAATCTATAAAATAAAATTTATATTTTTATAAATTTTCATATTATATTATAGTAAAATTACCAATAATTAATCATTAAATTAATTTTTAATAGTTATTTAAATTAATTTATTAATTTATTAAAGGTATTTTATATTTTCTATAACCATACTATCATATTTCACTAATTTATACAATTTTTTATTACTTTTATTATATTATTAATCATAGATAAATTATCATAATATATTATTTTATAAATTTTAACCATTTTTATTAATATAATATACTATTTATAATGGGGGTTAACTCCCCTGATCCTCCCACTTTCTCAACTCCCCACCATACAAAGTCACTCCAAAAACTTCCCATGATGATGATGGTATTGAATTAAAGCATTAATTCTTATTAGTTTCTGCCTATTAACCAAAAATGGCCATATATATGATGTATTTATATTTTTATATCATTAATTTATTTTTATTAAGGAATTTTGAAAGGTTTTTTTAATTTAGTTGTGTTCTATATCTTTCAAGTATCATTTATCAGTTTCATTTAGGTTTATGGGATTTCATAGAAATCATATTAGTTAATCAACTACTTTATACTAATTTTTTTCTATCCAATTATTATAAACCCCATCATGGATGAGTATGATAGAGTTGTTTATTAATATTAATTTTTATGGGTATAATTTTTAGAGTCCCTGAGTTACATTATTTTTTGGAAGTCATCTTCTTCAAGTTTGACATCAATGTTTATTCTCACTATTGAGGCCCTAGTTCACTTAGATTACATTTCATGATTCCAAATTTATCATACCATACCCCAAATAGGTATACTATATTTGTTTTCATGGATTTTATGGGATATTTTAATTAAATGTTTGATGGTGTTCCATGAGTGACGAAGTATGTTTTCATTATATCTTTCTTAAGGTTTGGGTGTTCCTTTAGGGGTGCTGCTTTGTATTGTTTGTGGAATTCATCTAATTTTCCATATATTTTAGGGGTGAACTACTTCTCAACCTTGGACCCCTTGTATCTATGAATTTTCCATCAATTGTTTTATTCATATATACCACGATGGAATATTTTTGGAAGTTTCAAGCAATGTTTTCTTCTGATTGAATTATCTCATCTAACACATTGATTATATTTTAAACGGAAGACGCGGTTCATTGGTGGTAGTGTGGATTGTTCTGATGAAACTATTATAGCATCAAATTATCTGACCCTATTATTTTTTAAGGTGTGTGGTATTCATTTGGTTTATATTTATCTTCAAGTTAATCTTTCTCTCCTTTAGATTTTGATAATCTGTTTTTGAGGAGTATTTGTTTTGGAGGTTGGAAATTTTAGTCTTGGATAATGTTTTTGACTATTTTTTAATTTTTTTGTGGGTTAGATGAGAGTGTTATGTATTTTCTCTCGGAAATTAAATTCTAATTATTTATAGTCATGAATCCCACTTCATGGTTTAATTTTCATTGTTATTTATCAATGGTGATTGTGTGATGATGAGATGGTGGTGGATAGACGTTGATACGAAATTCATTGATTCAAATTCATTAGCCATCATAATTATTTAAACATCCATCACCATTCCCATTGGACTAGGCTTTTTGGAGTTTATGTTTTCCATTAGTAACATCACAAATACACTAAAGGCTGGCAATAAATTCCAAGGGATTACCTAGATATTTGGGGAAAAGTTTTCTTTTATTAAGCTATTAGGAAAAAATAAGAACAACCAAACAAACTATATTTTACATTAGTATATGATATAAAACGCAAATTAAAGAACATTAAATAACCAAATTTGATTAATATTAAAAACATAATAACAATATGAATAAATAAAACTAATTTACACTCCAAAGTTGCATCATTGGTGTAACATAACACTAGCCACCAAATGAGAGAGAATCTAACCACTGAAATTCCTTCCCTAGGAAAGGGAATCGTGATGATTTAGAAGAAAAAAATGTGACCTTTCCATTAAAAGTATCTTGAAAAAAATCCATTACATATATAATAAAGTGTATACTAATATGGTAACTATCATCAAACCTATAATTATTTCCCCATGATACTTCCCAACACCCAATAATAGGATCAAAAAAAAGTTTTCTCACAATTTCTATAAAATGCATTAAGAATTTAAAATTTAATTACTATCCCAAACTTTTATAAAAACCGTATAAAGGATAAAAAAACAAACTCTATGAAATTCAACAAATCTAACTGAAACCAATTAATACCCACACAATGGATTAAATCACTATAATACAGTGAAACTTCACACAACTATATGGTGTTATGTTCTCTCTAAAATTAGGCTTTTCATACAAAGGAAGCTGGATATTTCATCTACATTAAAAATTTTATGACATCGTTCCAACATCTATTTTTATTAGTCCCAAGTTTAATCCTATATTTCACTATATTTCCATAAGACTCAAAACAATGGAATAAATTTTCAACAAAAAACCTTATCCTATATATCCCGGATAAGTATCAGGGAATAAAAACAATATATAATCTCATTATTGATCAATATATTGCCATCAATGAAATATCTAAAATTAGTTTGGTACTTCCTTAATTGAGATGCATGTAAAACAACTTAGACTATACAAAATTGTGGTGGCATAGCTAACTGATAGACAAGATCACCAATTCTATGAAGTATCTTGAAAGGAATAACATATAGTCGGAGAAAAATTTCATTCATACCCATTCATAAATGTACAATCTTTTTAAAGAGGTTTAGTAACACATTATCTCTCATGGATATGTATAAAGGATGAAAAATATTATCGGGATAATATTTTTTATGGTTTTGGGATGAAAATTCTTTTTTAAAATTATCTACAATTTCGCACTTTTATATAGAACATGGATACGTCTGGATAGTGAAGTTTATTTGGTATCTACCCAATAATTAAGGACCATTAAGGATGACCATTAAATGTTTTAATAGAATCTTTCTTTATTAGGGGTTAATAATTATTATTTCATGATAACTCCATTAATGGTATACGATCCTCCCTGGAGCCTCAAAATCTATAAAACAATCTGGATAATGTCTTCAATTATTTGAATCATATATTTGTAATTTTAATCCATATTAGGATGATACTCCATAATCATGGTCATTTGGGTACTAACATATTATTAATGTAATATTGAAATCTAAGAGTTGTGACAATGATCTCAGTCGGAGATTATCAAAATTAGTGTTCCATAAAATTTTACCACTTTGTGAATGTATATATTTTCCATGTTGTCTACCATATTGGACACACAAATTATATTTAAGTGTATTTCTATTGTTATTCAATCCAAAATCAGAAAAAATGGATCAAGATTCAAAGTAAATGTTGGTAAACCCTTCAAAATTCCACAATGAACATCTCCCATTTTTTGATAGGGATATATAAGGATTGCAGTGTTCTTACTTTTCATTGATTCTCTTACTTGACCTTCTAAAAAGTTAATAATTTCAAGAAAAAATCAACCACATTTCATTTCATACATTACCTCAAAAATGGTTTCATTGAGTCATTTACATCACATGGATTCTTAAGTGAACTTCTCATTTTGAATGGTCATAATAAGAATGTAGTTGTTCCTGAAAAGTTCCAAAAGTGAGAAATCAATCTCGAGAAAACAACATGGTGTTTCATTATTGATTCCACCAATTAATGGCCTCCACAAAATTAATTTTTGACCAATTTTTAGGCAATTAGGATATAATTTTTGAGAATCCTTACAATTATTAACCAAATTTATATTAAGTGCTACCAAATAGAATATTGAAACTTTATTATTCTCAGTATAATATAAATTTATTTATGAAATGATACACATAAATTTACATGGATAATTTGATACTCTTGATAATTGATTGTATGAATTTTTCCATAAATCACATTGCATGTAATATTTTTTCCTAGTTTTATAAATGAAATCAATGTCAAACATTTGAATATATTCCTTGCATCATCTTTTCCTCCCATTCAAAAATTGTAGTGAAAAATGTTCTTTGAAATTTTATGACCATTGAACAAAATGAATTTCTCAATAAAGTGATAATGTCACTATGTTTTCATATCCTGATCCACCAAAAAAATTGTCACTTATTAGATAATTCATCTCAAGAATGTGAAACTATCATAATTCATAAGCTACAACATTATATACATGTTTGAGAATGCAACCAATTATAGATAAAAATGCATCAAAATACACAGCATAACCCTTACTAGGTTTTGGAGTAATATACATTGATCCAAAATTGATCTAAGTATTAAAATCCAATGAGGATTCATGAAAATGATAACATTGGTGGAATGTATTCCCTTTTCTCATAAGTGTTTTCGTAGGAGATATGAGTCATGATATGTCCTGAACAATGTGATTGTAGTAACTTGATATACCTAGAAATATGTGAACCCCAAATTCATTATTCAATGTTTTCAAAGAGACAACAAATTCTATCTTTTGATGATCTATTATTATGTTTTTTGTAGAAATGAAACAGAAAAGGAAGAGAACTTATTATAATTTGAAATAAAATTTATATAATTTCTATATTAATGGTTCTATTATTAATGTCTCAACATAGTATATAAATGTTCTTCATATTATTTTAGAGATTTATAATACACCATAATTTCATCTCCAAATACCATAATAAAATAATATCGGAACCATTGAAGGACATGACTTGTCAATTATGAGAAAACCAATTGTCAATTTCTAGGACCAAAGTGCATGAAAATATATTAATTACAACCATAATTTCTCTAGAATTATTTTATTAAAATAACATATTTTCTAACACTAAGTTGGTGATATAATAATAGAAGAAAAAATTTGGAGATAATCTGGGTTCCCCAGTATAGATCAAAAAATTTATCAATATGAGGAAGGAGATATATATTCTTTATCATATCCTATTTTATTTTTTCATAATCAACATAGAGTCATAATGAACCAAATTAATTATTTAAAAAACTGGAGAATGATTATGCGATCTTCTCAGTCTTATAAATACTTTACATTACAATTATTCAAATTTGACTACCAATTCCTTTATTTCCATTGGTTTCATTTTATATTATCAAAGTGAAAAACGATTTGTTCCTAAAATGAGATAAATAAAAAATCAACCTACCTTATAGGTGTAAAATATGTGAATATTTTGTGTAACAAATTGGAAAAATGAACAAAAATAGTATGAAATTTTATAGGCAAAATTATGTGACCAGTTCCCAATGTGACTTTAACTTACTAGCATAGAATATTTACCACCATTGGTGCTATAGTTTCTATTATTTAAGCCTTGGTAACACAATTTCTTTTAAGGATATGAAACATTCCACTTCTAGATTAAAATTTTCATTATCATTGATAACAATAGATATTGTCCATGAAAGTGACTAACCAATCCATTGTAATGATCATGTCAAATAAATAGATGTAGAAAACGGTAATGTAATAATCATACTAAAAACCATTTATTTTTATTGTATAAGATACACATTTAAATCTCTCATATTATTACTACAAAAAGGCTTCATGATATCCCTAATATGTGTGGAAATATAGATATTAAACCTGATTTTATTATTGATACAGGAATCAATGAATGTGTTGGTACATATATATCAAATAGAACTTGTATAACATTAGATTTAAGAGGAATTTTACTCAGTACAATCAAAGGACCTGATTGGTCATCTATGATGATCTAATTAGCAACATCCAACTTCTTAGTTTCTCCCCCATGTTCCTTGATTCATTTCCATATTATTTATTGTATTAAGGGTTCAAGAGATCCAATAATCACCATGTATCACTAGGTTTAGAGAATGAGAACTATTCATATGTGACTTTCGAATGGAATTTTAAGTTATCTGAGAAATATAAGAAGTATTTATATCAATTTAATTATTTCCTCTTACAAAAAAAATTCTAAAGATGTACCATATTATTATAGTAATGATCTTATCTAGTTTTTCTAATAAAATAAATCATTATATGGTTTAGTGAACCACACTATAAACAACAATTCTTATTACTAGGTCTTGGAGAAAATTTAACTAACCCCTAGTTTAATTATGTGGTGCTCCCTAACAATAGAAGTGGTTATCCCTCTTTTACATGGTTTTATAATTACCAATGTGGCCTTTTTTCATATTTTTGCCACATAAATTTTAATTAATTTTTAATGATTTAATTAACTAATTGTACCATTTTTTTAAAATAAATGTACTTTTTCACCTTTTTAATAAAATTTATTAATTTATCAAATTTTATAATTAATTATGTAATTCTAGTCTTTAAAATAGTTACTTTTAATTTATTAATTTTTATCCTCATTTATTTTATTATTTTTATTAGTTGTATTTATTCTTTTCACTATTTAATAATTTTATTCTTTTGTCAATTAATAATTTAATAATTTTATTTGTATATTAATTAACTTAGATTTTAATTTAATATTTTATCCTTTAATTTAGATTTATTATAATAAACTAACGTTATTAATTTTTATGTTTAATTTTCATGATAATTGATTAAGTTAATAATGTGAGTTCTAATTTAATGAAATAATGTGTTTGTAATTTTATGTATTCACACAGTTAATTAATTAATTAAGATTTTTAAAACATTAAATATTTAATTCTAAGTATGCAGTTAAATTCTTAATCCATTAGGTTTTTTTTTGTCTAATGTTGAGTCAGACATGATCTATCGGTAACTTATTTAGTCACCGATGTGATCCTTTTCTACTCACTCTATACCCTTTAATAAATTATAATTTAAGTATTTTATTAACATAGATTAACTTTAATCTAGTTTTTAACCTAAATGTTAACATTTAATATTTTTCATTATAATTTTAATGTTTAAATTTTAATTATAACATACTTTTAATTTATGATGATTAGCTTCTTTTAATTTCCAAATTTGAAGCTTTTTATTTTTTATTTTATGTTTTTAACTGGTTAATTATTTTCAATATTTTTATTTAATTAACAAAAGTTTTAAATTTAATTTTATGTTTTTAGATTTTATATTTTTTTACCATCGTTAGTTCATTTTATTTAAAAATTATCACTGATGTTTTTGCGCATCGGTATCGGTCTCTCCTTCCCATCGGTACCGGTGACCCTTTTTTAAAAAACAAACTGAAGGTGACCCATTTTTTTATAACTATCGGTGAACCCCTTTTATTTTAAACTAATAGTGACCTTGTTTAACTAGTGGTGACCTTTTATTCATCGCCAATGGTGGCCTTTTAAGCATCGGTAACCGCATTTCTTTGTAACTATTGGTGACATTCACTCCACTCACCTATGCCACCACCACCTTTGCATCATCCTCACTAATTTTTCTTCATTTAACACACCGATGTAGATCCACTAACTTCACCTTCTTTATATTTTATGCCGCACCATCAGTTTAAGCAGCACATAAACTCAACGGAAGAATTATGAACCCCCAAATTATAAGAAAATAAAAGGAATACAGTAGTGAAAGCATAAGAAAAATCATTAAACATAGCTACACTTTGTGGACTTCATATCTAGATGAAGAGAAAATCAGCATCAGCCTTCCCTTCAACTATTATCGCACCGTCAAACTGAATAGGTCATGAGTAGGGCCACGTCGCATGATTTGCTGATATAGGAGGCCAATTTGGTTTCTTCGGAGGAGGAGGTGTATCCATGTAGCATGGAGAAGGAGTGTTCGAGCCACTGGCCACCGTTTGAAGGAGGAGGAGTTGTCGCTCCCCTGGTGAAGATGCGCCGAAGAACCCCCTTAGGTTGCACCTTGAATGGGGGAAATGAAGAAGATAGTTAAAAATAAGAATAATATAAATCAAATTACTATAAAGATTAACTTAAAACTTAAACATAAAAAATAATTAAAATAAAAAAATTAAACTTTAATAATTATATGTTAAAAATTTTAAGATAATAAAGCAGATTTTTATTATTTAATTTAAATAAAATAAATTTTACTTTTAAATTAAATTAAAATAATTGAATTATAAAAAACTCATTAATTATTTTGTTTCTTTTTATAAATTATAATTATTTAATAATAAAATATATAAAATAAAATACCTAATGATACTTAAATATATAATTAATTACTACTATTTAACTTTTATAATAATAAATATGTTAATAAAATTATTATTTAATATTATTGTAGTATAATTACTAGTTATTAATAATACTAAATTAATAGTTTATTTAATAACATCATTTAAAAGTTTATTAATTATTTTAAAAGACTTTTTAATAAGATATAATCTTAAATTATAAATTTTATTTAATTATTTCCTTTGTGTTTGAATTTTTTTGTTTGTTATTCTTGAATAGGTTCATTTAAGAGATGAAAAAATGACAAGGTGCATTCAACTAACTCACTCGGAGTTAGTTATAAGGGAGAATCTAGTGCGATGTGTGGTTTGTGAAAAAATACATTTGTGTGATGTGAAAGTAAGGACACTTGAAGTCGGTGGAAAAAAGGGGTGATGTGCAACTTATAATAGTAGGATTTAAAATCAAACAAGCATCGAAAAGGGGGGATGCTCACACACACATTATATTATCCACATCTGAGAAGAGAAAGAATAAAGGGAGATTCTTGAACCACTTCCTGGAGTCGAAGGATTTCAAGAGAATAGAATCATTTGGGGAGTTATTCAACTCTTGTTTTTGAGTATTTATACTCTGTTTTAGTATTTTACAATTTATGTAATAATAATGAACATGATTTTTGGCTAAATAATCTATTTTGGGGATAAATTGAACTTTTTATTGTTATCTTTTAATTTTTTTTTCACTTTATCATTTCTATGTATTCAGTATTGATCAGCGAGATCAATACTGAATTCATTCAATTTCTTGTATCAATAGAACTTAATTTTAAAATTTCACAACCAATTGGCGAGATTTATTATGGAAATATCTTTCAAAATATTTTAAATTCATAAGACTTCAGGACTTATGGTGAGTTCGTCCTGTTGTCATTTTAAAATAATGATTTTCACAGTTGATATATTTTAGAGTGGTGAACTCTGAACTTGATCAACCTTTCAGAATTAACTCCTGGTGAGGGAATTAAGTCATTATATTTAAATGGTGGTATACTGAAACAACTTTTAAGTGAATAGGAATACTTTAAAAACTATTATAATGGATAATCTTCCCTGAGAATTTTACATTGATAGTTCATTTATCAACGTTCTTTATATTTTTTGTGCACTTTTTTCAATCTATTTTATGTTTCATCTTAGTCTAGATCAAAAACTAAAAAATGTTTGGTTACTTTTCATCATTATAAAAGAAAAAAAAATTAAAAAATATATAAAAATTAAAAAAAATAGAAACTCTAGACCACTGATGACAACAGTGGGGTCTTTCTAAAAAAATTTAGAAGATTTGTGGTCAAAGTCACCTTCTCTGTAGGTTTAACCCTAATTTCCACATATACAGTAGTTATTAGGATTATAAATAATTAACCTTTTACCAGCTTCAATGACATGTACACCATGTTTTTGGCATCATTTCTAGGGAAGGCACGAGCAATAATTTTTCTAAAAAAACTAAAAAATCACACATAAAAAATCTAAAAAAATTGAAAAATCAAAAACTTTAAAAAAACTGCTCATTTTCTACTGAATGGATATTGTTATCTGTATTGTTGAACTCTTATTAATTTCTAATATTGTGCTATTTTTAATTTTTATTACACTTTTCATGAGCATAATAACCACTTCTGGTAGTTTAGAACCCCTAAAACTTGAAAATGACAAACATCTCACTACTCTGAGAAGGAAGAATAAAATTGAAATGGAGAATCTAGATAATAGGGTTCATGCAAGTACTTATTTTTAAAATCATCAACCAGAAATATTAGAAGAAGTTTAAAGTTCTAGGATGAAGGAATTCTAACTCCCTCTAGTTTCATGCAATCCTTCTTCCATTAGGTTCTCTCATGGAGCCCGAAAATATGAGCTAAAACTATCACACATTTCCCTATTGCATGCATTTAATGGAATGTCTAATGAGGACCCTCTAGCCTTCATTAGAGATTTCTAAACCATTGTGAATAAGTTACCCCTTATATAACTTATATAGAATTAGTTAAGAATGAGAGTCTTTACCTTTTGTAACGCCCTGACCCCAGTTACCTAGAGTCAGTGCATTATTGCATAACATTGGCATGATCACAAAAGATCAAGTCTCGAAAGACCGATTAGTTTAGTATCCTTGGAAACACTAGATACATTCATAAGTCTTGCATAACATCATTAATTAAATCAAAACTACAACAACATCTTGCCTTCATATCCCCTCATACTATCCCTACAGGTCATTCATAACATACTTCATCACATCCTGGAAAAATTAAAACATTGAAAGGGGTGAGCTCAAATGCTTAGTAAGGATAACAATAAAGAGGAATCTTTCATAAATAAACATAAAAATTTAAGGCAATGTATGGATAAAAAAAGCCTTTTAAACATGAACTTCAACATAATATGGAAAAAGTAAAATGAGATAATGTCATTTACTTATTCACATGGATATTCTACTGGTCGAATAATCACATGAAATATCAATAACCACTTTCATAATGATGGAATGCATAATGCCAGACTATCATAACCACGTAGCCAAGGCATCGTGCCAATACTAAAAATATTATTTTGTCAAGGCCTCGTGCCAAGACACTAGTTTGTCTCATTAGACCTGCTGATGCATCGAGAAGCTACAACAGGCTCCACCCGTCACTTATTAAGTCCAATGCATTTCTCATATGAATAGGTTTAAACATATCATAAACCATAACATAATAGTATCACATAAAACATGCATAAAGGAAACATAAAATTTCCACATTTCAATCACAATACAACACATTGATATAATAAAACATTTTCAAAACCATTTTCAATACCAAAATAAAAGAGATTTAAAACTTGGTATTTATTTTTCATTTAAAAAAAGTTATGTCTTGTAGAGGAAGCCGAAACTCAAATAATGGTCACGACGGTGGAGAAGTCGTTGTCGCTACATAAGTACGACAAGAAAAACATTCCTTTTTATAGTTTAGTAAAATTCTTCATATAAAAAAGATTCCTTTTGAATAAACATAAAAGTCAAAGGGGTTTATACACTGTATAGAAGAAATTTGTGTATAAAACAAAATATGCCTCAATGAATGGAGATTGAGACGAAATCACTTTCAAATGTCATTTTTAAATAAAATAGATATATTATGTGTATTAACTATAATTACACATAAAGAATGTATAAATACAAGATAGGACATAATAATATCATGAAATAATTTGAAAGTAGGAGATTGACCCAAAGAACAGAAATTCGGTTAAGAAGTTCCCTTACCTCATGTCCGACTTGACTCGATCGTTCTTTAACCTCCTGAGTAATAAACTAAAGTTGATTTCTATTTTCTTAAGAACCTTTTCCATGTTCATTATTCCTTTTATATCACTTATTACCATGTGATGAACATTATGTAATTATTTAAGTTAATAACGGTCATTTTGTCGATCTTTGGTACTTGAGTCAAAAATAAACTTCTTATAATTACAAGTTGTTTATGTGGTAGAATATCTATTATCTCCAGAATTATATTCCTGATTTAGATATCATATATATCCTATATATCCAGTATATATGTGAATTTATAACATTACATAACATTTAGAGGTCAGAAATGAAATGCACCGTTCATGGAGACGGTAAGTTGTACGTACGCATGAACGCTAGTTTCATTTCTCTTTCGTATTTAACGGAATGAAGTTATAATTATATAAAGGTATAATATAATTCCAGTATAATATAATGTATAATACCATTTACTCCATCCTTTATACATCCCACATATGGCATTAACGATTCAAGTCACTTTGAGGGGGCGGTAGTCCGCACTTCCTAAAATGAAATTATCGTGTGTACCCATAATGGAAATCGTAAAGGTATTCCATAAATGAAAAAAGTACAGAATAATAAGGAAAAAACATAATATATATCATATATAAAAATAGTTTCATCATAATGGCCACCATGAGAGGTTTTAAAAGAAGATTGAACAATCATTGTTTCGTGAGGCAGAAATTTTCCAACCACAGAAACAATATGTTCTTTAACCATTAGATGAAGGTGTGTGTAAGTGTAAATAAAATCCTTCTCATAAAAACATCCTATTATATTGAAGATACTGTTTTTGTTACAAAATAATGGAATAAAAAGATTTTATGGGGTTGGAGAAGCAAAATAAAACAGAATAACATAAGAGAAGACATTACCTTAAAATCGGGTAACTCTTTTTTGATTTGAGCCAAAGGCTTCCTTGGGAAGAATTATGCCCAAAGTGAGGCTTCTAGGAGTAATAGAGGAAAGTTTAGAGAGTATTTTGGCAGAGTTTGTCCGAGCCAAAATTCTTTGAAGGTGTGAATAAGGTGGTAGTGGTGGGGACCTTTTACAAGAGGAGAGGAGGGGCACTCTTGGAAAATAATGAAATGTTATTTTATTATATAATGAGTTTCGGATTCTAGAGGTCCCAAACTTATATATTTCAAGGCTAAGGTGATAAGGGTTCGCAATATACTCATCCAATAGGCTTTAGACAAGTGTAATTCTTAGATTTTAAATTATCCTTCCATTTTATTAAAATCGTTAATTAATGAGGTAATCGCTGCATCATCATGGTGTCATTAAAAATTTAATTTATTTAATGTCTAAAAATTATAATAAAATAACCATGATGCAGAAAATATTTTTATCTTTCTAATTAATATTTATAGTAAAAATTATTACTTGTATAACCCCATTTAAATTTTTTTTTATTAAAACAACTCATGTTTGTGAAATTTTTATTTTAACATTAAATAAAAAAATTTAATGTCATTTTCCTACCAAAGTGGCTCCATGGGGTCCCCAAGTTGACCCATGGATTTTCTTGGTTGGCCATGACTCATACAATAGAGGTAGGACAAGTGTAAAGGTATTTTCATATTTTTATAATATCATTTTTACCTTAAATTTCACTAATTACCTTTAATCGCGATTAATTAAAATTAAAAGTTACTATTCACCAAAAATTATTTTTATCCCATTGAACCACATTTTACTTCCTAATGAAAACCATGTTTGTCGGATTTTTGGAATAAAATTCATAGAAGCAGTAAAGTTTCATTTAAACGAAAAATCATTTTTTTAACTACCACTTAGTGGTTTCACTATTCATCATAAATTGAAGTTTTTCAGAACAATGCCAAAATTTCACCCTAAGATATAATTGATATTACGAATTCAAAATGATGTCTATTTTAAAAAATTACAAACATATAAGTTTCATTAATTAATTTTATAATTAATTCCCGTTGTCACAACAAATAGTGTGTTTTTAAGAAATAATATATATCAAAAGATTGACAATTGTTCATGTCCAATTTCAATGTTAAATTAATTCTAATAAACACCATTGGATAAAATGGTAAAAATATATTCTAAGTATACTTTGAAACCACTCAATAGTATAATTTATCACTATAAATTATTTGTATTAAAAAAGTTGTTTTTAAGTATTTTTCACTATTCATAAAAAAATTGGAAATTTTCAGAAAAATACCAAAAATTCAACATAGGCTAATTTCGATATTCCGAATCCAAAAATGAAGTCCATAATATATATATTATTTCAAAAGGTGGGTATTACTATTCATAATGGCTATTTTGATTGGTCGCGGTGTGTTAGAACCTTGAACTTTCGTACAATGCAAGCTATTACATTATTGAAAGAGAAGCATATCGTGGAAGCTCGGGGTGTTACATTCTCCCATCCTTCAATAAATTGTGTCCTCGAAATTTGAAATTTTTCATTGAAAATAAAAGGTTGAAAATAGAAAATACCTTTGTGGAAAATCCACATCAGAAATAAGGTTAATAAAATTTAGCCTTAATAAGAGGGAAAGGGAAATGAGAAATTTACCACCAAATTATGATCTCAATAAGGAAAATATTGGTGGCAATTAGAGACATATAATTGGAGGAATAACATAAATATTTCTAGGGAGTGATTGAGGTCATCAATCACAAACAAGTGTAAAATTTAGGGCCTCAAAGCCTTCAATCTTTGTTGATTTAAAATATTATCAGTTCAACAAGACATAAGGTATTAGGATAACACATTTTTTGTTGTAATATACCTTTACTAAAGATTAAGAATTAATTTGTTCATAGCATAAGATATAGGTATATATATATATATTTATGCTTGACAAGTATAGTTTCAACCTTCAACTAATTTCTACCACAAACTCATCTTTCACTCAAAAATATTATATTTATCCTAGTCATACAAGGTTCAAAATATTAACACATACCATTTAGATTAGGAAAACTATTTTTTTAATAACCAAGAACTTCTTGTAGGCTAGTGGTAGGTAATAAAGGCATGTCGCACTATGGATGTGGGTTCAATTCCTGCAGCTTTGTCCGACGCGATGGGTTATCCCCCGACCTGCAGGTTGTCCTTTTCCTAAAAGTATAGTATTATAATATTCCAAAAATAATCTTCAGAAATGTTTTAACCTTAAACAATACTATTCAAAGTTAAACTTAATCCACTCCAACCTTTATAGTTATCCAAAATACCTCTGAATAAATTGTATCATCAGATTCCTCAAACAAAGTAAAGTTTCTCTTATTGTCACATACTAAAAATATGATTACCTTCATCATATTAAATAATTAATGAAAACAACAATTACTAAAGTACAATCCTTATATATAACACATTATTCTAATAACCATAATATAATCCTTGAGTCCAAAAGCACCAAAACATTAATTATTCCACTTCAACTATAGTAAAATCATAATATTGGCCTTGATCCCTTGGCCTTTTCTGAGGTAAGTTTCCCTAACGCTAAGGACATTTATTTTCATAATTCCCCATTTCCCTACAATTTTAGCATTCAACATTGATAGCCTCTTTCTTTCCCTTGCAATCATGAGCCTGGTGACCTTTTTCTCCACATTTATAACAAACTGTCATTCCTTTTAGGCAAGTACCGGGGTGATTCTTCCCACAATTATTGCATAATTGAAAATCCTTATTTCCATTTTTCCCTTTATCTATCTCTTATTACACAATTCACTTTTTCTCTTTCTTTACTTTATTGTCATAAGATTTAGAGAATTCCTTTTCCGTCTTGATAGCACATGAGACAATATCTTCGTACGACGAGAAGGTTTGTGAGACTAATGCTCGACGAAGAAATGGTTTTAACCCATCAAAGAAATGATAAATCTTCCTTCTTGGGTTATGTATATAATCTTCAGCATACCTCTCTAACCTTGTAAAGTTGGCCTCATACTTTGCGACATTCTCATCCTCCTTTTGTCTCAGACTCAGAAATTGCCTTTCCATATCTGCTCGATGTTCATGAGGAAAGTATTTTTCTAAGAAAAGATCTTTGAACTCTCTCCATTCCATACTTGATAATTCTTCATCTTCCTTTGTATTTTGAATCAATGACCACCATTGATCAGCATATCCAGTGAGGCAGTAAACTGCCATGATAACCTTTTCCCTTTCACTACTCCCCAAGGCATGGAATATTTTCTCTAAGGAATTTATCCATTGCACAGCTACTAATGGATTTGTACCCCCATTAAATGTTGGTGGTTGTTGCCTCATGAAGCGTTCTAACATTGATCCTCCACATTGCGGATCAGGGTGCTCCATACGAGTAAGGTTATTATTCATAGCCTGAGTGAGTTTTCCCAGTATGGTGATAAGCTGATCCGCACCAGTTGTTTCACCAGCTCCATTATAATTATCTTAAGTAGGAGGAAAATACCTACATGTAGTGAAAGCATTGATACGGTTTCCATTCCTTCCCCTAGGTGCCATTTCTAAACAATGGCATAAACTAGATCAGTTTATGAATAAAAATACATAATTCCGTACTTGTAAAAAACTTAACATAAATTGAACAGTTTATGGATATAATCCATATTAATAAAAAGAAATGTTTTCTTTGAGGAAGTATATACTCATAAAACCTTCATAGGGGCTTGTAATAAAAATGTGAATTATCCTAAGCATATCCCCTAGGAGTGTTGTAACCAAGAGTGCAGTAAGGCCCGTTGTCGTGCACCAGTTTCTGTTCAAGTCTAGCTCAAAGCGATGTTTTCGGGTTTTACCCCTAGGTACATCTCTGCCAGAGCCGCCTCTACCTACTCGTATCCAGACAGGGATGTATTTCTCGAAAAACTCACAAAATCTCTATAATACGAAAATTCTAGGAAGTTATTCTATATTAATCCTCAAAGTCTATCTTCGGGCTATGTGCTCTAATCAGAATTTATCTAAATATAGCTTACAAGTTTAATACTAAACTTCCTATGATACCAACTGTAACGCCCCGACCCCAGTTACCTAGAGTTGGTGCATTATTGCGTAACATTGGCATGATCACAAAAGATCAAGTCTCGAAAGACCGATTAGTTTAGTAGCCTTGGAAACACTAGATACATTCATAAGTCTTACATTACATCATAAAGTAAATCAAAACTATAAAAACATCTTGTCTTCATATCCCCTCATACTATCCCTGCAGGTCATTCATAATATACTTCATCACATCCTGGTAAAATTAAAACATTGAAAGGGGTGAGCTCAGATGCTCAGTAAGGATAAAAATATAGCAGAAGATTTCATAAATAAATATAAACATTTAAGGCAATGTATGGCTAAAACAAAAGCCTTTTAAACTTGAACTTCAACATAATATGGCAAAAATAAAATGAGATAATTCCATTTACTTATTCACATGGATATTCTACTGGTCGAATAATCACATGCAATATCAATAACCACTTTCATAATGATGGAATGCATAATGCCAGACTATCATAACCACATAGCCAAGGCCTCGTTCCAAGACTAAAAATATGATTTTTTCAAGGCCTCGTGCCAAGATACTAGTTTGTCTCATGAGACCTGCCGATGCATCGAGGAACTATAGCAGGCTCCACCCGTCACTTATTAAGTCTAATTCATTCCTCATATGAATAGGTTTAAACATATCATAAACCAAAACATAATCGTATCACATAAAACATGCATAAAGGAAACATAAAATTTCCACATTTCAATCACAATACAACACATTGATATAATAAACCATTTTCAAAACCATTTTCAATACCAAAATAAAATAGATTTAAAACTTGGTATTTATTTTTCATTTAAAAAAAAGTTATGGATTGTAGAGGAATCCGAAACTCAAATAATGGTCACGGAGGAGGAGAAGTCGTTGTCGCCGCATATGTACAACAAGAAAAACAATCCATTTTTCGTTTATTAAAATGCTTCGTATAAAAATATTCCTTTTTAATAAAGGTAAAAGTTAGAGGGGTTTATACACCGTATAAAAGAAATTTGTGTATAAAACAAAATATGCCTCAATGAATGGAGATTGAGACGAGATCCCTTTCAAAGATTATTTTTTAAATAAAATAGATATATTATGTGTATTCACTATAAGTACACATAAAGAATGTATAAATACAAGATAGGATATAATAATATCATGACATAATTTGAAAGCAGGAGATTAACCCAAAGAACGGAAATTGGGTTAAGAAGTTCCCTTACCTCGTGTCCGACATGACTCCATCATTCTTTGACCTCCTGAATAATAAACTAGAGATAATTTATATTTTCTTAAGAACCTTTTCCATGTTCATTATTCCTTTTATATCACTTATTACCATGTTATTAACATTATGTAATTATTTAAGTTAATAACGGTCATTTTGTCGATCTTTGGTACTTGAGTCAAAAATAAACTTCTTATAATTACTAGTTGTTTATGTGGTAGAATATCCATTATCTCCAGAATTATATTCATGATTTAGATATCATATATATCCTATATATATAGTATATATATGCATTTATAACATTACATAACATTTAGAGGTAAGAAATGAAATGCACCGTTCATGGAGACGGTAAGTCATACGTACGCATGAACGATACATTCATTTCTATTTCATATTTAATGGAATGAAGTTATAATTATATAAAGGTATAATATAATTCCAGTATAATATAATGTATAATACCATTTACTCCATCCTTTATACATCCCACATATGGCATTAACGATTTAAATCACTTTGAGGGGGCGGTAGTCCGCACTTCCTAAAATGAAATTATCGCGTTTACCCCTAATGGAAATCATAAATGTATGCCATAAATGAAAAATACAGAATAATAAGGAAAAAACATAATATATATCATATATAAAAATAGTTTCATCATTGTTGTACCTCTCGTTCCCCTCGTTGTTTGATTTTCATGATCACAATCACCTTATTATTTGTCTAATATTGTTTGAAGTGTTTTTTGATAGGCACAAGGTTGCCAAGAAAATGGCCCAAGAAAGAATCAAGAAGTGGACTGAATTTCAGTCCACCGGCCAACCGGTGTGATAGCACCGGCCAGCCGGTGGACCTGGCAGAGGCATTGCCCACTGCCAGGTTCCACCGGTCAGCCGGTGGCTCTGTCACCGGCCAGCCGGTGGCAACCTGATGCAATAGTGATGGTTACTGCCTCACCACCGGCCAGCCGGTGGCTCTGTCACCGGTCAGCCGGTGCTGCCTGGGCAGAAGGCCTTCTCAACATCCAAGGCACCGGCCAGCCGGTGGCCCTTCACCGGCCAGCCGGTAGCCTAGTCAAACTAGCCGTTGGCGTTGACCAGTCAACTCCCATTTGGCCTCCAACGGCTCCGAGGCCCTTTACAACGGCTCCGAAGACTCCCCAAGGGTTCCATGCCTATAAATAAAGGCCAAGGAAGCCCCGGACACCAACCGGATCATATACAAAGCCCACGGACACGTTGTTCATCATTTGTCATACCTCCGGCAGACTTCCTTCAAGGAACCCATCTTGCTCCAACAAACTTCCACATCCAAGGAGCTCCTCCAAAGAAGCTTGGAAGCGGCCTTCAACATCTCCAATCAATCAAAGGCGCCCAAGGCTTCTCAACATACGGGTTTTATTGTTTTATTTATTTTGAGCTTTAAATTTGGGTTTGTGCCTACAAACCCCAAACTCTTTCTCATCCCCTCTTTCTTTTGGGTTTCACATCACCATTATGGTGTGAAAAGGTTGTCAAGCTTTCCTTTAAATAGCTTGAGACATAGGTGAGCTATCCTTCACCTGTAAGAAGGATAGTGGGTTCTTACTAAACCATTAAAAGCAAGTGGGTTCTTGCTCAACCATCAAAAGCAAGCTGTAATAGGTTCTAGTGCTACCTCAAAGCCTAGTGGGTTTCTTGCTAAAACCATTGAAAAGCAACCGGTAGGAATCTCTCAACGGTTGAGTTGGGAGCGGAGACGTAGGCCGGGTTTTGGCCGAACTCCGTTATCAATTCTTGTGTCTTGCCTCTTTTTTTTCGCTGCATCTTAACTTTGATTTTAAATTGTTTATCATTTTTTAAAAGGCAATTCACCCCCCTCTTGCCATCACTTCCCTTCTTTCTCCGACCCAACAATTGGTATCAGAGGCAAAATTTGAGTAATACCTTCACCGGTTTCAAATTCAAGATCCATTGTGATGGCATCTACCTCTTTCGCCCCCGAAGGCTTTTCTTTGGGTCGTGCTCCATTTTTTGATGGGACCGACTATAATTATTGGAAAACCCGCATGACCACTTTTTTAAGAAGCATAGGATATCCTATTTACAAAATTGTCATGCAAGGTTATTCTTTGTCTTCCCCCGACGAATCCAAATGGACCCCCGCCGATATTAAGAATTTTGAGCTTGATGGAAAAGCCATGAATGCTCTTCATTGCGGGTTAGATAGAAATGAATTTAATCGTGTTTCTACTTGCTCTTCTTCACATGAAATTTGGAAGCTTTTAGAAGTGACCCATGAAGGCACTAATAAAGTCAAAGATACTAGATTAGATATGTATAGACAAGACTTTGAATCTTTTTCAATGCATCCAAATGAGTCTATTTCTGAAATGTTTACACGCTTCACTGACATTTGCAATGGTAGAAAATCTCTTGGTTATGATGTTTCAGCTGAAGCAATGGTCAAGAAGATTCTATGGGTCCTTCCGAGCTCATGGGCACCTAAAGTGACGGCAATCCAAGAAGCTAAGGATGTCAAAAACATGCCGGTCGAAGAGCTCATCGGATCCCTAATGACGTACGAGATCACGATGAGGAGGAAAGCTCAAAAGGAGGGCACACCAATCAAGACACCAAAGAACATCGCCCTCAAGGTACAAAAAGAAGTAAGCTCCTCATCCTCATCATCATCTTCATCTTCTTCATCATCAAGCGGCGACTCGGAAATGGAGAATCTCGCCCGCCAAATGCACAAATTTATGAAGAAGCACAAGAAGAAGAAGAAATCTCGCAAGGCGCGAAAGCAAGAACCCACCGCAAGATCCGAGCCCAAGGTAAAATGCTATGGGTGCGGCCAAAAAGGGCATTACAAGCCCGATTGCCCACTCAACAAAAAACGGGCCACGCAAAAGGAAAAAGGAAAGAAAAAGGTCCTCAAGGAGACATGGAGTGACACCTCATCATCCTCCTCCTCCTCCTCCTCAAGCGACCAACGTACAAAATGCGTAATGGCAAAACATGAGGTATCATCATCCTCTTCCTCTTCTTCCTCCTCTAGTTCTTCTAATTCTTTTAATCATTTATCATATGAAGAACTCCAACATGCTAGAGACCAATTAGAAAATGGTTTTCATGAACTTTCTTCTAAATTTGTTTCTTTGAAAAATAATTTCAAAAAACTTTCCTCCGAAAAAGAACAACTTCTCAAAGAGAAGGAGGAACTCTCCCTAAAAATCCAAAATTTCCCAAATGTTGATTCTTTGGAATCAACCATCAAGGACCTTAGAGAATCCCTAGCCAAATTCACCTAAGGGGAACAAAATCTTTCAAAATTGCTTGGTTCCCAACGAATTTCAAGAACCACCCAAGGGCTAGGATATACCAATGTAGCTTCCTCCTCCCATGCTCCAACTGTTTTTGTAAGGGGGAGCTCTAGTTTTAAATTTTGTAATTATTGTAAGAAACACGGGCACCTCATTTATGAGTGTGATTGCAAAAATGCCCGGTACGGTCAACCCAAATCTATTTTTTATTCGGACGAGTTTTATAGGAGAAGACCCGCCATGAAACAAATTTGGATTGAAAAATCCCTTTTGGCGAGTCTCTCCGGGCCAAAATTAGTTTTGGTTCCAAAACCCTTTCCCCGATGATTTTTTGTTTTATTTAGGGGGAGAAAGTTTCTTTATTTGTTTTCAAACCTTCAATTCAAACTGTTATTCAAATTTTCATTTCAATTTCAAAAATCTCAATTGATTTTTCAATTCTCATATCCTGTTTTTCAAACCTTATCCCTCAATCAAGTTTTATGCCCCGTGCTATTTTGATAATCACAAAGGGGGAGAAATTCTTGGTTGATTGGGGGAAAAATCTTTTAAAGCATGCCTTTCATTTCAGTATTTTACATTGATTGTTTTGGTGATTGTGATCATCAAAATAGGGGGAGATTGTTGTACCTCTCGTTCCCATCGTTGTTTGATTTTCATGATCACAATCACCTTATTATTTGTCTAATATTGTTTGAAGTGTTTTTTGATAGGCACAAGGTTGCCAAGAAAATGGCCCAAGAAAGAATAAAGAAGTGGACTGAATTTCAGTCCACCTGCCAACCGGTGTGATAGCATCGGCCAGCCGGTGGACCTGGCAGAGGCATTGCCCACTGCCAGGTTCCACCGGTCAGTCGGTGGCTCTGTCACCGGCCAGCCGGTGGCAACCTGATGCAACAGTGATGGCTACTGCCTCACCACCGGCCAGCCGGTGGCTCTGTCACCGGTCAGCCGGTGCTGCCTGGGCAGAAGGCCTTCTCAACATCCAAGGCACCGGCCAGCCGGTGGCCCTGCACCGGCCAGCCGGTAGCCCAGTCAAACTAGCCGTTGGCGTTGACCAGTCAACTCCCATTTGGCCTCCAACGGCTCCGAGGCCCTTTACAACGGCTCCGAAGACTCCCCAAGGGTTCCATGCCTATAAATAAAGGCCAAGGAAGCCCCGGACACCAACCGGATCATATACAAAGCCCACGGACACGTTGTTCATCATTTGGAATACCTCCGGCAGACTTCCTTCAAGGAACCCATCTTGCTCCAACAAACTTCCACATCCAAGGAGCTCCTCCAAAGAAGCTTGGAAGCGGCCTTCAACATCTCCAATCAATCAAAGGCGCCCAAGGCTTCTCAACATACGGGTTTTATTGTTTTATTTATTTTGAGCTTTAAATTTGGGTTTGTGCCTACAAACCCCAAACTCTTTCTCATCCCCTCTTTCTTTTGGGTTTCACATCACCATTAAGGTGTGAAAAGGTTTTCAAGCTTTCCTTTAAATAGCTTGAGACATAGGTGAGCTATCCTTCACCTGTAAGAAGGATAGTGGGTTCTTGCTAAACCATTAAAAGCAAGTGGGTTCTTGCTCAACCATCAAAAGCAAGCTGTAATAGGTTCTAGTGCTACCTCAAAGCCTAGTGGGTTTATTGCTAAAACCATTGAAAAGCAAGCGGTAGGAATCTCTCAACGGTTGAGTTGGGAGCGGAGACGTAGGCCGGGTTTTGGCCGAACTCCGTTATCAATTCTTGTGTCTTGCCTCTTTTTTTCCGCTGCATCTTAAATTTGATTTTAAATTGTTCATCATTTTTTTAAAGGCAGTTCACCCCTCCTCTTGCCATCACTTCCCTTCTTTCTCCGACCCAACAATCATAATGTCCCCCATGAGAGGTGTTAAAAGAAGATTGAACAATCATCGTTTCGTGAGGCAGAAATTTTCCAACCACAGAAACAGTATGTTCTTTAACCATTAGACGAAGGTGTGTGTAAGTGTAAATCAAATACTTCTCATAACAAAATCCTAGTATATTTAAGATACTGGTTTTGTTACAAAAGAAAGGAACAAAAAGATTTTAAGGGGTTGGAGAAGAAAAATAAAACAAAATAACATAAGAGAATACATTACCTTAAAATTTGGTAACTCTTTTTTGATTTGAGCCAAAGGCTTCCTTGGGAAGAATTCTGCCCAAATTTTGGATTGTAGGAGTAAGAGAGGAAAGTTGAGAGTGTATTTGGGCAGATGTTGGCCGAGCCAAAAGGCTTTTAAGGTGTGAATATGGTGGTAGTGGTGGGGGCCTTTTATAAGAGGAGAGGAGGGGCACTCTTGGAAAGTAATGAAATGTTACTTTATTATATAATGAGTTTCGGATTTTAAAGGTCCCACACTTATATATTTAGAGTCTACAGTGATAAGGGTTCGAAATATACTCATCCAATAGGCTTTGGACAAGTATAATTCTTATATTTTACATTATCCTTCCATTTTATTAAAACCGTTCATTAATGAGGTAATCGCTGCATCATCATGGTGTCATTAAAAATTTAATTTATGTAATGTCTAAAAGTTATAAAAAAATTACCATGATGTAGGAAATATTTTTAGCTTTCTAATTAATATTTATAGTAAAAAAGATTACTTGTATTACCCCATTTAAAAATTGTTTTAGTAAAACAACTCATGTTTGTGACATTTTTATTTTAACATTAAATAAAAAAAAATTAATGTCATTTTCCTACCCAAGTGGCTCCATGGGGTCCCCAAGTTGACCCATGGATTTTCTTGGAAGTCCGTGACTCATCCAATAGGGGTACGAAAAGTGTAAAGTTATTTTCATATTTTTATAATATCATTTTTACCTTAAATTTCACTGATTACTTTTAATCGCGATTAATTAAACTTAAAAGTTACTGTTCACCAAAAACTATTTTTACCCCATTGAACCAAATTTTACATCCTAATGACAACAATGTATGTCGGTTTTTTGGAATTCAATTCATAGAAGAGTTAAAGTTTCATTTAAATGAAAAATCAGTTTTTTAACTACCACTTAGTGGTTTCACTATTCATCAAAAATTGAAGTTTTTCAAAACAATGCCAAAATTTCACCCTAAGCTATAATTGATATTCTGAATTTAAAAATGATGTATATTTTAAAAAATTCCAAAAATATAATTTGCATTAATTAATTTTATAATTAATTCCCGCTGTCACAACAAATAGCATATTTTTAAGAAACAATATATATCAAAAGATTGACAATTGTTCCTATCCAATTTCAATGTTAAATTAATTCTAATGAACACCATTGGATAAAATGGTAAAAATATATTCTAATTATACTTCAAAACCACTAAATAGTATAATTTATCACTATAAATTATTTTTATTAAAAAAGTTATTTTTAAGTATTTTTCACTATTCATAAAAAAATTGGAAATTCTCAGAAAAATACCAAAAATTCAACATAGGATAATTTAGATATTCCAAATCCAAAAATTATGTCCATAATATATATATAATTTCAAAAAGTGGGTATTACTATTCATAATGGCTATTTTGGTTGGTCGCGGTGTGTTAGAATCTTGAACTTGCATACAATGCAAGCTATTACATTATTGAAAGAGAAGTGTATCGTGGAAGCTCGAGGTGTTACACATTTTCTTAAAAGTAAATTCTAAGAATTGGTTTTTATTCCTAGATGATAATATTTTTGAAAACTGGGATCAATTCTACAACTCATTCATAATGAAATTTTATCCCCAATGATTAAAAGGAGAACTTAGAACAAAAATCACTAGTTTGTATCAAGAGGATGGAGAAGCTTTTGATGAAGCATGGGATAGATTCAGGGACCTTCTTAGGCAGTGTCCCGTCATCAACTCCCATATCACCTTCTCATGGAAACCTTATATGAAGAGTTTTCATCCTCTAGACAGAATCTATTTTAGCAGGCCGTAGGGGGAAATTAAAATGATTATACTGATAAAGATTTGACACAAATCTTTAATAATCTGGCCTATAACTCTTAACATAATAATTCAAGAAGGAAAAGAGTCAATAGAAATGTTAACCCAAACCATGTTTAAATGAATGAAACTCAAGCACAATTTCTTGAAATCACAAACCAACTAAAATAATTAATGAACTAGAACATGAAGAAAACTTTCAATCAACTTTGTTGTTAAAACCCCAATCAATCTTTAAGAGAACTATGTTCACAATGTGAAATGTTTGGTCATACTGAAAACATTTTTCCAAACTTTGATATTCCATCCTAACAACAAGAGAACTCATTCTTTGTAAATTTTGGTCCTAGGATTCCCCCAAATGAAGATCCATTTTCAAAAAATTATAATCAAAGCTATAGGAACCATCCAAATTTATCATGGAAAGATCAAGGCCTAATTAACCAATCCACTTCCCCTAATTATCAGAACCAACCAAGAAAAAAATTTCAAAATCTACAAAGGGGTGAGTCTTCAAATTCACAAGGAAACAATGATAATAAAATGTCTTTAAATTTTCTCTAATCTTGAAAAAAATAACTCTCAAGAGAAAAGATATATGACTTAGCTAACTAAACAACAAAATCAATATGAGTTGGATATATTGAAAAATGATGTGAGAATACAAAACAATGAAACATAGATAGGCCAACTTGCTAGAGATTTTTAATCTAGGGGAAAAGGTAGACTTCCAAGCACAACCAAACATAACCCTAGAGATAATTATATGGAATTAGTAACTATAGGTGGGCTGAATACTCAAATTGTTACTAAAAAAGACCTTGAAAATTCCCAAAATAGAAATCTGCTTTGTTCACATGCTGGAAATTCAACGAAAGCTATAGGAAATGATAAAAATCTATGTTTGTTGCCTGAATCACAAGTTAAATTTTTTTATAAAAATAAAAATAATAAAGAAAAATAAAATGTTGTGGAAGAGTTAAGGGATATACCAACTGTTTTGAAAAAAAAATTCCCTACCCATCCCTTTCCCAGAGAAGTTCAAACCTCAAAGTAACACCAGGGCCGAACTTCTTCAATTCCTTGGTCTCTTGCCAAAACGTCAAGTAAAAATTCCTTTCATTCAATCCATAATTAAAATTCCATCTTATTTTAAATCTCTCAAGAAACTTGTTTAAAAAAAATACCCTGGAAATTTTTTTTACCTACAGTCTCACTGAAGAGTGCAGTGTTGTACACCAAAAGAAAATCCCACCCAAATTGAAAGACCTAGGTAGATTTTTCATTCCTTATACCTTAGGAAATTCTCATCATATCAATTGTGTTTTTGATTTAGGTGCTAGTAATAATCATCTCCCATACTCACTATTTCAACATTTGAGGTTGGGTTCCCTTCAACCCACTGCAGTCATACTATAGTTAGCTGATAGATCTTTCCCTCATCCTGTGTGTTGGATAGATGACTTGTTAGTTAGGGTGGGGAAACTGTTTCTTCCTACAAACTTTCTAGTCTTTGAAAAGGAGTGTGATAAAGAGGTTCCCATCATCTTGGGTAGGACTTTCTTGGACACAGGTGGTGCTGTTATTTATATTTCTAAGGCTTAACTTATCTTTAAAATTTTTGAACAAAAAGATGAAATTAATGTGTTTAAAAACATTAAGGGACCAACTTATTCTAAAAACTGCTCAAAGATAGAGTTCCTTGAAGATGAAATTTCTTTTAAAAATTACCCTTAACACATTGAAGAATCTAAAAAGAAATAATTTGTTGAAGAAAATATTTTGGAAGATGAAAATCATGATTTACATGTTTTATAAACTGAAAAGTCTCATCAAATACTGAATCTGGAAAATTTTCTTGAACTGGACAACTCTCAAGTTTTTGTTGTAGGAGAGTCCTATGTTTCTGAACTTAAGAGATTTTTTATTGTATTTTAGGGTATTTCTACTGACATAAACCATTCTGAACACTTTGATGATGTTGGGGGAGAACTTATAAGACAACTTGATGATTTTGATTTAATAAATCTGTTGAATTCGAATCTGGAAAACTAGGACAATATGTTGTCGAATTTCAAGAGTAGCATTGTTATTTATGAATATGAGAAATAAATTGAAAATAATTCATCATTAAATAATCCTTACAAGATATATATTGAAGATATTGGACCTCCCATGCCTAAGAGTCTTCCTTCTAGTGTAGAACCACCCATTCCTGAACTGAAACCAACCCCTGATCATTTGAAATATTCATTTTTGGGTGATAATTCCACTTTTCCTTTCATAATTTCTTGTAAACTTAATAAAAATCAAGAAAAAAGACTTTCAAGTGTTTTGAAAAAGTTTAAATACTCCATAGGCTAGACCATAGCTGATATTGAGGGTATTAGTCTCTCATTTTATACGCATAAAATTCCTATGGAACATGACCATAAGCCTAGGGTAGAGTGTCAAAGAAGGATGAACCCAAACATTCAAGTTATGAGAGAGGGTTTCATTAAATTTTTAGACATTAGAATCATATATACCATCTCAAATAGTGCTCGGGTCATCCCTGTAGAGTTTTTCCCCAAGAAGGGAGGTTTCACTATAGTAAAAAATGAAAAAAAAATGGAGACATCCAAGTTAGGAAAGCCACAAAATGGAGAATCTGTATCGATTATTGGAATCTTAATGCAGCCACTAGGAATAACCATTTTCCAATGCCCTTATTGGATCAAATGCTTTAGAGGCTTTCTGGAAATGATTTTTTTTGTTTCCTGGGTGGGTATTTTGGTTACCACCAGATTCCTGATGCTCTATAGGATCAGGAAAAGACTACTTTGAAATTCCCCTTTGGGAAATTTTCTTATAGGCAGATGGCCTTTGGATTATGTGGAGCCCCATCATCCTTTCAAAGGTGTATTATAGATATCTTTTTTGATATTATTGAAAGAATTATTGAGGTTTTCATGGTTGATCTCACCAATTTGGGTAGCACTTTTGATACTTGTCTTGGAAATTGTGAGTCATTATTAGAAAGATGCATTGAAACCAACTTTGTTCTTAATTGGGATAAGTGTCTATTCATGGTAACAAAGGGTATTGTTTTAGGTCATAATGTGTCCAAGAGAGGTCTACAAGTTGATACTTCTAAAGTATAAGTCATTCAAAAATTGCCACCTCCTAAAAATGATAAAGGTATTAGATGTTTCTAGGGCATGCAGGTTTCTATTGGAGGTTTATAAAATACTTTTCCAAAATAACTATGCCCTTCTGTTCTTTTCTTGTTAATAATGAACCTTTCAACTATGATAAAAACTGTTTGAAATCATTCAATCTATTAAAAGAGAAACTAACTAAATCACCCATCATCACTGCACCAGATTGAAAACTACCTTTTGTACTTATGTTTGATGCTAGTGACATGGTTGTAGGTTATATCCATGGATAGATGATAGATAGAAAGTTACATGTGGTGTAGTTTTCTAGTAGACTACTAGATGAGGCCCAAAAGAATTATACCACCACTGAAAAAGAATTTCTAGTTACTGTTTTTTCTCTAGAGAAGTTTAGAAAGTATTTTTTAGGCTCAAAAGTAATCATTTTCACTGAACACTCTTCTTTGAAGAATTTTTTTTCTAAGAAAGAAACAAAACCTAGGATGATTAGATGGATTTTATTATTACAAGAATTTGATTTAGATATTAAGGATAAGCATGGAGTTGAAAACATAGTTGTTGACCACCTATCTAGGCTTCCTCTTACTCAAAATGAAGATCCTAGAGAGATAAAATCTTCCTTCCCTGATGAAAATCTGTTCACAATTTCTATTATGAAATCTGCATGGTATGCATATTTTTTCCACTTCCTGTAAGTATATTTATTTCCTAGAAATCTATCCAATAACCAAAGAAATAAATTCATTTCTGAGCTTAATTACTATTTGTGGGATGTCCCCTTGCTATTTAGGATATGTGTTGATGGTATCCTTAGGATATGTGTTCTTGAGGAGGATATACTACCTGTTTTGGGGATTTTTCACTCCTCACCTTGGGGAGGTCACCATGGCGGTGAAAGGAATACTTAGAAAGTCTTAAAATCTGGTTTTTATTGGACAACTCTTTTTAAGGATGCTAGGATCTTTGTGGTTGGCTATGAGATGTGTCAAAGGTTAGGAAATTTTGTTAGGAATCAGGAGTTACCCCAAAAATAAATTTTGGAGGTAGATATTTTTGATGTCTGGGGTTTAGATTCCATGGTTCCATTTCCATCATCTCATGGGAATGATTATATTCTTATTGATGTTGATTATGTGTCAATGTTGGTTGAGACAGTGGCACTTTCCAACAATAAATCCAATTCTGTAATTAAATTTGTCAAAAATAATATCTTTACAAGATTTGGAGTTACCAAAGCCTTTATTACAGACAATGGAACACACATTAAGAATTACAAGTTTCTGTCATTGATGAAAAATATGGTTCTGTTAAAAAAACTGGAACTCCTTATCATCCACAATCTAGTGGAAAAGTGGAAATTTAAAATAAATAATTGAAATAGATACTTGATAAAGCTATGTAACCCTCTAGGAAAGACTGGTCTCTTAAATTGGATGAAGCTTTATAGGCATATATAACTGCTTTCTAGACCCAAAAAGGTATGTCTCCTTATAGGCTATTGTTTTGGAAATGTTGTCATTTACCTATGTAGTTGCAACATATGTCTTATTGGGAAGTTAAGGCTCTGAAATTTGATTTTAATATTTCTAGTGAAAGGAGATTACCTGAGCTGAGTGAGTTGGATGAGATTAGGAGAGAGAGTTATGATAATTTTAGAATTTATAAATATAGGACTAAAACATTTCATGATTATATCATTCAAAACAAGGAATTAAAATCTAGACAGAAGTTCCTCCTCTTTAACTCTATACTTAAACTCTTTCCTGGAAAACTTAATTCCAAGTGGTATGGACCTTTTACAGTTGTTAGAGTGCTGAATAATGGTGCTTTTTAAATTATAGGTGAAGATAACAAACCCACATTGGTTAATGGGCACAGAGTGAGGATTTATTTTGAGGTAGAGATGAAGAGGTTGGTTGCCTTCACTATTTTTGAAAACTAATCTTAAATAAAGTCTAGATGAAGACTATAAAACTTATAATTTTATGGGATGCAACCCATGGTTCTTTATATCAATTCATTATTTAATTTTATCCTTGAATAAAGTGCTACTTATGTGATCTATTTTTGTGAAATTCATGTTACTTCTTTCTCTTGGTTTACTTGTTCTATTTCAGAGTTATCAATATGCTGCTAGTTTTTCATTTAAGGAGTAATATTTCCTTTTTGAATCTTTAATGATAAATTGTAATATAGGTAAGAACTCTATTATTTAATTTTCATTCATTTTTCTGCTCCTTGTTAACCTTAATAAAATTTACTTCAAGTCACAGTTGTTACTATTGATGTGTGATTTACTCAGTGATGCACTAGAGACACTGTTAAATTGTTGTCGGTGACTCATTATTGCTACTATAGGTGACTCATTGATTGTATTATTGGTGAGATGGTGTTTGTTAATTTAAAAATTCTTCTTGTATTATAAAAATCTGCTGCATGTCTTAGCATACTAAAAGGTTTCTCTTGCATGTCACCATGTTTTAAAAAAATTCATGTGCCGCTTTATTAAATTTTAATTTCATTGATATATTAGAATCACTCACTGCTTGAACTAAAGTTTGGTGGTGTACATGCATGCTGAGAAATTTTGTATTGAATCTTCTTTAGGTTGGGGTGTTTTTACATTCATTCTTCCACTTTATTAGACACATTATTGAACTTAATATGTTAAAATTCTTGCACACAGCACACTTTTCACTTACACCTCACATGTTACTTTTGAGCTATATTAAAAAATATTTATTATAATAAATATTAATGGGTGTATTTTCTAATGAACCTTATGTTAATTTATTCATTGTGACAAACAATATTTTTTTAAATTTAATGAGACCCTAAAAACATGTTTTTATCTACTAATGTGAAAATCTATTTCGAACTATAATTTTCACAATTTTTCTTATCCACATTTTTAAGTCAAATTTGTGGACAAAGATGGGTTATAATTGTGGGGGAGGGGTTCAATTCTAGGTTGTGATAGACTATTCTTAATTAAATTCCCATCAATTCCCGTCTATAACATCAATCTTTTTTAAAAAAAATGGGTAAAATTTTTCAAAAAAATTAAAAATTCATTATATGATTTTAGGATTTTCACTTACAAAACTGGGTCTTGCCTTTTCATTATTCTTGATTAGTAGTTAAGAGATGCTAAGAATTTAAAATTAATGTGGGTGGATGATTTCTGAGTGAGTATACTTAGTGATTTAATGAAGATTTTGGATTACGAATAACTTTTGAAAGTGATATGGGTAACATGTTAGTGGAATTATGATCATATCCCTTATAATGGGAAGTTTGGTCTTGATCCTAGGGGATTCTTTACATTTAATTATTAAATTATTTACCTTAGTGAGACAATGTAAATGATTTTTATATAAATATTTTGAAACTGGAGTAGTTTGGGCATCTGGGATTCCATAGTGCGTCTCTGAGACCCTAGATGATGGGTGTGTTTCTATTTACTATAATCCCTTTGGTCACCTTGAATAAGGGCATTTCACAGTTCTTAGCACATGATACATGGCTTGGAAAAAATAAAAAAAAAGTGTCTATGGTCAAAAATGAGTTCATTAATGTGAGGGGAATGATGAACGTTGAATAGAGTAGTACAAAATTTGTTTATATGGGATTAATTTTTGTTGTATCAATAAGATAATTCAAAATAATTATTTGTTTTTGGAATCTAGGATTGAGACAAAGTACAGGGTTCATCTGTTAAGTTCTTTATTCCACTAATATTTTACCTCTAGTCATTCTTGTACATTGGAATTAATCTTAGATATAAATCAGTCATTAAGTGGTATCACATATGAGGTAGGACACCATCTTTGATATATGTTTTTTTCTATCTTGATTACCCTTTGATTATTTGTTCTAGGCAAGACTTAATTTAAAAACATATTTTTCAAAAATCATGTTTTCATGTTTCTATCCTATGTTCTTAAGTGTTGAGCATGTTATAGTTTTATCTGAATCATAAATACTACTATCTATTTTTCAAAATATAACAAAGCATGATATTGTTTGAGGACAAAAAATGGTTTTAGTGTGGGGGAATTTGATGTGTCCTTTTTTACATAGTTTTTTCACATCTTTTTAATTAATTTTTATTGATTTAATTAACTAATTTTACACTTTTTATTAAATAAATTTACTTTTTTACCTTTTTAATTAAATTTATTAATTTATAAAATTTTATAATTAATTATGCAATTTTAGACTTTAAAATAGTTAATTTTGATTTATTAATTTTTATCCTCATTTATTTTATTATTTTGATTAGTTTTATTTATTCTACTCACTATTTAATAATTTGTTTCTTTTGTTAATTAATCATTTTATCATTTTATTCGTGTATTAATTAACTTGGTTTTTAATTTAATATTTTATCCTTTAATTTAGATTTATTAGAATAAAGTACATTAATTTTTATGTTTAATTATTATGATAATTATTTAAGTTAGGAATTTGAGTACTAATTTAAGGAAATAATGCATTTATAATTTTAAGTATTCACTTAGTTAGTTATTTAATTAATTAAGAGTTTTAAAATGTTAATTTTTTAATTCTAAATATGCAGTTAAATTATTAAGCCATTAGCTTTTGTTTTTAGTCTAACGGTGAGGCAGACATGAGCTATCGGTGACTTATTTAGTCACCAATGTGATCCTTTTCTATTCACTATAAACTCTTTAATAAATTATAATTTAAGTCTTTTATTTACTTATATTAACATTAATCCAGTTTTTCACTTAAATGTTAACATTTTATAATTTTAATTGTAATTTCAATGTTTAATGTTTAATTATAACCCAATTTTAATTTGTGATGATTAGCCATCTTTTAATTTTTAAATTTGAAACTTAGTATTTTTTATTTTATGTTTTTAAACTATTAATTATTTTCAATCTTTATATTCAATTAACTTAAGTTTTAATTTTAATTTTAACTTTGCAATTTTAATTTTTGTGTGTCGCTATTAGTTCATTTTTTTAAAAACAGTTACCATTGCTATTGCGCATTGGTATTGGTCTCTCCTTCCCATCAGTACTGGTGACCCTTATTTATTTTAAAATCTAACGATGACCCTATTTTTATTATAAGTACTGGTGACCCCTTTTTATTTTAAACTAAAAGTTGCCTTGTTTAACTAACGGTGACCTTTTATTCATCGCCAACTATGACCTTTTAAGCATCAGTAACCTCATTTATTTATAACTAAAAGTGACATTCACTCCTCTCATCTATGCCACCACCACCTCTACCTCATCCTCAGCTATTTTTCTTCATTTAACACACCGATGAAGATCCAATAATGTCACCATCTTCAAATGTTCCTCCCCACCATTAGTTTCAACATCACAAAAACTCAATGCAAGATTTATGAACCCCCAAATTACAAGCAAATCAGAGACATGTAGGAGAGAAAGCATAAGAAAAATCATTCAACATAGCTACACTTTGCAGACTTCAGATCTAGATAAAGATAAAATAGGCACTAGCCTTCCCTTCCACTACCATCACACCGCCAGACTGAAGAGGTCGTGAGCAAGGCCACGTCTCCTGCTTTGCTAATGGAGGAGGTCGATTTGGGTTCTTTAGAAGAGGAGGAGTAACCATGCAGTAAGAAGAGGGAGTATTCAAGCCGCTAGCCGTCATTTAAAGGAGGAGCTATCGTCGCTCCCCTGGTAAAGACGCGCTGAAGAACCACCCTTATGGTTGCACAGTGAACGGGGGGAAAGGAAGAAGATAGATAAATAATAATATTATTATAAATCAAATTAAAAGAAAGCTTAAGTTAAATTTTAATGTTAAATAATAATTAAAATCAAAATATTTAACTTTAATAATTATAAGTTAATAAATTTAAGATAATAAATCATATTTTTATTATTTTATTTAACTAAAATAAATTTTATGTTTAAATTATATTAAAATAATTTAATTATTATAAAATCATTAATTATTTTGTTTCTTGATAAAAATTATAATTATTTAATAATAAAATATATAAAATAATATAATTAATGATACTTAAATATATAATTAATTATTATTATTTAAATTTTATAATAATAACTATGTAAATAACATTATAATTTAATATTAGTATAGTATAATTACCAGTTATTAATAATACTAAATTGATAATTTATTTAAAAACATTATTTAATAGTTTATTAATTCTTTTAAAAGACTTTTTAATAAGATATTGTCTTCAATTATAAATTTTTATTTAATTATTTCCTTCTTTTTTTAATTTTGTTGTTTGTTTTTCTTTCACAAGTTCATTTAAGAGACGGGAAAATGACCAGATGCATTCAACTAACTCTCTCGGAGTTTGTTACATGGGAGAATATAGTGTGACATGTGGTTTGTGAAAAAACACACGTGTGCAGTGTGAAATTAGGGACACTTGAATTTGACAGAAAACAGGGAGTGACATGCATCTTAAGACAGAAAGATTTAAAAGAAAAGAAAGAAGCGAAAAGTGTGGACGCTCACACACACATTCAATCACCCACTTCCGAGCAGAGCAAGAATAGAGGGTGATTCTTGAACCACTTCCTATAGTCGAAGGAGTTTAGGAGTAGAACATCAATTTGGGAGTTCTTATTCTCTCGTGTTTGAGTATTTATACTATGGTTTAGTATGTTACAGTTTTTTTAATGATAATGAACATGACTGTTGAATATATCATCTAGTTCGAGGATAAATTGAAGTTCCACTGGTTATCTTTTAATTTTATTTTTAACATTATCATTTTGATGTATTCAGTATTGATTAGCAAGATAAATATTGAATTCATTCAATTGATTGTACCATTAGAAATTAATTTCAAATTTTCATAATAAATTGGAGAAACTAATTGTGGAAACATCTTTCAAAATATAATAAATTCATAATACTTTAGGACTTATTATGACTTCATCCTGTTGTCATTTTCAAATAATGATTTTCACAGTTGATATATTTTAGAGTGGCGAACTCTGAACTTGATCAACCTGTCTGACTTGACTCCTGGTAAGAGAATTAATTCATTCTCTTTAAACGGTGGTATACTGCAACCACTTTTAAGTGAATTAGAATACTTTTGAAACCAATAGAATGGATCATTTCCCCCATATTTTTTACTTTGATAGTTCATTTATCAACTTTCTTTATATATTTTGTTCATTGTTTTCAATTTGTTTTCTATTTCATCTTAGTCTAGATCAAAAAAAATGGTTATATTACTACATTATAAAAGCAAAAAAAATTAATAAATATAAAAAGTAAAAAACTATAGAAAATATACCCCACTTCTGACTACAGTGGAGTTTTTCTAAAACAATTAAGAAGATTTTTGTTCAAAATCATCTTCTCTGTGGGTTTGACCCTACTTTCTACACATACAGTATTTATTAAGAATGTAAATAATTAAAATTTGACTGGCTTCAATGAAAGTTGCACCAATAATAGTTCCCACCTGATCCCATGTAAAAAAAGGTAATCCGTCTAAATGAATTCCCAGTAATATCCCTTTATACCAAAATCACTATATTTATCATCTCTATATAATAAATAATAAAAATCATAAAAATGATATATTGAATTTATGGTGATAGTTAAAATTTGAAAATGTGTGATTTCATTGATGAAAAAGTAGTAACTCTTTGATAGAAATGAATTATGTTTATATAATTAGTCGCATACTTTGAAATTGATTTATTTCCAAAAATTACACTGAATAAGTTTATTATACTATCTTTAATGCAAGTAGATAATTATTTTTAACATTTATTCAAATCCCTACCATATAAGATCTTGGTCTACTTTAGGATTTATAGCTAAATCCCACCATTGGAGTGAAAAAACATTGAGTATTTAACTATGAAATTATATTTTATATTATTAATTGTTCCAATGAAATAAAATATCAACTTTTTTTTAACCAACCATTATATTATCTATCGTTATTAATCCCCCCTTGAAATATTGGTGGATTTTGTTTAAAATAAATTCATATAAGACCTTATTTTTATGTTTATTCATTATTATTTCATTATTAATAGATTGAAAATATTAAACAATTCTAGAAAAAAATAATTGTCCCCACCTATGGAATAGGAACAACCACATTCAATACGACCTCCTTTGGTGGGTTTATAATTTTTCTAATGTGTTACTTTTCTCAAAATGAAGAAAAAAACACCACTTATTCATTACTTACTAGTAAATTGATGGATTTTTATAATCCAAATATTAAAAAGAAATTATCATTATAACTGTTTTCCAAAAATCTTTAAGAAAAATATGATCAATGTAGTCATAGTGGGATATATCATTACTAATTCATGATATGATACACTCTGTTAGGTTCTGGGGCCCGTAGTGGAAGCTGGTGGGTTGGGGATTTTATAATTTTTCATCGGTGGGATGATGAACTTGTTTTCGCCGACCATCCAATTCCCGGAGAGGTCCGAGGATCTCGCATAAATTATTAAGAGAGAAAAACTAAAACAAAAAAAGTACCCGTTTCAAATATGAATTCAAGGTCGACTGCAACTACTTGATGATGATCTTCACTTGAAGGATCCGAAGTAGGATTCCCCCATATCGTTCACACACACTCCAAAAATCTATTGGAATGTCGATCATTGAATTCTGGGTGCTAGTACGGCGATCCGACGAAGCTTTCAACATCCTGACGATCACTGCATCGATATATCTTTGATGCTTGAGGAAGAACATGATCTGAACTCTTGGATCATCAGCTTCTCTCTCTAGGAAGTAGTAGTATAGAGAGTCTCTCAATTTTCATTCCATGCAAAAGAATGAATAGTGAATTACCCAACATAAGAGGGAGCCTCCTCTTATATTTATAGTAATGTTGATAAATACCCGGTAGGGTTACCTGACACTATTTATTTCAACGTTCACTAAATATATAATTTTGATGAACTTAACGGAGCTAATATTATTTATTATTTTGTCAAATACTTGTAATATATATATAATATTACATGATAAAATCGATTCATTTAACTCGACTGCTATCCCGCTTAATATTAAACGAACCATGAATATTAAAATAATATTTGTTCGGTTAATATTTTTCTCGTATTTACTAAACTTGTAAATACATTAAATAAATTCAATCCCAATTATTCATAATATTAATAATAAGGAATTTATTTAATTCATTAGTGATCGATAACTTGGACAACGCTCGGACCCGGTAGCGGGGCCCACTATGAAAATATACTTATTCAACTGAATATGGTGGATTCTTGAACACGCTATTGTGTGTGACCCTCTAGGCCCTTACCTCGATAGTAGTGAATAAAATCCACAAACCAAGAGCGGATTACAGCAACCCATCACGGACCCTAAAGAGATAATGATAGTCATAGCAATGACAACCATCCTACGAACACTGACTGTGTACTGTAATCTCTTTGTTATTAAATATATCACAAAGCATGACACTCTCTTATGTCATCGTCCTTATCTTGATTTATTATTTGTGGATCTATCTGGATAGATTTTCCTTTCAAATGCTTTGGACAAATACTTATGAAGGTGGAACCATCGTGATCAACAGGGCTTGAGATATACAACTTCCTGAACATGGAAGCAACAAATCCTTTCTTGACCATTCCGCCAACGTCATACAACCAACGACGCACCCAACACAAACTACCTCACCATGACATCACTTCCATGGATGTCATCTTGCATCAAAGTACGTAATCAAATGATATGCATTGATAATGGTCTCAAGTCAAGAGACCAATACACATGTTCGTAGATAGTAACGGCCAATGACACACAAAACATGTGGTGTTCCTATTTGTGGGTTTTTCCTCATGATATCACTACTAGAGATCACCAAGTGTGAACTTCATGAGAAGAAGTCTCAATGATTTTGACCCCCAACACCTGATAGTCAGATATCTACTATGTCCAGTCAGTAATATGTATCTAGACTATAGAACATATATTTAAGATCAATGTCATTGTATCTCAAGGTTCTCATTATAGCCTTGGATCTTCTATAACCTCTCGAAACGATAATTAACCTTTGGAAATTACCATTATTATAGTGGACGTAGAAAATTATACACTATAATGGTAAGATATCATCATGCATATCTAACTATACTCATGATACGGTAATCAAAAGTACTACATAGTTGGGTCTAGGGCACCCACTATTTCAACACTCCAACTTACACTAGAGCCAACTTGCTAACTAAACTTGCTAGCTACTCACATGATATATACCATGCTTCTTCTGAGTAATGGCTTTAACTACTAGGCATGCCATGTTTTTGCCGCATGGCATATCTTCTATACGCGACCTCATCGGCTTGAGTAAAACTTCTCAAGATAAGGTATCTCTGAGTATATTAAATTTTTCCATTTTCGTAACGTTACAACTTGGTTAGTAATAATATCATAATTCTCATTATGATAATAGTTTTCTCACTATGTGTTAATCCATGAATAGGAATCGCTCTTTGCGATTTATAACTGCTTCCTAGATGCCATAGAAGCTGCAACGTACTCAGTATTTATAGGTATTGCTACCACTAGCTTTTATGAGCTTGACTCTCTCATATCCTTTGCTTAACTACGATACTAGATCAAATTGATCTAATTATTACTAGTTTGTATCCCACAAAAACTAGTATACCTTCCTCTCCATATTCCAATTACATATCATTTGTACTTTCCAAGGTACAAGATGATAGTTCCAACTGCATGCCTTGTAGTGCTCTTGGATATAATTGATATTTTTCTATAAAAATTATATCCTGGAAGTCTCAATTATTATACATATTATGGCATATGTGATTGATCCATCACTGAATCGTATGGTACTCAAATAAAAAATTTAATCTTTTCCTATGTTCTGAACATGTTAACTTGAAGAGATTAAGCCATGTGACATGGGCAACAATTCATCTCTTGAATTGTTCTAACTTGTATTTTTTAATAAAATGTCACTATATGTATGAGATTGACTAGGACCAAGAAACCTATGGACCTACCTCAGTATATCATGTTCCCTAGAACATAGGTTGCTAATTTAAGTCAATTATTGGAGAATTTATTTTAACCTGATCTTATCTAACTGTAAGACCAAAATCTGTTTTTCAAATGTTTCCAAACATATTTCACTTGGAAAACATTGGCACTCCCACTAACCTTTGGTAGACACAAGGAAAATATTCATTTATAATGTGTTTCTAAGATCTTGTCACTTACTTTAATCCAAAATTGGATTTTAGTAACTTAAAACCCTAATTGGCATCATTTGATTTCATTATCTCTTTCTGGTTACGAAGTATAGACACCTTCCATGAAAGATGATCTTGACATCCAATGGCCAATAAAAATATCATAGAAGTTTAGCTATAACAAGTAAAATTCTAATGGATTTTGGCATATCAGCTTGGTATATCCAATCATACCTTATTGGTACCAAGCTTGTACCATCCATGTATCTTATCATTTGAATACCCACCACAATATTCAATTTATAATCCCCTTTGAAATTTGATACATGGAATCCATTATTGAATTTTAATTGATCTTGTCAATCTTATCTTGTTGTCTTATACTACTTACTTGTAGGATTTATTATTCTTAATGAATAATATATCACCATCCACGGTGAATATAAAACCATCACAATGGTTTCTTCCTTCCTGCGTATTATGCATCACTAGAACATGCATATTCCACATGTACTTGTGAAACTTGTTCCAATGTCAATCGTTTCTGCATCTCGAGCATTGACTAAGTCCAAGTCAATTCAGCTCCCACTATCTTTAATAGATATGTGCACCCTTATATAGAAATGTAGTATAATAATTGACTACATATTTTCTATCTTAGGGATTTATGTAATATCCTAAGCAACTATAAGGATAATTACATTAGATGTACAATGTGTTTATATTGATGCATGTTTGTTTTTTAACAAACTCTTTGCATCCTAAAACATGATCTATGGAATAATGAATTTTCATCATAATATGACTCATATGATATCCATTTTTCATTTTAGTTGGCATATTGCTTATGGGTTTATGCCATTATTTACAAAGCACATCTTGAAATATAATGGAAGTTTCTGCAGGTTGTAACATTAATTCAACTTACATCATAACGTTGATGTATAAAATGTGCGTTTAGGAATTGCTCCGTGCTACATTTTTTTTGATCAATGTTAATATGTAAGACTCGTCATCGATCCTCCTTATGATCATCAATACGGTGATGTATATAAGGTAACATGCATTTAGGAATTACTCCACACTATATTATCATGATCGGTGATTGTTTGGTGAAGATATTATTTGGCATGCTGATCCGAAGCAACTCATATCTTCTTACCAAACTTATACATCACCGGTACATTCATTAATAACTTAAAGGAATCTTATGAAGTATCTTTACCTCTAACTCTCTTTTGGAATAGTCCACACTCTCTTGTTGAACTAATACTAGGTTGTTTTGTGGCATACCTTTATTTATAAAGGTTTCTTTGTCCAAATTAAGGATGTCAATAATACCAAAGGTGTTTAGCTATGCCAAACCTAAATACCATACTGGGTATATTCTTGACATCCACATTTAGTTTTACGTGAAAAATAATCATATTTCCACAACTGGTTAGGTCTTACCATTTTATATTCATCATGTATTCACTTTGATTCAAGTAACAGTGAACTATTTGTTGAGTGTGTTACCAGAAACAACATTCATTCCAAAAACATGGAATGATGTCTCGTCATGTCCAAAATGGGCACATGAGATAAATGTTTTTGGTTATACATAAGAACTTGTTCAATTTGAGTCCATCACATGGAAATTAGAAGTTATGTGTTTCTCACCACTGACTAAGGAATCACCCTTTCTCAGCTGCTTGGAGAAGACACTTTACTTCTAGTAATTTTCTCTACTCATTTGCTTACTGTATACATATATTTGAAAATCATATTGTATTTAATACCCAATAAGTATGTGAGAAACAATACTTTTATTTCATGAATATTAACAGAACGAGAAGCGGGTAATTTCTTCTTTTATTTCAGTTTCTAAACTTCAATGAATTTATTTCAATATGTTATGCAAGAAACCTCATGTTAAGTAACCATCCACTTTTCTTTGAAAGGCATGATGAAGGTGCCTTTGGCGTAACTTTCCATAGGCCTTTTTTCCTTGTCATTCAGTTTATTCACCATAAGAATAAAAGATGGTGTTATATCTAATATTTATATTATTTGGAAAATGTTACCTTAACAGTAATGAAGCACATACTCTATACCATTTGGTTGTATCCTTAAACGAAACAAGAGTAATTGGGTGTAAAACGTACAAGAATGGGATGAATTGAAAGATTCTGAACTATCCTTCACTTTACAAAAACCGACTGCAATCACCACATTCAAACCATGTTTCAAATTCTCCTCGAATGGATCTTGGATATGAGACTACAAGTGATCATCATCCAGGTCTTGATGTAGCGACCACAAATGACATCGGACGTTGATGATAGTATTATGATAGATCCATCATATGCTTGATTCATGAGTCTCTTATAAGCATTTTTACACCCTCTCTTTTTTAGGTATCTTAACAGTTTGGGACACAAGCACATTGAATTTCTGATATAGTAGTAATGTGTGAAAGCGCCTATACTACATATAGAATTTCATGCTTGTTTGGAAATTAACTTTGTCTAATAATTATCGCAGTTTTATTATGGTATTTCTTTCCATTATCTACAAATATAATTTAGCATATTGTATATTTCTTTGATTACCTAATGTGATATTACTGATTATTTAATCATTAAATGTCTCCCACTAATTTTTTGAATTCTGGGAACCCTCTGTACTAGAATATAAATACTCTTGAGTATTCTAGTGGCAAGGATCCCTGAAACCCCCTCATAGTCTATAATATATGGCTACAACACTACTTTGAGGGTCCAAGGTAGGCTTTTCGGTGGCTAACCGCATTAACTCGTGGTTCCTTAATCTGGTGAGTGAAATCCCAGCTTCAAAAATCATTTACTAATTTACTCAACGCTTGCCTCTAAAATTACAACAAGCTATCTAAGGCTATTTCTTTGCTGCAATTTTAGTTAAGTCGACTCACCACATGAATAAGAACTCCCCGGTATTAAGAGGCTCCCTCAGCTAAGGCATGACCGGCACCTCGAACAACCGGTTTTGTTCAAACATGAATGATGGAAGGCTATTTGTGACTTAGTATTTTCTTTGAGGGTTTTATTGTCTCTCTCTTGACGAATGTAATCTATTTCTATTAAACTTGTTCATCTATGTTGTCGCGCTCACAACTGAACTTTAATAGAAAAACACACGCCGCTTCATTAGTCATTTTATTATCTATTATTTTATGTATTTTCCCGCGGTTCTAAAACACATAAAATAATAAATAAATGCCTAAAGGTAAACTACTACCTGACTAGTCTTGAACATCTAAACGACCTAAGCACATCGTACCTGAGTCGAATTCTTGAATCTTGATGCAGATTGCCCTGTCATGTATGTTCATTGTTCTTCTAGAATATCGCCACGTCATGCCGGGGTCGATGTCACATCTTGGAGTACGGCCTCGTCTTGGTGGAATCCATGTTTCATCTTGCATCATCGTGGACCACCTCATCTTGGAGGATTCCACATCGCTCACCATCTTCATCGGAAGTACAAAGATACCCACGCGCAGGTGAGGGGGACTTGGGTATAAATGTACATTTGGTAAATTGGGCACGCATGCCCTTATACATTTTAATCGAAAAATAAATATGTTGTGCAAACCATCTATTTTATTAATTACAATCAATCCATGCAATTAAAATAATTAATTAAATAAAAGGCAACATACACGGGTCGATGCTCAAGACCAGCAGGCGGGTAAAATAAAGCGCGATAAAATTAAAAATGCATTAATTAAGTATGAGGGTTTATTTAATTAAATTACATGAATTAAATAATTCAATTAATTTAATTAATTATCGGCCCGTTAATTAATTTAATTTTAATTCCAAAAATAAATTAATTTAACTTAATTAAATTTAATACTTAAATTGAATTAATTTTATTCAGGTATTAAAATAATTAACAAAAATTAATTTTAATTAATTTAACTTAAATAAAAAAATTAAAAAAATTAAATTAATTACTTCGATTGATTTTAAAGGGGTCGCTCCCCCGGAACACGACTTTAGGGCATGTGCGGGTCGGTCCAAACCTGTGCAGGCCCCTACGAGGTCGTCCAAGGCCATACTTGGCCGAGCTAATCTTCCCAAACCCGTTCTTGGTTGGGCAGGTCCACCCGGACTGCTTCAGGATGAAACTTTACCCTACGGAAAGACTTGCAGGCAGAATGGTACCTCCTTGGTCTAGATTGTAGGCGATGATGCTGGAGCGAGCAGGGCGACCGAAAAGGTGGTCGCATGGCTGGACGGTCATCGGCTGGTGGCGTGATGAATCTCGGCATCACCGGTGCGATGTGCTGAAGGTGGCCTAAGCGGACCACGGTACCCACGAGCTTGCTGGCACAGAGGCCTGGTCGAGCAATGGATGCCAGATCTTTCTGGACTAAAAGCGGTCCAGCAGAGGGAACCAAAAGTAAGGATCGTAGGTGCGCTGGCCAGCCATGAGGAGGGAAGCGAGGCCAAAGCCGGAGCGGAGGCCTATTTTAGGGGCAGATTGAACAGGCCTGGAGGGTGGCACGAGGAGTGGGATGCTCGTCCGGCGAGCCATCACTGTGGTTGTTGCCCTGTAAGGGGTTGCGGCATGCAAAACCTTGTGTGATGGATGCTTGGAGGCCGGGAGGGCTGGGTGTAGCATGGAGGCACTGAGAGAGCCTAGTGGCACAGGGCGAGGGCCGTCTGGGAAGGAGAGACAGCGGGGAGAAGAAGGCCAGCGACTGGAGGCAACAAGGCAGGTGGTCGGCTCTGCATGAAGCCCGGATGCGCTTACTTCAGGGTGCGTCTGCATAGGGCCGGTCAAGGAGTGTTGGGCGGCGACCTCGAGAGCTGGAGCATGAGTAGACCGGTGCAGGTCGGGAGGCACTAAAGCGAGTTGCATCCTTTCATGGGTGCGCGCTGCAGTAGGTTGTAGGGGAGCTCAGCTAGGGGGGTCTGCAGGTTTCGCACCGCACTGGGAAGAGGGGTCCGCTCGGACCCCTACTTCGATAATTTGTTTTTTTTTCTTTTACGTTTCCACACACCATCCCCTATTTTTTACACTTTTTTTAATTTCCTTTAAATTTAAGACTTTTTTTAAAGTCTTTCCGTGCCCCACTTTGTAACTACTCTTCTCCCAATGTTTTTCCACACACCAAAATTTATAAAATCTATTCAAATAGCCTTTAAAATTAATAATAATAAAATTATTATAATAAAATAATAATTTATTATTTTTATATTATTATAATAATAATATAAATATTATAATAATAATAAAATTAATAGTCAAATTTCTAAATTATAAAATCTATAATTTGTACAATTAAATTTAGTTCGGATAAATAGATTGAAAAATTAATACCCGCAATTAAACGCAAAATCAATCCAATCCGAAAATTTCAAATGGCCTTAACTTGGTCGATTGAGATCGGATCGACGCGCAGTTTGATTCGCTAAAACCATTTTTAAACCCTCTACTTAATTTTATGCCAATTAATTTTATTTGGCTTAGAAAATCTATGCAATATCTCTGATACCACTGTTAGGTTTTGGGGCTCTCAGTGGAAGTCAGTGGGCTGGGGACTTTGTAATTTTTTGTCGGCGGGATGACGGAACATGTCACCGCCAACAATCTGAGCCCCAGAGTGGTCTGAGAATCTCGCGTAAATTATTAAGAGCACAAAACTAAAATGAAAACGTACCCGTTTCGAATCAAAAGTCATGGTTGACTATAACTAGTTGATGGTGATCATCGCTTGAAGGATCCAAAGCAGGATCCCTCTAGATCGTCGACACACACTCCAAAAATCCCCTAGAACATTGATCATCGAATTCTGTGTGCTAGCACGGTCATCCGAAAAAGCTTTCAACGTCTCGATAATCACCACATCGATATCTCTTCGATGCTTTAAGAAGAACATGATCTGAACTCTTTGATCATCAGCTTCTGTCTCTATGAAGCGGGAGGAGAGAGAGGCTCTCAATTTTTATTCCATGAAAAAGAATGAATAGTGAATTACCCAACATAAGATAGAGCCTCCTCTTATATTTATAGTGATGTTGATAAATACCCGGTAGGGTTCCCCAGCCCCCGTTTATTTCAACATTCACTAAATAAATAATTTTGATGAACTTAACTGCACCAATATTATTTATTATTTTATCACATACTTGTAATATATATATATATAATACATCACATGATAAAACTGAGTCATTTAACTTGACTCGTTATCCTTCTTAAAATTAAATGAACCTTTAATATTAAAATAAAATTTGTTCGAAATGCTATTGTGTGTGACCCTCTAAGTGGATTCTTGAAAACGCTATTGTGTGTGACCCTCTAGGCCCTTACCTCGATAGCAGTGAATTAAATTCACATACCAAGATTGGAGTCTAGAAACCCATCATGGACCCTAAAGAGATAAGGATAGTCATAGCAACGACTACCATCCTATGAACACTGACTGTGTACTATAATCTATTTCTCATTAAATATCATATAAAGAAGGACACACTCTTGTGTCATACTCCTTATCTTACTTTATTTTTCATTGATCTATCTGGATGGATTTTCCTTCCTACTGCTTTGGCCGAAAACATATGAAGGCGGAATCATCCTGATCAACCAAGCCTGATATATACAACTTTTTGAACTTGGAAGCGACAAATCCTTTCTTAACCATTCATCCAACATCATACAACCAACGATGAACCCAACACAAACTACCTCACCACGACATCACTTCCATGGTTTTCGTCTTGCATCAAAGTACATAATCAAATGATACACATTGGTAATGGTCTCAATTCAGGAGACCAATACACATGTTCGTAGATAGGAACGACCAATGACACCCAAAACATGTGGTGTTCGTATTTTCAGGTCTATCCTCATGATCTCACTACTAGAGATCACCAAGTGCGAACTTCATGAGAAAAAGTCTCAATGCTTATGAGCCCCCAGCACCTGATAGTCAGACATCTACTGTGTTCAGTCAGTAAGATGTATCTAGACTACATAACATATATTTAAGATCAATGTCATTGTATCTTGAGGTTCTCATTATATCCTAGGATCTGCTGTAACCTCTTGACACGACAATTAACCTTTGGACATTACCATTATTATAGTGGATGCAGAAAACTCTACCCTACAATGGTATGATATCATCATGCATATCTAACTCTACACATGATATGGTAATCAAAAGTACTACATAGTTGGATCTAGGGCGCCCACTATTTGAACACACTCTTCAGCTAAACACATGATGATGAGATGAAAACATGCTTATTTTCATCCAAAACAACATTAATACCAAGAAAACACCGGTAACTGTAATTTCAAAATGTATAGGTTAGTTTCACCCTTTTATCTTATGAAATTCATCTTCCAACATTTTATATCGCATTTATACCATCATAGGTTGATAGAAAAACCATGATTAATAACATTTGTAACATACCTTCCAAACCTGTTTGCATGGTTTGGGATGGAGGTTCTACTATACTTAAGGGAAATCCCTAAGACATCAAAGGTAGGTCAGAAATTCAATGTTCTGACCTAAAAATTAGAAGTTTATTTTCCATGATTTTAATAATAGAACATGTAAAGTAAAAAATAAAAGAAACCATTTCAATTAAATGTCCAATGGGTATAAATAAATCAACTAAAATGTAATACCTTTAAATAAAAAAATAAGATTAGTAATGAAAAAAATGTAAAAACATTACTCAGGAGAACCAAAGGATGTCTCGATGCAGTTTCAATGGTGGTGTATCCCATCAACCACTCCATGAGAGAAACTCAAATCTACAAACATCTACCCTGAGTAAATAACATCATGATACACCACTAATGAACTACAGACCTTTCCTTTACTAGTATCAACTATAAAAACAAATACATACACACCAATGTTCATATTCATGTGATGAGTAATCATACATAGTAAAAAATCTTCAAGATACATCCCAACACATTCTACTAGAACCAAAATCATGTTATCTCATAGTTTATATAATACAATGAGTAATAATATAAAATCAGATTTTAATAAGGAATAAACTTTAAGAAAAACAATTGAAAAAAAATAAACATATTTATTATTCCATTCCACTTGGAAAACCCATTAAATTTTTCCCTCACCCGCATATATGCATGTTGAATAACATTTCCATACTCCAAACTGGTTTCTTTTCCTTCTGTAAGTCATCAAAAGGTGATAAATTCCAATATTCCACCAGTATGACATCATTTACAATTTCTACACTAGAAATTCCTTGTATAATGAAATATGAACATATATTTCAATTTATACAAAAATCAGATTCCATAATTGTTTTTGAAAAAATAAAATTTTTCATATATTTATAATAAAATTGAAATATAGTTTCATTATAAAACCATTAAATTGAGGAATCTAAAAGTTTCAAAATGATGTCATAGAAACACACTCCTTTTTTATACAATAAGAACATAATTAATAAAGGAAAGGAACGTATTTAATTTCATGGAAGAAACATTTTCTCTTATAGGGGAACCATGATAAGTGTCATCTCCCAAGACTCATTTGAATCCTATAGAAAAGAGCACACACATCCATCTTAGATTAAGATATTTTTGGGGGGAGAGGTCATGTCTAGAAACACCATCACTCAGTTATTTAGTAGATGTGAGGTGGGTCATGAATTCACCAAGTCTTCCAAATCAATCAGATACCGCTCCCACTCGACTTGAGATATTAGCAATCCACCCTTGGTGTGGACGATCCTAGAAATGTATATATCATATATATTGAGGTGCTTCCACATACCATGAACATTGGTAAATTTTAAGTATAAATCATGGGTTTTCCATGATTTAGGAAAGACGTCATGGTGAGGAATGTTCACATGATGTTACCCCTTCTCAGGAGCCTAGAAAAATGTCTTGTAGCCTACCCCAAATGGCTCCCATTCCTCCTAAGTTCACCTGACCAATATTTTTGGGCCAGGTGATACTACTCCTCTCCCTTCAACTATTTCACATTCATTCCCATGAACTACTAGTTCCTCTCTTGTTTCCCCTACCTACCTGATCATCTCTACTGCGACAGTGCTCTCTAGCTACCATCTAGCCACGGCCCTGCGGCGGAGGGATAAAAGTTCATTATCTTGAATGGCCTGCTCTCTCAAAATGACCCCAAGATAGGAAATCACCCGGTTGAGCACAAAATAATTAGTATGACCATATATAGCAGTTGGTGGTGGTATCTCATTCTTCATCTTTCCATCAACATGCATGAACATATGCCACAGATGCCTCATCGGTAATGGGGGAACTCACGAAGCACCTCCGAGTAAACCTTTTAAGTCAACCTATGTACATTTCAAAATTTACATGAAAATCAATGTTGGTTATATGGTTTTTAGACTGGATCATATTCAACCCTTTCCACCACTACCCTACCTCATATGTTTAGGTTATACAATCGCTACTCCCCTGTCAGAGCATGATCATTAGTTACTACCCCCATCGGTAGGGGGAATGGGTGGAATGTGAATTTGTATTCCCACCTAACCTTGTTCAACACTTACTTCAATATAATATTGAATAGAAAACTTCCCATGATGTTTAAAATAACCAAACAAATGTTTTTTATTACATGAGAGATTAGGTTTGGATACTCATAGTGTAACACCCCGAGCTTCCACGATACGCCTCTCTTTCAATAATGCAATAGCTTGCACTGTACGCAAGTTTGAGTTCTAACACACCGCAACTAATAAAAGTAGCCGTTATAAATAGTAATACCCACTTTTTAAAATTATAGAAATTTTATATTTCAAAATGGAATTCATTTTTGTATTCCTAATATTGAAATTAGACTATGTTGAATTTTTTGTAATTTTCTGAGAACTACCAAATTTTTATGAATAGTGAAAAATACTTAAAACAACTTTTTAATCAAAATATTTTATAGTGATAAGTTATACTATTTAGTGGTTTTAAAGTATAATTAGAATATATTTTTACCATTTTATCTAATGGTGTTCATTAGAATTAATTTCACTTTGAAATTGGACATAAACAATTGTCAATCTTTTGATATATATTGTTTCTTAAAAATACGCTATTTGTTGTGACAGCGGGAATTAATTATAAAATTAATTAATGCAACTTATATGTTTGTAATTTCGTAAAATAGACATCATTTTTGAATTCGGAATATCAATTATAGCTTAGGTGAAATTTTGGCATTGTTCTGAAAAACTTCAATTTTTGATGAATAGTGAAACCACTAAGTGGTAGTTAAAAAACTGATTTTTCGTTTAAATGAAATATTACCACTTCTGTGATTTAATTTTCAAAAATCTGACATACATGGTTTCCATTAAGAGGTAAAATGTGGTTCAATGAGATTAAAATAATTTTTTGGTGAATACTAACTTTTAAGTTCTTAATCGCGATTAGAGGTAATTAGTGTAGTTTAAGGTAAAAATAATGTTTTAATAATATGAGATGATCTTGACACATGTCCTACTCTCATTGGATGGGCCATGGCCGACCAAGACAATCCATGGGTCAACATGGGGACCCCATGGTGCCACTTTAGTTGGAAAATGACATAAATACCTTTTATTTAATGTTAAAGTAAAAAATGACACAAACATGAAATGTTTTACTAAAACAATTTTTACATGGGGTTATACAAGTCATATTTTTTACTATAAATATTAATTGGAAAGCTAAAAAGATTTCCTACATCATAGTATTTTTTTATAATTTTTAGACATTAAATAAATTAAATTATTTATGACATCATGATGATGCAGCGATGACCTCATTATTTAACGATTTAAATAAAATAAAAAGATAATGTAAAATCCAAGGCTTAAACTTGTCAAAAACCAATTGGATTAGTAGATTTAGAACCCTTATCACCTTAGCCTCGAATTCTATAAGTGCTGGACCTCTAAAATCCGTAACTCATTTTATAATAAAGTGACTTTTCTTTACTTTCCAAGAGTGCCCCTCCTCTCCACTTATAAAAGACCCACACCTCTACCACATCATTCACACTTTAAATCCATTTGGATCGGCCAACCTCTGTCCAAATACTCTCCCAACTTTCCCCTCTTACTCCTAGAATCATCACATTGGGCAGAACTCTTTCCAAGGAAGCCTTTGGCTCAAATCAAAAAGAGTTACCCGATTTTAAGGTAATGTCTTCTCTAATGTTGTTTTGTTTTATTTTTCTTCTCCAACCCCCTAAAAAAATTTATTCATTTCTTTTGTAACAACACCAGTATCCTCAATATACTAGGATGTTGTTATAATAAGGATTCGAGCTACACTTACACACACCTACATCTAATGGTTAAGGAACATACTGTTTCTGTGGATGGCGAATTTTTGCCTCACGAAACGATGATTGTTCAACACTCATATAACACCTCTAATGGTGGCCATTAATATGACACTATTTTCATATATGATATATATTATGTTTTTGTTTTCCTTATGATTTTTTATTTTTCATTTATGGCATACCTTTATGGTTTCCATTATGGGTAAACGTGATATTTTCATTTTAGGAAGTGCGGACTACTGCCCCCTCAAAGTGATTTGAATCATTAATACCATATGTGGGATGTATAAAGGATTGAGTAAATGGTATTATATGATATATTATACTGGAATTATATTATACATTTATATCATTATGATTTCATTCCATTAAATATGAAATAGAAATGGAAGTAGCGTTCATGCATACGTACGGATTACCGTCTCCATGAACGGTGTATTTCATTTCTTACCTCTAAATGTTATGTAATATTATGAATGAATGTATATACTGGATATATATGATATATATGACATCTAAATCATGAATATAATTCTGTAGAAAATGGATATTCTACCACATAAACAACTTGTAATTATAAGAAGTTTATTGTTGACTCAAGTACCAAAGATCGACAAAACGACCGTTATTAACTTAAATAATTACATAATGTTCATAACATTGTAATAAGTGATATAAAAAGGATAATGAAATTGAAAATGGTTCTTAATAAAGTAGATATTAACTCTAGTTTATTATTCAGGAGGTTAAAGAACGGTTGAGTCAAGTCGGACACGAGGTAATGGAATTTCTTAACCCAATTTCCATTCTTTGGGTTAATCTCCTACTTTCAAATTATGTCATGATATTATTATGTCCTATCATGTATTTGTACTTTATTTATGTGTAATTATAGTTAATACACATAATAGATCTTATTTATTTAAAAAATGATCTTTGTAAGGGACTTCATCTCAATCTCCATTCGTTGAGGCATTTTTTTTTGTACACAAATTTCTTTTATACGGTGTATAAACCCCTTTGACTTTTACATTTATTCAAAAGGCTTTCTTTAATAATTATGTGATTTTGAAATGATTTCAAAAAAAGAGATATTTCTCTCAAATATATGAAAGTGCAGTGCATATGTATATGTATTTAAAGCAAGCTTAAAAATATTTTCAGAAAACCTGACTCTCGAGTGTGGTAGATAGGAAGGGATTGGGCATGGACCCATCAATTGCCTGTAATTAGGCGAGGAGTCTCAGAATTAGTTATTTTGTTTTCAAAAGCTTTCATAATGTTTTCAGAAAAACACTGGAGTATATTTGATCAATTTTAAATGTAAGTATCTTCTAAAAAAATTGCATCGGTAGGTCTCATGAGACAAACTAGTGTCTTGGCACGAGGCCTTGACAAAATCTTATTTGTGGTCTTGGCACGAGGCCTTGACTACGTGGTTATGATAGTCTGGCATTATGCATTCCATCAATATGAAAGTGGTTATTGATATTTCATGTGATTATTCGACCAGTATAATATCCATGTGAAGAAGTAAATGGCATTATCTCATTTTACTTTTTCCATATTATGTTGATGTTCAAGTTTAAAAGGCTTTTGTTTTAGTTATACATTGCCTTAAATGTTAATTTTTATTTATGAAAGCTTCCGCAATATTGTTATCCTTACTGAGCATTTGAGCTCACCCCTTTCAATGTTTTAATATTTTCCAGGATGTGAAGAAGTATTTTATGAATGACCTGCAGGGATAGTTAGAAGAGGATATGAGTGTGGACTATGGAGACTTTGTTATTTTAGATTTTCACTTTATGATGTAATGTAAGATTTATGAATGTATCTAGTGTTTCCAAGGCTACTAATCTAATCGGTCTTTCGAGACTTGATCTTTTGTGATCATGCCAATGTTGCGAATTAATGCACCGACTCTGGGTAGCTGGGGTCGGGGCGTTGCAGTTGGTATCAGAGGCAGTTTAGTACTAACCTTGGAAGCTATATTTAGATATAATCTGATTATAGCACATAGCCCAAAGATAGACTTTAAGGATTAGTATAGAAGAACTTCCTAGAATTTTGGTATTATAGATATTTTGTGAGTTTTCCGAGCAATACATCCCTGTCTGGATACGAGTAGGTAAGGGCGGCTCTGGCACAGATGTACCTAGGGGTAAAACCCGAAAACAGCACTTTGACCTAGACTCGAACGGGAACTGGTGCACAACAACGGGCCTTGCTGCACTCTTGGTTATGACACTCCCGGGGGATATTCTTAGGATAATTCTCATTTTCTTTACAAACCACTATAAAGGGTTATGAGTATATACTTCCTCAAAGAAAACATTTCTTTTTATGATTATGGAATATATCCATAAATAGTTCAATTTATGTTAAGTGTTTTACAAGTATGGAATTATGTATTTTGATTCATAAACTAATCTAGTTTATGCCATTGTTTAGAAATGGCGCCTAGTGGAAGTAATGGAAACCGTATCAATGCACGCACTCCGTGTAGGGATTGCCCTCCTGCTCAAGATAATTATTGTGGATCTGGAGATACAACTGGTGCTGATCAACTTATTACCATACTGGGACAGCTCACTCAGGTTATGAATAATAACCTTACTTGTATGGAGCACCCTGATCCGCAACGTGGAGGATCAATGTTAGACTGCTTCATGAGGCAACAACCGCCAACTTTTAATGGGGGTACAAATCCATTAGTAGCTGAGCAATGGATAAACTCCTTATAGAAAATATTCCATGCCTTGGGGAGTAGCGAAAGGGAGAAGGTTGTCATGGCAGTTTACCGCCTCACTGGAGATGCCAATTAATGGTGGTCATTGATTCAAAATACAAAGGAAGATGAAGAAGTATCAAGTATGGAATGGAGAGAGTTCAAAGATCTTTTCTTAGAAAAATACTCTCCTCATGACCATCGAGCAGATATGGAAAGGCAATTTATGAGCCTGATGCAGAAGGAGGATGAGAATGTCGCAAAGTATGAGGCTAACATTACAAGGTTAGTGAGGCATGCTGCAGATTATATACGTAACCCAAGAAGTAAGATTGATCGTTTCTTTGATGAGTTAAAACCATTTCTCCGTCGAGCTTTAGTATCACAATCTTTCTCAACATACGAAGATATAGTCTCATGTTCTATCAAGACAGAAAAGGAATTCTCTAAGTCTTATGACAACAAAATAAAGCAAGATAAGAAGAGAACAGTGGAACAAGAGACAGATAAAGGGAAAAAGGGAAAGAAGGATTTTCCATTATTTGATAATTGTGGGAAGAATCACCCTGGTACTTGCCTAAAAGGAATGGGATTTTGTTATAAATGTGGAGAAAAAGGTCACCAGGCGCGTGATTACAAGGGAAAGAAAGAGGCTATCAATGTTGAATGCTACAATTGTAGAGAAATGGGGTATTATGCAAATGAATGTCCTAAGCGTCAGGGAAACATACCTCAGAAAAGGCCAAGGGATCAAGGACAATCTTATGTTGTTACTACAGTTGAAATGGAATAATTAATGTATTGGTGCTTTTGAAACAAGGATTATATTCTGGTTATAAGAATAATGTTATATATATATATAAGGATTGTACTACAGTACTTGTTGATTTCATTAAGGCTTTAATATGATGAAGGTAATCATATTTTCAGTATGTGACAATAAGAAAAACCTTACTTTGTTTGGGGAATCTAATGTTGAAATTGATCTTGGAATTTAAGGACATTTTAGAGAAAGTCTGGACGGAGGTATTTTGGATAACTATAAAGGTTGGAATGGATTAAGTTGATCTTTGGATAGTATTTTTTAAGGTTAAAACATTTCTGAAGATTATTTTTGGAATTTTATAATACTATAGTTTTAGGAAAAGGACAACCTGCAGGGTGGGGCATAACCCGTCGCATCGGACAAAGCTGCAGGAATCGAACCCACAACCATAGTGCGACAGGCCTTTATTACCTACCACTAGCCTACAGGAAGTCCCTGGTTATTACAAAATATTTTTACTAATCTAAATGGTATGTGTTAATATTTGGAACCTTATACAATTAGGATAAATAGAATATTTTTGAGTTCTATTACCTTTTAGAGTGAAAGATGGGTTTGTGGTAAAAATTTATTAAAGAATGAAAGTCTACATGACAAGTAAGTATATTTCCTTACGTTCTTAGTAAATCTCCTAAATAAATTCCTCAACTTTATAAAAGGTAACTTAAAACAAAAACTTTGTCGGTTAACTTTTCCAACTGGGGATTCAATGATAGTTTAACCAATCACAAGTTTGTGATTTTCTTATTGTTAACATTCCCCTAATCCAGTTTTCTACAACTCTCCATCAGACCTTGATGGTTTTTTTTTCTTCCATATCCATATTTTCATAGAATCCTAGTATGGGCTATCTCGGGTGACCTTTGTACTTATCTTTCTTTCTTGTAAAGTTATATTTTTATTAACCTTATTTCCGATGTGGGTTTTCCACAAAGGTATTTTCTATTTTCAACCTTTTATTTTCAAAGAAAAATTTCAAATTGCGAGGACACAATTTATTGAAGGAGGGGAGAATGTAACACCCCGAGCTTCCACGATACGCCTCTCTTTCAATAATGCAATAACTTGCACTATACGCAAGTTTGAGTTCTAACACACCACGACTAATCAAAGTTGCTGTTATGAATAGTAATACCCACTTTTTAAAATTATAGAAATTTTATATTTCAAAATGGAATTCATTTTTTTATTCCTAATATTGAAATTAGCCTATGTTGAATTTTTTGTAATTTTCTGAGAACTTCCAAATTTTTATGAATAGTGAAAAATACTTAAAACAACTTTTTTAATAAAAATAATTTATAGTGATAATTTATACTATTGAGTGGTTTTAAAGTATAATTAGAATATATTTTTACCATTTTATCCAATGGTGTTCATTAGAATTAATTTCACTTTGAAATTGGACATAAACAATTGTCAATCTTTTGATATATATTGTTTCTTAAAAACACGCTATTTGTTGTGACAGCAGAAATTAATTATAAAATTAATTAATGAAACTTATATGTTTGGAATTTCGTAAAATAGACATCATTTTTGAATTTGGAATATCAATTATAGCTTAGGGTGAAATTTTGGCATTGTTCTGAAAAACTTCAATTTTTGATGAATAGTGAAACCAGTAAGTGGTAGTTAAAAAACTGATTTTTCGTTTAAATGAAATATTACCACTTCTATGATTTGATTTTAAAAAATCCGACATAAATGGTTGTCATTAAGAAGTAAAATGTGGTTCAATGAGATTAAAATAATTTTTTGGTGAATAGTAACTTTTAAGTTCTTAATCGCGATTAGAGGTAATTAGTATAGTTTAAGGTAAAAATAATGTTTTAATAATATGAGATGTTCTTTACACATTTCCTACCCTCATTGGATGTACCATGGCCGACCAAGAAAATCCATGGGTCAACTTGGGGACCCCATGGTGCCACTTTAGTTGGAAAATGACATAAATACCTTTTATTTAATGTTAAAGTAAAAAATGACACAAACATGAAATGTTTTACTAAAACAATTTTTACATGGGGTTATACAAGCCATATTTTTGACTATAAATTATAATTGGAAAGATAAAACGATTTCCTACATCATAGTAGTTTTTTTATAATTTTTAGACATTAAATAAATTAAATTATTTATGACATCATGATGATGCAGCGATGACCTCATTATTTAACGATTTAAATAAAATAAAAAGATAATGTAAACTCCAAGGCTTACACTTGTCAAAAACCTATTGGATGAGTAGATTTAGAACCCTTATCACCTTATCCTCGAATTATATAAGTGTGGGACCTCTAAAATCCGAAACTCATTTTATAATAAAGTGAATTTTCTTTACTTTCCAAGAGTGCCCCTCCTCCCCACTTATAAAAGGCCCCCACCTCTACCACCTCATTCACACTTTCAAGCCATTTGGCTCGGCCAACCTCTGCCCAAATACTCTCCCAACTTCCCCCTCTTACTCCTAGAAGGCTCACTTTGGTCAGAACTCTTCCCAAGGAAGCCTTTGGCTCAAATCAAAAAGAGTTACCCGATTTTAAGGTAATGTCTTCTCTAATGTTGTTTTGTTTTATTTTTCTTCTGCAACCCCCTAAACACTTTTTATTCATTTCTTTTGTAACAAAACCAGTATCCTCAATATACTAGGATGTTTTTATAAGAAGGATTTGAGCTGAAATTACAAACACCTACATCTAATGGTTAAAGAACATACTGTTTCTGTGGATGGCGAATTTTTGCCTCACGAAACGATGATTGTTCAACACTCATATAACACCTCTAATGGTGGCCATTATGATGAAACTATTTTTATATATGATATATATTATGTTTTTGTTTTCCTTATGATTTTGTATTTTTCATTTATGGCATACCTTTATGGTTTCCATTATGGGTAAACGCAATATTTTCATTTTAGGAAGTGCGGACTACCGCCCCCTCAAAGTGATTTGAATCGTTAATACCATATGTGGGATGTATAAAGGATGGATTAAATGGTATTATATTCTATATTATACTGGAATTATATTATACATTTATATCATTATGATTTCATTCCATTAAATATGAAATAGAAATGAAAGTAGCGTTCATGCGTACGTACGGCTTATCGTCTCCATGAACGGTGCATTTCATTTCTTACCTCTAAATGTTAGGTAATATTATGAATGAATGTATATACTGGATATATATGATATATATGACATCTAAATCATGAATATAATTCTGGAGATAATGGATATTCTACCACATAAACAACTTGTAATTATAAGAAGTTTATTGTTGACTCAAGTACCAAAGATCGACAAAATGACAGTTATTAACTTAAATAATTACATAATGTTCATAACATTGTAATAAGTGATATAAAAAGGATAATTAAATTTAAAATGGTTCTTAATAAAGTAGATATTAACACTAGTTTATTATTCAGGAGGTTAAAGAACGGTTGAGTCAAGTCAGACACGAGGTAAGGTAATTTCTTAACCCAATTTCCATTCTTTGGGTTAATATCCTAATTTCATATTATGTCATGATATTATTATGTCCTATCATGTATTTTTACTTTATTTATGTGTACTTATAGTTAATACACATAATAGGTCTATTTTATTTAAAAAATTATCTTTGTAAGGGACTTCGTCTCAATCTCCATTCGTTGAGGCATATTTTTTTTATACACAAATTTCTTTTATACGGTGTATAAACCCATTTGACTTTTACATTTATTCAAAAGGCTTTATTTAATAATTATGTGATTTTGAAATGATTTCAAAAAAAGAGATATTTCTCTCAAATATATGAAAGTCCAGTGCATATGTATATGTATTTAAAGCAATCTTAAAAATATTTTCAGAAAACCCGACTCTCGAGTGTGGTAGAGAGGAAGGGATTGGGCATGGACCCATCATGGCCTGTAATTAGCCGAGGAGTCTCAGAATTAGTTATTTTGTTTTTAAAAGCTTGCATAATGTTTTCAGAAAAACACTGGAGTATATTTGATCAATTTTAAATGTAAGTATCTTCTAAAAAAATTGCATCGGTAGGTCTCATGAGACAAACTAGTGTCTTGGCACGAGGCCTTGACAAAATCTTATTTTTGGTCTTGGCACGAAGCCTTGACTACGTGGTTATGATAGTCTGGCATTATGCATTCCATCAATATGAAAGTGGTTATTGATATTTCATGTGATTATTCGACCAGTAGAATATCCATGTGAAGAAGTAAATGGCATTATCTCATTTTACTTTTGCCATATTATGTTGATGTTCATGTTTAAAAGGCTTTTGTTTTAGTTATACATCGCCTTAAATGTTAATGTTTATTTATGAAAGCTTCCGAAATATTGTTATCCTTACTGAGCATCTGAGCTCACCCCTTTCAATGTTTTAATATTTTCCAAGATGTGAAGAAGTATTTTATGAATTACCTGCAGAGATAGTCAGAAGAGGATATGAGTGTGGACTATGGAGACTTTGTTATTGTAGATTTTCACTTTATGATGTAATGTAAGATTTATGAATGTATCTAGTGTTTCCAAGGCTACTAAACTAATCGGTCTTTCGAGACTTGATCTTTTGTGATCATTCCAATGTTACGAAGTAATGCACCGACTCTGGGTAGCTGTGGTCGGGGCGTTACACATAGCCTCCTATGTGTGCCCTACTGGTATATGGTAAGTTAAAAGTGCCACACACATGTAGTGGAATATTCCCCTCGTTGACATGCCAATGTAATTTTTATAACATTTATAGCACTAGGATTCTACAGCTGACATGCTTCCCCATTTCTAGAATCACCATAATCATAAAAGTGCTTGGTCGCACCCCCCATGTGAATATCCCTCATTGGGAGAATCAACCCATGTATGAGCATTGTGAGAAAACCTTCCAATCTTAAATTGGGATGAGGTTCATCTTGACACATTACCACCATATTTTCCATTGAATTGACTCCTGAATCCAATTCTCGAAGTCATTTTCCATGATAGAATCCATTGGGACATGTGTGTGGCCTCATTGGAAGCTTAATTTCTGATTCCTCACCCTCGGTAGGCTCTTATTCTTGTTCATTATGAAAGAATATGAACCAACAATTGATGGGGACATCCCTTGTCCCTACCTTCTCATCACTGGTGCCCTCCACCATGTCCAAAAAAACATTTTCCATATTCAGCAACTAAACCATTTCATCCCACTCATTCTCCATGGGTAGAAATTCATCATAAATTTCATACAAGATTGGGATCCTGGAAATTTGGTGAAGATCCTAGTGGCTGATTCCAACCTCCCAATTATAGAGATGAAATGTTTTATTTTATCATGATCATCTTCCAAGATACTCTAGAACGATATCCTATAGAAAAAATGTGAAATTTTAAAGCCCATGCTTATTTATATATTCCTACCTACTTAAAATAAATCTTTAACTATTGGAATGACACACATTCCAAGTATCCCAAACCCACAAATTAGTGAATTTTCCACCTAGGCGCATATGGAAGTTATCATTCCTTAATATATATTGGTTCCCCAAACCATCCTTTAGGATCAAATGATATTGTTATAGGGATGCATCATCCGAAATATTCTCTAAATCAGTATTATTGATTTGGTTGTGTAGGTAGTCCATTGTGATGGGTGCATGATCTTTCTAAGTATGGCCTGGAATGAACCAGTACCACTAGTATTTCTTTGGTACATCACTGAACCAATAGGTTGGTTCGTCCCTACTCACTACTGGGATAAAGACATTATCTATCAACCTAAATCCATATTTCCATATCCACTATTACAAAGGATACTGCCTATGGTAATATAACAGTATTTTAACTAATGATCCATGGACCAAGGTGCTACGGACACATTTCTCAATCATAATGTTGTTTTCCATTTTATCCCTCCAAGGAGAGTTTAAAATGACTCCCTGAGTGACATCTTGGATGACCATTTTATTTGATACTTATATTATTTTTGAGACTAGTTTTTGAAGCTCTATCACATATCTCATTCATGGAGACCAATTCATGGATCTCTGGTTCACCAATCTTAGTTTGCTGAAATGTGGCCAATGATGTCTGGTTCTCTATGTAGCATTCATGGAGAAATAAATCTAAGAAGTTTGGTTCTCTAAAAAATCATTCAAGGAACACATTTTATGAGTTAATAAGCTTTTTGAAAATACATCATGATATTTTCTTCATGTGGATGTTTTATACTGTTTGAGGGGGGGACCATTTTCTATTTATATTAATGTGGATGACTTAGGATTTTCGATGGCATGCATGCCAACACCCATCATGAGTCATTCATTATAAGCCATCATCATGAATTATATTCACAAAAAAATTAATACTGTAAAAACTCATCAATTACCTAATATAATTTGACCCTCCACTATTACATTAATCCCGCCTTTTGGGGGGTGTGTTTTTGATGGTAGGAAAATGTTTGATATTGGAATATTTGATAATGAGTTGATAAATAAACAACTTTTTTGAAGAAAAGAAGATCAAAAATGGACCCAAAAAATAATATTAAGGGAATTATTCTTGAAGTCCATTCCTGAAGCTCCCCTTCGCAAATGTGTGAGGCCTTGACGGTACTTTGGGTGACTCTAACAAAGTTATGTGACCATGAGAGCCTCTGACTATAGTCTTCAAGAGTCTAACAGATTTATAGAATTTCAAAAATCCCACATTTTCTTTGCATACAGTGTCTCAGCTTTATGAATCCCCTTGCCTTTAAATATTCCTCTCTTTCCAAACTTGGGATGATTACTACCCAACCATTAGAATTTAAAATTTCTCCTAATTCACAATGGAACTAATCATTGCAAAAAAAAATAGATCACCCAAGTTATTGGATCTTCATGAAACCCACTTTTGTGTGTTCCTAAATACATCCACCTATAGTGGGGATGACTTCTTAAAATTCATATGCCCTTCACTAAAGAAAAAGGACCTATGGGGTACTTCTGGCATTGCGAGTACTTAATCCTTCATGAAGAACTCATTTCCTAGGCCATGACTTAATCTTGAAGAAGTTACACCATGATTTGATAAGAATACAACTTATTGAAGACCCTGACCTCTGTAAAGTGCTTGAGATTCATGAAAAACCTATTTTTAAGGCCTTATGACTCATTAAGCTCCACTCCTGGGCTTCTCCAAGTTGCCTCTCTTCTACTGACACTTATTCATAAAGGTTCAGTTACCCAAGACCCCACACCCATCCAGGATCGGTCCAACTACAATCCAAATCCCTATGTAACATGTGCTACCCATTCCTATGGCACACTCCACTTCATGTGTTCCCCAAAACTCAAAATTATATTTCTTTTCTCAGTAGAGGTATGATAATGCTTCTTGATTCTTAGCATTAGAAATCTAACGTGATCCTTGACATAGACCACTCTTTCACACCATTAAAACTTTTCATTGTTGAATGAATACCCTTCATAGAGGTTCATGAGATGTAGATATGTAATCCCAAGTGGTAAAGAGTGATTCCCCCACATCAACGTAGTATGACGTAAAACTGCCTTGCACCAATGTCGTCCATACATGAAATTAAGTTGTAGGCTTACCCCATGCAGTTCATAAGAGATCCCCCAAGTAAAATAATCATGGGGTGAATCCTTGTCCTTCCATGGGGTACATGCCCACTCTCATGGGAAACTCCCATACGTAAGCCCCACACCATCTCTCATAGGTGAATCTTGCACGAAACAACCATCAGGACTACGACTTCCTCTTATTTCTCACATATAGCACGACACACATGGTCATAGAGGCTATCAGTGTCTATAAAATCCTAACACCATATCTGAGGTCCATTTCAATGAATAAGTCTCAACCATTTCACTTACATGGCCTCTTTTCTAGGTGTAGTTCCCAGTAACAACAATTACCCACATCACAGTGGGAAACACTTATACAAAATACCCACAAAACCATCCTAAATTATGTGGAATATGGTTCCCAACATCCTGGAAAATATAGTAAGATTCTTTGAGGGACATTCCAATAGTCCAAACCAATCATCGTCATTCACTCGGGCCTCCATATTTTGGAAAGATCATGCCTAGACCCAGAAGCAACATCTTATTTGGGTCCCTTTAGGTCACTCCAACATGTAATCAAAAACAACATGCTCCACTTTAAGGGACTCCTCCATAGGTGTAATCCATTTCCATTCTAAACTACATCAAATTTTATTCCCAATTAACTGGGATATGTAGGAAAATTTTTTCAGGTCTAAAACCCAGCACCCAACACTCCATATACATCAATACTGACTTTACATCTTCCTTCACATATTATTAAGATCACACCACTTACCCAGGAGACCACAAACCTTATAGGTCAATTGGGAAGATTCCATGCGTAAGCCCTACCCCACATAAAATCTAACCGAGAGAAATCCTTTTTCGAATGTAATATTACATGAATAATCCCCACACCAACCCTCAATGATTCTCCTTTCACTATATTAGAATCCTTACCATAAGACATTATACTATATTGAACGATCCAATCACTTGACCTTAAACAAAGACATTTAAAGACATGGTTTTTTATCCTTTCCCTCTAAACAGAATACATAGAAAACCACTATGAGGTTCAATAACTACAAATGGTAAACCTAGGTGCCTCTACAAATGTTTCACATCCCTAATCCACCTCCATTGGGAGTTTGGATCAATCCTTTTCTGTAATGACACAATGTTTTATCAATGAAATTCTCTTATTATAATTATGTCTTATATTATAATTATATAAAATTACATATAAAACATAATATAAACCTTATAAATGAATAATGAGTAAAATAAAAGTAATCTCTATAAGTTAAGGAATGTATACTAATGAAATAGTAATTTGACCTTTGTAATAGTCATATAACCCTTATAAATAGTAAACCAGCCAATTGAATAGTAACCTCACTAATGAAAGTATAAATAAAATTTATCAATCTTATAAGTGACAATATGATATAAATATTTCATAGTATAAGTAAGTAAATATTTTAAAAAATATTAATTAAGTGTTGGTATTTTTGTAAGTCATGTATATTTAATTAGAATTTTTTGATTAATTTAATAATTTAAAAAAATATTTTCATTAAATTTATTCATAAAAAATATTTTGATGACTTTTAATTATAATATAATTTTAGGAGACCTTAGTTATTTTTTCAAAGTGGTGGAAAAGTAGTTTGAATTTTTAAATTTGTATTTTTCAAGTAAATTAAGATTTTAATTTCAAATTAAATTTCACATATTTAAGAAATTATTTTCATAAATTGAATTAATTTTTTAATTCTACACAATTAAAAATGTTTGGGGTAAATTTTAGTAATTATTCTAAAATACTTACATTTTTGGTGAATAGTAAAATATAATAATTTACGATAAATGATAAATAAATGAATTTCAATGTCATGACTGAGTCATGGATGATGTAAATGGACATTGTTTCAAACATAAATTATTTCTTTACTATTTTGGGTCATAATAATCAAGACTATTCATATTTTTGAGAAAAAATATTGAACAAATTATTAGAATAATGGGAAACCCCTCCTCTCATCCACTATAAACACCACCCCTCTTTACATCCTCTCATCACACCTCTTAGGCCTTTTTTATAATAAAAATTATACTAACATATCTCCCTAAGCCTCTATCCCGTGTTTATGAGCTCTGGTTCACATAAAAACACGAAAATATCTCCCCTAAAGAGGATTTCAAGGATGATATATTCAATAGGTAAATTCTTCTTTTGTTTTATTTTATTTTATTTTATTTTCATATTAATTTGTTGTCATTTATATCCTCACATATTCTAATCCAAATGGTTTGATAACTCTAATACCTTAAATGTACTATAATTTTGTTATGCTAATAGAATAATTCATCATAATATCTCTTTTTCCTCCTTTTATACTAGAAATGATAACACTATCTGAGAGGTGTTAATTCATCACTTTCAAGGATGATGAGTTTTCAATTTCTTTTACCATGTTCAATTCTGGTCTTGAACCCATTTTTATGGTTGAAATAGACTATATTATATTTATTAAGTCAAATTTAAGGTTCTGTAATCTTTTTTATACGTGATAATAATTTATAAAGAAAAGTTTTTTGTTGTGATAAAAAATCGACTATAAAAAAAAATTGTTATCATTAATGATTCATCTTAAATAGAAATAACTAAATGAATTTTATAAACATGAAATCCTCTATATTATCAATAATAACATATAACTTAAATTATGGACAAAAATTTTCACCAAACATGTTTATCCTTACATGTATATAAGCAAACCAATCATGAAAACCAAGGAACCAAACGCTCCCAAACAATGAAATTGAATTTCATAACCCATAAAAAGGTGATAAATTAACTTAATAAGGTTATAATAAATCAATTATATGTATAAGAGTTTATTTACATATTAATTAATGAATTTAATTTGGTTATCTAGGACATTAACCTCACGTGATACACACCATTGGACTTAAGTTAAGGGATTCTATCTGAACCTCCATTATTCCTTCGGGTTTCCCTATCATTATTTCTTGATGTTTTCTATTATTTTTATGTGAATATAAGAAATATGGTTTAAATTCTCCAAAATCATGTATCAAGGTCCATTCATCATTCTCTTTTGGGGGTATAATGTTTTTAAGTGGTTCCATCCTCAATACTTCCCGATAAAAACCCATTTAAGCGAAGTTCCTGAATTCTTATCCATTATAAAGTGCATATATAATATATTATTAATCAACCATTATTTTTATAAAACCAATATTTTTTTATAAAAACTTTTTTGTTTCACTTTTTGTTTTATATAAAATATTATTCTCTTTTCTGTTTTAAATGACCTTTGATATTTTCCTCTGAACACACTAAAATGTTTTAATTCTAATGTTTCTTAAGTACTGTTTTTACATGTTAATACTTCTAGTTGAAATAAATTTTTTGGATAAATTACTATAATACCCTATTATTTTCCATTCATGCTCTAAATCATTTCCACAATGGACATTGTTATGATACTCCCATTTGTTATGCTTTATGACATGATTATGATGCACAATTATTACTATGGGTAACCCTTATATTTTTGTATGATTTATAATGTATGGTTATATATGTGGAAAGAATATTCATGAAAATGTTATGATTTGTGCACCCAAATAGAACTCAAATTCATTGGTTAAAGTTGATTCTCGTGAGATGTTATGTGCAACGGTCTTGGCGGTTACCCTTGACTAGTGGTACCATGTGCAACAGTCTTGGAGGATAACCTTGACTTATACTCCTTTATGTGAAACAAGACTTGAATCATGATAAATTCATGTTTTATGTTTCTTCCACATAACTATGAATCCATGTTTTCCCATGTTTATATGTTATGATCCCATGTGTTCCTTGTTTTTATATCATTATGTTCTGACTTCTAACCCATGTGCTAAAGCTTTATTCTTATGTTTATTACCTCGCCAAGATTTTTATCTCATCCCTATGTTCATGTTATCCCAAGGTTATCCTATGTAGATATATGGGAATAATTAATTCTAAGAGCTCATTATGTATATTAAATAAAAAAAAGTTTGGTGTTTAATTATGTACCTAATCTTCCAAGACACTAGACATTATGATCTTTGGCTTGTAATGTGATGCTTTATTATGCTTAAAATAATGTAATGATATGTGTAAAAGGATAGGGTCTCTATATTCGGTATCATAGGATGGTCTAGTTATTTTTTGAGATTAGGAATAGAGAACTTTAGTAAGAACCTTAGAAATGAGACAATGTATAAGATGACGTCCCCGAATTTTGGTAACTATATAGTAAGTGGTTTATCATGAAAATACATCTCTGTCTAGATAAAAAAAAGTTGATATGAATCTAGAATTGATTTATCTAGTGGTAAAATATGAAAACACAACTTTGAGCTAGACTTGAATAGAAATTGGTGCATGACAATGGGCCTTACTGCACTCTTGGTTTGACACTCCCAGTGGATTTGCTTTTATAAATTCAGAATCTTAGTATGAACCATTATTAAGGGAACAAAAAAATAAGGAAATAAGAATAAATGTGACTAAACATATCATGGATAACCTAGATTGAAACATAGGGAACCACAAGTTAGGATATACTTTTCTTTTAATAGTTTATCCTTTTTTTAAAGTTTTATTTTTTATGCTTATTATATAAGTATTCAAGCCCTCTAATTGTATGTTATTTAACTTATTTAATGGTATGAAATAGAAGAATGTGTTCCAATAATCAATGTTATAGGAAATGTGATGGTTTCTCTAATGATATGCCTTATATGATGGGAAAGGGTTCTCAAAACTTAATGACAGTACTTTATCATCTTTCTCATGTTACAAATAATAACATGAATCATGTGCAGTTCCCTCCTCCTCTAAGGAATGAGTGAGTTGGTGTAGAATTATTCATGATGAAAATGAATCTCATGTTTAGTGAATCTTCTGATCCCCTCCTCACTGAACAATGGATTAACTATTTTGAAAAGATATTCTTTATCCTCTAATTCTTAGAAGAAGAGAAATTCATACTGGTGGCCTATCGTTTTTATGGGGAAGCTAATAAATGGGGGACACTGAACAATAATATGATGTCCTGGTAGGAAATTGATTCCATGGATTGGGAGGAATTCAAGAAAAAAATTAAATTAATATTTTCTATGAACCCTGCATCTCAATAAGAAAAGAGAGTTCCTCGAACATAAGTAGAAGGAAGATGAGTCCATCAGCGTGTATGAAGAAAACATGGCAAGGCTTCCAAGACACTCCTATAAATTTATCATGAACACTAAAAGAAAGGTGGATCGATTATTTAGTAGAATAAAGCTAATCATACAAAAAGTGTTGGTGATTTGAGACTTTGACACTTATAAGAGATTGTTCATTATGACCTCAAGGTTGAAATGGAGATGTGAGACTCTAAATGGTCTCATGAGGATGGTGAAAAAAAGTGTAAAATTGAGTCTAATATGAGTAATTTGGAAAATAAATCCCATTATGGAAAGAATATCAAACATCCAACATGTCAAAATTATCGGAAGAAGTATCCTGGGAACTTTATAGAGGGAACTGGAAATTGATTTAAATGTGGAAGAATGGGAATTCAGGCTAGAGTCTACCGAATGGATATAAAGAATCCAACTAATATGGAAAAATAAAGAAAATTTCAGATCAACACTCATCCATTAGTGCAGTGTTTCAACTATAAGGAACATGGGAATTATGCGAACAATTTCCATAATCTGAGGGTTTTTGGAGGAAATCAACAATAACCTAAATGGAAAAAATGAAGGGCTTATGAAATCACTACTTTTGGATCTTGAATATACAAATTATACACAAGAGGGGGGTGAATTTTGTCTTTCAGATTTTTCGTTAACTCTTCGATTGAACGAGTTCTGTCCTCTATGCTTTATCAGATTTGATCATGCAGCGGAATAAGTAAAATCAGGGACACATATATGTATAGTGGTTCGGGGAATAGAATGCCCCTAGTCCACTCCACCAACTCTCTACTCCACGAGCTTGGTGATTTTCACTATCTGGTCTTCTTTTCCATAGACCTTCCAACAACTGAAAAACAGGCAGTTGACACCTTTAAAATTTTCAGGTTAACAAAGCCTTCTGGTTCAAACACAAACCTAATCATCTTAGTATGAGAAGTTGGTTACTCAAGATAAAAAGAATTTTTTAAAGAACTTTTCCAGTTGATCTTCACAATTGTAACAAAATGCAATTGACAGCAGATGGATTGTTGTCTGTAGAAATATTGATTTTCAAGTCGAAGCTGTTCTGAGTCGATCTGGTTGTAGTAGATATAGAAATATAATTCACAACTTTAGAAGTAGTAGATCCACATTATATATTTGATGTAGAACAATTGAATCTTCTATTGAGTTCCTTCTTCTTAAATAAATAGAGTTTTGATGCTCATTTTGAATCAGCAGAACTGAGTGCTTTTAGCAGTCTCTTTTTTCCACCTTTTTGAATAATAGATTGATCATTATATTCCTGTGCCTGGTGTTTCAGAGAACACATATATAATAAATCCGAGCATATCCCCTGAACATTTAGATCCATAAAAGTCTCCTTTTGATTCGCGATATTCAAAAATTTGAATTTATAGAGTAGTTGTAACTTCCCTGAAGACTCGGCATAAAAAGATCCTTTTAATTCGATCATTAATCCATTGATAAAATGGCTTTGAATCGGTCAAAGTCATATTATAAAATCGACTTTAAATCCGTCTTGAAATCTTCCTAAAAATCAGCTTGCTGATAGTTGCATTAAAATATCATATTTCAAACTTTCTGAAACCAAATGTAAGGTTGATGACGTGGCCTCTAAATGTAGGGTTGACAATGTAAGGTTGAACATAAATGTAGGGTTCATGTTACCTTCTTCAAATGTAAGGTTGATCATAAATGTAGGTTTGATCATCTATACCTTTTCGTCAACTCTCAGACAAAAGATAAAAGATCCATTCAAAGAACGTATGGTTGTTTACAAAAGTAAGGTTGATGAACCATAATTTTGAGAAACAAGCGTAACATTTAGTACTTACATATGGTTCTCCTTCCATACTTTGTTGATAACCAAAACATAAGGTTCCTTCCTAACATAAGGTTCTTCTTCTATACTTTGTTGATAACGTATGGTTGATTAACCATACTTTTCTCTTATCTCAAAAAGTATACACTCTTTTCATCCTTACGCTACGTTTATCCACGTAGGGTATGAACAGTGTTTCTAGGACACGCTAAAGCAGATCCCGAATAAGTAAGGTATGAACAGTGTTTCCAGAATGCGCTAAAATAGTTCCCAAATATGTAATAAATTCTCATTATTTCAAGAGTAAAATAAATTAATAAATTCCTTAAAAATACTAAATAAAATCATTAGAAAATTATTAAGGGTATTTGTGAGCATCAAAATTATCATAAAGAGACAGAGTATTATTTTCAATAATTTCCCCCTTTAAATAATATTATTATGTATTGTTGAAAACCATACATTGCTCAACAATATCCCCCTTTTTTATGATCACAAAACCCATAAAATAATAAGACTAATTAAATGAAATTAACTTTAAAAATTAGTTACATTAAGTTTTAGAATTTTGATAGGATAAAACAATATTTAATTATAACAAAATCATTTCAATAAATAAAAATTTCTCCCCCTTCATGAAAATAAAATAATTTATCTTTAAAAATAAAAGTAAAATAAAATTTCCCTTTATAATATACAACTGGTAATAACTTAAAATAATTTTATGTATAAGTATAAATCTGTATAAATCCAAAACAGTAAATATATAGGAAATAATTTAAATAAGGTTTTTTAAAATAAAATTTTGTTTTTATCCAATTTCTCCCCCTTTTTTTGATATAAAAAAGAATGATATATCATGGCACATTTAATGTTGCATTGAACTGTAGTTAAATGCTATAATTAATTGTTTAATAGTAAGGTAATCTAATATACCGGCATATGGTAATGTAAAATAGTAATAAACAAATAGAGAAAGAAACAAATAAACAACGAAGGAAATTTTCATTCAAAAATAGAAGTATGTACATGACAAAAATATACACAGGAATAAGGGTTTGTTTAAGGTAGACAATAGGTTCTTTCTCCTATGGATTGCAGACTGGATTTTTGTAAACTGTTCCCTGAGTCTCTTCATCATCCCATCTCGAAGTTTGATAATGATCTCTCTGTTCTCCTGAGTCATATGAATATCCTCGATTAAATTGACCCTAAAAAACTCATGCATCCTTTCCTCTTTTTCTATAAACACTGACAGCTTCTCTGACATCTGATTTAACATTGTTCTGATTGGTGGCTCACTAGATGTCAGTTGATCTACTAAAAATTTCTGATTTTCTAGCAACACTGATAATGGAGCATTGTTACATTGAAGATCTTGAAACCTATCATTCATGTTGCTCATCGTGGATGTGATGGCTTGAAATCATCTGATTAAATCAGGTGAAGTACGTTATCCACTAACAGCGCTATTTGCAACTGATTCAAATTGGTTCTCCATAAACAATTTTAGATCTGATAAATCTGACTTCATAACCATTTTAGATTTCAACTTGACAACTGCATTCAGCATATCCTCTTCTATTTTTTCCAATGCAGGGGAAGTAATTTACTCATTAACAGGTCTCTTTATTCGAGATTGAAATCCCTCCTGACTTCTTTCTTCCTCAGCATCTTCCACTTCAAATCAGATCCTTCTTTCAACATTGGTGACTCTTGATTCAGCTTGTCTCTCCTTGGACTTAGCAGGTTGAGCCTGAGCACTCTATGATTCATCATCTACTTCTACTGGAAAAAGTTTTCCTTTAATGGTCCTCAAAAAATAGCTGATTTTTTTTAAAGTTCCAGCATTAAACACATTACTATGATGACAGTGTACTCAGGCATCCACTAATCTCACCATGTCCTTCTTAAGAAACAGCTTGGAAATGAATCGACCAAAAGGATAAAATTTCATTCAGGCATCACTCTGATAATAATATCTTAGGTATCTGACCATATACCAAGGAAAATTGAGTTTGACATCACAGATCAAATGATACATTATATACATATCGGGATATAATATTTTTTCCATCTCAGACATCCTCGGTGCAATTCCTGTTTTCACATATTTGATCAAAATTTTCTGATCAGGCTCCAAATCCTTGATAACCATTTTCTTTATAGTCTTAGTACCAATAGGAAACGACATTATGTCCTCGGATGTTTGCACAAAATCCCCAATATTTTCAAATCAAAATAAAAAACTCCCTCATGAGGGATGTTGAGAATCTGACCAATTTCTACTGACGAGATTAAGAAATCCATATCCTCTATCTTAGCCATTATACTATCCTCTATATCTCCCAGAGTAAAATGTACAGATTTGAAGAAGCATCTAAGTTCTACCTCATACATAAATTCCGTATTTTAACTGTTGAACGTCTGTTCAAGGTTCTAAAACGACAGCTCTTGTTTCAATAGTATATTTGTCTGAAATAACCAGTCGAGATCGACTACCTTGCCATGTAAGATTTTTCTTCCTTCGGGGCATTGTCTATTAGCATTGCTTGTCTAAGATTCATTGTCTCTTTTATTCCTTACCATCTCTGTGAGAATCTCTGAAGGTTTGATGGTTAGGGTTTCAAAGGTTCGAAGATTAGGGTTCACGAGTAGAGGTGTGATTTGCGGGTTCGAAAAGGTTTCGATAGAAATGAAATGGTTTTGAAGTCGAAAGGATTTTTGACAACCTTGATTCCCGTGTTTTTAATAATCATTACATAAATTTAAAAATAAATAAAATATATTATTTGCGGAAAAGAAACTTAATCTATTTGAAAAACTAAAATAGAAAAATTATTTTTAGCAGAATTAAAAATAAAGAACTAGCATTGTAAAATAAAATTTTATTTAAAATAAAATAAACCTAGATCCCCCTTAATAAAATAAAACCTTGCAGTGGGAAGTGGTTTATTAAAAATATCTTCTAATCAAATTTCTATATTTATAAATTCTAAAAATATATCCTTTTTAATAACATGATCTCTTAAAAATTGATGCCTTATATCAATGTGCTTAGTTCTAGAATGACTAATAGGATTTTTTGAAATATTAATTGCACTTGTATTATCACATAAAATAGGTGTATTATTAAAATTCAATCCAAAGTCCATAAGAGTGTTTTTCATCCACAACACTTGTGTATAGAAACTACCAGCAGAAACATATTCTGCCTCGGCTGTTGACAGGGAAACTGAATGTTGTTTCTTACAAGACCATGAAACTAAAGATTTTCCTAAAAAGTGCCATGTTCTTGATGTGATTTTTCTATCTAATCTACAACTTCCAAAGTCATCATCTAAATATTAAATCAAATTAAAATCATAAGTTTTAGGATAAAGTAGAGATTGAAAAATAGTTCCTTTTAAATATCTAAAAAAAATTGACAGAAGTTTAATGAGATTCTTTGGGATTTGATTGAAATCTATCACAAAGACATACTGAATACATTATATATGGCCTGCTAGCAGTAAGATATAACAAACTACCAATCATACCTCTATATAACTTATTGTCAACTGATTTCCCAGTTTCATCGAAATCAAGTTTTATATTAGTACACATAGGATTTGTAAATGGCTTGTTGTTTTCAAGTCCAAATTTCTTATGTAAATCAGCAATGTATTTGCTTTGATTTAAAACATTTCCAAAATCTTTTTGAAATATTTGAAGACCCAAAATTCATACTCATTTCAAATTCTTCTTGCATTAATTTTGAAATTTCATGACAAATAATTTTATTAGTTGATCCAAAAATTACATCATCAACATAAATTTGAACCAATAAAACATTATTTTTCACAGTTTTCTTAAAGAGCATTGGATCTACCATTCCAACAGTAAAGTCATTTTCCAAAAGAAAATAACTTAATCTTTCATAACAAGCTCTAGGTGCTTGTTTAAGTCCATAAAGAGCTTTAGTAAGTTTAAAAACAGAATCTGGTTTTTGAGAGTTTTCAAAACCAAGAGGTTGCTCAACATAAACTTACTCCATTAAATAACCATTTAAAAAGGCAGATTTAACATCCATCTGAAATAATTTAAAATTCATATAAGATTCATAGGCTAAAAGGATTCTAATGGATTCTAAACTAGCTATAGGTGAAAAATTCTCATCATAATCTATTCCTTCTTCTTGATTATATCCTTTAGATACTAATCTTGATTTATTTCTAGTTATTGTGTCTTGGTCATCCTGTTTATTTATAAAGACCCATTTGGCTCCTATTACTGGGTAATTCTTAGGTCTTTCCACTAATTCCCAAACTTCATTTTTTTAAACTGGTTTAATTCATCTTTCATTATTATTACCCCACTTTCATCATCTAAAGATTCTTCTATAGTCTTGGGTTCTTGTTGGGATAGGAAGGTAGAGAATTCTACTAGGTTTCCTAAATTTCTTCTAGTTTGAATACCAGTCTCTAATTCACTTATCACAGTTTCTAAAGGGTGATTCTTTAGGGTTCTATACTATCTAGGCAATACATTTAAAGGTTTTTAGTATCATGTTTCTCTGAACTGGACTTAATTTCTTTTATATCATTTTCAAAATCATTCTTTAAGTTCCCAAGTCTCATTTTATCATTAGATTCAGGTTTGTCCATTTGATCTGTCCTTTCTCAAAGGGATCATATTCATCAAATTTCACATGAACCAATTATTCAACAATCCTTGAATTTTTATTATAGACTCTATATGATTTTGAGGTAGTAGAATATCCTAAGAAAATACCTTCATCATATTTTGGATTGACCTTACCAAGATTATCTTTGGTGTTCAATATGTAGACCTTGCATCCAAAAACTTTAAAGTAATTTACTTTAGGTTTTCTATTATTTCATAGTTCATAGGGTGTCTTTTTCAAAATAGGTCTAATTAAAACTCTATTAATTATATAGAAAGATATATTTACAGCTTTTGCCCAAAAATATATAGGTACGCTATATTCATTTAACATAGTTATAGTCATTTCTTGAATTGTTCTATTTCTTCTTTCTACAATCCCATTCTGTTGAGGTGTTCTTGGTGTAGAGAAGGTATGTTTAATACCCATGTTTGAGCAAAAGGAATTAAATTCATGATTCTCATATTCTACACCTTGATCACTTCTCAATGAGATTGTATTAAAACCTTTTTCATTTTGAATAGATTTGCAAAAACTTTCAAATAAAGTAAAAGCTTCATTTTAAAATTTCAAAAAGAAAATCCAAGTAAATCTAGAATAATCATCAAATAATACATAAACATATAATTTACCAGCTAAGATTGCTACTCTGGAAATTCCAAACAAATCCATATGGATAAGTTCTAGTGGTTTAGTTGTAGAAACTTTATTAACATATTTGAATGCTGATTTGTGTTGCTTTCCAAGTTGACAGGCATCACACAATCTGTCACTTTTAAATTTGAGAATAGGAAAATCAGAAACTAGATGTTTCTTAGATAATTTATGTAAAACATATACATTGCAATGTCCAAGTCTCCTATGTCAAATCCAAGATTCACTTACTTTATCAGTCAAGCAGTTTACTTGTTGTTTACACAAGGAATTTAAATCCAAAGTATAGACATTATTAGTTCTTGGTGCCTTAAAGTTAAACAGTTTTTCTTTAGAAATAGTACAGAAATTTTGAGTAAAATAAACAGTATATCCATCATCACAAAGTTGAGAGATACTTATCAGGTTGTGTTTTAATCCTTATACATAAAGTACTTTGTTGATTGAGACTATTTTTTGGATCTCCAACCATTCCAATGCCAATGATTTTTCCTTTGGCATTGTCACCAAATGTGACAAGTCCTCCTTCCTTTTGAGTGAGTGAAGAAAAATTTAATGACTTTCCACTCATATGTCTTGAGCAGCCACTATCCATTTACCATATATCTTTTCTACTCTGGTGTCCTGCTACCTGCAAAGACATTCAAACAAATTGCTTTGGTACCCATATTCTGTTGGGTCCAAGGGTGTTAGCTAGCAATGATCTGGGTATCCAGATTTGCTTTGTTCTTTTAAAATCAGCTAAATCATATAAGTATTTTGAAACATGGGCTTTCTTAATACCACAAATTTGAGGTTGTCTTAAGAAAAAGTTTGTAGTTATATGTCCCTTTGTCCCACAAAAGTTACAATTAACCCTTTTAGAGATAGGAAAAAAATAATTTTTATATAGATTAGGTTTTTCTCCTTTACTGTCATTTCCAAATCTCTCCTTTTTAATGAATGTTTTTCCAAGAATTTCATTTAATGAACTCTCTCCTTTTGTAAAAACCAATGCATATTGTTTGTAAGATTCTACTTCATCCTGTAGTGTTTTTATTCTTGATTCAAAATTAATATAGTTAGTATTAATAGAATTTTATTTATCATTTAATTCATTATGTTATTTCAGCATTGTATCTCTTTCATCTGAAACAGCTTTATGTATGTTCTTTAGTAACTTATGTTTCTTAAATAGTGAGTCATATCTTTCTTCAAGCATATTGCAGTAGGCTGTAAGTTTTTCATTTGTGTATCTTGATTCAGAACTTGATTCATTATTTGAGTCAGGGGAGTAATATGAGTGTACCTCATCGGTTTCTTCCATGAAACACTTGTTTGCTTTTATATTGACTTATTCTTTCTCTGAGCTAGATTCAGGAGAGCTAATGAAGTCTTCAGATACACTTCAAGTGGCTTTCATAGCTTTCTTGTCTTTCTCCTCATAGTCATTTATTTTGAAGAATTTCTTCTTCTTTGCATCTTTCAATTATGGGAAATCTAGTCTGATATGCTCCATCTTCTTGCATTCATAGCATATTACTTCCTTATCATCTCTCTTAAAGGATTTTTTGAAGTCTCTTTTTTTGCTGTAGAATTTTCTAAATTTTCTGGCTAGCTAAGCCAGTTCTTCATCTGAGTTTGATGAGTCAGAGCTCTCTGATTTAGTTTTGACTTCTCTTTTCATCATCTTTCTATTCTTATGTTGTGAAGTTACCTTCAAGGCAGTATCATCCTTTATGATGTAGACTTTATGTTTATTTTCCTCATCTTTAATTTTAGCTTTGTACATCATTAGTGTACTAATCAGCTCTCTCATGGTTAGATTTTTGATAGGTGTTGATTCTCTAATTGTAGTAGATATACCATTACATTGAGTAGGAAGTACCCTCAGTACTTTTAATGCTTAATCAGCCTGCTTGATAGGTTCTCCTAGAGCTGTTATGTTATTGACAATTTCTGGAAATCTCTCATTCATTTGGGTAATGCTTTCACCTTCAAACATTCTGAAAGTATCAAATTTCAATTTGGAAGTTGAATATATCATTTTTCCCACATTTTCTGTTCCTTCATACACCACAACTATTGTTTGCCACATCTCATATGTTGTCAGGCACTGAGATACTCTGTTAAATTCATCTGGTCCTAGACCACAGATAATTGAATTCATAGCCTTCTAATTCATATCATACTCTGCCTCTGTAGCAGTACTCCATGTCTCAGGATTTTCAAGAATTTCATAAGGAGTCAGAATCTTTGAATAGATTTTATATCTGAGGTTTTTTAGATATATTATCATGCATGATTTCTAGCATCCATAGTTGTCTCCGTTAAAATATGGTACTCTGACCATTGACATCCTTTCTCTTGTATCAGTCATGATTCTCTATTGTATAATCTTTAAAAGCTTCTAGCTTGCTAAGGCTCTATCATAAGCTCCACCTCTAATACCAATTGTTGGATCTTGATTATACAGATTATATAGAAGAGGGGAGTGAATTGTGTCTTTCAGATTTTTCGTTAACTCTTCGATTGAATGATTTTTATCCTCTATGCTTTATCAAATTTGATCATGCAGTGGAATAAGTAAAAGTAGGGACACATAGATGTATAGTGGTTTGGGGAACATAATTCCCCTAGTCCACTCCACCAACGCTCTACTTCATGAGCTTGGTGATTTTCACTATCTGGTCCTCTTTTCCACAGACCTTCCAACAACTGAAAAATAGGCAGTTGACACCTTTACAATTTTCAGGCTAAAAAAGCCTTCTGGATCAAACACGAATATACTCAGCTTAGTATGAGAAGCTGGTTACTCAAGATAAAAATAATTTTAGAAAGAAATTTTCTAGTTTATCTTCACAATTGCAACAAAATGCAATTGATAGCAGATGGATCATTGTGTCTAGAAATATTGATTTTCAAGTCAAAGCAGTTCTGAGTCGATCCAGCTATAGTAGATATAGAGATATAATTCACAACATTAGTATTAGTAGATCCATAGTAGATATTTGATGTAGAACAAGTGAATCTTCTATCGAGTTCCTTCTTCTTAAATAAATAGAGCTTTGATGCTCCTTTTGAATCAGTAGAATTGAGTGCTTTTAGTAGTCTCTATTTTCCACCTTTTTGAATAATAAATTGATCACTATATTCATGTGCCTGGTGTTTTAGAAAAAACATATATAATAAAGACGAGAATATCCCCTGCACATTTAGATCTATAAAAGTCACCATTTGATTTGTGGTATTCAAAAATTTGAATTCACAGAGTAGTCGTAACTTCCCTGGAGACTCGCCATAAAAATCTCCTTTTAATTCGATCTTTAATCCATTGTTAAAACAGCTTTGAATCGGTCAAAGTTGTATTTTAAAATCGACTTTAAATACATCTTGAAATCTGCCTAACAATCAGCTTGTTGACCGTTGCATAAAAATATCATCTTTCAAAATTTCTGATGCCAAACGTAAGTTTGATGACGTGGCCTCCAAACGTAGGGTTGACAACGTAAGGTTGATTATAAACGTAGGGTTCATGTCACTTTCTTCAAACGTAAGTTTGATCATAAACGTAGGGTTGATCATCCATACTTTTTCATCAACTCTCAGATGAAATATAAAAGATCCATTCAAAGAACATATGTTTGTTTACAAAAGTAAGGTTGATGAACCATACTTTTGAGAAACAAACGTAACATTTAGTACTTACGTACGGTTCTCCTTCCATACTTTGATGATAACCCAAATGTAAGGTTACTTCCTAACGTAAGTTTCTTCTTCCATAATTTGCTAATAATGTATGGTTGATTAACCATACTTTTCTCTTATATCAAAAAGTATACACGCTTTTCATCCTTACGCTACATTTATCCACGTAGGGTATAAACAGTGTTTCCAGGACACCCTAATGCAGATCCCGAATAAGTAAGGTATGAACAATGTTTCTAGAATGCACTAAAACAGTTCCCGAATAAGTAATAAATTATCGTTATTTCAAGAGTAAAATAAATTTATAAATTCCTGAAAAATACTAAATAAAATCATTAAAAATAATTAAGGGTATTTGTGAGCATCAAAATTATCATAAAGAGATAGAGTATTATTTTCAATAATCTCCCCCTTTAAATAACATTATTATGTATTGTTGAAAACAATAATTTACTCAACAACTACTACTTATGTTGAGCCAGACAATGATGTGGTGGTAGGTATGCAAGTTATTCATTCAATAATAGCTAATTTACAATTTGATTCCGGTGCTATGAATTTTTTCATATCATGCAAGTTTATTAGAACTATTGAAACACAACCTCAAAATTTTGAGATTGAGTAATCTATGAGAACATAAAATGTTGAAATTATTGCATCCAAAGTGTATAACTCCTACCTAATTAACGTTTATGAACTGAACCTCCCAGGAAAAATTGACATACCTCTTTTAGTAGAGTTTGATGTTATCTTCGTCATGGATTGGTTTTCTCTATACAAAGAAAACATTAACTGTTGGGAAAGGGAGATCACTCTTCACATACCAAAGTATCCTCCAATCCTATAAAAGTGAAAAGAGGAAGATGAATCTCCTTCAGAATAATCATCTCAAGTGTGGATAATATTTCCTTTTATGAAATCATGTCTTGTTAAAATGATTGAGACAAAGGAGATGATACTTCTTGAATATATTCCCATCATGAGGTATTTCATTGATGTATACCCTAAACAATTTCCTAGCCTTCCTCCCAATTGGGAGGTTGATTTCTCAATTAAAAATATTCCTGGATACCAAACTATATCAAATACACCTTATAGAATGGCCACTATGGAGATAGAAGAGCTAAAGAAGTAGTTACAGGAGGATCTAGAGAAGGGTTTTATATGCCCGAGTTCTTTATCATGGGGTGAACCAGTCCTCTTTCTTAAGAAGATGGATGGATCGATGCACTTCCACATTTATTACCATGATCTAAATAAAATCATGATAAAAAACAAGTATCCTCTTCCATAGATAGATGACTTTTTGATCATCTATGTAGGGCCAATTAATTCTCTAACATGGACCTTCGGTCGGGATATCACCAATTAAAGGTGAGGAAGGAAAATATTCCCAAAACTACATTTTGAACTAGTTATAAACACTATGAGTTCATAGTTATTCCATTCATAATCACTAATTATCCATCAATATTCATGGATTTAATGAATCGAGTCTTTATAGAGTACCTCGACAAATGTTTTGTAGTATTTATCAATGATATTTTGATATTCTCCAAGAGAATGTAGGAACACGAGGAGAATTTGAATGTTTTGTTGGTGAATTTGAAAAGGTAGAAACTATATAAAAAATAAAATAAATGTGAGTTATGGATAATGTAAGTATAATTCTTGGGAAATGTTATCACAATAAAAGGAATATCTATTGACCCTTCCAAGTCGATTTCAATTTGAAGAGTGGCATAGGCCAACATCTGTAACGAAATCCACTACTTTTTGGGTCTAGTTGGTTATTATCAATGATTTGTGAAGAACTTATCATTATTTTAATACCTAATTACCAATCTAACATAAAAGGGAGTAATGTTTTTTTTGTACTCAATAATGTGAGTAAAGCTTTAAGAATCCCAAAAAGGGGTTTATGACTCCACTAGTACTCCCACTCCTGATAAGTAGAAAACTCGTCATGGTGTAAAATGATTCTTCAAAGCATGGCTTATGATGTATGCTAATGCAAAATCATAATGTGACAGCATATGCCTCAAGTCAGCTAAAACTTTATGATCAAAACTATCCCATGCATGATTTGGAGTTGGCGGTTGTGATCATTGCTTTGAAAATATGGTTGCATTATCTCTTTGGGGAAAAGTGTGAGATATATATTGATCACAAGTGTCTAAAATATGTATTTACATAGAAATAGATTAATATTTCACAAAAAATATTGTTAGATCTTATCAAGGATTATGAATGGTCAATCCACTACCATCCCAGTAAGGAAAATAAGGTAGTGGATGCTCTAAGTAGAAAATATCATACATCTTTGTCAATGATAACAATTAAAAAGGATCCAATATTATGATATTTCAAGTGGATGGACATAAGAATCAATAAGGTAGGAATAACATCAATACTTTCTCAAATTATTGGTCAACCATCCCTTAAGGATAAAATAATGAATGCTCAATGAAATGATGTGGAAATTCAAAAAAGGGTGGAAGCTATCAGAAATTGGAAATCCTTTGAGTTCAATATTGATGATGAATATGTTGTAAGATTTTGGTCATGATTATTTATACCATCCAATATAGAGATAAATAAAGATATTTTTAATTATGTACATAGATCAACCATCTATATTCACCCAAGGAGCACAAAGATGTATCAAGATCTCTGAGAGAACATTTGGTGGGACAATATGTTGAAGGAGATCACCGATTATACATCAAAGTGTTTGGTATGTAAACAAGTGAAGGCAAAGATACAATATTCTAAGGGGATGATTCGACAACTACCCATACAAGCACAGAAGTGATAGAACATTACAATGGAATTTTTCACTGGGATTATAAAGAAATCTTGAGGAAATAATGCTATATGGGTCATTGTGGATCATCTTATAAATATTTACCACTTTATGGAAATTTGAGAGGACTTATCATTGGATCAAATTTCATGGATATATATCAAAGGGGTGGTAAGGCTACATGGATTACCACTATATATTGTATCCGATCAAGATCCAGGATTCACCTAAAATTTCAAGAAAAGTCTCCAACATGATTTAAGCACTGAGTTGATCTTTAGTACATCCTATCATCCTCAAACTAATGTCCAATATAAACAAACTATTCAATAATTGGAAGACATGTTGAGAGTGTTTTCTATAGAATTAAAAGGAGGATGGGACAAAAATCTTTCACTATTGGAATTATCAGACAATAATAGTTTCTACTCCAATATCTGAATGAAACCATATAAATCCCTTTATGGGAAAAGGTGCAGAACTCTGCTGTTTTGGGATTTAGTTCTTGAGAATAAGATTCTAGAACCTAAAATTGTTGAAGAAATGGTGGAGAAGTTGAGAAACATTCAAAAACACATCAAGGAAGCCCAATGTTGATAATAGAGTTATGCAGACAATCATCGACGAGACCTTGAGTTCAATGTTTCGGACATTGTATTCCTCCACATATCTCCAAGGAAGAAGGTCATGAGATTTGTGAAGAAATGAAATCTAATTCCCAGGTACACCAAACCCTTATAGATTCTTGATTATGTCATAGTTGTGACCTATTGACCAGAACTTCCACCTACCATGTATAAATTACATAATGTCCTTCATTTATCCCTCTTAAAGAAGTACATACTAGATCCTTCACATGTACTATCTTCAGAGTTGGTACAGTTCAAGAATGATCATTCATACGAGGAGAATCCAGTGAAGATTTTGGATCATAGAGATAAAGTTTTATCTAACAATACTACTCAAATAGTCAATGTACTATGGAATAATTATAAGTATGAAGAGGAAACATGAGGACTGGAGGAATAAATTAAGTAATAGTACCCACACTAGTTTTTAGTTTATAATGTAAAATGAAATTTTGAGGGGAAAAATTCTTAAGGGGGAAGTATGTAATGTCCCAATGTTTTATCAACGATATTCCCTTATTATAATTATGTATTATATTATAATCATATAATATTACATATTTGTGATATTACAATCTTTATAAATGAAGAATGAGTAAAATAAAAGGTATCTCTAGAAGTTAAGGTACATATACCGATGAAATAATAACATGACATTTGTAATAGTAATGTGACCCTTATGAATATTAATCCAACCAATTGAATAGTAACATCAATAATTAAAGGATAAATAAAATCTATCCATCTTATAATTTTCAATATTATATAAATATATCATATTATAAGTAAGTAAATATTTTAAAAATTATTAATTAAGTGTTGGTATTTTTATAAGTCGTGTATATTTAATTAAAATATTAGGAATAATATAACAATTTAAAAGAAAATTTATTTTCATAAAATTTATTCATAAATAATTATTTTTATAACTTATGATTATAATATAATTTTAAGAGACGTTATTTGATTTTTCAAAGTGTTAGAAAAGAAGTTTTAATTTTAATGTTTTTATTTTTAAAGTAAATTATGATTTTAATTATAAATAGAATTTCTCTTATTTATAAAATTATTTTAATAAATGGATTTCAATTTTTAATTCTAAATGTTGGAAAATTTTTGGGGTGAAGTTTTTGGATTTTTCTAAAATACTTGAATTTTGTGAATAGTAAAATATTATAATTTACAATAAATGATAAATAAATGAATTTTTTGCATCATTATTAAGTAAGGGATGATATAAATGGAATTGGAACTAATTAAAATTCTATATTTTCTATTTTTGTTCATAGAAATTAATATTATTCATATTATTGAGAAAAAAAATATTAATCAAATGATTAGAATAATGGGAAACCCCTCCTCTCCTCCACTATAAATACCACCCCTCTTTACATCCTCTCCTCACACCTCTCAAGAATTTTTTTCCTATCCAAATTCTACTCCAATATCTCTATAATCCCCTATCACAAGTTTAGGAGCTCCTAGTATTATAAAATGACCAAAACATCACTCTTAAAGAGGTTATCAAAAAAGATGTATTCAAGAGGTAAATTCCTCTTTTCTTTTCTTTTCTTTTCTTTTCTTTTATTTTCATGTTCCTTTATTCTCATTTCTATCAAAACCTCTCCTCATAAAAATGGTGTGATAGCTTTGATACCTTAAATATACTATATTGTTTTTATGATAATGGAATAATTCATCATTATCTATCATTTCCCTTCTTTTATACTAGAAATGAAAACACCATCTGAGATGTGTTAATTCATCACATTCAAGGACAAAAAGTTTTCAACTTCTTTTATTATCTTCAATTATAGGCATGAAACCATTTTTATGGTTAAACCAGAATATAATATATGTATTATGACTAATTTATGGTTCTATCATCTTATTTAAAAATGATACTAATTTATAAATAAAAATCTATTCGTTGTGATAAAAACACACTAATTAACTAAAACGGTTATCATTAATGATTCATCTTCACTCCAAATAACCTAATGAATTTTATAACCATGTAATCCTATTGATGTTAACTAATAGAATATAACTCCAATTATGGAAAACCATTATCGAATTAAATGTTTATACTTACATGTATATATAAGTAAACAAAGCATGAAAACCACAGAAACAAACGCCCCCAAACAATGAAATTGAACCTCTGAACCCATCAAAATGGCCATGAAAAAACTTAATAAGGTTATAATAAATAAATTAAATGTATAATAGGTTCTATAAATATTAATTAATGAATTTAATTTGGCTATCTAGGACATTATGATTAATTAAAGGACACTATTAGACTTAAGGTAAGGGATTCTACCCGAACCTATATTATTCCTTCGGGTTTCTCTATCTTTATTTTTTTAATTTATTTGTTATTTTTATTTAAATCTTCTAAATGATGTTTAAATGATCCAAACTCATGTATCAAGGTCCATTCATAATTCTATTTCATGGATATATATGTTTTTAAGTGGTTCTCTCCTCAATATATCCCTTTAAGCAAACCTGTTTAAGGGAACTTCTTGAATTCTTACCCATTTTCAAGTACACTATATAATTTATTTTTAAGATACAACTATTTTTATAACACAACTATGTTTATTATTAAAATATTATTTATTCACTTATGGTTTTATATAAAATATTATTCCCTTTTATGTTTTAAATGACCTTTGATATTTTCCTTTAACAACATGAAAATGTTTTAATTTTAATGTTTCTTAAGTACTCTTGTTACATGTTAATACTTCAATTTTATGTCACTTTTCATGATAATTCCTATACTACCATATTATATTCCATGAATGGTATAATTCCTTTACTCTTTCTTTATTTTTATGATAATTCCCATTTTTTATTCTTTTCAACATGATTATGATACCTGATTCATACTATGGGTTACACTTATGTTTATGTATGATTGATTATGTATGATTACATATGTAGAAATAATATTCACAAAAATTTTATTATTTTTGTGCCTAGATAGTGATTCACCGCATTGAGTAAAGTTGAGTCTCGTGAGACGTTATCTGCAACGGTTTTGGTGGTTATATTTGACTTGTACGACTATGTGCAATGGTCTTCATGGTTAACCTTGACTTGTGCTCCTCTATGTGCAATGAGACTTTACTCGTGGAAATTTCAAGTTTTATTTTTCTTCCACATTACTATTACTCCATGTTTTTTTATGTTTACTTATTATGATTCCATAAGTTCCATTTTTTATATCATTTTTTCATTCCTTATAACCCATGTTTTAAAGGTTTATGATTATGTTTATTCCATTACTGGGATTTTAAGATCATTTATTTATTCATGTTATCCCCAGGTTATCATGTATAGATGTATGATAATAATGGGAGTTAGGGTCTTGTTATGGAGATTAAAAAAAATTAATAATGTTTAACTATGTACCTAATCTTCCAAGACACTAGACTTTAAAATCCTTGGCTTTTAATGTAATTTTTTATTATGCTTAAAATCATGTAATGATATGTATAAAAGTATAGGGTCTCTATATTTTCTCTCATCTCCCCAAGATGATAAACTCGGGACCCTACTCAATTAAAACAACATCATGCTAAGCATTAGATTCCTAATGTGAGTGATTTGAAATATATGTGCATACAGCATTAACTACCTCATGATAAACATGTGATGCTTCTAGTGAAATCCTTGGAAGATATTACACTAGCATCATGTACCTTGTTATCGACATTAAATTTCATGGGTTCTGTGCATAAAAGTTCTCCATGAAGTTCCCTCTTATTAGGAAGAATAGAGGTGACCAATGTTCCTAGTGTACATACATGCCAGTGATGCCCAATGTGACAAATCTCTTGATCGAGGGTTTTAGCCCTATCAAGACACACAAAATCATCATAATTAATCAGTTTCTAAAATGACATGAAACCAAGAATGAGTCCCAAGAACATAACACAAATCTATGAGGGAGACACGGACTAGGCGTTGAGTTCCATAGAGGAATCCATGGAAGGAGGAACTGACATCCCATCATCCTTTTTAGATCATGGAGAAGACATAGGTGACAAATGTGATGAATTTCACCTGATTAGTCACTAAAAGTGGCTAATATTCATTTTTAATATCTTTATATTCATTGTTCCAAAGTCCATAAACATTGTTTTTAGTGCATTACATAAATAGAACTTCACTTCTCATCTTAAATGCAATTCATGTTTAAAATGCAAATTTGGGTTCAATAATTCATCTGTTTTTGGAAAACACTATATTCATTTTATGAATTCTATATTTTGGGATATTATTGATCACTTTTTTTGGAACATTTTATCTTTTAGGTACGATATATTAATCCCAAGGGAAGATGGATATTTTTGCGCCCGAATGCAGAAATTTGCTGGAGAAAGCATAATGGGCCTAAGGCCCATCAAACAAATGTGGGGCCCACAAACCAATCCCAATAAAGCTCAAATTTATACAGTATAAAGATAAAAATATGAGGATCATTTTATTTAACTGTTTTCGTCGCTAATTCTGATTTTTTTCATGATGATAAAGGGATCTGAAGTTGAGATTTAAATGGTAGACCCGACATTAATGCACAGAAATCCGTTACACCATTTCGACCATAAAATCCAAACGGATGAGGGAAATTTTTTGAAATTTTTACAGCTCATAGAGGAAAAATGGATGAAGATATTTCTCTTCTACAACCCCTCCGGATTCTGCTTTCTTAAATTACAATTTCTCACGTCAATATGGTGGACGAATCTGGACAGTTTTCCGAGTCAAATTCGAAACGCCAATTTCCTTTTGATTATTCACCCTCCTTTTGACTCTATTAATTGTTGGGGGTGAATTAATTGTTGGGGTATGGACCTAAGGATCCTAATATGCCTATATAAGGATCTATTGGTGAATTTAATAGGGGTGGATACTTTTCTTATCATCTTTTGTTGCTTGTTTCATTGTAAGGTTATGCTTCCAAATTTCCTTTGTAATGTTTTCCATTTCCATGTAAGTTTCTTTTTTTTGGTATCCTTATGTTATTAATAAAATTATTTCCCTTCTATATTTTCCATTTCATTTATTAAAACTTTATTATCACAAAGAACAGTGATATCTCTGTGTTGTTGTGAATTAGTTCACACATAGGTGTGAATTTCATTCACACACACGGAGGAGTGCTCGTTATTTCCACGGTTTTAATTTCTTCAATCCAATTCTTGTTAGTCATCTTCCACCCACGATTGAGAGTATAACATCAATGGAGGGCTAAACCTTTAATGGGTTGATATTATGAGGATGAAAATCCTGTATTGAATTTTATTTTATGAACGAATTGTTGTTAATTGGATAATTAATTTAAGACATCCATTCTTCAGTAATTTCTACTCTTCATCTTTACTGTGTTAGAGCAAACTAAATTCAATTACTAAATGACCATATACCTTGGAGAGATCATGAATTTGGTTCTCTAAGTGTATAGGGGATTAGTAATTGTGTTTAGTAAGCACCAAACCAGAAAATGATGAAGGTAGTGTTATTTTTGAAGAATGGATTCGTCAAAAATTAATAAAAAAAAATTGTCTAATGAAGTAAAATTCATTCAATCCACCCCGAGCATAATCCTAAGATCGACCCTTTTCCATTTAATTGAATTCACTCAGGTTTATTAGTGTTATTTAAAAACCATCCAAAATCAAACCCAAATTTGGCTATTTCATAGCCCATCCTTCACCAAATCATAGCGTCTCAAGGTTACTTCTTCGGTCCCTGTGGATTCGACCCCTACATTTACTTCATCGACTGCTTTTACCAGTAGGGTAAATTTGGGCGCAACCACCACCCACCATTGGAAGGGGGAATGAGAGGTAACATAATGTAATGATAGTATGATTGAGTATATGACCACAGTCATGCCTTAGTGAAAGCATCGAGAACACCCCACATAAAAGGGAAATGTTGGTGTGTAATCCCGGATCAATTGAACTATGAGGACTCTAAATCTTGTAATAAAAAAGATATATAAGACACATTTCTAATTTTTGAACTTCAAATCGAATAGTCATCCACCTCGGTATAAGTCTTGCAATGTATCATAAGTTTCAACCTTCAAGATCCAATCATTACTATGAGATGATCATTCTACCTCATCCATTAGTAGAATTACAATCCCACTAAACTATGATGAAATTAATTCCTTCTATAACTAGGATAGGTAAGAAGCTTCTCTGAGGCCCAAGATCCATATTAAACATCCATAGGGTAGCCCCAGCACATTGTCCCTACATTCATATTCAATGAGGTTTATCACTTGCTACCCATTATTTCTCACACTGAGAATAGCTCATGTGGTATTAGGGAGATACAATGAACACAAAAATTGGAATCATGAATCTCCACCAGTAAGGTAAATCTCATAATATAATCCTAGATGAGTGGAAAGATATAAATATCCCTCATAAAATGTAATCTACTTTATGGATTGTCCCAATGTAATGATTGGAAAATGATGACTCAAATTCCTACTATAACCAGGATACTTATGATGTATCCCCGTGACTGGAGCTCAAATATTTGGTACCTCGGTTTCCACACATATATCCCTTCTATTCTATATTAAACTTAGATGTGTTTAATTAATTACGTGGGTTTTGATTCTTATAATAATCTGGGTATGTAGGATTCCTCATGATGGCTCAATCACCTCCTCCAAATGTTAACTAACTCTCGGCAAGGAAGAATATTCTAAAGAACCTAGTTATATGGCTTCAGTACATAAATAGATACCCATTACTGGGAAAGGGATGATGAGCCTCAGATACATACATGTGGATTCAGTAATTTGATTCCCTTATTTCTCTCATAAAAGGGGTTATCCTATGATTGTTATATTAGGGAAAACAGTTTTATTTTGGGATTAAGAAGATATCTATGAACATAACAAACATATATAATATATTCTAAGATACGGAAAAAATTCCTCTCAAAGGGTGTAATAAGACCAACCTCCCATCCTCCCGACCAATGTGTGTCCCTAAGCATCAATGGGTCTGAATCCCCAACTGACTTAATACCTTTGGAAAGTAGGTCTATACCCAGTTATAGAAGTGGGAACTATTGGGATTTTGTATTGAATAGAAAACAAATGGTAATCTAGATGTGAGTGATTGAGAAAGGAATTGAACTCCACATAATTGAACTATTAGGAAAATACCATAAACTTCATTTCCATGTGAAACAAAAATAGTGAACCCGACATTAATATCTCAAATAATATAATGATTGGTTGACCATGCGTGAGGCCATTTATATTCAATACATTATACAACCAATGATCCCTAAGAAAGACCCTAAAATAGAATGATGGTTGTGTTACCATGTTTCAAGACACATTATTGGCATATCAAAAAATATGACAATCCAGACATAAATATTATATTTGATCCATTATAGCTGGAGTTTCCATGAAATAAGACTATCATCACTTTGAAAACTCCACACAAGCCAAATCGCTAGATCGAGAATAAAAGGAAAAAAATTAACCATTCATATCTAGTAGAGAAGACATCATGACTATGATATTTGATGAATTAGTAATCTTGTTGAACATTTTCTGCATTACTATAGATAATAATATCATCAATAGTATCTTGATCTAAGATAATGACTTTGTCTAGAAATTTTTCTATTAAATCAACTTAATCTGCAAGCCTTGCCGGTTGCAAAAATTCTCTTAATTTTCCAACAACTTCAATTTTTGTTGGAAAACACAGTGGCATGGGTGTACCATCGATGTGGTATAATCCCAACCCTCATATCTTCCAATAAGGGTCTCTGAATATTTAATCAGATGATTCCTCATCATATAGGGAAAGATGTAGCTAAGAAAATGTCCCTCATTTTCACATCCAATCACTTCAATAGCTTATCCCAAGAGCGTGATAATCACCACATTCAATATCATATTACGATGGACTAGGGAGTCAAATACATCTCTTATCCTATTTAGGTGCTACTGAGAAGGGCCACTCATAACCTCCATCACCAGCACCATCCCACCAGTACCCCCTAGTTTTCTTCCAAGGGTGTCACCTAACACACATCCAACTATGAATCCCATTCATGGGTAGTAAGGAAGACGTATCAGGTGTTGAAGATGTTGGATATGTAGGAGCGGGCTTATATTCCCATGCCCACTGACAGACTGCTTGCATATTTCTACAGTAACCAATGAGCATGCTCAAATCCCTACTCACTTGGAACATGTATGTAGGCATATTCATACAGCTAGCATATGGGAGGCACAAATCCCTACCCCTAGGAATTAATCTCATCGATATATTCTAGTGGAATAAGGAGGAAATATCTGGGCTCATATCCCCACTTTAATCAAATATAACTACCAATATATAGTGGATATGGAAAATGTGAAGGATTATTTGCCAACACACACATTTCTAAAATTCAATTACATCTAGGAAATAAATTAAGAATTATCCAATATATCTCATCACTAGTATATATTCATGGATAGGCACACATTCATATCCATTTATCCAGGGTGGATCAACACTCTTATCATTATGAATAAGTGGTTGCTCTTGGGAAAACATATATTATTTCTCCCATCCTGTAGTATTATCAACATATTCAAGTAATGGAAAAGGTGCTTGATAGGGATAAATTACCATTCCAACCATGGATCACCAGGTGAGAGAGGCACATACCTAGGGATAAGGGTACATGCCTACTGAAAAAGTACATATGCATATTCTAATGGCCATGGATCGTGCTCAAATCCATGTTTTGGCCAGGGTTCAAAATGTCAGTGGGGAGCATTCCTTGAGACAATCTCATATTCATGTTGAATATGACCAATTCCATACCCCAAAATCTGTAGGATTTGTCTCATATCCCCATTTTGGTCAAAGCTAACCATGTGATAATAACACATGCCTCAGGATAGGCACAAGCTCCTATCAATTAATCTTCTAGGTACATTTCAACAGATCACAGAATCTAGGTGTATTTTCTACTTCCTCCAATGAATGACTAAAATAGCATAATTTTGAGTTAATATATGAGGTGGTTAATATCACATCCCCCAATCCGGATGTCCGTAAAAATATTCTTATGGGGAATCTATATACAGACAAGGATCATATTCCTATTCTAACCAAGGCTGACCAAAAGAGAGGGGAACATGACTTGGGGAAGGTACATACTCCTACCAGAAAATTCAAGTGGTGTACTCTAAAGGCCCATGATTGGGCTCATACTCTTATACTGACAAAGGCTCCCCAAATGACAGTTGCACATGCCTTGGGAGAAGCTCATATTTTTTTCAATAATGATACATTTCATTAGAATATTCTGACATCTTGTCAACATTGGGATCATACACCTATATAACCAAATATTGATAAAAATGGTCTAGAAACTAGCATACAACACGATCACATCCCTACAAAATTCCAAAAGGTGGTATGAAATACTCTTACATGGTGAAAAACATCAACCATATTCCTAGTATGTTAATTTTCATGTCCTTAATGTTTTTCGATACACATTTTCAACATCACAAGGTTCCATAAAATCTTTAACTGAAGGAGAAGATGATCATTACCATGATAGTCCTCTTCATGGTTGTTGGGATATATATTGAAGGGACTATACTCATTAAATCCACCATGGTCAAATTCTCCACAATTATATCTCTCATATATAAGGAAATCATCCCATTTCCAATTCTCTTTTTATATAGAGGTGTTCAACAATAATATTCCTTTATAGAGAGAGGTGCTACAAATATAGGGGTAAACTGTATGGTTCCCCCATAAACTTCTAGATGCACTCTACTCCAATCAGAAGGAGACCCTCAAAAGAATCTTCTATGGACTAACTATATGGAGTCATGTATGTACGATGAAGAGAAGGTTAATATTAACATATGGATAAACTTAGCCAAAAAAATCCTCCCCAATATATTTTTTCCCTAGTAACACCTAACTATGATGTACCAAATGAGATAGAAAAGGATTCCATGCCTTACCTATGACAAAATATATGGGATTCTAAAAAATGGAAGATGACTAGATACCTCCATTAATAATAATATGAGGGTTACCTTTAGACCATCAAGATACGCGGTTTTCAACTAGACCTAGCTATTATCTCAATTACCCAGGATCCAAAACCGTAAAACCATAGTGAAAATATGAATCACACTTTCCACCAATGAATCATAACCCTTTAGTAGCTGATATTTAAATAAAAATCATATTTATGTATTTTATGATGGGAAATTATAGAGAATTACACTTTTTTCACCCATGGAATTGTAGAACCCCTTAGATATAGAAACCTATAATGTCGTATCCTTCGAAAAAATTACGGGACCATGCAACGCTCGGTCCAATCGGTTACTATAACAAAATTCCAAGTTTACAATGTTTCCCTGGCATCAAAATGGAGGGAGAGGATATCCAAAAATAATTTAAACTAGTCCGCTCAATGAAATATGAATTAATTTCAGACATAGAATCCAAAGTTGTGATAAATTAGAAATCATATGTAAATAATGATTCCCACCATGGGCTGCAATCACACCCATATACCACTCAAGAAAAACTATTCCACATAAAAATGGACACAGCAACACCCTACATAGTTTCCTTCCAAGAGTGAACCCAACCCATCGTGTTGGGGGAATAACTACCATCACCTCCCCCTCTTGGATCATCAATTCCAAAGAAAATTCAGTACATATCCTCAGCGGTTGTAAAAAAAACCAAATCCACTAGGATGGAAACATTTATATCTCAATCACTATCACCTGGTTCATCATCCATTTAGAGGTTCATGTGTAAATCATTGGTGATTATATACCTACCCCATATTGTTGGGCAAGGAGAATTTTTATCTCAGTGTTTGTAACGAGAGTCATAAAATCCCTTATTAGAATCATTGGATCCTCAACAATAAGGTTAATAAATTCTAATTTTGGCCTCTAATAACCCCCATCTCATAGGTATGGGGTAATTTTTATCATTATCATCATCACCATATATATAATAGATATTTTTCTTGTTGGAGTTCAAAGTCAATGGTTTTCATCCCATCTGTTCCCCCCACAAAGAAGCCAACTTCTGTTATTCGGGGACCATTTGGAAAACATGAAAAAAATATTCCCCTAAATTCACTTATCATAAACCATGATGGAGTGTGCATACAAAAAAGGAAATAAGACCTCATTGGGGTCGCAAGCCCAAATAGACCAATATAGGGAGGGGTTCGAATAATGACCCTCATAAAGATAGTGTAAAATGATTTTGTTTCATTGAATGTAATGGTACAACCACAATTGCTTGATATGACTCTATGAATTTCACCGCCATAAAAAGAATATATATTGTGGATCAAGACATGAATTCAGAGGGTTGAAACATAGAGAACCTACCTAGATAGGAGGGTGATCTGGATGCACCAACTGAGGTTCCATGCACCTAGAAATAAAGAAGGTTCCCAAACCTAGAACCCTTGAATACCGATTTTCCACCTATAAAAAGGATCATTACAAAAATTAATAGGGAAATTTGTGGATATCCCAATCACCATCCATAAAAATATTATTTCCTTCCATGAAGTAATAACTATCATAATACAATATTGAGATAAAAACTCTCAATTGACTCAAAAAGGAGCTACTTAGGGGAAATATTCAAACTATGAATCTTCTTCTCATAGAGATGAACATTTTTCCTCAAATAGTAGATCGATCGGATATACCATAATTTGAGAATCAGAGTGGATCCTAATCTAGAAAGATGGTCTATATAATTGAGGAATTTGAACATAATTTTGACTTCCCTCTATTACGGAGACAACCTATCTCTCTCTAGGGTAATCATTCAGTCTTTGGGAAAATTGAGAATCGATAATAGAAAAATGTGGGACCACCTCATCAACCAACACCCACTCTCTATAAATGGGGTATGGCTCATATAGTAGTGCCCTAATGGCTTATTAACATCTTCATGTACCTAGATAATCAAATGGAAGCCATGAAATTGTGTCTTGCACCTGTGTAGCCTAAGAGGATGTTATATCTCAAATGGGTGGATGACACATTTCCCCCACAAAATTTTTAAAATCATACCTTTTCTAATTTTGAGAGTGTAAGTGACCATGAATAGAATCTCAGACACATTGTATCCCAATGTGGTCCAATGATGGTACCTTTTGATCAATAGGATGAAACAATGATGCATCTTTTTGTATAGATTCTGACCGGGATATCCTTTTTCTGGTGTCATAGTTTGCTAGCAGTATCTTCTATAGGATGGGAGGAACTATGTCATCAATTCCATTATCATTTTAGCTCAACACAGAGGATAACAACAATTTTCAATCTAACGAACTACAAACAATTAGAAAATAAGATCATGTTTAAGTTTAATCCATACAGAAATTTTTAACCTATTCACTCAACATCCCTCTTTAACTGTAGAAACTAATAGGATGGTATACTGAAAATCTCCATGATGAGTTACATACACCTATGATCTTAATTAAGTATTTATGTTGGTTTTGTGTGATCTGAAAAATGGAACAATGTCTTGAGTAATCCATTTAGTGAACTAGGTAAATTTCTTGACTCATATCCTCAACACATGGAAAAATTCTACGAAAATCCAAATATGAAGTTGTCATTATCAAGCCTATAGTGACACCCATCCATGCACCTAGGGAGGTCCAAACCTCTAATCACATCATTTTGATTGGTGAAAACAAAAAAACTACCCCCAGCATGAATCACAAAGAAATCATGGTTGAATGATATTTGAGGAACATATTAATAACGAATACACCTTCTAAAATGAATATATCACTGGTTACTTATTGGTATCCATTAATAATAACCTTCTCAAGTTACTACATCTTAGGAATCTAGACGAGGTCAACCCCTCTGATCATCTAGACTATTACCCATTCCATATAAGGATGGGTCATAATATCAATGATTGATTCATATTTAAAGACTTCCTTTGAGTTAAGGTTGATTCCAAACATGTGGTGTTAGATAAATCATTAGAGAATTTGGTCTGCATAACTGTTGCCCTATCAAAAGAAGAGGTTGATTGGGAGAAATTTTTAGACAGGCGTGAGAAGAAGTGAAACAATAGTAAGATTCAGAAAATAGATGATCGAGATCATTCCACCCTCAAATCATAGCTATGAAGACCCAAAATATCTCCACCACCCAATAAAGAATCATTGAATATGTCCTCAAAATTTTTTTGAGACTATCTGAAGTAGGAATAAATGGAATAGGAAGAGTTTTATTTTGCTATAATGCAAGTTTTCACTCTTCCAGACTTCTTCCTTGAAACATATCAAGAATGGACACAAACCCAAAAAATAGAAACCTTATCACATGAAGAGATCATATTCGGTTCTGTCAATACGATATAGTCGAAATAACCCATCTCTGATGATGATTATGACTCAGAATATGTTTTTCCCATATATAATAGGGGAAATGAAGGCCTATTTTGTAGGAACCAATGATTTTTTGGAAAACATTGACATGGACAGACCCAATATTCTGATCACATGCCTAGAAGGAAAATATCGTCTACTGAGACCCATGGGAATCCACTCAACAGATCTCAACAAAGACATGGTGGTGTCTCATAACCCTCCAGTAGTCATTTGAACCCAGTTGTATTACATGACCACCTAGAATGGGTATGATTATACAATTAGCCTAGGAAATAGGGAAGGTTGACATTACTCATGCCATTGGAATTATTTTATTCAATGAAAAAGGCTTGTCTACCTCAAATTCCTCAATTCTTAAGCCAATTTTCGAGGAGAAACCCCACCTCAGATAGTGCCAACCTCTGCATGAAATTATAACATTATGAAGTAGTTTTAGATTGTACTATCCAATATCTCAATCCTTAATTCTCTCTATATTTTAAAATAACTCAGAAAGGAACCTATTAAATCCCTCCAAAGACCATTGGAATTTGATATAGAATTCACTGTAGCTGAGTTCTATCAATTAGGGTCTATGTTAGAAGAATTCCATTTCACCTTCTCATTCATAGAGCATGAATAGGAAGATGTTATCTAGGGACACATCAGAACCCAATATTTTTTTGTAAGACTTGATATTATTGACATTCGAAAGGTTCTAATTGAAAATGGCTCTGGGATCAATCACATAACAAGTCAAACCCTCTGATTCTTAGAATATATAAAAGGATATTTGTCTCCCATAATGAGGACCATTCTAGGGTACAATAAGAGTGAACAAAGACCTCTTGGGAAGATCAAACTCAAAACTCAGTTGGGGGATCTTGTTTCTAAATATGAGTTAATGGTTATCCATCAATACACCACATATAATGTATTTCTCATAAGGCCTTGGATCCGTATCCACATTGAGGTACCTTCAACATTATAACAATATATGAAATACCCTATTGTTGTAATGTTCAGAATAAGAAATTGTGATAATTCCCCCTTTGAGACCTATAAAGTGACACATGTTGAGGAAAGTTTCTAAATTAAGGGAGGAAGACAACCAATGATGGATGATGATATATAGATTGCATCTCCTAACAACTTGGGAACATCCTGTGAAAATACTTGGAATATTCCTGACAATGACTATGTGTTCCCCATAAATGTATTTGAGTTGATAGACCTAGTCCAAGGGACCCATTATCCTCATTTCCCATAATGATAGTATTAAAAAATCATCTCTAAAATCACTCTTCAACAACTTAGGTATCAGGAGATGATAATGTCTGTTCTCATGGACTCTCACCCCGATAGTGACAAAGAATCCCCAAATTAAAAACTTCATCTGGAAGTATCTCCATAGACTCATAGTTAGAATAAGATCAGGAAGACCATTGGAATTCCCCTCCCACATTATAGGAGGTAGTATCTACCACAATCAATGAGATTAGGAAGGTGAATATGGGAACTGAAAATTACCAAAGGCCTAAATTCATTAGTTACACCATTCCCCTCAAAGATAAATATATTTATATTTTATTTTTTGAAGAAACATCAATATGTTTTTCAATTAGAACAATACATAAATTCCTCGACTGAATCAAGATGTGGCTACGCACCATCAAGTATTACATGATGAGCGTTGACTCATCAAGAAGGTGGCTAGGAGGATTCACCACTCTTGTGAAACCAATATAGAGGTGGAAGTTAAAAAAATTGATCAATTTCAACATTTCTCAAGTAGTGAAATACCCAAGATGTATTTCTAAAACCATCGTTGTCAAGAATAAATAATGGATAGATTAGGGTCTGTATCGATTTTAGATACCTTAATCGGGACATCCCAAAGCATTATTTCCTATTTTTAATCACAATGCTATTGATCGATGAAACATATGCCTTCTATGACCTTTCCTTCATGGACAGATATTCATGGTAAAATAAAATAAAGATAGACCCTAAATATGAAGAATACACTACCTTCATAAGGACCCAAGTTATCTTTTTCTATCAGTTCATTCACTTTTGCATAAAGAACACTGGTGCCACATATCAGTGCACCAAGCATCATATATTTAAACAATTCTTGGGAATAATGTCCTAGTGTTATGTAGATGTCCTAATAGTCAAATCTGGATAGTGATGTGAACACTTCATATATCTTAAATAAATTCAACAATATGTGACGACACAATCTTAAGATGAATCTTCTAAAATGCACTTTCGAGGTAACATCCAAGAAGTTCCTTGGATTGTTGGCAATACACCACGACATCAAGGTTAAACCAGAGAATACTAGTACTATATTAGAAATATTACCCTTGAAATATTAAATAACTGAAGGGGGTATAAGGTAACATCACTTACATTCATCATTTCACAACCAACATGGCTCACAATGCTCTCCACATCCCCAAGATAATAAATACGGGAATCATATAACTATGGGATAATGAAATCCAAGAATCCTTTAAATTTCTTGAGATGTATTTACTATATCCACTGATTCTGATGCATCAGATGGAAGGGAGGGTACTCATAATGTATGTGGATTCCAGGGAATGCTCAAAAGGTTCCCTCCTCACATAGAAAAATGATGTGGTGAGAAAGAAAAGACTCTACCACATTAGATGAATAATTCTAGGTACTGAGAAATGATACTCTGTTGTTAAGATGAACTTCCATGCACTCATATTATCATATTAAAATTTAAGGCACCACTTGAAGTACTAGTAGGTCTATATGGTCTCTTGTATTGATACACTCGTGTACTTATTAGGCTATCCTATTTTGATATTGTTCTTGGAAATATGGGTAGTTGTTATTTAGAAATATGAAATTCATTTAATATAACATAAATCAGTTGATGGAAAATCCCCGACTGATTTCCTTGAAGCATATCTTGCCCTAAATAATACACAAGTTGACACTGAGCTTCCATATAAGGAGGTCATCGACACCCATAATACCCCTCAGACATGGGAGATGTATAATGATGGTGCCTCCCAGAGTCCTATTGTCAAATAGATGAAAAAATGATCAATTATGTTGTATTAGGGATTGTATTTATCTCTTCAGAAAAATAGTTTTCCCATACTCTTTCTCACTATTTGTGTGATGCAAAAAATAATTAGGCTGAATACCAAGCATTCATCATTAGCTTCGAAATAGCTTTAAAGTTTCATATATCCTTCTTGAATATCAAAGGGTATTCAGAGTTTCTGATCAAGTAGCTAAATAATGAATATGTGTCAGAAAGGAATAAATCTCCCCTCTCACTATCTGAATTATGATACTAATAGAAGAGTTCCCTTTTGATCCCAAATTCCTTCATGTTACCCTATCACATAATGCACGCACTGACACATTGACTAATGTAGCCGCAGTCTTGGATGACCCTAATTAAAAGGATTAAATATTTAATATCACACATCAAAGAATGGTTTCATCGATCATAATCTATGATATGAAAGAAATGAATCAGTTCAACACTGCCCTAGACTGCGATGAACCATAATATTCTCCTAGATTGATGGATCCCATAATTGGTTATCTCTGAAATTAATCTCTTATAAAAGATTGAGTTGGGAGAGAATATATTGGGTTCCATGAAATAAATTTTACCTTGCAGTATAGTCCAATGGAATAGAAATTTCTCTACAAGTGAAGATTTTACTAAATCATCCTCATATTAATAATAAAAATAGATATTTTCTCCATCCTGAAAGAAGTCCATGTAGGATCCAGCTATTCTCATCTGTCTAAAATTCAGATCTCCTAGAAAATCATGATGTTGGGTTATTAATGGAAAAACCTGATACATGACTATGTGAAATTCACTATGAAATTTCATTCATTCTGGATCGATGAAAACTTCATCCATCAACCCCATAATTGCTACATATAGCTAAATATTACTATTCATTTTCCATTTGGGGAATGGTTGTATTGTGCGACTATCCCCCAGCAATAATTTAGAAGTTCAAGTTCATCCTTAATCCTACCAACTATTTTCAAAATGGGATGAGGCAATACTCCTCAAAGAAACGGGGGGAAGAATATCATAAACTTATTAATGTCCTATATCATCACCAGGTTAGGGTCCCTTAGACAATATTGATGGAAAATAGTATAAAATTCTAAAATACAAAGTTGAACAAGTTGTTTCAAGAGTAAAACATCGAGACCAATCAGTCATATCACTATCATGAAGTGTAAAATTGATAGATTCAGGCCTTTCATAATACTCTATCAAATATACTCCAAAATATGGTGAAAAAATATAAGAAGTATTGGTGGGACAAGATCCTCCATGATGTATGGGCCTACTATACCACCATTCATACTGCTACACAGACACTGAAATATTCACTAGTTGATGGGATCAAGGGATTTTTACCCATATAATTCCATATACTTTCACTCTGAATAGTGATTTGAATATATCTCTTATATGAAGATCAATCAAAAAATGTGTTTGGATGGATTTTAATGTCACGATGAGAACTGGTTTCAAACATTACGCATCCTTGAAGTCCATCAGAATCATATCACACCTGCCTTTAATAAAAAGGTTCACCTTTATTCTTTCCTCTAAGGAGATCTCGTATTGGCTGTCAAAACTCCAATGATACTTGGAAAGAAGCCTCTAAATCTGTAACCCAAATGGGTGGTACCAAACATCAGACCTAATTTCTATCATAATAGAGAATACTCATTGGAAACAATGGATGGGGAGCATGTCAAACCCCCACCAATGTAAGATTTCTCAAGAAATAATTTGAATAGTTTCCATGAAGCACCTCTTGTCTTGATTAGATGACATTAAACTACACAAGATCGTCCCTTTAGAAAGATGATAATATGTGCAGTACCCCATGTCATATAATCAATAATTTAAATAGCATGGTATCCCATATACTAACCACATGACATTAAAATTTATGGAGTTGTCCAAGTTTCATGACACTAAACTAAAAAAAACTATTCCTATCCCAATGATGTTAAACATCAAAATTGATCGTCGAGGCAACATGATGTTAAACATCATGGTGTCTCATTTCCTGGCACTAAGAGATTAAACTGCATAATTCAAGATGTCCTTATATATGACATTAAACTACACAATTGATGTCCTCAAAGTATGAAATTAAACTTCATGGTGTTCAACATATCACCAACGAATCAACCCACATGAGCTAGATCTGTGTGGATAAATTATGAAATACACCCAACCTCGTGTAATAGTTAGCTCCACATGGGGAATATCTTCATCCAATAACTATGGATGGCTTTGTTACTGTCATGAAATGATATATAGTGACACCCAAACCTCTAGTATCACGTCCAGTTACAATAGTCAACATCTTTCGAGTCGGGTTATGTATGTCCTTATAGTGTGATGTTATACTACATGGCAGATGACCTTACCAAAAGACGTTAAACTACATGAAAACTGTTCTTTCTACACTACATTATAATGTATTTGTTTTCATGATCCATTACTAATTTCCATTTATGCCTCAACATGGTGAGAGTAACCCTTTCCATTCCTTTTTTCTCACACCAATCATAGTGCATGTTATCTTAGTAATTTTGGTAAGGGATTCCCTACACAAACGAGGCCTAAAAGCTGACAATAGTCTCATCATGGTACAATAAGGAATACCATTAAATTCATAACATGATTCCTCACAAAATGTGATTAAATTTCATGGTTAATTTCCCTGAAATAACATAAAATAATACATTCCTATAGACCTCTCCAGAGAGGATCACCAATGCTGGTGTTGGTATCATACCATACCTTCATTACAGAACTACATGTGACTTGATTCCTAACACCACAAGATATGTAGTGACACCCAAACCATAAATCCTAGGTCTAGCCCAAAAAATTAAAAAAAATCCACCTCTCTTATTATAGGTGATACTTGGATAGAAAATTCCTTTCTCAAAAACTATGTATGGATTAATTCCGTTTACCATATGATAGGTAATGATACCCAAATTTCCATATTTTGGTCCATCCACAATTCCACTTTTCAAATAAATAATACCATATCCTTTCCATATAATGTTAAATTGCATGGTTTCCTAAGAACTACAAGTGGATAGATTACTATAATCATGAGATACATAGTGGTTCCTAGATCTACAATATTAGGACTATCTATAACAATAATTGGAAAAAATGGCAACCTCTACTTACATGTCCAACCTATGTAGGAATTTTATTGTTCAAAAACTATATGTGACTTGATTCCTTTCATCACAGGATATGTAGTGACATCCGGATCTCTATCCTAGGGACCAGCTACAAAAAACAATAAAAAATTCACCTTACCTACATAGGGGATGAGACATATAAGAATGGTTTTCCAATGTATGAGTCATATCCATGTGCAACCTTCTTGTAAATTTAATATCATGAAAAATGTTTCATTTCAGTTTACATGTCCTTACCATAAGAAGTTAAAACTGCATGGAAAATTTCATGACTGCATGAAATTTAAATTTCAAAAAAAAATGTCATCAATGCATGACATAAAACTACAAGGAAACAAGTACATCCTTACTAGATGCCCTTAAACTGAAAGGCATGTTTATATATCACATGACATTAAAACGGTATAGAAGAAAGTATGTACCTATTGTGCGGTGATAAACTATGTAGTCCATTACACATTTTTATTCATTATCAAATGAGTAAAATAGCATTTCCCCGACCAACCAGTGTACATGGTACTTCCTCCATCATTTAAATCACCTTATAACCATAACTCACACATCGTGTCTCGAGCACCATAAGATGGCGCAAACAATTCATGAACCTTGGAAAAGATACCAAGCATCATGATACCATTTTCTTTAATATGAATATGCTTATGGGTCCTGCATATGTTCCTATTATCATCAACCAAATTCATCACTCTACAAAAGGGATTTCTGATCCTTGTGATCCCTAAAATCACTAAGATATAGATCAACACCTTAGTGTATTATATGCCATCCCAATTATGATATTAATGTATCATCACTCAATACCTGAGAACCTCTAACCATTATTTACAACAATTTTATCTCCCACTCAGAAGGATGTTTGGATTACTCTTGACCCCTAGAATATTAAATAATATCTTTTGTATTATCCTTCAAATTTGGTCCATGTTCATCATTACCTTAAACTTCCTACAGTATTGGTCAAAATTGGATGACCTTAAACTCTATCATATAATGTTCTATATCACAATACCTTAAACTACTAGACAAAGAGACACAAAGATTTTATGGTTGAAACCCTATAGAGGGGGGCATAAGAAAAATTCAGGTCTTCTCTCTCAATACTATTCATCTCGAGAGTTTAGGGAAAAATTTGGGTGAAAATAAATAGGGAATAAATATCATAGGGAAAACTTCATAGCCTTAGTAAAAAGATGTGCTAACTGGACCACACAGTTCAAGAAAAAGTTAGAGTAATGATTTTCCACATTTCTTTGCCATGAGAATATGTTTGTTAAGAGGTGATACAAGATTTAGGGTGCTCAAACCATTCTTGGATAATACACTTTCCAAAAATAAAACTCTATGATTTGAGTGACTTCGATCACCGTAACTCTTCCATGTCCATTGGAAAAGGACACCTAGATTCAATGGACCCTTTTCTTGAATATGAATTTTTGGCTATGGATTCTAGATATGTACCTCTGGTCATCAAAAAAATGCATCACTCTACAAAAAATTATTTATCATCATTGTAATCACTGAAAAAAAGTGAGAAAGAACCCAGCATCTCAATGTGTCTTGTGTCATTCTTAGTATGATTGCCCATACCATCCTCCTAAACTGAGCACTTTGAACCATGATTTATGATCCCTATACCAAATGAACGAGAAGGTTCAAAATTCTCAACATTATTTCACTGAGTTTTGTACCATTCCCCAAAACAGATATGTGAAATTACATTCTCAAACTTTTAATAACCCACACCTTTTGATTCAAAACCACAAGGCTTAGGGATCTATCTTCACAAATTTAATATTTGAACTGCACTAGGGTGTTAATCCCCTCTTGGATGGAATTCTTTCCAGACCCAAACTCATTATATGGACATTGGAGTGTTCATGAATATTTCATGGCCCTGAGAAATGAGTGGATGTCATCTTTTTTAGCCATGATATAAATGAAGAAAGGATTTTACCAACTATATAAAAGAATATTTTCTTTATAGGAGAGAAGATTGAATCCCTGTGAGACCTAGAAACATCAGGGTAGAACTTGGAATCCTAGGGTGTTACAAGTCATCCCCAGTAAGTCTACCCCATCCCATTATCATGAAAACAAAATTTTGGGATATGAATTATGTCACCCATATATCAATTATCTAGGAAGAACTAGTATCCCTATAATTTCACCCTCAACCAATATTTACTTCCATAAACCTTCCTTGACCCTTGAAAACAAGTGGAGGAAACTATGTTTGGAAATGATACTACCACATAAGAGATTATACCTACCCACTAGAGGTATCTCATCATTATAGTAAAGGATATATAATCCATGCAAATCTAGGAAACACCATGACAGAACTCAACACTCTAGAGTGTTTTGGGTCATTCCTAGAATGTCTGCACCATATTCCATTATCATCGGTTAGGTTCGAGATAGTATACCATAAATTAAAAAAAATATACTCTCCAAGATAAAGGACCCTAAAATACAATTATATAATGTCTGAGATAAAAGACCCTAAACTAAAACAATAGACGGTTTGGAGAAAAACCCATATAAACTATAGAAATAGAAGCTCTGAGCTAAAAGACACCTAACTACAAAAATATAATGTTTTATCTAAAAGTCCCAAAACTACAGAAATATAGGGTCTGAGATAAATGAAACTAAACTAAAGAGATAGAAGGTCTGAGATAAAATACCCCAAACTAAATCAATATAAGGTTTGTGGTAAAAGACCCTAAAATACAACAACATAAGGTTAAACTTAAAAGAATCTAAACTATTGAAATCAAAGGTCAAAGATAAAATACCCTAAACATAAAAAATATAAGGTCTGAGCTAAAAGTCCCTAAACATAATCGATGGAAGGTGTGATATAAAAGATCCTAAACTATTGTGATGGAAGGTCCAAGCTGAAGCACCATAAGGAAAATCGATAGAAGGTCTGAGATAAAAGACCCTAAACAAAAGAGATTGGAGGTCTAATGTAAAAGACCCTAAACTATAATGATATAAGGTATGAGCTAAAAGATCATAAACTATAGAGATATAATGTCTGATATAAATGTACCTAAACTACAATGATATAAGGTCCAAGCTAAAAGACCCTAAACTACAACAATAAAATGTCCAATCTAAAAGGCCCAAAACTACAATAATAGATTTTATAAGCTAGAAGACCCTAAAAAATACATAAAATCAATGATTTAATCACCGAGAATAGAAAATCCTGAAAATCACACTATATGGCCTTGAAAATAATTGATTTATACGCGCCAAGCCTATCAACATTAGAAAATGATAGAGCACTCTCCCTTTGGGATGTGTACTCTACTCATATTATTATTCTGCAAATCAGGTGATCTCAATATAGCTAGAAAAGATATATTACCTCATGTTGGTGGGAATTCATTAGTGTTTCTCGAGAAGAATTTCATATGACTTAAATTTTTAGATATAGGAATTCAGGTTTATTTGATATTATATAAAAGATGGGTATTGTTGGTGATTCATATAAATATAGAATTTGAAAAAATTGATGCATATGATAAATAAAAAAAATAAAAAATAACATATGATGTTGAGATAATAAATTTATGAATAAAGCATGCAATATAAAGAATCTCAAAATTTCAGAGTCTATCTAAGAATCTAATCAAAAAAGAGTACATTAAACTACAATAATATTCTATATAATGATCTATCCATGTGGGTAATATTCTAGATATATGTTTTAGTTCAACACATAAGTTCCACTCATACTAACTCTTCTTCATTATCCCTGGGATGTAGATTCATGATTAATGTAGTTTTCTCCTCAACTATCTTTTGAGTATTTTAAAATGAGGAAGATACTTCTAAGAGATCATTCCCTATACAATCTATGCTTTCCCTGTACCTCTTTTTCTGCACAATCTAGACATCCATTTGGGAATGAAAATTTGGAATAAACTAGAAATGTTGCTCCAGTGCCACCATATCCTACTTTATCTATCTGAAAAGGGGAGTCTTTTCTTAAAAATCTTGCAAGCCCCTCTCATTAGTGGAAAAATTTCTCTGTGTATGGATATTTTTATCTTGATTTCATATAGTGGTTGGGGATTAAAACCTTCCTTCGCCAATTAATTATATAGCTGATGAATGAATTACCCTTGGTCATTAAATGTTTCCATGGGGGAGTCATAAATCATGTTTTTAATTTGATGCAAGATCATCCAAGTCATTTCTAACCCTCATTTGCTGATGGGATGGGCATGCTAGAAGAAGGAATAGCTACATGACCTGGAAGGTATATAAGAGAGGAATCTCCACATATTACCACATAAAAAGATACATCACCCATTGCATTTTTATGGATTATTTACTCAATGAATTCAATACCACTATTGGGATGGTCGTCATCGGTATGATAGGGCTTCCTAAAATTCATTATCAAGTGTTCAATCAAATCCATAATTACCACGGAAAGCAGGGTTGGTGAGGTAAACAACCATTCTACAGGATGATCCAATCATCCTAGAACGCCATCTAGATATGATGCTACCAAATAATGGGAATAATACTAATTAAGAATGGTGGGAGAATCATTGGGTAGATAGAAGATCTTAGTATCAATGTATTCACACTCTTGCATCATCTAGAACTGGTGTGTGGTCCCAGGGTGTCTCTGTCATTGCATGCCATCTAAAGATAGAGGAGATAACCTTTAGGTGCATCCAAACTGATGAGAAATCTGATAATATGTGTGTGGATCCTAGACAATCAGCTCGTCCATCATGGTAACAAGACCCCGTCTGGAAGAGATATCTTATATGACCAATTTTCAAGAGATATATTTATGTTGTCAAAGATTAGACCAGTCGGTGCATGATATGGGGTGAAATTGAAGCTTTTAGATTTTTTAAACACATATGTAACATTGTCGGAGCTCAGTGACATATCCCCAACCCCATATATGTTTAACAGTATGGGATGAGAAAAAGTATTGGTGATCCTGGTGTCATTCTTGTATTCGTAGCAATAGAAATTAACCCCTATAAAGGAAAATAAAAACTGGAATAGGCCACTGGTCCTATAAGGGATACTACTTTTTTTAATGTAGCCAAAGAGTTGGTAAAGGAATGCAAGTGTCGGCACCACCTGATTAAGGTACCGTCCATCCACTACTTACACTTCCATTACCAGTGTGCTAACCTGAATTCCTGAACATGCTTCCCCAACTAGTAAAATACATCCCTTCATGAACATGGCCATGATTCCCTCTATCCTAAAGCATGAAGTGGGCTCTAAATTCCCCTGATATCCCCATGAACTATGATCCCGAACTTCTAAAATGGGCCCATATGAGTTTGATATATTGAAAACTTTGTGAGAAGGGCATCGATGGGGGTATATTTTAGTTGTCCTGACACCGATGTGACAATAGAAAATATTGACCCAGTATTTGAAGGAGATAAGTGATTTCATTGTAAGATCCTTCCTTATCTTATCTTACACAACAACAAGCATGTCCCTCACTATGATGGGAGTCAGAAAAGGTTCGTCCTAGACATTTGAGGTAGGCAAGAACTCATCGTACATCTCTCTAAGAGGTTGAATCCCACCCTATTGGTAACTGTCCCTTGGATGATTCCCACATCACCATAGTAAAAATGGAATGTGTTAGTTTAAGGAAATCTATGGTTGATAAAATATTAAAGAATATCATGCTAAATATGGAAAATAAATATTAAAATCAATACTACTTCATAAAGATGGATCATGTACAACTAGTCATCAAACTATAAGAATATTTACCTGGCCTAGAATGGCCATTCCCACTCATCAGATAAATTTTCAACATAATAGAGATCACATTTCAAGATCCATCCATCATCTAGGATTTTTATAGAAGAGATGAATGTACTCAAGTAACTCTGAGAAATAGGATGTGGATAAAAATAACAACCATCTGGACCTGAGGGAGAGTTTTTAAACATATAAGACAACACTTGGGATTGATCAGAGACCAGTCGGCCATCCCCAAAAATTTTCATCTAAATATATTCAAGGCATTTTGACACCCAAAAAGATGGAAAACTGATGTCTAAAGGAGGAATGAAAGCATCATCTAGTATACCAAACCCATCTAAATAATACTAGTGTGGTAAAGGATAATTTTGAATCCTTGATAGGAGAATCCATTTTAGAACCATATTATTATAATTCACATCGTATCTAGGGTTAGAATATATATTTATAGAGATCATAGATCTTTGATTAGATGCATCATAAGAACCTTGATGAGAACCAAAATCCATCTGAATAAAAGTATATGGCATATGTCAGACATAAAAAAAATCTTGTCAAAACAATGGCGTAAAATAACAGCATCATGCACATAGCATGAATCAGAGAAATTATTTTAGAATCACATAAAGGAATAATGAATTTCTTAAATCTTGATGATATTTTATATCACATAAACCAACAAAGAATCATATAATCACATGAACCCATTGATGACTCATAATTGTGTGATCTGAACATGGTCATAGGAGCTTCATGATAGCCAAAGGATCATGTAATCAAGCTATAACATCCCATGAAACCCTCAATACTATTGTAACCCCATATAAAAATTTCAAGAAATTTCTGAAGTTTAGATCATGGTTGGTTTGAGATTCTGCATGGGATAAGGAGTTAATGTAAGGAAAATATTGAAGAAATGGTCTCATGGTAGGGTCTCTTAATTAGGTATTGCACGAAGGAATTTTAATGAGGTTACATGATAAATGAAATTAACAAGAGCTCTGTAGAAGATATTTTCAAGTGATTGAATACATTTTCCCCCTATTTATAGAGAATTCTGCAGAATACCATGCATTTCCTGGCATGGAAACAACGCTAAAGAATCAGGTGGTAATTTAATTTCCTCAGAACTAAGACCTTATCACCCATAGAAAAATCTCACGAGGGTGGGTTGATTCCCACCAAATTAGAATTTGAAGATCCACAATGGAAGAAATACCTGAATAGGGATTTTATTTTCCCTGAAGAAGAAAAATAAGATGAAGGTGGCCATGATAATGTGGATCATGTGAACCATAAGAATACTCATGATTTCATGATGAGAATAGGGTCATGAAGATGGAAATTTGTAGAGTATATCCTATAGAATATACCATGAATCCCTTTTTGACATTTCTTTATATTCTTTGGAAGGAACCCAAGAAAATCACAAATCACATGGAGGCTTCTAGATGAGAAACCCCAGGTCACGTGGCTTGTCAACCGGAAGATATGTAAGAAAGCCTATAAAATCAATTGAACATTGGTGGAAAATATCCAAGAAGTGGGAGCCTCATGATTTTATAAAACTCATATGATGCATCACTGATTGGGAGAATTTTTTTCTTCGAAATTTCCGAAGATAACTCCCAAAACTCAAGCCTTTGTAAAATTGACAATTGAAATAAATAAGGGGAGGGAGGGATCCTATTAAAATTGTAAACTACAAGAAATGCACCCCTGTTGATTCGTAATACACCACATGACAACCCATTACATGTTCGCCTCATCTCTCAAAATCCCACTGGCAAGTTTTACTCATCCCTCAAAAGGTGTGAGACATGCCCATGCATCCTCACTCTCCCCTTTACACTTCATAATGGCATAAATACAATGTTTACATGAAGTTATAATTCATATCCACAAATCCATTTTTTGTTCATGTTATGCATCACTAATAAGAATAGTGATTTTTTTATAACACTCACGCAACCACGTGAGATCCCAAACCATTGTAAAAAAGAAAAAGGTAATAAAAGAGGGAATAATGGGAGCCTCTCAGTGTCATAAATCTAATAAGACCCACCTATGTTATCTAATTCATGGTCTCAAACAAACCTTTGAAAATCCAACCTAATTTTGTAAAGGGCCCCCGAAAATTCATCCTTCAATCGTGGAATGTCATAGACAAGTCCCACAAGGTCATGCGACATCTTTTCGATATGAAACTTAATCTCAAAAAGGTTCATGGAGTTTTCAACCTAACAACATTAATGTTATATTTTCTGTCCATATATTTCATGAAGACCCCATTAATTGAAAATATTCTAAGAAATGGGATGTTGAATGGATGGTATCAGAGTCTCTAAATGATAAGAGGTGACCCCAGAGTGATCCATGATAGGACCTCACGAAGACATGTGATGTCAATGATGTATACCAACTCTAGCCTAGATTCATGAAATCTGAATAACATAATATGGAAAAAACTGAGTTTGTGAGGCCTATAAATCCCCTGCCCTATCATGAAACATTTTAGGCTACCTTCACAATGAGAACAAATGATTCTTGGAAACTCATACTAGATCTAGATCATATTTCTCGGAGAAACTAATCTTAAAACTGGAAAAGATTCCCATTAGGTAACATCTGAGGAACAACCAGAGTGATCATGGAACATGCATAAATACCTTCTAATGATTATTCATAGATCACATAATGAACTTCTGGAAGGACACATGAAGTACACCCCATAAATATTCTAAATAATGAGAGGATTAAAACAAACTAAAAATGATCAAAATCAATATATTTGCAATAATGAATGAACAAAGACTAATATATGGAATAATAGTGTGAATAAAATATCCACCAATCCTAATAGACTTCATATTAACCAACCAAGACACACAATAGTCCTAGAACATGTCTCCCAAATCCCATAATGCTCCTTTGGTTACTATTGGGATCTTGAGAAGTCTCATTAACACGTCAGATTAAGTCACATAGATCCCCACAAGTATGCCACCCCAGTCTTACAAAGCCCTATGGTCTCACTATATAATCCTTGTGGTGCCATTAATGTATATTTCCCAACTCATATGACAATACCAACATGTGTTATTATATTTTTTCAATAGCACCTACGAAACTCAGCTGGTCCTCGTGATGACCTTTGTGTATGCCAACCAGATCTCATGATAACCTCTAGGTATGTTAGCTTGGATCATGTGTCACCCTCAATACATGACACATGGACTCTCGTGATATCCCTTAAGTGTGTCATCTAGATTTTTCTATGACACCAGGGAATGTTAGTTGGTCCATGTGAGGCTCTCTATGCATGTCGGCCAGGATCAGGTGATGGATTCGAGTATCCTCCAGCTAGGTATCACGTTAACCTCAATAATGGTCCTCCTTGATCATGAAATGACCATAAAACATGCCATAAAAATATGTGACATCCATCGGGCATGACAGTTTGATCATGCAATCATCTTTGGATATGTCTGTAATATAATGAAACATGTCTAGGAATTATTCAACATGTCAAAGCAGACAATCAAGGCATGTCAAGCTGGAAATCAAGAATGTAAGGTAGGAAAGAAGGATGCGTCCTAATGTTATCCCAGGAAAAGATAACATTTTTCATCCTTATTGTGTATTCCTCGACTAAAAGGGAAACATCAATGTTTAATCCATGACCCACTAAGCTATGATGAATCTGATTCCTACCATAACCATGGTATGTAAGACGTGTCTCTTAGGACAAATCAGTATATTTACCTATAAATGGATATCCTAGGGAATAATTCCTGCATCCAGATACAGTGAGAATATATATTTTACACCCCTTGTTTCTAAAACTAATAATATCTCACATGGGCTTGTGGAGCCTCAATGATCATATGATTCAAGTGGCATGACCCTATAAATAAAAATGAAATTTCAGTGTGTAATACTTGACATGTATCATAATATGACAAGTACCACATAAAAGGGAAACATAATTCTATAAGCCTCGATCAAAAGAATAATATGATATGTCTCACATAAAAGGGAAATTCCAATGTTTAAGCCCCAAATAGAAGCATAATATGGTAATCCATACATAATTGATTAATTTTGTTGTGTAAGAATTGATAAATTAAAATATGAGGGATCTGATTCCATCCATATTCAAGATACATAGGACACCTTCCTAAGGCTCGAACATGAACTCAAATTTAAATCCACCTCAGTATTAGTCCATCTATGCCTTTGTAATTTCGACCATCGGTACCTAATCATTCCAATGGTAAGATAATTCTACCCCTTCCATTATTGTACTGAGAATCCAAATGAACTACGATGACACTAATTTTTTCTATAAACTAGATATGTAGTATGCCTCCCTGAGGTCCAACCTCCATATTAGTCATCCTAAGGTAAGTTCAATCACATATTTCCTAAATCTATATGCAATGAGGAATATCACTTTCTACCCCTTGTTTCTCACACAGAGCACAGCTCCTGTGGGACTAAAGAGTTGTAATAAAAACATCATTGATAGCATGAATCTCCACCATCTAGGGTGTCACGAACCGAATCTGGACGCCGCCAAAACCAGCACCAAACCCAGACCGTGACATGTCCCTAAGGGCATTATCGATCCCCACGGGCTGTCACAAGTGCCAGGGTATCATAAAATGATAATTGGGAATGATTTACCTGAGTTTATAAACTTAAAACGACAAAAGAATCCAATGAAACGAATCTGGATTTTTCAAACCAAATAATCTTTTTCAAAAATTCAGAACTGAATTACACAATTTTAAACAATTTTTAAAGACCATTACAAAGGTACAAACCCAAGAAAAGATATCCCAAGAACCTCCACATGTAAAGAGGCACCGCCCTCAATCCATCTCCATGAAACTGCATCACGATGGACCACTAAAAACCAGAACCAATGGCATAAAACATGTACCCAAACCTGTGACATAAAATAAGCAAGTCTACTTACACCCAAAGGTGTAAGTAGTGTGTGAGAGAAATTCCAGTAGTATACCACCGCTAAGAGATTATATGTGATAAACATTTCATGACAAAAAACATTGTATGTTTTGTAAATAAGAAATGCTTGTTACAATTTTTTAAAGGATGCAATAATAAATGAAAACATTTTTCATGTGGGCTAATTTTAAAGAACCAACAATTTTAAAATAACTAAAAAAGATACTGAATTTTCAAGCCAACAATACCGTACACCAACGGAAAGTACAAAGGATCTAATGAGCACAAGTAATAGGAAAACCCCCTAGGCACTAGCTAGTTGTGTGTCCCAGGTACCTCGTATCTCGGTGAGAGTAACCACACACAAAAATCCGTTCTCGTGCACGAGCCACTAGTAGGGATCATACCCATAACCTAGTGGTCCCAAATCATCATAATCATAGTTTAGTTAGAGTTGTAAGCGTCAATCTTGCTAAGTAAAACTAAGGCCAAACCCCACGGATTCACTAGTATACTAGTACACGTCCACCCACCTAGATACCCGGGTTTTCCCATTGTGCTCAAACAAGTTCACAATCCAAGAAATATAGTTTTCACATGCAAATATCACTTCCACATCACACATTAACCAAATATCCCCACTTACATCACTAAAGTCACAAATTCCACTTTTCATTCAAATGCATTTTGAAATCAAACTCACTCCAAATTGCCTACAACACTTTTCACATTTCTTTAACACTTCCAAAAATCCATTAAACAATTTTATAAAACCATTACAAGATATTCAACTCGCATAACATCCCACACACATGTCACAAAATACCCTTCTAACCTTCACAGTTCATTTTATAAATAAACTCACATGAAATATCCCACACCCGTGTTTCGTACACAAAACACAATTTAGTAAAACACTTCGACAATTTATAAAAAAATTCTAAAAATGTTTAACATCTCAAATCACCACTTTACCATTCAAAAACCCACATTAGGTGAACACACTCACCCAAATAGTACATATACACCCTTTCCCAACTTTGTTTAACCAAATAAAACATTTTCAATTTTTATAAAACAAATCCAAGAGGTATAACCATTGTTTTCACACTAAACCCATTTCAAAACCCTCATTGAAAACCAAAATCATACCAATACCAATCTAAAAAAGAAATTTTCAGAAACAATTATTAAACCACCCCCAAATGTTATAATAATACATCAAAAAATACCACAAAGATACACATGAAAAACACACGTTTTCATAAATCGCCTTCAAAAAGTACAACACGGTTTTACACTTTAAACTCATTCAAAAACCTATTTTCAAGGACCACATTACAATAAGTAATTAACAAAACAGAATTGGCAGCCCCTTTCAAGACTAATAAATCACTTTCATATGTTATAAACTAAACCCAAACATTACCCCAAGAGTCACACATGAAAAAGTACCCAATTTCAAGCTAAAATACAACTTAAAATTAAAAGTTTAACCAAATTCATAAAAAACAGTTTTCAAACCACACCAAACAGATTTTGGACATTCTAAATTAATAAACCAAGCAATCTAACTCATCATAAAATGGTTACACATGGAATCGCCTACCTTTTGAGTTGAAACCCTCAAAACATGGTGCGAAACATTAACTGTACCACCACCGCACCACAAGGAAAATAAATCCAGAACTAGACCACCAAAAATTGACCCAAAAGATACCAAATCATACCTTAGGATCTAACCCCAACTTCTGGATATGAGGAAATTCAATAAAGAGCAATAAAAACTAAAAGAGGATGAAAAGAACCGAGAAGGAATTCCCTTACTTGAAATATCATGAAGAAATCAGCCCCAATGCACCAATATATGAATCTCCAAGTACCCAAAACTGATATGGAGGTCCGAAGGAGTCATATTAGGTCATGTGGGGACTGAAATGGGGGGAAAAGGATGAAAATTGAAGGAGTTATGAAAGATTCATTTTACCTCATCAAATCTGGTCGATTTGAGAATGATTGAGAAAGATCGTCCAACTCCGCGGGGTATATGAGCTCCAAAGAGGCAAACGAGATACAGGGGGTGAGGCTGAGGTTTTTGTCTTCGAGTGGGAGGTTGAATAATCTAAAGACAGTAAAAAAAGAATGAGATATTTAAATTTTAAAAAAATAATTTAAAGCAGGAAATGGGATTACGGGCAGGCCCATTACCTTAATTAAAAACCCAAATCCATCATGATTTGGGATTTCTATATGGTTCAAAGGGATATTGTGATTTTAATATATTAGGGTATACCAATTGGGAAGTGGAATGAGTATAAAATAGTAAAAATTGAAGGTGTTATAGAAGAATCAAAATTTGTTTTTAAATTTGGATTTGGGATCACGGTTTGGCCCAAATTTTCAAAACCCACCATTTTCACCAAAATGAGTGGTAAACCCCCAAAACAAATAGGGAATGGAAATTAAATGAGTATTGAATTTAAAAAAAATCATGGGTGGGACATAGGGATATATCGGTATGTAACCCCTGATTAGTGGCACGATATAAATACCCCTCATATAAGGTAATATATTTTGGAGTAATTCAAAACATTGGGATTGAACTATGATAAATCAGATTCCTGCTATAACGAGGATGCGTGGGACATCTATATAAGACTCAAGCTCAAATATATGTTTCCTCAGTTCCCACACATATGTAATTTCTATATTATGTTGGACTACATTGTTTTAATGAACTACATGGGTTTTGATTCTTGAAATAACTTGGATATGTAGGATACCTCATGATGGATCAATCCCCTCCTCATAATATTAACTACCTTCCTACATGGAAACAAATTCTAGAGCACCTGGTTATAAGACTTCATCACATAAAAACTCCTATTATTTTAAAGGGGATGAAGAATCTTGGATATATAGATATGGATTCACTACTAATATTCCCTTATTTTTCTCATAAATGGGGTTATAATAGGATCGTTATATTAGGGTAAATGGTTCCATATTGATATTATGAGGATATTCACAAACATTTATTAAATCTATAAAAGAGTCTCGGAGTAGGAAAAAATTCCCCCAAAAAGGGTATGATGAGCCCAAACTCCCGTACTCTAGACCAATGTGTGTTCCTAAGGGTCATTGGGTGTTAAACCATAACTAACCACCTACCTTTATAAATAAGTTCTGTACCCAGTTATAGATGTGTGAACTATTGGAATTTCCAATGGAAGACTAAACAAATGATAAACCTAATACAATCAATTCAATAGGGCATTGGACCCCCAAGAATAGAACCATCGGGTGAATCTCATCCCTATCATTTCTCCATAAAACAAAGCAAAAAGTTCATATCGAGGCATACTATATATTATACTGGAATAAAAGTATATTATTTCAATCAACATAACACCGTCATGTCATTTTTTTATGTTCACTACTTGACCTATTTAAAAAAAATTAACCATTTATTACCAATGATTTTGATTCATATACCAATGAATTGGGACCAAAATCCAACACTCTCAATTCTTGAGTGGAAAAGTCAAAGATTAAACTCAGTATATAAAATTTATAAAAATATTAAAAATAAATGAATATTTTTTTACTTTAATAAAGCATTGGTAATACCTTTGTTTTCAATGAGGGGGGATAATCTTTTTGATGAAATGTATATATTCTTCTCAATGATAATAAATTATGACTAATAATTAAATTTTTTAAGTTCCATATATAAAATATAAATAATTTGTTATGATATATGTGAGATTATGTACTTAGAGAGATAAAATAAACATGTTCAAATTGATTACTTGATATAGTCACCAAACAAATAATAATTAAACAAATTGAATGATTTGTAATATCTTCTTCTTAATGTCTCAATGTATTCAATGTTTATGACCTATGAAGATTCCCTATTTTAGTAAGAGATGAAAATATAAGTTAATGTATGGAAATTATGATATCAATAAAAATAATTATGACTTCTGTAATGTATGAATCTAAGGAAGAGGAAAGACAAATATTAAATGAATTTAATCTCCTAGGAATAAAATGATTTATGATCCAATAAGTAATAAATGTATTATATAAACCATATAAATATACATATGTGTATAAAAACAAGCATGTGTTGTGGAATGGAAATTGAGGTCCAGAACCCTAACCTCATGTTTTAAATCACATGGTCTATGTTTCTAACCTCCTGAATAACAAAATTATATCTTTTAATACTATATTCAGAACCTTTTTCATGTATATTTCATTTTTGGGGTCCATTTATTATCATATATCATTTTATCTCACATTATATACATGTAATTGTTTGGTAAATTACTTTTAAACAACTCTTATATGCTGAACAAAGTCAAAAAAGTTATAAAAGTGTCCAATATTCTCTATAGTGGAGTGATTATAATTTATTTATAAATACAATAGAATAAAATTTATAAATTTTAATAGATTTTGAAAAATATACTCAAATATCGAAAAAAGACTTAATATGATTATTTTTTGTGGAAAAATTTATACTAACCATTTTTCATTGATATAATTATTAAAACATCTAATTTAGCATTCTTGAACATTAATCCTGTCATATATAAAATATTTATTCATTAAACCCACTTTTTAATCCAAACATATATTTTGGTGATGAAAAATGAAATATGTATCTCATCATTGTTGTAATAAAACCATAACAAAAACAAACATTCCAATTTATAAGAATGGTAGGAAGGTAGATAACGATTATTCTATCAAAATAATAACATTTAAGTAGACTAATGATATTGAAGAAATTATATTAGGATGAATATAAAATATTTTGAGGATTCTAAATAGGAATGAAACATTAAGGATCTCGGTTTAAATAATTTCCTCTTCCTTTGATATCCCACTCAATACCCATCCTTATTCCTTCATAGATTGATTTATTTAGAGATAAATGAACTTGTAAGTCATGGTATTAATGGATAGGGAGGATATTTGTAATTTTTTTCAATCATGGAATCATGAGGTCTGATAAAAAGTTTGGTGTTTAAGAGGATCTTTTATAGGTGGGAGTGCATAATTATTTTAAATATTAATATCGTAATATAAAAAGAGAACCATTTTTCAAGGAAAGTTTCTAAAAAATTGATAATTATAGAGGAAATGATATATTATGGTCAATAAATTTAAATTAAAATTATTACATAATATTATTTATTCTAATTTAAAACATGAAATATATTTATAGAATTTAATTTCTAAATGATAAATAAATTAACACTAATTTAATTAAAAAAATTAAATTTTTACGATTCATAAAAAAATCAATTTTTTATGGTAAAATCCAAAAAAATTATTGTAGGATACATTTTACATGATAGATCCAAAAGTGAATTTAATTTTATCAAATATAAATTCTATAATTAAGTTACTTATCTTTTAAATGGGAATATAAATAATAATGATATCCATTTTTATATGAAATTATATTTTTTAAATTTATGGGTTCTTAATGTAATTATATATCATTTAATAAAAGAATGTTCATTAATAAATTTTTTATACATTGAAATAGTTTATTGGAATAATTCTATAAATGTTCTCATTTTAATTTATTGAGACACAAATTCATAATAAATGAGAAAATGAAATTCATTGAATAATAACCCATTTAATACCAAGTCATTTTAATCAAATCCCATCAAATATTTACAATTTAGCCATTAAATTTATTCAATTTATTTAAATTAAATAAAATCAAATTATTCTTTTTAAATAATAATAGTAATTTTTAAAATAATGTAATTTTACTTTTTTTCATTTACGTGAGATTTTACTTTTCTTATAATTTTATAAATGATATTTAACATACGATTCACTTAATTTATTAATATTTATCTTCAATTGTAAAATATATTTTAGTTCATATTAGTATATTTTTCCCTATGATATAGAAGATTCAAAATGTTATTCATTTACAAGAATACACATGCTGGAATTTTGGGGGTTTAAAATTTATATCCTAACTGTCATTCCATGATTATTTGAAGATCATCCAAGGGGGGAGGAGGTGAATTAGTGATTAAATTATTTAATGAATTATTATTAACATTAAACATCCAAAACATTTTATAATTATCAATGCACTCAACTGTATCTTAAAACCTCACCTCATATAAAATAAATATAAAGACAAATATCCACACATGATATTTACAAGGTTTGACTAAGGTGACCTACTCCATTCCATGTCAAGAATACATCTCAATATGGATTTCCCAAAAACTTAAATTTTAATTAGTCATACCAGATAATTTAAAGATTTAGTGACTAGTTATACCCCTATTTACAGACTTCTTCAGTTATTAGTTAACCCCCCCCCCCCCCCCCACCACAAATGACTTCCCTCCTACAGCTGGTTGTACCCTACTAAAACAAGATCCATATTTAGTGTAGTTCTATTGTAGAAAGATCATATTATTCATATGGTCTTCCTCCACATGAAATATGTTTCACCATTTCCTTTATATAACATATTCAAGATCTTTAACAACTCTAGAAAAAGATTATTGGTCTAAAAAAACCTCTTGATCATACTACTCTTGGATATACTAAAACTTCCCCAGCTACAATCCATAGGGTAATAGTCTATATTTTTTTCTAGTTCAGATAATACTATGTCTAGTGTTCCTATATTTGTAGAACCACTTTCCGGTTTTCCATCTAGAAGCTACATCTGATTTTCCTATATTTGGACTCCTCTATTAATATGATGTTTCTAATGCAGTTATGTCTGGTACACCTCTATCTAAAGATCCTATAACTAATACTACTCTTTTTTAACCAAATATATTCCTAGTTTGAAAATGTTGCTAAAGTTTTAACACATTCATTGATGATAAATTATAAATAATATCTCTCTGATCTATCCCCCTTATATGGGCGCACCATTCTCTATGTTTTATAGAAAAAAACAGTCTCTAGATTTAAAATTCCTGGTTAACTGAAATTTCATTTGACAACATTCATTGAATATAATCAAAGAAAATTAAATATTCATTATAATTGATTCCTTAAAATTGATATCTATAAATCTTCCACAAATTCATATCTATGTTTACAAGAGTTTATTTACATATTATAATCTTCAGCATATATTTCTTTATAGTTTTTTTTAAACACCTCAATCATTCATCTGATGTACAAACATTCTCCATGACATTACACCTAAAACTTTATTTACAGACAATCTTTATAAATAAAACATTTAAAAACTAATAATTATAACATGAACATCATAAAACTCATGATTATAATTCAATATTTTCAAGATTCCTCAACTCAGTCTAGTGAACATTATAAAGAACTCATGAACATTATCTATATAGAATTCTTAACATAATTTTCTAAACTTTGTAAATATATGGTTTAAATTATCTATCTAGTATGCTAACATTTATCCATCTTGTAAACATAAAATTTTTAATAAATTTATCTATCTAGAAAAATTAAAAAATTACTTAAATTATTCAATTGTTTATACTTATAAATATTTAAACATTTCTACATTATGAAAACATAGAAATCATCATAACATAATTCATTTATAACTATTGAAAAAATTCCTCCATCTATAAATTTTTGAAATATTCATATTCTCTCTAAAATATGTTGAAAAAAATTATCTTGAACCATGAATACTTTAAGTAATCATGATTTCAAAAACTTTTAGGACCATTGAATCCTCAACTAAATAATAAAACTTTTATAAGCTAATAAATTACAATAATCTCCATCTCCCCTAATATTATTATACACTTTGGGTTTATTTTCAATATCCCCATAAATCTTTGAATTTAATTTTTGTGCTCGCTTAATTCATCCCAAGATGCGTGTGTATTTTTGATCTCCATTTATTTAATGTAAATTTTCAATGGAATCATTGGTGTCATTTAAATTCATATTGTTTCTTCTCAGAATCTCGAGAAAATTCATTAAAAGAATAATAATATCACAGGATTCTATAGAAAAATCGTATTTAATTATACAACTGAAAGTATATGTGGGTGAACCCAATGTAGAAAATAGTATTTTATAATAAAGGCACTCAATGATGTCTAAAAGGATCTATTATTTTAAACTATCAAAAAATTTATCCAATCATCATTATATAATATGAAATCCCTGTATTTTTTATGAAAAACCGTATATACCTATAAAATTACACATTAGAAGAATTTATTGGTATAAAATACCCCATTTGATTATAATATCCTAGGATCATATGATCCTCTTAAATGCAAGAAGAATTTTTATTTTTCGAATAGTGGACGGAGAAAAATTTTATCTGGGATTTAGTGGGGATATATAAGAATTTATATAGCATTAATATGTATTCTTAGACATGTAATAGATTTTGACTATTGGATGGGTGGTTTGAGAGATCATTAGGTGGATGTTGGGGTATTAGAGTTGTATTATGGAGCCATCGGCTAACTGATACCAGCCCATTAGCTAGTTGGAGGGGCTGGATGTGGATGAGTTCCACTAGAAAAATTGTGGACCTATACTAGCTAAACTGTGGGGTTAAATAATGGGAAATTAAAATCCAACCCTACATCATTTAAGGAGTAATCCTACCCTCTACCTTATATTTTTTTTCATGTGGCATTTTGTCTCTCTCCCACTCCACACTTTCTGTTCACCATATTTGGGGTGTGTATCATGGGTGTTTTCCAAGTAGGACCATGATATAGGTCTCCCTCACTTAATCATCTTCCATTTCTCTCAACATCATTCTAATTTAGAGATTTATGGTTTCATTTGTTTTTTGAGATTTAATAAAAGAATTGTGAAATCAAATGAACTATTAATCACATTTATGCAACTCATATAGAGTATATCCCATATTGATATATAGTATCCTCCACTCATTGAATAGTCAAAGGAACATCATGACATGATTTTTTTTAAAGGTTGAGGTTCTATCCCTCTTTATTGATCATAAAAAAGTATACATATTTTAAAAATAAAGGAAATAGGGGACCCATTAAAATAAGAGGACAATTTTCTTAAATAAACATGACACAAAGGTCAAATTAGTTCTAAAAGTACATAGGGATGGAAACATAAAGGAGAGTAATGAAAAATACCATGTCACCCCTAGACTGGATAATGAAACATTAAAACTAGATGATGATTATGATGATGATGTTTCTCCCCATGCCAAGATGTTTCATTTTGTTGGACTAGCACAACAAGGAATATAAACCCTATAACCATCACAGAAATATAGAGGAGATCTAGATGAAAGGTTTTGACACACCATTCTCTCATTAATGAAGTCCACATAACAACGCATTTCTGGAGTTCATAAGTTTTCAGAGAATATTGGTTGACACAAATTCCACCAAATTAGTCATAGAACTAGATAAAAAATCTTCCACAAACACTCTTCTAGTTTGATCGTGCAATGGTGATTGACATAGTATTGGAGGAAAAGAATCCATAACTGAAGTAGATTACTTTTCTTGAGAGTGTGGAGGAATATTTATTACCACATGAATATTTATTATATATTTTTTAATTAAATTAAATTTGATTAAATATTGAAATGGTTCCACTGATGAGTTTATTAACTCAGGAGGGTTTTAGGAGTCCCATTTTAACATCCTATTAGTGGTTGTACATAGTTTCAGTGAGGTGTGGTGACCCCTTGAGTATTTTCATAATATGTTGAGGATTAAAAGATTTAATTAATTAATTATAAACTTCCTAATTAATTAATTATTTTTTATTGATTTAGAATATTGATGTTTTGTGATGATCTTGGTTGATAAAGGATGAGGTTAGATGGTCCTTGGTAGTTTCTTCAATTCCAAACAAAATATTTAGACTTATCTGAATTAGGTAGGTAGTATCATGTACTTTCCCAATGAAAGTTATGTTTCCTTATTACATGTCATGAGATGTATAGTACTTCCACCATTGGTTATTCCCCTTGATAAATTTTTTATTTAATTAAAATTTAATATTTAAAATAAATTTATGGTTAAAATGAAGAAGCACCAGAGGTTATAGAAAACACTGGTACAGTTTCATGGAACTATTACCACTGATGGAAAAGTATGGTATTGTCAGATACTAAATGGCCTTTATACCTCTTAAGTGGTGTGTTTGAACCCAATGAGAACCTTTTTCCATGTTAAATGGGTTGTAACACCACTATTCAATATTCTAGGGAAGACATGGGATCACATGTAATATAGGTAGTAGTTAAACTCATTTTGTGATTATGAAAAATTCCAGATTGTTAAGATGATTTCTACAAGATAGATCATCCACTGACCATGGTGAATAGGTATAGGTAGATAGATCATGGGAATAAAAAATTATGTTTGATGTGAAAATTATAACAAAGTGAAGTTGTGTGTTGAGATGGGTCATTTACCATCTCTGAACTATTTCTTTGTGGAAAATCCCTATGTAGTGTTAATGGGAATGCTACCCTATTTAATATGACATGGATCATACCTTCATTTGAGTATCAGGATTTGAGACTTACCCTGCTAAAATAGAGGAAACATATGACGGTTCCCCTATTGTAAGGATACAGATGGTCCACTCCGAGGTAACCTATTGAAATACTGACCCTGACCTAGTGTTTGTGAGATGGTAGAGGGTTTCAACATATAACAATTCTTATATTGGTGTACCAAATGGGATTTGGATTGAAATTATAGGCATTATAATATAACCGACCCTCTTATTTTTCTTTTATAGAGTATTATTAAAGACATCATCATGGTAGGTGTGAGATAGAAGGGTTTCGATAGACTTGGAGTCGAGTATACGAATGGGATACCATAGATTTAGAGTTGGGTTTATAAATGGGATTCAATGTATTATAGCCAGTATATGCACATGATCCTTTATATATATGTTCATTGATGTTTTTAGTATCCTTGGATTATGAGCTCAATATATATAAAGGTGATACCACAATTATTGTTTTCAATGAATGGAGATTCCTTATAATTAAAGATTGACATATTATTATTCTAATGATTAGTTGTAGAAATAAATATATTTGATCACATTGGATTTGACATTCCATAAATATATATATTAGTTACTTTAGTTTCCATGGATTTGGATATCAGATGGTTTGAATTTAGTGGTATGGGACCATATATTACAATTGACCGATTGGGGTTCTTGGACATTGAGACTATATGTTACTTGGGAGGCATAATATTTGGCATGTGCACAGACATCCCAACACTGGCCTAAGTAGGTATAATCGAGCAGGGACACAAAAATAAGGATAAAAAGGGTTTTATTACTTCATTATTTCAAATATTTTTATTTATTTTAAAGGATAATGTCACAATCCCACATAATGAAGTATTCTAGTTAGTACATGACCACATTGGTGGTGCCTTACTAAGTTTTGTACTGAAAAACTACTCGAGTTGTCGATGTACTTGGTTACATGGTCATAAATCCTCTTTGTTTTAGGAATATGTTGATATGAGGCATGATTTTGATAGATAAAGATAACTCAGATGTGTATATGATAATGTGAGTGCATTTTTTCTAAGCGGTTTCATTGGATGAGTATCGTTTATTATTTTTCTTCTATTACTAGTGTGTATATGTAACCATCATAGAGAGAGTTCAGTTGTATATATTATAAGGATGTTTGAGCCCTTTCTACACTTCATCTCTTATTAACTAGTTTATGTTTATTTTCTTTTTCATTAATTTAATTTTCATTGATAATGCTTGATTATTTGTCTCTTTATTGCAGAATTTGATATATGTAGTATAGTTTCCATAAAATTACACCCAAGAAAACTATTTCTAGCCTTATAAATTGGGATATGGGGAGGGAACCAGAGGTATAATAGTAACTTTAAGACCTAAAATAGGTCACAGTTTTGGGGTAGTAGGGTATCGCTGACTACTAAGGCTCAGTTGTTTAATGTGTCAACAACTGGTCATCTTGTTTTCCCATATAGGTACTTTGTTTCATTCTAATAAAATGAGCTAACTTGTATATATAATTCCTTTTTATGATAGGTTATCTAGATCTATTGTGAGATGCTCGTAATGATGATGTAGTTCATGTATCCATCAGGTGATGTTACCCTATTAGTTTTGTGAGGCTATAGTTACCATGTGTTGGAAACTTTATGGGCTACTGTTCAGGTTTAGTTATTAAAAGTGTCATTGATATCATCTATGGGCTTTCCCCTATAGCATGGAATGGAATTTTACCTGAATGATTCATGCATTATATTTACCATGGTATGTATCTTTTCGGATGATCTCAACAGTTGTGGTAATATTTGATCAGTGAGTGGAGATCTTCTAGGGAGTAGTTTTATATTCGTATTCATAGAGAGGATGGCTTCTTTGGAAATGGGAGGTGGTTTTGGAATGTGACACTATCATATGTTAGACACCATGAGAGTTTGTTATGGAACATTTATTCTATAAACATATGAGGGGAACATGTATGATCTCCCATGAATTATAATCCTGCATGAGTTATGAATATAGGCTAGGTGGTTATATCTAGTCTCCCTAGCATGAGGAATAATTGGTAGGTATATGTGGGTACCTAGAGGCCCATTATTATGATTCAGGCCTTATTGATTTGATGATTATTTTTATCAAGAGTAACATATTATAGGGGCCATCCTAAGTTAATGGTTTCATTAGAAATTGAATCATTGGTAGGTTCTTGAGGGTATGAGGTCAATGCACACAGGGTAGAACATGGTCTGAGACATAGGCATGGTGATTCCTTAATGTTTTATAGCGATGAGTACCTTGAGTACTAGTTCCTAGGGTTCTAAAGTGTGGTTTCAAGGGAATTACTATTGTGATTTATAGCACTATGTGTTTTGGGATACACCATAACAACATGGAAAGAGTGTGAGTAAATTACCATAGCTTGAATGGAACTGGGTGGTAGCTAGATGTGTTTTCAACTTAAAAATTAGAAATTCCATTGAGCATGGTAATTAGATATGGTGCTTGGACCTACTTATTTTGAGTGTTAATCAGGGTATCATGAGTCAGATAGTGTGATCAATATCTAAGAGATCATATTTCATTTATGCTGGATCAGAATGAAATTATACATCATGGTTTCATGAGATACCCATTTATGTTGGAAATTGGTATGTAGTCTGATATAGGAAAATTACCAATGGAGCTTGGTTAAATGATTTTGAAAATCATCTTGGTGTGTTGAAAAAATAAAAAATTCCTCTCTGAGGTAGAAGAGACATTTGTTTTGGATCATGTGTAGTGGAATGATCAATCTACAAAAATACCATCTATGTATTAATGGGATAATATTAGCATGCATCGGGAGGAGTGAAAATATTTTGATGATATAACTATAAGGCTTTTTCTTGAGGATAGATACAATAAATATTTTTTGTGGGGTGTCCACCATGGGGCTTTGAGGATGGGATCCTCATTTTAGATTAATTTTAGCAGGTTCTAAGGAGAATATTCCTAGAAACCTATAATAGTTAATGGTGAATGGTTTTCAATTGATTATTACCCAAGTTTGAGATATTCATGTATAGTTATTACATGTATTAATGGATGGTGAGTGACTTGTGAAGGAAATAAACTCACTTTCTAAGTTTTATTATTATCGTATGACAGATTGTTAGAGAGTTGTGGTCATGATTGAATTCTATTGAGTAGCCAAATATGAGTTTCAAGTTATATATAAGTATTATTCTTAAGTTTAGATAATTTTTATATTGTTTCAATTCATTTTAATTTGAATTAGGGTGATTTCGGTATGACATGAGGTTGATTCAAGGGGTGGTATATAATTCGTGATGTGTTTCAGGGGGTGAATCCTTGTTTCATGATATAGTTCAGGTGTGAAATAGTTATGTGACATGTTTTATGGGTGAAACAAAGTTTTTTCTCATGGTTCATGGGATTAATCATGTGATAAAATGTTATAATGTTTTTTTGGGTGAAAATGAATGGGTAAGATCAAGAAGAGTGATACAATGGTATGATCATGTGTTAGATCATTGAAGCATAAGTGCGAGTGGAAGAGCCTTATAATAAATTTGGTGGATTACTGGTATAACATGGGAGTTACACTTAATGTTATGTATATAATCTAGTGATTGTTTTATAATTAATTATGTGTGTGTGATAGATTAGGGGAACCATGGTCAAAATTTTGAAATGCATTAATAGTTGAACCCTGGCATTTTTAGGATGGTCAGTAAGAGGATTCATGATTATTGTTCTTATGTATAATTTAATATATTGATATGGGAACCACATCAATCAAATTGAAGGGATATTATGGATGGTTTTTTCATTGGATAGTGCTTCTCGATAGGAGTACAACATGATTGAGTTTGAAGGCGTGTCCATTCTACCATGGAATTTTGATATGAGAATGAAACTAGTATCAGAATAGTGGTTTTGTGTATGTTTGGATGTGCTGAGTTGGGAAAAATGATTATATAATTTCTGTGTAATGTCCCTTAATCTGACACTCTTTCACATGGAAAAAATAGGTTGATATATTTGGAGTGACCAATAAAAATTTTCAATAATCAATGCTTTTTGTGTCTAGTTGGCTATTACTATTATTCCATAGAGGACTTATCCCAACTGGGAGCACCTATTTCTAGGATAATAAGAAAATGATGAAGTTTTTTTGGTCATATTCTTGTGAGTAGGATTCCAAAAATTAGAGAGTATGTTGACATCAACCATATTCCTCACATTTCATGAGCCAATGTACTACAACGCACCAGCGGTCAGGATCCGTGTATTTTTTATGAAATAAGGTTGAGTTGTTTCTTATAGATCTATACTATTGTGTCCACGCACAAAAAATTATACTAGTCATGATTTGGAGTTATCTATATTGGTACATATCGTAAAATACTGGTGGTATTATCTTATGTGTGATGGGATTATGTTTTATATGAACAACAACATATTCAAGTGTATCATTTCATAGTGGGACCTAAATAATCATTTTGGGTGGTGGTTTTGGTATATATAGTCTTACAAATTTGAGTTGGCATAAAATATAGGGAATTAAAATTTCAATTCCAAAATGTTTAGTAGGAAGACATTGTAAGAGGGATTGTGGGAGTCTTGTATAGAATGGTGATTCATGGTTCTCTTTGCATATATGCATATACATGTTCAGGAGATCTACTAAGGAGTGACTCTCAAATTTAAATATTTTGATACATTTATTTTAGAATGTATTAAGAGATGGTAGTCATCTAATTCAGAGTGCTTTGACTTGAGGGGCAATATATATGGTGGGGAGCCCTATTTGGATTGTCTCTTGGAAGCTATGATGTTTTTCTTTTCCAGGAATGTATCAAGGTTAATATAGTCCTACACAAGGTGATTATGTTGGAATTTATTGGACTAAGTAATTGGTACATTTGAGGTTGATTAATATGTATTGTGACCTTCATATGAAATATTGCGGTCCATGAATGAGGAATTAAATAACAGGCTTTTAGCCCTAATTTTCACCTATCAGCATGTAAAGAACAAAACCATAGGCCTTTTGGGTTATTATAACCATTTCCCATTTCAGAGTGGAAGTGGGATGATATCATCATAGTTCTATGACGGGATTACCAAATACACCTCTAAAATGATATAAAATGGGTGGTTAGGGAAATACTATTGAACGTATCCCACTTCTTGTTTATCTAGGAGACCTTTGAATTCAATGATCGTGGTGGTATTTATGTTGTGGATATTGTTCAATTTTTATTTATTTTAATCTTTATTGATTCACATTAAGATCCTTAATTCACATCTAGGTTCTAGAAGGGCCTTCAAAATTCCATTGGATCATAATTTCTTCTAAGTACAGCCTACCATCCTTAGACTGACGAATAATCTAAATTGATGATCTAGATTTTGGAAGATATTTTGAAATCCTTTTTTAAGATTAATTATTTTTAGGAGTAGTAATTGGAATACAATTTTTTCTATTTTATTAATAGATTACCTGAATCAATCCAAATGTATCATTTCTAGGACCTGTATGGAAGGTAGTTTCATTAGACTTAGTGTTGGTTATAGGTGTAAGGTTCATCTCTAGTTGTACTAAGTGTTGTGTAGTAGATTTCAATGATGGTTCTGTTGATTACAAAGAAGTATGTAACCATGTAGAGTATACATAAATAATATGAATACCATCAAATATGACAAATAGAATTCATGGTATCTCAAAAGAGTTTTATTTAGTTGCATCTAGGTTGAAAAAATCTTATTAGGGAGCTGGGAAAGATAGTGGCTAGGTTCATCAAGCCATTTATTATAGTATAGAGAATCAGTCCAGTGGAATACCAATTAGTTCTTCCACATTTATTCAGTTCCATGAAAAATATTATTCATGTTTATTATCTTGGTATTTTTTACTATGAATCTTCTCATTTTATATATGTTAATGATTTTGAGATTGATGTTAATATAATCTTTTTAGAATAATCTGATCTTTATTGTCGACCATAGTGAGAAGAATCCCTAAGGGAAGACAGTTCCACATTGTGAATGTAGTTGAAATATGATCATGTTCCAGATAATACATAGGAGAGGGAGAGAGATATTATATCATAGTTTCTTGAAATATTCTCTAAAAACTATCAGTGATGAATGGGACCACGTATTATGGATGAGTTTTTATATCATGGGGGGTTGGGTGTGATCTCATTATTTTCATGTACACTTCTCTTTACTTTTCTAGTTAAACCTATTTTAGTTTTTTAAACTATTTTATTATTGGTAATAAAGCCATATTATTTTCATAAAGTGTTGTTTCTATGATGTTTAGGGTATTATATAATAACAGTTAGTGCAAGGAAAAAAGGTATCTTATAGTATTGGGGACACTATAGAGTCACCAGCTAGCCGGTGAAGCCTGCTTTTTAGCAGGAAGGTTCTCTATTAAGTTGGAAATGATACTATATTTTTATTGACCTTTTTATGGGGGATGGGAAGATTAGGGATCCTAGAAGAGATGAATCAACCATCCTATGGGGTTCACAGTCATGCAGTGTCATAGGAGGAAAACATCGGCCAACCGATGGTGTCGTGTTATGCCACATAAATTAGATGGAAATGTATCCCCCCAAACCCACTTCTAAACACCAAATAACCCATATTAAGACCCTATCCTAGGTTTTATGAATTTATATGGTTATACAGAGCTCCGAAAACTTTTCCAATTAATATTCTCCCTACATGATCTATTTCTCATTCGGGACAACGTGAAATAGTTAGTTTTAATTGGAATTGAGGAATACCTCATATTTTCTCCTTGGGTTCCCTTCATCTAGCCTAAAATATATATGTAAATCGATGTAAAATATGGAATCCTAGTGGTTCACATTGATCCAAAACTTGATGTTGGTTTCCTTCTTCATTGTTCTTATGGTAGTTGGTGTAATCCATGTCCCTAAGGTTTGTTTTTGTTTCTCTAGGGACTATAGTGTGTGTGATCGCACAGGACTGCCCTTCCTATTACCTATCTAAATATTTAACCCTTGGTAGTGGATGAATCTATATACTTAACCATCCCTCTCATCATATTTGGTATGTTGGAATTAAGAATAGGACATGTGGACACCCATAAGGTGTGATAAAATTTCTATCTATATTGAATTAGAAATTATTGATGTGAAAATTGGATTAACATGGAATGGGTATAACATAGTAATTGGGTAACATGGTTGAATAGGAATAACTTATATTTAATGGGTTAAATAACATTTATTTGGATTGGCATACTAACATGGTCGAATAGATAAATATTTAAATTTGAAATGGAAATATTAGAATTATTTTTATAATTAGTAACTTTTAATAATGGAATAAATGTTTGATAATTGAAAATTATGATAAATTACCCATTGTGGCTTATGATAAAATGTGTGAAATTTTTGTGTTGGTACTATAAATGGATTTCTTGGTGTATGGGCTTATTATGACTCTTTGATTAAAATAACTGTCTAAGGGAAAGGTGTATGGATGTGTATAACCTGAGGGTAAGATAAATTGTTATATACTCTATGGGGGAACGATTTGTGGTTTCATACCTCGTAATTCCAAATTAATGGGTACATACCACATGAGGGAAAGATTAATTCTTAAAAAAACATATCCAATGACATGACTAATATTCCATGAGAATTCATAGGTAACTCTAACATGATAATTCTCAAAGAGTAAAAAATTGATATCCAAGGGAGATATGTTTCGTTAATTGAAATAATATATGTGATTCATCCTCAGTAGGAGAATCCAAAATCCTTATGGGTGATTAATCCAAGGTATGAGAATCAAACATTGGGAAGAGTTATCTGACATCATGTCAAAGTAGGTTCAACTGACCCTAGGTTTCAACCCAAAGAACAAGGGTTGGAAAGTTTATTGGATGTTATAAATTAATTTATGAATTAATTTAAATGTTTATCAAATTATTCCATGCCCAATTTTTTGAGACCTAATTTTTTAAACAATGTGGGTGTTAGCCTAGTGAGTTATACTCACACCTTATTTTGGCACCACTGGTACTCAGTTATACATCATATATGTAATCTAGGAAAAGGGAATGATATAGGTTATTTATTATTTTCTTGTTACATGAGATTACAGCTTAGAGATGCGACCAATCACGGGGTTTTATGTAAAGGTTTTTAGAGTTTTATTATGGAATCTATGTTGGTAGTTTTCTTGTATTAAATCCAACATGATATTTATTTTTGAGATACATTATGGAAGTACATATATTACTATTATTATTATTGTTTGGTATTTATATTTCATCATCTTGAGTTTTATTTATTTTCCCCATTTTTATTGTTAATCAATTATATAGGTTATAATCTCCAAAATAAATTCATTAGAACCTCACAGGTAGTCAGTGGCTTCTGTAATATGAGGAGTCATTATTTAGGTCATGTAACTGCCCTTTTCAGTCACTTGTGGGAGTACCAGGCATGGGATAATACAATATAGTTACTACAACACTTATCTAACTCATATAATTCTTCACCATAAATTCCTTGGAAGTCAAATTAAATAAACCAAAATAATGATAATAATGAATATTCTCAATGTTACATATATGTAATTCGAACACAGAGTCATCTCACCTTCTAGAAATAATCTTATTCTTCTTAGAAATATCATGGGGTTTAATTTTTTCCATTTTATTTTACTTCATAGGTTTTTTAATAGGTCATATACAATCTATTGAGTCCTCAAATGATGTTTTCATCCTCTCTACAGTTTTCAAAATATATTAACACCATTGATCATGAAACATCCATTTTATGCTTTCTTCTTAGGCTGGTAACATAGTCATATAATATTTTAATATATTCTTATAATTCTCTCACATCTAGCATTACTTAAAAATGTTTAAACCACAATTTATAGATAACTTATCATCAATATTGTTCTCACATTTTGAATCATGTCTCATCCCTTTTTCTTTTTTAGTATTTTGTGCTTCCTATATCTTTATATAATTGTATAATTTATATATCCAATTATCTAATAACTCATTCTTTATATACTCAACATTATCAAGTTACTCATATTCAACACTTGAAACATTACCATTCCTTACCCTCGTAATATTCTTTTTTTCCTCATATAGCTTTTTGAAATGTTTTTTCATATCTACCTATTGTAACCCACATTTGATGGATACCTCTTTCCAAGTAGAGGTATATTGTACCAATATGAATAGAATTTTCTTCTGAATACTCCAAAAAACATGAATATAACTTTAAATATTGATCTTTTTTAATCATAGTATTTTTTCCCTAAATTTTGATATTGATGTATCTCTATGAACTTTTTGCTTCATTGTTTATTGGTAAATAATATTTTTGTATTCCACGCTTTCTTTTTAGAATATTATTTTCACTAATATTCTTAGTCCTTTATATTTCATTATTTTATCTAAAACCTATATCGTTAAAAAATGGAAATTTATATTGATATTTCTTGGGTATAGATTCAAAATTATTTTATGGACACTTCTTTTCACCAGTTTAAGAAAAATCACATTTAAACTCAACTGCTCTAGTTAAGTCATCTCTAAACTACTTTATCTTACTTTAGGGTTTAAGTCAAATTGATTATGTCTTTGAAAACTCTTCTAGTTTCCCAGATAATATTTCTATAACAGATTTAACCATCCTATCAAATCTATCTAACTCTAATATTTTATTCTAACATTCCATAACATGTTTTTTCTTCCCTTTTAATCTTCTCATGTCTTGATATTTTTCATGTATAATTATGAAACTTATTTTATTTCTCAAACAATTTATGTTTGTATATACTAATATTATTATGGTTTGTTTTTTTCTTTTTGATATACCCATCATTCTCAAATATTATATCCTTAATTTATTTTTTTAAAATTTTTCTTCTCATTTTTTCTATTTGTAATTTTATCATTATAAACATAAAAATATTCTTCTAAAATTCAGTATTGTTCTACTATTTTTTGCAATTGTAATAACCATTTAATAAATTGGTTTTCTTTTATAAAAGGATATATGAAGTTGACTTTACCATCAGATTCTTCACTAGTTGATGAATTATTCTACCCTTATATACATAAAAAATTATTATTCTCAATAGAAAAAATTTTATTATTTTTCTAAAACTTTTTATAATTAATATTATTATTTTCTTCTTCTGAATCTAAATCATTATCATTATTATTTAGATAGTTACATAAAAATTTTACAATATTATTCAAATTACCTCACATAAGATATTAAAAAATATTTCCATTCAAATTACCCTCTTTTATATATTAGAATAAATATTTTTTCTTTAATTTATCATTATCCACCTCATCATTGGAATCACTTGATTATTATTCTATTTCATAATCTATAAAAAGTCCTTTTAATATAGTTTCAAAAAATATTTCTTCCATAGAATTATTCAATTTTATATTTCATTCAAAAAATCTTCTCTACTTATCCAGCGTATCTTTTGTAGTTGGAAACCCCAAAAATATTATATAAATCTTCTCAAAGAGATCCATCAAAATGGAATTTTGATATTTTCCAGCATCTTCTAGATTTTTATTATCAATTGAAATTATAAAAAACCACATTAAAGAGATTAAAAGCCACTATAGAAGCATATATAACCTCTAGTGTAAGAAATATATGGTTGAGTAACATCTTATTCTGAAAAAAAGTGACATTTCATACCATCAAATATAGGAACACCAAAAAAAATTAACTAAATTTATATGCTCCATCCTCAGTAGATAGTTGGATAATTTAGAGATTGTCTTTTCTCTAATAGAAATTATAGTTCCTAGATCAGTGAATGATCACTAAAAGGGAAATAGAGTAAATTAATGATCACTCAATCATACTAATTCTTCTAAAAAAGAACCACTATACGTTTTTATAGTTATTTATCCACTAAAATATATGTCAATACAACACATCATATATAAAAAATTTAAAAAAGGGTATCAAAACCAGTTAATTAAAATATTTAGGCAATGTGACCTACTCATTTACTTATAGGTTACACCCACAATAAGGATTATTTACTAAAATTAATAATATTTGGTTTAACACCCAAATAATAACACTAGTAACTTTTTATTCCCCCTAAGATTCAAATTTCATCAGTGATTGGTTATACCATCAAATTTTGAGCCTCTATCAGCTAGTTATTCCACCCAAACACAAGTTTCATATTTAGTATAGATACAATATAGACTGTTAATCTTATTCATATGGTCTCCCAACACAAGAAGGTTGGATCACTATTTACTATAAAGAACTTCTAAAAAATCATTATGTACTCAATAAAAGTCATATAATCTCAAAAAATTATATGAGACTTGAATGAATTAGATATACTAAAACCTCACCACTAATTTTCTATCCAGTAACACTCTGTTTGGTATGGTTCTTCTAGTAATCATATGTTCTATTTTCCTTTATCTATTTCAGCATTTACTATTATTCCTTTTAGATGATGTAATCAGTTCTTCTCTATTTTTTTCTTCAATCAGATATGTTATGCCTAGAAAACCTTTGTATACTACTCCTATATCTAATGCACCAATTTTTGATTAAACTCTTCAACAAATAAGTATATTCTTGGTTATAAATTCAAGATGAACATCAAATACAACATTTCAATATTAATCATGAAAAATCTATTAATTTTCTCTACTCCTTTCCTGGGCTAAATTTAATGAAAAATAAAGGCAAAATGCGAGCCCTAAATTTTAATTTTCCAATCAACTAAAATTTCATTTGACTACCTTCAATACTTCAAAAAAATCATAGTGAATATTCTTCATCAATGTTTCCTTAAAAAAGGTGTCAATTAACTCTTCATATATTTGTTATATCAAAAATTAATTTACATGCAATATATGTAAAACCCATAATCATTACAATATTTAAAATTAAACGGATTTTTTATTGATCTGAAATCTTCAGTACAATGTATAATTTTTTTCCATTACTTCATAACTAAAAAATTCTACTGCTCATAATTATAAATCAATAATTTTAATTCTTAAAACATTAAATAAATTCTTATATAGTTCAACCTTATAATTAAAACATCATAATATTCCTCAACTTCATCTGGTGAACACTATAAACATCCTGTAAACTTGCTCTATCTAGTAAACTAGACTTCATTTGATGAGATTTATAATGCTCTGGTGAATAATCTCCTTTTTGTATGCTCAAATTTATCTATCTAGTAAAATTTAAAATATTTTAAAATTTCTCAATCATGTATACATAAAAAAAAATTAAACTAATCCATTAGGTATACTTGAAGATATTAATTAATTTTTCAAACAATAAAACATATAAATCATATTTAAATACTCCATTAATAAATATTAAAAGAAATCCTCTATATGGATATTTTTAAAATATTCCTCTATCATTAAGAACCTGATAAATAAACTTGTCTTAAACAATGAATTATTTGTGTACTCATGATGTTAGAAACTTTGAGGGTCATAAAAGCATTTTATGACTAATATAATTTTTCTAAATAAAGAACTGTCCATACCCTCCAACTTCTCTATGATACATATCTTTTAAAAAAAATATTGAAATATTGAAAATAAAGTGAACTAATAAACACTATAATGACAAAAAAACTATATTGGTTTCAAATATTGAAGTTGGTTACTAAATTTGGTAAAATGGAATTTAGAAAAAGTTAGTGATGCATAATTTACACCTCCTTTCAGGTTTTTGTATCATTCATTGAGCATATATACTATTTTGAAAGTGAAAGGATCCCTATACATATATATAAATTCAGTATCATAGGGTTTTTAATGTGAAAAAAATATAATGTGAATCATTTAATGGAATTTAGAAGAACCCTAGATGAAAATTTTGGTAACCATTATTTATATTATTTTTTGGGATGTTTAAAAAGTATCATTGTGAATCTTTATGAAAATAGAGGCAATAATTATTAAATACTATCAATATGGAAGGATAAAACACCACTTATTTAAGGAGGTAAAACTGGGGTTTTATCTAAATCGATTGTAAAACAATTTCATGGTAAATTAAGTATAAGAATGGATAAATATTTTTTTAATGAATGATTTTTTTATTTAAAAGATAAAAATTATTTAATGAATGGTATTAGTGAGTTTTTTACTAATATATTTTTGTTAATAAAATAATGAATAGAATAAAAAACATAGTTAGTGTGAGAAATATACTAAATTATAGAAGCATTGTCATAGAAATTAAAATAGTGTAACAATATCAAAATAATTATTAAAAACTTTGGATGAATCTATACAAAATTTTCGTTATTGAATTTCTCTAATCAATGAAGAATTATACAGGGATATTTTTGATAAATTTTATTTGAAAATGTTCATAAAGGTTAGATCCATGCATTGAAAAATTTACCCAAAAGTATTCTCTAATATTATATATACTAATATGCAAGTAAATAAATGAATATAAAATATATTGAAAATTATTTACAATACAAAAGAAATACTCATAAATATCGCATGTATTTGATGACAAGTTAAAGGGAATAAGATTTCAGATCCTATGAGAAAAAACTGCACAACACAATATGTGTTTTCAACTTGAGGTTACATTGAAAAATTTGGAATATTATAAACCTAAAACATTATAATATGTTGAAAAATTACTAATGAATTACACATATGATTATAAAACAATAATTTATTCTAAAAGTAATAAATAATTTTAAGGAAGTTATTTGAATAACTCCTTTATGAATTTATAATAAGTTCATAGAGAAAGTTAACCCATACTCTATTAAAACATTATTATACTGATTCTATTTTGATGACTAGAATAGGATAGAAATATAAATATTTAAAAACATTGGTTTATAAATTTTTTAATAAATCTACCATTTCATCAAAGGTTGAAATTGCAGTATCTAATAAGGTAAAATCATCAAATTGTGTAAAAAATTCTACTATAACTTTCTAAATATTTATTCATGTATAAGTTACAAAATATAGTTAGTTAACTTCCAAAGTTAAAATATAAATATTTTTTAGCTAATTGAAAAGTTTTTTGGGGTTTGGGAACTAGTCCATTCAGTGTTGATAGAACATGTTAGTGTATAAAAATAATAAAAGTCAAAAATTATGGTGTTGTAAACCTGAATTTAAAAGAATACATTATGTGATAAAATTATTTAAAATAAATAAATAAATCTTCGAAATTATATGAAATTATAATATTTAGATATATATTGTGATTATTGTAAAAGTGTTGGTATTAAGAATTATTATTTTTGTTATATAAAAACCATGAAAAATTAATATAATGGTTTGAATGGAATACCACTATATAAAATGTATTATGTGAGAAAATAAGATATGTATTCCATAATATATACAAAAAACAAATTAGTTGAATAATACTCACCAATGAAGAATATTAACAAGTATGCTAAAGAAATTAATATATTCTTCTACCATGGTAAGAAACTCCACAACATCTACCAATGCTCGTATTTATAAAATATAAATCCTAAATGTAAAAATCTGGAAACTAATGTGAAATTAATTAAAGAGATAAATAATAGTATTTTTCTAATAGAATACATCTCTACTGAAAAACCAAAAATATTTCAAGAATGTGGTAACCAGAAAGTTTCTGAATAGTTGTATAAAAGGATAAAAAACTAGACAAGTGGTAAACAATTAGCGCCAATATTACGAGGACAAAAAAATCATTTAAGAAAAAATAGAATGCACCTGTTTCATCTAGATCTAAAACATATTTTATGAAATTATTGTCCACAAAAAATAATAAGGATGAACTTGTTCCAAAATAATTTTTTGTAGTTTATCTGGCCTAGTTGGAATTGGAAAATATTATGCAATAAGGAGGAAAGAATGAATGTTGCATTTTTATAATGTAAAAAATCCCATTAAAATTTTAAATAATATTGAGAAGGGAAATAAATACAACCTCCTCAATGATTTCAAGATTTTGAAAATAAGAGGTGAAGTTGGCTTGAAGAGTTCTCAACATTTTATAGAAGATGAGAAATTTTTATATTTGGTGAGATCCAAGTATCAAACATATATATATAAGAACAAAATGGTGTAAATCCACCTTATTCATAAAATTTTCAATTTTTGCTACATTATACTATAAATTTGTACTGAAAACTAGAAAAGGATAACTATATTAATGTAATGATCATTATATCACATAGACACTCATCCATCATAGAATTGTTAAACTTATATTATATTTTATTCTTAAGAAACATTAGGTGAAAAAAAACAATAGGTATCAGTATTCAGAAGTTACCAAATATTCTTGGAGCCTATCTTGAAGAAAACTATTCATGGTGAAGTCAATTAAGAATTTTCTCTTTAAAGAAAGCCACTAATAGGATGAAGCATGTAAGGACCCAACCCCAATTTCCCTGAGCCAGTGCCTTATTGATTACATTTGCATAAAAATAAGGAATAAGCATCCTAAAGTATTGAGTAGTTTAGTATTATTGGAAACAAGATACATACATAAGTTCATCATTACAACTTGACATGAAAAACAACATAGAAAATCCTTAGACAACTTCCATAACTCCTAGGTTATTTCATCATGTCATTCATAATAAAAATATTATTTCCCTATGGAAATGAAACATAAGAAAGGGGTGAGATAAAATTCCCAGTAAGGGTAAGAAATACAGTGGAAGATAACATAAAAATTTGACATGGTGAATAATTGAAAACACATGCCATTAAAAATAAACATGAACATAATATGGTAGAAATATGAGCCTAGTAAATATTGTCATAACATAACATAATCATGGGTATTCTACTAGTCGAATAACCACATGAACCATCAATAATATATTCTTAATGAGTGAATTCATAATGTGGGACAACATATCCATACTGTCAAGGCCTCGTGCCAAGACCATAAATAATCATTTTTTCAAGGCCTTGTGCCAAGACTGTAGTTTGTCTCATGATACCTATTTATGCACCGAGGGGCTATAGTGGGCCCCACACAATACTTTCTATGTCCAATTCATTCCTAATATTAATGGGAATAAGCATAAAAACATGTACATTCATATTGAAATTAATATATGAAATGAAAATAACTTTCCAACAACATTAATCATAAACACTAACCATTAGGGGAAAATTGGTCAATGGTTTAAAGATAGGAAATCCTCAGAAAAAATAATTATAAACCATTAAATTGAATACGGTAGATGATACCATAAATTATTAATCCCAATAATACAAAATAATTATCAAGAGTGTTGAAATAGAGGAAGATACTCTTATAAAATCTTTGAGTAATTATTGAAATAAATACTCTTTTACTTTGAAAAGAAGAGTTATTTTGGAAAAATATTTGTATAAAACCAGAATTTAAGTAGGATATTATTTTCATAAAAAAAATGAGTGATTTTATAAATATAATGGTTTCCAAAAATAGATTAGATATTTCCTTTGAAAATAGGTAAGAAGTTGAGATATTCCCTTGAATCGGGCCTGTATTTCGTAAACAATTTTGAAAGATCCTTTTAAAACATGTAACTATACATAAAATAAATAAGGATTCAGGTTGGTGTACATATATAGAACACTCTCACAGAATTTATGATGAGTATATAATAATACATAAGAATTTTATTGAGGTAATTAGAAAATGAAAATAACCTGAATTGAAATGGAAGTTCGCATGGAAAACCCCTTACCTTAAATCTGTACGTGTTCTGCTATTGAACTAAATCTCTGAGAATATGAAATTATAATTATTAATAATATACTTCAGAAAGTTTTATACATTTATTTATTTTATAATTGTTCTCTTTATTTCATTTATTCCCTTATTTATAAGTTATTATATATAATTTTTTTGGTTTTGGAGTGTTCGTGTTCTTTATTTTCATAATCGGTTCACCTGTTTTTAGTTAATGGAGTTCATATGGAATAGATGTAAATCTCCATAATTGAATTCAAATATTATTTATAATCATACATATGTTTTATTGGTCATTTACATAACTTTTCTACATGGTATGAGGATGAATTATTATATAAAATTTTAATGATAACTGTTTCGGTTAACTTGTGGGTTTTGATTACAACGAACTCATTTTTCTTTTTTACTTAATACAATTTGTAAAAAGGGATTACAGAATATTAAATAGGTTATATTACATATATAATAATCTGGTTCAACCATAACAATAATGGTTTCATGACCATAATTGAGAATGATAATAGAAATTTGAAGCCCATCGTCCTTGAATGTAGAAAATTGACACATCCCTAATGGTGTTCTTGCTACTAGTATAAAAGAAGGTAAAATGGAGATATGGTGATAACTTATTCCACTATCATGAAAAAATTACAGTACATATAAGCTACTATATTCATCACAAAATTTGGATAAGTAGAGCTAATAGAAAAAGAAAACAAATGAACCTGAATGGAAAGACAAAGAATTGAAAAGATGAATTTACCTCTTCAACCAAACTTCCTTGAGATCATCTTTAAGGGAGAGGTGTTGGTATTTTAATGAGACCAAGGATTTCTGGACATTATAGAGAAGGTTTGGAGGATATTTGGACAGAATTTGGAGAAGGCACATGGCTTGAGAGGAGTGAAGATAAGGGGGAGTGAGTGGGGGTTTTATAGTGGATGCGAGAGGGGATTTCTTAATATAAAATTCATTAATATATTATTTCCCCAAAAGACAAGGAATAGTGAGTCTTCCTTGACCAAGAAGAGTAATTTTATCATTTGAGTTCGAACCAAGTGGGCTTACATCACTTGTGATGTCTTGAATAGTGTATTTAACTGATATACGGTATTTTACCGTATTTCACTATTCATCAAAATTTCATGTATTTCATAAAAATCCCAAAACATCACCCCAACAATTTTTCAACGTGTAGAATCCAAAAATGAATTATATTTTTTGAAAATAGTTTTCTAAATATGATTAATTTAATATTTAATTAAAATCCTAATTTAATCTAAAAACAAAAATTATAAAACATTCTTTTACTTATTCCAAAGCATAGGTATATCATACATTCACTTTAATATTATTTATATACTATTATAGGAAAGGTTAACATTCATTAGGGTATATTACTATTCATAAGGGTATGTTGCTATTCATAAGGGTAGGTTACTCTTCACCAAAAATTAAGTTTTTCTTATTGGACTCCAAATAACTTAATGATCGCAACCATGTATGTTAGATTTTTGAAATTCACATCACAATAGTGACAAACTTATATTTTAAGGGTCACATAGCACTTAGTAGTTAATTGAGTTTTGATTTCATGTGATTATGAAATATTTATAAGAAATGAATTTCCATTGAAAAATATTGGGTCATTACATTCTTCCCCTCGACATAAATTTCACCCTTGAAATTTCATTTTACAAACTAGTCCAAAAATAGGTGGGGATAATTTTCCTTCATTACATCCTCCAGTTCCCAGTTTTCTTCTTTGTACTTATGGTTTCGCCATAGTACATTGACTAGATGAGAAGTATTGTTGCGTAGAACTTTATCTCTATGATCCAAGATTTTCACTAGCTGCTCCTCATAGGAAAGATCATCCTCCAACTATACCACGTTTGAAGAGAGTATATGTGAAGGGTCGGGTATGTACTTCTTTAAGAGGGATAAATGAAATACATCATGTACATTCGACATGGTAGATGGAAATGCCAGTTGATAGGCCACAGCTCCGACTCGATCAAGGATCTCAAAGGGTCCAATATACCTGGGACTTATATTTCCTTTCTTCCCAAACCTCATAACCTTATTCCATGGAGATATGCATAAAAATAACAGGTATCCAACTTTGAATTCAAGGTCTCATCGACGGTTATTTTCATAACTCTTCTGTCGACTTTGGGCTGCCTTGATATGCTGCTAAATGGTTTTCAACTTCTCCTCTATTTCTTCTACCCTTTCGAGTCCTAGCAGATTATGCTAACTGAATTCATCCCAACACGACGGTGTTCTATAACTTTTCCCATAAATGGCTTCATATGGTGCCATTCGGATGCTCGAGTGGAAATTGTTGTTGTATGAGAATTACACCAGTGGAATATGTTGGTCCCATCCTCCTTTAAATTTTATAGAACATGCTCTCAACATGTCTTCCAGTGTCTGAATAGTCCGCTCAGATTGGCCATCATTTTGAGGATGATAGGTTGTACTGAAGTTTTGTTCAGTTCTTAGATCATGTTGGAGACTTTTCCAAAACATCTAGGTGAATCTAGGATCACGTTCAGATACAATAGATAGTGGTACTCCATGCATCCTTACCACTTATTTGATGTGAATCCATGCAAGTTGATCCAATGATAAGTCCTGTCGAATCGCGATAAATTGATCTATCTTTGTAAGACGATCCATAACGACCCATATAGAATTGTTTAATATGGATGTCTTTGGAATTCCAGTGACAAATTCCATGGTAATGTTATCCCACTTCTATGTTGGTAAGGGTAGTGGTTGCATCATCCCCTTAGACTTCTTCCACTTAGCCTTCACTTTTTGACATACCAGGCACTTTAATGTATATTTAGAAATATCCCTTTTCATATTGTCCCACAAAAAGTTTTCTTGGAGATCTCGATACATCTTTGTGCTACCAGGGTGTATAGAGAAATTAGATCTATGAGAATCATCCAATAGTTCCCTCTTTAGCTCAGGAATAGTGGGAACACAAAGGCTCTTCCCGAATTTAAAAATGACACCTTTATATGCGAATTTTGTCAACTTCCCATCATTTATATCTTTAATTTTATTTTTAAACTCTTCATAATCAGCCCGAGAACTTATTATCATTTCTAGTAAATAATGTTTGAAAACCATTTATCTTTACTAGATCTATGAACATAAGATCCCTTTCAACTCTCATATTGTTCAGAATTCCATGGTCCTTTCTACTCAAAGCATATGCTACCTTATTTTCTTTCCTGGGGTGGTAGTGTATTATGAAATCATAGTCTTTGAGTAGCTCAATCCATCTCTTTTGTATCGTGTTGAGTTCTTTCTGTGAGAATATATATTTCAAACTCTTATGATCTGTATATATCTCACATTTTTCACCATAGAGGTAATGTCTCCAAATATTCAAAGTAAAGATTACCACTGCTAACTAAAGATCATGAGTTGGATAGTTTTGTTCATGAATTTTTAGCTACCTAGATTCATAGGCAATCACTCGATCATTCTGCATAAGGACACAACGAATTCCTTTCTTTGATGCATCACTATTGATAACAAACCCACCATTCCCCGAAGGTAGGGTTCAGATCGGATAATTCACTAAGCTCCTATTCAACTCTTCAAAACATTCATCACATTCCTTTTTCTATATGAACTTAACCCCTTTTTGTGTGAGCATGCTCATTGGGTCGGCTAAACGGGAAAAGTTCAGAATGAAAGGATGACAATAACCTACTAAACCAATAAAACTACATACCCTATTTACATTAGTTGGAGTAGGCCATTATTGTACAGCCTTTGTCTTTATAGGATCAACATATATTATATCCATAGAGACAATGTGACCTAGAAAAGAAACTTATTAGAGCCAAAAATCACACTTTCTAAACTTCCCATATAATTTATTTCTTCTAAGTGTCTTCAAAATAATGCGCATGTTATTTTCATGATCTTCATGGCTTTTAGAGTATATGAGGATATCATAAATAAACACCACTAAAAATTCATCAAGATAATCCTTGAAAACTCTGTTCATTAGATCCATGAAGATATATGGTGCATTAGTTAGTCCAAAAGGCATTACTGTGAACTCATAATGCCCGTACCTGGTTGGAAATGCTATATTTGGAATGTCTTACTTTCTTACAAGCAACTGATGATATCCAGATTGATGATCCATCTTAGAAAAATATTGGGCTCCATGAAGTTGATCAAATAAATCATCAATTCATGGTATAGGATACTTATTCTTTATTTTAATATCATTGATCTCCTTATAGTCAATTCACAATCACATATACCTATATTTCTTCTTAACGAAAAGAACATGGGCTCACCATGGAGAAACACTAGGTCAAATAAATCCTTTATCACTCAATTTCTCTAGTTGTTTCTTTATTTATACTAACTCTATAGTGGCTATTCTATAAGGGGTCTTTGATAAGGGCCTTGAACCATAAATTAAGTCAATGGAAAACTCAATATCCTGCTCTGGAGGATGTCTAAGTAAATACTCTAGAAATAAATCAACATATTCTTGCACAATAGGTACTTCCTCTATCATTACATTTTTCTCTTAACCCCCATTTATTTCATTAACTTCTTCCCCAATAATTGAATTCAGTATAGTTATTGTGGGTGGATCCAGATTAGAATCAAATGGAGAGGTTTCAACTCTAAAAATAAGGGATTCCATACTATTCTCGAAAATTGTATCTTCCTTCTTCTTGCAATATATCTTCACATCATAATTTTATAGAAAATTCAAATTGAGAATTATATCATAGTCAACCATTGGTATGATGATAAGTTTAGACAACTAAATAAAATTTATGTGTCCTGAGGGGGGATACTCAAAACGCCTTTGTTGCAATGATACATCTACCAGGGTTTTTGACTGATAACTCCTTTATTAAATCAAATTGGACATATCTAATTTTCTTGGAAAATTGGGAATATATAAATGAATGTGATAATATAGAATCAAATAAAGTATTGTATAAGTTTGATGAAACAATCAATGTACCTGCCACCACTTCATTGGGAACTTCAACATCAGCAGTTGTGACTGTATAATCTTGGCCTTTCTCCCTTATCCTTCTTTGGGGAACATTTCCCAGACGCTTCGGACATTCTTGTACGTAATGTCCCATATCTCTACAATTTTAGCACAGAACATTGGTATCTTCATTCTTACCCTTGCAATCCTAAGATAGGTGGCCTTTTTCTCCACACTTGTAACAGACTCTCATTCCCTTTAGGCATGTGCCAGGCTGTTTCCTCCCTCAATTACTGCATGATGGAAATTCAACTCTTCCCTTCTTCCCCATTTCCTTATTTCCATTCCCAGAGTTTTCAGCAGCCCTCTTCTTCTCTTTATTTCCCATAAATTCATAAGACTTAGAGAATTAATTTTCTGTCTTGGTAACACTTGAGACTATATCTTCATATGATGAGAAACTTTGGGAGACTAGATCCCTTTGAATGAATGGTTTTAATCCATCAAATAATTGATCAGTTTTACTCATTGGATTGCATATGTAGTCTGCATCATGCCTTTCCAACCTTATAAATTTGGCTTCATACGTGGCAACATTTTCATCCTCCTTCTGCCTCAGATTCAATAATTGCCTCCCCATACCTGCTCATTGTTCACGAGGAAAATATTTTTCTAAGAATATTTCCTTAAAATCCCTCTATTCCATATCTTCTATTTCTTTCTCCGCCTTTTTGTTTTGGATTAATGACTACCACAGATCCTCATCTCTCGTTAGATGATAAACTGTCATGATAACCTTCTCTCTTTCATTACATCCCAAAGTGAGAAATATCTTCTCAATAGAACATATCCACAGCTCTACTACAAATGGTTTTGTAGTCCCATTGAATGATGGAGGTTGTTGTCACATAAAGTGATCTAACATAGCACCTCCACATGGTGGATCCGGATGCTCCATACAGGTAAGGTTATTATTCATAACCTGAGTAAGTTGTCCCAGTATAGTTATAAGTTTCTCAGAACCAATCATAGCACTAGATCCAATATCATTATCCTGCATCGGAGGGAAATCCATACAGGGTACACGTGCACTTGTGTGGTTTCCATTCCTTCCACAAGGAGACATCTCTAGATAATGGCATGCACTAGATTATGCTATGAATCATAATGTATAATATGAAAATAACAAAATACTTAGCACAAATTGAAATCCTATGCATGGATAATCCCATAATCACAAAAATGGTTTCTTTGAGAAATATTTTACATTTAAATCTTTCACATTGGCTTATAATGAAAATTTTAATTATCCTTAACATATCCCCTGGGAGTTTTATAACCAAGAGTGGATTAAGGACTGTTGTCGTGTACTAGGATACCCTGGGTCAAGCCCGAAACTCCTTGTCAGAGCTTTCACTCCTAGGTACATATGTGCTAGAGCTGCCTCTACCTGCTCGTATCCAGACAGGGATGTATTTCTTGAAATATCCACATAATCTATTCCATAGTAAAATACCCGGATGTTATTGTATGTTTATCCTCAAAGTCTATCTTAGGATCTCTTCCCTAATCTATGTTTTCTAAATCTAGTTTCCAAGTTTTCTACTAAACTTCCTCTGATACCAATTGTAAGGACCTGACCCCAGTTTCTCGGAGCTGGTGCCTTATTGATTACATTGGCATACAAACAAGGAATAGGCATCCCAAAGGGCTGAGTATTTTAGTATTATTATAAACAAGATACATACATAAGTTCATCATTATAACTTGACATGAAAAAAAACATAGAAACTCTTAAGACAACATCCATAACTTCTAGGTTATTTCAGCATGTCATTCATAATAAAATTCTTCTTGCCCTGTGGAAATGAAACATAAGAAAGGGGTGAGCTCAAACACTCAGTAAGGGTAAGCAATACAGCGTAATATAACATAAACATTATACATGGTGAATAATTGAAAACACATTCCTTTAAAAATAAACTTGAACATAATATGGCAGGAATATGAGCTTTGTAAATATTGTTATAACATAACATAATCATGGGTATTCTACAAGTCACATAACTACATGAACCATAAATACTGTATTCATAATGATGGAATGCATAATGTGGGACAACCTATCCATATCATCAAGGCCTTGTGCGAAAACCACAAATAATCATTTTGTCAAGGCCTTGTTTCAAGACCATAGTTTGTCTCATGAGACCTATCGATGCATTGAGGGGCTATAGTGGGACCCACCAGACACTTAATATGTCCAATTCATTCCTCATATTAATGGGGATAAACATAAACAACATGTACATTCATATTGAAATTAATATATAAAATGTAATTAACTTTCCCTGAACATTAAGCATAAACACTAACCATTCAGGGTAAATTGGTGAATGGTTTAAAGATAGGCCATCCACTGCCAAAATAATCATAAACCATTAAATTGAATATTTTATATGATACCATGAAATATTAATCCCAATAATATATAAGAATCAGCAAGAGTGTTGAAATAGAGGAAGATACTCTTATAAAATCTTTGAGTAATTCATGAAATAAATACACTTTTATTTTGAAAATAACAGTTCTTTTAGAAAAAACTTTGTGTAAACATATAAGTGAAGTAAGATATTATTTTTATAATAAAATGGTTTATTTTATAAATATAATTTTTTCCAAAAAAAATTTAGATATTTCCCATGAACAAAAGTAAGAAGTTGAGATATTCCCTTGAATCGGGCTTCTATTTCGGAAACAATTTTGAAATCTCCTTTTAAAACATGTAACTATACATAAAAAAAAGAAGTAGTTTGGTTGTTGTACATATATAGAACTCTCACACATAATTTATGTTGAGTATATAATAATACATAATAATTTCATTGAGGTAATTAGACAATGAAAATAACCCGAATGGAAATGGATGTTCGGGTGGAAAACTCTTACCTTAAATCCGTACGTGTTCCGCTCTTGAACTTAAGCTCCTGGAATATGAAATTATAATTATTAATAATCTACTTCAGAACATTTTAGACATGTATTTAGTTTATAATAATTATAATTGGTTCATTTATTCCTTTATTGATAAGTTGTTATATAGAATTTTTTGGTTTCAGAGTGTTTGTTTTCTTTATTTTCATAATCGGTTCACTTGTTGTTAGTTAATGGAGTTTATGTGGAAAGAATGTAAATCTCTAGAATTGAATTCAATTATTATTTATGATCATACATAGGTGTTATTGGTCATTTATATAACTTGGTTACATGTAATGATGATGAATTATTATATCGAACTTTAATGATACTATTTCGGTTAATTTGTTGGTTTTGATTACAACAAACTCATTTTTCTTTATAACATAATAACACTTGAACAAAGGGATTAAAGAATCTTAAATAGGTTATATTAAATATATAATAATCTGTTTCAACCATAACAATAATGTTTTCATGACCATAATTGAGAATGATAATAGAAATCGAAATCCCATCGTCCTTAAATGTGGAAAATTGACACATCTCGGATGGTGTTCTTGCTACTAGTATAAAAGAAGGTAAAAGGGAGAGATGATGATAAATTATTCCAATATTATGACAACATTCCAGTACATATAATTTACTAGAGTCATCACAAAATTTGGATAAGGATATGTAATAGAAAAAGAAAACAAATGAACTTGGAAGGAAAGACAAAGAATTGAAAAGAGGAATTTACCTCTTGAACAAAACTTCCTTGAGAGCCTCTTTAAGGGAGATTTTTTTGTCTTTTTATGAGACCAAGTCTTTCTAGACGTGGGAGAGGAGGTTGGGAGTATATTTGGACAGAATTTGGAGAAGGAACAAGGCTTGAGAAGAGTTAAGAGATGGGGGAGTGAGTGGGGGTTTTATAGTGGAGGAGAGATGGGATTCCTTAATATAAAATTCATTAATTTATTAAATCCCCACAACACAAGAAATATTGAGTCTTACTTGACAACGAATAGTAATTTTTTCATGTGAGTTCTAACCAAGTGTTCTTACATCACTTGTGATGTCATGAATAGTGTATTTAACCGATATACGATATTTTACCGTATTTCACTATTCATCAAAAATCCAAGTATTTCAGAAAAATACAAAAAATTCACCCCAGCCATTTATCAATGTGTAGAATCCAAAAATGAAGTCCAATTTTGAAAAAATATTTTCTAAATAAGATTAATTTAATATTTAATTAAAATACTAGTTTAATCTAAACACAACAGTTTTAAAACATTCATTAACTTATTCCAATGCATAGGTATATCGTACATTCACTAGAATATTATTTATATACTATCACAGGTAAGGTTACTATTCATTAGGATATATTACTATTCATAAGGGTATGTTACTATTCCTAAGGGTATTTTACTATTCACCAAAAAATTTATTTTCCCCTATTGGACTCCAAATAACTTACTAATCGCAACTATGTATGTCATATTTTCAAAATTCACATCACAGAAGTGAAAAACTTATGTATTAAGGGTCACATAGTACTTATTAGTTAATTATGTTTTGATTTCATGTGATTATTAAATATTTATAAGAAATGAATTTCCATTGAAAAATATTAGGTCGTTACAAAGCATCAAGAATAATTTCTCGACATATGAATATTAAATTTTTGACATTATTTATAGAACTGAAGTTATAGGTACATATATTACCATTAAAATTATATTTTGGAATATTTTTAAACTGATTATTAATAGGAAGTTATTACTAAACCAAGGTATGGTGAAATATTCCTTTAACGTGAATATTGTTATATTCTTATTGAGTTTAGTGTTGGTGTAACAACATGAGAATTTGTGATTTTGTTCAAATAAATTTAATCTTTTTTATATATTTCAATACATGAAACACTAATTTTAGTTTACATTACATGGAACAATTACTTTTAGCTGTGTTTTATGAAATAATTATTTTAACATGCAATACACACAACACAATGTTCTAATATAACATGACATACTATAAAAATATTATTATTTAATAGTATTTTTATCACCTAGCCATTGGAATGGAATGTATGAATAGGATTAACTAAATTATGGAAAAATATCATATAAACATGTATATAAAATGAATTATTTCATGACTAATTAATCATAAATAAAAATAAAAACTTTTTAAAAATAAAAAAAAATGTATTTATAAAAAATATTTTAATAAAAATATGATTTTACATAAATAAATATATCAATACACTTTTTTTGAATGATTTTAATTAAATTTATTAATTTTATATTCAATAAAATGTTTTAACATTCATATTATGTGTTTCTAGACATGATATAAGAGAGAATTAAAATAATCACTTAATGTATATTTTCTTAAAAAGTGTTTTTTTTACACACTTATTTTATATTTTTTACAATTTTAGAAAATTAATTTTGAAAAATAATTCAATTTATATATAATTATTTCAAAATTATCTTACTTTTAATTTTTTGAGAGTTCTCGGAAAAAATAAATTTTGTGAAGAATAGTGAAAATACTTGTTTTTATTAAGAATTTAAATAAATTTTGATGAATTTAAAAAAAAAAGAATTATTTTAATATTGTTTTAAAGATATAATTAGCTCAATTATATATATATATATATTAATCAAATTTAGGTCGTTTTAATTAATTTCATATTGAATGTTGATATAAAAGCATTCTAATCTATTGAGAATTTTCTCTTTAGAAAACTTGTTTCTCATTCTGTCTGTGGGAATAATTTTAAATTATATTTTAACAATAATATGATTTAAATTAAAAAAATGGTTTCAATTTTTGTAGACTTAATAATTAATATTATCACATTATTACAACATATTTTTTTACCAAAATTAATAGTAAAATCTATAAAAAAAATAGTGTGGTTAAGTTGAAAATTAGTTTATTGGGTGGTTAATCTAAAACGATAATAGTTCATAATGACCAAATAATTTTCCAAGGACCATTATCTGAAAATATTTCAAAATTATATATACTAGTATTGATAATATCCTATTTATGAGCCTTTTTTAATCTGAAAAACATGGGTGCACCTTTTTGTTTTCAAAAATTACAAGTGTTCCACTCACCTCACATATAAAATGCTACCCACTATTCTATCCTATTCATACAATCAAATAACAATGGTTCTGCCCATCCCTACCCAAATAAATTTCTTACCTCTATAATTAAATCTTATATTCCTTATTTTGGTTAGAAACCCATACTATGAAGCATTTTAGTGAAAACTAAAAGAAGATCTCTGATTAAGAGGTAACATCCCTAATCGAGAATTTTTTTATTTATTCCCATACCCCCATAAAATTATAATTAATAAATAATGATATTATAAAATAAGTTTCTTAAATATAATTATATGTTATTATTCTAATTTAATAATATATCTCTCTCTCATACTCCATCAAATGGGTCACGAAATCATCATTTGTGTGTTCATCAGATTATCGGCTCACAAACTGATTTTATCCATTCCCCGTCACCACATCTCTCAAGTTGATATAATTATATATTTAATTTTTATATATTATATTTATTATATTATTATATATTTTGTTTTATAATACCAATTCTACCATTATACATCAAAACCCAAGGGGAATATAACAACGTCACTTGTGTGTACGGTAGACTACCACCTATTAAAGTGATGTAATTCGTTTTCTATCACCACTTATCAAGGAAGGATATAATGATAGATTTAATTTTTATATATGAATTTTGGGATATTATTTTAAATTTTAAATTATAATACCATTTCTACTTTAATACCTCGAAACCCATTGGGAAAACAATTACATTGCTTCTATATATGACGAACTACCACCTCACGTACCAATGTGATGTTTTTTTAATTTTTTATTTACATGGATTTTAATAAGGATGAATTAAATGTATATATATAATAATTATAACATAATTATAATTTTTTAAAAAAATATCGCATATATCATCTCAATATTCCTTCAGTGGAGATAAAATAAAGTCAATCATGTATACAGCAGACTACCATCTCGCTAAAGGATGTGTTTAATTCACGCTTTACATGGATGGTAATATGGATGGGTTTAATGATAATATGAGATATATATTACATAATAATGATTATATAATTATAATATATTAATTGCCTTTCTTTTATTCAATCCATTGAGAAAATAGAAACATCGTTCATGCATACTTATGGCCCACAGTATCCATGAACTATGTATTTCATTTTCTATCTTTAACTTTAATAGGTTAATATGAATATATATATATGATATTTATAACATTTTTAAAATTATAGATATTATGGAACCATGATCAATGTAATATTTACAAAAATTCTAATCCAAAATTATATGAAAAACACAGAGGTCATTACCTAAAATGTAATTTTAACAAGGAATTGTTAATAAAAGAGTAATAAAAGGTCATAAGTAAATCATAAATGGTATGATATATATAATTATGGTTATTTAATATATGTATAATAAAACAATATTTATTTTATGTGATTTTAAACATCTAATAAAGAATTCATGACTTATGTTAAGGGATTTTTGAATCACCTTTTATTTCTATGTGAAACGTGATATATTCACAACCTATTTCATTTATGATGTGTATAAACTACCAACAAGTTTGTATAATGATTCTACCTCTAAAAATTATTTTTAATTACAAATAGATTTTAGGCCCTCCCTTTTATGGGGTTTACAGATCTAATGTTACTAATTTGGTGAAGGGTTTTTTTCTCACATTCCCTTCTTTAAGACATATGTTATGTTATGAAACTAACATATTTTATGTAGTGAATATACAAAACCTTTGAAATTTAATCACATAAATTTATTTATTCTCATGGTATTTTATGATTCATTTAATGTTATTAATTCATTGTTCCGTATGATATATAGTTTCCAAAGTGGTAAGGGTTTTCTAATACAATCTCATTGTTTATCAAGATTGTTTATGTTTATGCTTTTGGTGAGGAAATATTTTGAACTATATATAAATAAACTCATTAATTTTAATCTACTTTGGTTATTTTTATATAATACATGTCTTACATTCATTTTTATATCTTTTTGTACTCAACATTTGAAATGATTTTTTTCTTAAAAAATCAACATTAAATCTATCTTTGGTCAAACATATTTTTCTTTAAAAATAATGTTTTATAAAAAAAATTAAAATGTGTTTTCAAAAATTTCCAAATCATTTCTCAAATATATTTTTATCCATGTATTTCTCTTAACAATTTTTTTTAAATGAATATTCTTTTCATATTCTAAAAAATGATCGGTTTTATTTTTCCAAAATTGTGAAAGGAATATTTTTTTAACATGTAAGACGTGAATATAATTTTCTTCCATCATAACCAATCAATTTTCTAAAAAATACTATATAAGTTTCCATGTTTATTTTTAATCAAAATAATTTCTAAAATATTTTATGAATTTTAAGTTTCAAAAATTTATTTTCAAGGATTGTTTATTATCCTCAATAAATTTTTTGTATGATTTTTTGGCTTCATTTATATTTTTTCAATGTTATTTGTAAAGAATATTATTTTGAAAAAAATTTATGTTTTTTAATGTGTTTTTAAAATGTGTAAATTCTATATTACACAATAAATGTTACAAGTGATCATTTAAAATCATTTTCCTTCTACAATTAAATCATTTGATGTTACTTATACATTTATAGGGATACCATTGAATTATTTCAACCTTATTATTTACCTGGATTTTAATGGTTTATATTGATGAAATGTTTATGATACCCATTTATTTTTTCTTGGGTTATGATATAGTAAATTTATGTAATTTTTATGAAACCAATTTTCTATACATGAGTTATTATGGGATGATATGATGAACGTTTTATGAAATTTTGGCACACATATGTACTATTTTGATTATGAGATGGGTGGGACATATATATAACTCTAAAGTATTAGGTAAGGATTTATATCTCTTGAGATAAAAATGGGAAATAATTAAATGGGCTTGATCCATTATGGATTGTAGGTCAGTCCAAATCCATAATGGGAAATGGGTGTATCATAATCCACAATTGGAAATATGTGATATGTTATGATTTAATATGTTGATGGTGTTGTCTTTTAAACTTGACATATTAAATGTTTTTCTATATTTATGATGGTTACATACTTTTATAACATGGGATTATGGTTCATAACTGATTTATGATGATTTCTCACTCTTATGGACCATGTTTTCTGAAATGATAGTGCTATATTCCATGAATCATTTTTATGATCTATGGAATGTTGGATATGAATATAATAATTTATGTTAATGGTCACATAAACTTGTTCTTATCTTATGAATTCATATGATCATATATTTATATATCCTATGTTTACCCTTACTGAGCATCTGAGCTCACTATTTATAATGAGTCGTTCCCAAGGTTATGAAGATTGTTTTATGTTGGGCATGACTAAGAGGAGTACTATACAAGAAGATCATTCTGGTATATTTTGAAGATCATTCATTAAATAAGAATATTGTCTTTATTGTATCCAAGGACACTAAATTATTACATTCCTTGGTTGTGTGTTTATGAAAGGTATTTAATATTCATCTAAAAAGATTTGATATTTATATATGAAAATATTGGTTCACTATAGTTGGTATGAGAAAAGATTTAGTTAACCTTTTTATGTTAGGATAAGAAAAATTCAATGTAATCATGAGGGGTATTTCTAAGAATATGTCTTGGGATATGTCTATGGATAAGTCTAGGAATGAGTTAATGTATCGAAAAATATCTTGGTTTTTAGAAAGGAATAGAGTGAGTGGTTTCCATGTGATTAAATCCCTATATAGATACTATAAGTGGATTTGGATTTGGAATTGAAGTTATTGGTTGTAATAACACTAAAAATAGAGAATTTATCGAGAATTTATCATCACCTAGTGTACAAAAATGTTCCTTGATACACACTTGATTTGACACTCCTAATGGATATTCAATGGAAATTCATAAACTCTTGGTAAACCATTGTAAAGGTTTTAAATAGATAAAGAAAATTAATGGCCTATTTTAAGCCTATGGTGTAATAGATTGAAATTAAGGTTTAATTAAATGACATACTATAATTAATGTTTCGTGAGTATTTTTTCCCCACTATTTCTATTGTTACTCAAAATATGCATTTTGGGTTTAGTCAATGGTGTAAAATATGAGTAACCGGATCAATGATGAATGTGATAGAAAATATTTTGACAGGGAAAAAATGAGATTATATCTTTATTGAATGATATTTTTATTATTCATAAGTAGTTTCAACAATATATGATTAAAAAATTCATATTAATAATCTATTAGACTTACCAAAAAAGATAAGGATAGAGGTTTTTAAGAGTTTGAGTTATGGATTCCATATAGGGATGAACATTCAGTTTCCTATGTATTTAGAATGTGGGAAGAAGTACCTAGATGAATTTATTATAGGAATAGAAAGTTGTTTTTTTGTTTTTAAATGGATATAATGAAAGTAATTGTAGATTAAAATTGAAAATTTATATTAACACAATGCAAAAGAATAAATGCCTCCCTAAGATATCATCAATAATTGAAAGTTTCAAATATATAAAGTATAGGAATTAGTCAAATTGATTTCATAAAGTGAAATATCATAATGAAAATCACAAGGTTGTATGAGTAATGATAATATTACTAATGATGAAGATAATAAAAATGAAATATGAAAGGAAATAAGTTTTAAGGAATACAAATTTGAATCTTAGTTAATGGTGTATGATGAAATTCAAATGATTGATGAATTTATGTATTGGGATTAAAATAATTATATTTTTATTGGTGGTATTTTGGTTTTTAGAATCATTAAACCTCAATGGATTTTTCCACTATAGTTTTTCATTAAAAAGTTTCATGAATATGTTAAACGGTAATGATGGATAAAAAAATAATTTAACATAAAGGTGATATTTTTATTAACGTAGATAACCCTTTGTATGTTCTCTATATTGAAGGAATTGTGTTCAGTATTGATAAATAGATGAATGATATGGATAAATCAAATTAGATAGTATTTATTACCTATAAACCGGTTAACTATTTTATTAAAAAAAATTTTATGTTATCATTTATGGAGTTTAAAACATTTTGGGTTTTTTGGAAGATATTTCATAATTTTTTACTTTTTTAAAGAATGAGGAAATAGTTAATTTTTGAAATAATGTATGTTTTCATTAAGGATTAATGGTAATTAAAGATATTACCTTGTTTTTAGAGAATATATAACCAATGTATTTACATATTTGGTATGAGAAATTAAAACCTACTTAATTTTTTGAGGGATTAATGATAAGTTGATTTATGGAAATTTAGTGACCTTTATTAAAAAAATTAGGATTTCATTTTTAGCCAAACATAGAGGCACCTTATGTTTAACTATTCTTGAAATAGATCAAGTTGAATTTTTTATGAGGTTTTAGATATTAATTTATTGTTTCACCATGTTTATATTTATGAATATTTGATAATAGTGCTTATAATTTTGTAATAATGATAACTAGAGGTAAAAGGAATGACATATCATTTTATTATGAATACTGTGATCCATTATTCATTCAGGCATAAAAATTCATTTTAATTTCTAATAGTAAGAGATGAATTATAAATTAATCTAATAATAACCAATGGATGGGATTTTTCTTATGAAATGTAATTAATTCCAGTGTGTCTATCTTCTTATAAAAATTCCCCAACTTTTGGAAAATGATCTTCAAATAAAATATGAAAATATTTTCTTCAATTATTTTAAATGAATGGTATTTTTCCAATCATGTTTTTATGGATTTGTGTTCGTTATTTTTCTTTTAACCATGTTCTATATCGCTCTCCATCAATAGTTTGGTGTTAGTTTTCTATTTTATGTCTATGTTTTCATATCCCACATATGTTCTCCTATTTGGAAACCTAGATCTTTTTTATTCAGAGGACCTTTACACATATATATATCTATTTTCAAGAGAAATTTTTATTAACCCTTCTTATGATGTGTATTTCCCACAACGATAATTTAAAATGATAAAATCTTCTCTCACAAACTCATGTTCAAATTGTAAGGACATAATTTATTTAAGGGAGATGAATTTAACACCCTGAGTATTTTTAAAATGATTTTTTAGATAAATTTAGTATTTTATATGTTTTCTGTTATAAGAAATAATGATTTAATAGATTTTTTTACATGAACCACTATTTTTAGCTTTCATTACACACAAATATGACTCCAACTTGTGATACCCAAAAATCGAGTGTAAACAAAATGTCACATTCAATAAAAACATTATTATTTAATTTGATAGTTATCACCCATCCATTCGAATTGTGGTATAAATATGAAAAAATAAATTATGAGAATATATGGTATACACATTTATATAAAATTATTTTCTTGTGAGAAATTAATTATAAATGAATATAAAAAAATATTTTAAAATAATGGGATCTTTTTCTGAAAAACTATTTTTAAGCAAAAAAAATGAGTGTTACCTGAAGAAATTAAATAAATTATTTATTTATATTATTTTATTAAAATTTATGTATTATATATTCAATAAATTGTTTTAATGTTAATATTAGGTGTTTTGTCGACAAGAGATAATTATAAATCAATTTTTTTATTTTTATTTTTTGAAAACCCAGTTTTTTATGTTTTGAGTACATATTTTAAAAATAAATTTTTAGAATTTTAGAATATTTATTTTAAAAAATGAGCTTAATTTTTAAAATCATTATGTAAAAATATCATGGATTTATGTTTTGATAATTTTTTCAAATGACAATTTATGTCATGAATTTGGAAAATGCTGGGTTTTGATAAGAAATGTTATTTAGCTTAAATAATTTAAAAAAAATTATTATTATTTTAATGGTAAAAATATAACAATTATATATATATTAATCCAATTTTCATCATTTTAATCAATTTAAAAATGAATTATGATATAAAAACATTTTAACATTTCATTATTTTCACTTTGCAAAATTGTTTTGTCATTACATCTACTGGGTTATTTTATATTACATTTTAAAATTATGTGAATGAAATATGAAAAATGGATTAAATACTTGGAATTAGAAAATTTTATACTATCTAATAAGGTCAAATTAGTTTTTCATCACACTGAAAATTAAAAAACTAAAAATTATTTACCGGGATTAATGTCAAACTGGGTAAATTTCGTGCCAGACTGAACTATAAGGGTCAAAACAATTCCAAAACATCTCCAAACCCAATTTAATGGACATATATAAACCTTATATCTTATAGAATCTATTATATCCTTTTTGGGTTCCTTAGGAAATGTTAAATATTTCAGTACTCCTATTTCTATTCAAAATTTACACATGAGCCACTCACCTAACTTTAAAAGGCCACCCATAAACTCTCATATTCAATCATTATAAAGCCATTTTATTCCGAACTTAAATGTCAAAATAAAACACTTACATAAAATTTATAATCCTAGAATCCACAATTTGGTTCAAAATCCATCCTAATTATCCTTTTGGTGGAAACTAAACTATGTTGTCCAACAAATAGGCAATGTCTCTAACCAAGAGTTTTACCTTATTTATTCATTAAAATCATTGAATTATTTTTAAACCATGATGATATAATAACCTAAGTATATATTATTTACTTAAATGTTATTATGTTAACAAAATAACCTATTTCCTTCTCCTATTAAATGAAATGGGTCATGAAATCATCATTCGTGTGTACGGTGGACTATCGGCTCACAAATCAATGTCATTTTTTTCCATCACCACCTTTCACTGATAGCTTTAATGATATCTTTGATGTATATATAATATATTTAGGGTATTTTTATACCTTTTAAATTATAATACCACATGTTCCTTCTAACATCCAATCCCATTGGGAAAACAATAATGCAGCTCGTGTGTGTGGCAGATTACTGCCTCATGAAGTTATGCTATTCGTTTTCTTGCACCACCTCTCATGGATATATATACTAATGGATTAATAGTTTATATATATATATATATTATTTATGATATTATTATACCTCTGAAACTATAATACCACATCCATATTTTTTAACTCCAAACCTGTTGGAAAAATAACAATGTCACTCATGTGTACGACAGACTATCACCTCGTGAAACGATGTGATGTGGTATTCATTTTTGATTTACTTGGATGGTAATAAATATTTATTAATGGAATATAAATGTTATTTTTAGCATAATTATACATATTTAATAGTTATACCATATATACATTCTTACTTTCAATTCTATGGGAGATACGATAACTTCATTCAGGTGTACTGTGGACTACCGCCTCATGGAGTAATGTGATTCATTCAAACTTTTATTATATGGTGATAAAGATTGTTTTAATGAAAATATGTGATATATATGACATAAAAATTATTTTTTGATGATGAAATTTTTACCTTTATTTAATTCAATTCATTTAGAATATGGTAACATCTTTTATGTCTACGTTTGACCTAACTTCTCCATGAATGGTGTATTTAATTTTTAGTATATAACATTTTTGGATGACTATAAATACATTCATAATGAGTATATATATTATATTTATATATTGTTTGAAATTTTTGGGATTATGGAATCATGATAAATATATGGGATCAAAAATACTAAACAAAAACATACGTGGGAAACAAATTCATTATTACAAGAAAAATAATTTTAACAAATAATTATTAATGAACATGTAATAAAAGTTCCTAAGTAAATCATATATGGTATGATAAATATAAATATTAATCTATAATATAATTATAATAAAATTACAATGATTTAATAAAATGATGGAGGAGAAAGGGTATAACTGGGAAATCCAAAATCTTGGGATCATGAATCTTGCAAGAGGATGTACCTCACTACAACTTCAAGAAAATCAGATTTGGTTATCACCTAGATTGATCATGTTAGGAAGAAAGAAATCTTTTATCTTGAGATAAACAATTTAAATATGGTGGGATGTATTCCCTCTATTTTTTTAGGTCCAAATCAGAATTTAATACAAGTGGTTAATGTAACACCCGAGACTTTTATGTTATATAAATCATCAAAGGAATCTTTTTCTACACAAAACACTAGCTTGTCTTGCTTTACACACAACTGTGGCCTTCCTCGATAGCTTGCGTCGTATGCAATACTGAGTTTCACTAAACAATGATATGCTATTAAAATATTATTAAAACAAGCCGTTATGAATAGTAATAAAAACTTTTTGAAATTTTATAAATTTTATTTTTCAAAATGGACTTCATTTTTGGATTCGTAATATCGAAATTAGCCAAGGGTGAAATTTTGGTATTTTTCTGAAAACTTTCAATTTTTGATGAATAGTGAAACCACTAAGTTGTAGTTAAAAACTGAATTTTTCATAAAACTTAATTTTACCGCTTCTGTGAGTGGAATTTCAAAAATCCGAGAGACACGGTTGATGTCAGTAAATAAAATGTGGTTCAATGAGATGAACATAATTTTTTGGGGAATAGTAACTTTTTACTTTTTTTTACCACGGTTAAAAGTAAATAGGGTAATTAAGGGTAAAAATGATATTATTATTACCCTAACACATGTCCTAATTCTATTGGATAAGTTTAATTCGACCAAAAACAACCTTAGGAATAAAATATGACCATTTAGTCCCACTTGGATTAGATTAGGACATTTATTATTAATTTATTTAAAGATGGGTTAAAATAGTTAAAATCAAAGTTTAATAAGTAAATAATTTTTAATATGGGGTTATACATAAGATAAATTAGACTATAAATATTCATTAGAAAGCTAATAAGAGTTCGTACATAATTATATTTTATTTTTAATTTTTAGACTTTAAATAAGTTAATTTATTTATGACAAAAATATGATCCAGTAATTATCTTATTAATGAAATATTGACAAAATTGATGTTATAAATACCCAAATAAATGTAATTTGAGACTTTTTATGAATTAAACTAATTTTATAGGTTAATATGAAATGTTATTATTGATTTAAGTAACTTGGTTCGAACTAATCATTCTGTTATGATTTTCACAAAAATCAATTACTAAATAGTGTCAAAATTGACATAAAATAGTATTTAAAACAAATATTATATTATTAATTATTATTTTATTCCTAAAAATCTGAGGTTCGGCCAAATGACTTAGATACGGTTATATATTTTAATAATAAACAACTTGGGGTTCTTTTGGCTTGATATAGTATGTTTATTAACCTTATAGTGTAAGAAAACAAAAAGACACGGTAAAAGTTAAATTATCTAACTTAAAGTTAAATCTAAATGATAAGGTTACAATTGATACCTAAACTTGTCTAAATTCTATTAGATGAGAGGATTTCGACCCCTACCCACCTTACCTTCGAAATATATCAATTTGGAGCTATTAAAAACCGAATTTGACTTTATAATAAAATAATATTTTTAGTTATTCCAAAGTTGCCCCTCTCCTCCCTTATAAAAGGGCACCTCCTCCCCCTCTTCCTCACACCACTTTGAGCCTTCAAGCTCGGCCAACCCCTGCCAATTTCTACTCTCCACTTCCCTAGAAACATCCTAGAGGTTCTTGTCTTCTTAAAGAGACCTATTTTAGTGCCCTAAAAGGAGGTCTCAAAGAATCACTTCAAAGAAGAGGTAATGTCCGTTACCGATTCTTTCATCTTTATTTCTTCTTCCACTTCTTCTTCTTTAGTTGTTTCATTATGAAGTAATAACATCAGTATCACTCACATTGGGATATTTTATTATATGTATGAAACAAACCTATTTCACCATCTATCCATCCTACGGAAAAATAAATCACCGCGCGTGCGTACATACGGAATACCGTCTCTACGCCGTGGTGTAATCTATTTTCCCCCACCACATTACTTAGATGGGTATAATGGTGTAAATAATGACTATATATGACTATTATAAAGTGATATTGATTCTGAAATAGTATACATACACTCCAATACAATTCCACGATCATGGGAACGATATCATTGCTCGGGCGTACGTACGGAATACTGTCTCCACGATGTGATGCGACTCGTTCTACATGATTTTCATTGCATAATGATTACATAAATGAATTTAGTGAATAAATATGATATATATTACACTAATACCATTCTGGAAATGAGGTATCTATAAACTAAAAAGAAAAATAAGAATTTATTTGACAAGACACGCATAAGAACAAAAAGTAATAAACACCCGAATAACAAGTAGTAATGAAATATTACTAATAAGAAGCTAATAATATGACCATATATGATATCATAAAAATAAGTATGATTCTGGAATAAGTAAATAACATTATTTAAATCATTATACAGGAGGTTCGGACACGTACAAAGCATATCGGACCTAAGGTAAGGTAAATATCACAATCTCATTTTTATCCGAGATTGTTTATAATTTAGTATTTACTGGGGTGTATTTTATCATCCAAATCCATGTTTCTTAAATATGTAATATTATTTCCATACACCTGAAATTTTTTAAATCCAATTTTACCCTACGGTGAGTTTTTAGTAAAACATATGAAAGGAATCTTTTTTCGTTTTTCGTACGAGGTACTTTTTGACTTTTCTGACAAAAGTACGAGAAGAATGTTTTTTTAACTTACATGGGTTATGCTATGATGTATGGTTTATGATTTTGTGGCACACATAAGAATGGTATAATTATGAGATGGGTGGGACCTATATCTCCCTCCAATGCATTGGGTAAAGATTTTATAGCTCATGAGATAGACATGGCTGGAACGGTAGGTTATACCGGTTCAGTGAAATAAGACTGAAACGAGGAGTGAACTCGGTTAAGAAATGGACTTTGTCCACTAAGATAGTCTTGGAAATGAGTCTTGACAAACAAGAAATGATTCTCTATGATTATGTGTGTATGACACAAAGTTTAATGTTTTAATTTTTGATTATTGGGATTACATTTCACTACCATGATCTATCCCATGTTATGAAATTATGATCTCTTTTGCAGGTTAAGATTTCCAAAAGTTATGTTCTTATGAATATGATGTGATTGATATTTATTATGTTTACCCTTACTGAGCATTTGAGATCACCCTTTTGTATGTTTTCTTTCCCCAGGTCAAGAAGAAGGTTATTAAGTAAGATATGCCAAAAGGGACTATAGATATGATGAAATAAATGGGAGACTATGTAGATGCTTTATGAACCAGTTGTTTATACTTCCCAGTTTCTAAAGATACTATACCTATATGGTCCTTTTGTGGTTTTTTTTATATGTTGTAATAAGTATGCTTCAATTTTTAAGTATTAAAAATGTATGTAAAGCATGGGTTGTTATAGTTGGTATCAGAGGAAAGGTATAGTCAACCTTTGGAAACTAGGATGTGAAAGCCTTGGTAAGAACCCTAAGGATAAGTCTAAGCATAGAACACAATCTTAGTGTTTTAGAAATGGCCATGAATAACCTATTATAAGACCTTAAATGTGAAATTTTATTCTTTATTATGTGGTTTTCCTATTTTAATTAGTGTTGCTCACACTATTCTTCTTGGTTTTAGTCAATGGCTAGAACTCGAAGGAACTGTGTTAATGCGGAATGCGACAGGCAATGCAATGATTGTCCCCCTGAGCAACCAAACGTTATGGGAGCTGGAATGAAAAATCTTGTAGCCATGCTCACACAACTTTCTCAAGCTATGAATCGTGCAGGACTTCCAAACGAGTAAAGGAAGGAGAAACATTCTGTTGAATCCTTCATGAGACAGCGTCCACCTTTATTCAGTGGGTCTACTGATCCATTAGTTGCTGAACAATGGATTAGTACTACTGAAAAGATATTTTCAGTTCTTCAATGTTCTGAGCATGATAAAGTCATCTTAGTGGTGTATCGTTTGGAAGGTGATGCTGATCAATGGTGGAATCTTATTAAGAATACGAGGCAAAGGGATGAAATTGAGTCCATGGAATGGGACGAGTTCAAGAACTTATTTTTCAATAAGTACTTCCCTCGTATTCTCCGAAAAAAGATGGAGAAAGAGTTTCTTAAACTGAAGAAAAAGGATGATGAATCTGTTGGTACCTATGAATCAAATTTTACAAGACTTGCAAGGTATGCTTCTGGTATTATTATCCAACCTGAGAGTAATATCGATCGATTCTTTAGTGGCTTAAAACCAAGTCTTCGAAGGGAGTTAGCCATAATGGACTTCAATAGCTACGAGGAAATCGTTCGATGTGCTCTCAAAGTCGAGATGGATATTGGAGTAACCCATCAGTCATATGGGTTTGATAAGAAGAGGAAAATGGAATTTAAAGCAAAATCTAAAGAGCACACTGAAAAGAAGATGAGCTTTCCCTTATGCTCAAAGTGTGGAAAGAAACATGGAGGGAGTTGTCTTAAAGGGACAAGTAAATGTTTCAAATGTGGAAAGGAAGGTCATCAGGCAATTGAATGCCACGATGATGGGAAGAAGATGTCTAATGATGCAAACAAAGGAAGGGATACACAGAATGAACTACTACACTTCAATGTTTCAAGTGCAAGGATATGGGACATTATGCCAATAAATGCCCTAATCCAACGGTTGATGATGATGGTCGACGTCAACAAACTCTTAAGGATAAAGACAAAGGAAAGTCACATGCAATTTCTATCAGCGATGTGGAGTACGATAACGATGTGGTGAAAGGTACACTTACCATCCACTCTAAAGTAGCAAATGTTTTATTTGATTCTGGATCCACCCACACTTTTATTTATAAAAAATTTTCTAAGGGTATCACCGTATTACCTCAACAATTAGATGTTGAGTTATCTGTGACAACACCTAATGGCACAACACTCGCATCAAAAGTTTATAATTCCTCTCTGATCGAAGTTTGTGGGAAAGTGCTTCCTGTAAATCTTGTGATCCTTCCTATAGTGGAATTTGATGTGATTCTTGGCATGGATTGGCTTTCTTTATATGGAGATCATATCAATTTCCAAAGAAGGGAAGTCACATTTCATATTCCAGATCAATCTATGATCGTCTATCAATGCAAGGATGAACATAACCTTCCAGTGGAAATTCATTCCGTCTTATGGGTCTTGATTCCACTAAATGAAGGTTATTTATCTCAAATGGTTGGTGCGAAACTCACGATTAAGAATATGCCCATTGTACGGGAGTTTGATGATGTATTTCCGGATGAATTACCGGGTCTTCCACCAAATCGTGAAGTTGAGTTTTCAATAGAACTCGTACCGGGTGCTTGGTCTATTTCAAAGACACCTTATAGAATGGCCTCATTTGAGTTGCAAGAATTGAAGAAGCAACTCCAAGAGAATCTTGATAAGGGATTCATACGCCCTAGTGCATCACCTTGGGGAGCACCTGTTCTATTTGTTAAGAAGAAAGATGGATCAATGAGACTCTACATTGATTATCGAGAACTTAACAAGATCACTATCAAGAACAAATATTCTCTCCCACGCATTGATGACTTATTTGACCAACTATGCAGAGCTCGATACTTTTCCAAGATTGATCTTCATTCAGGGTATCATCAATTAAGGGTCAAAAGGGAGGATATACCAAATACGGATTTCTGTACAAGGTATGGACACTATAAATTTATAGTGATGCCATTTGGTCTTACTAATGCCCCTGCTATCTTCATGGATCTGATGAATAGAGTCTTTAGAGACTATCTTGATCAATTTGTGGTAGTCTTTATAGACGATATTCTTGTCTATTCAAAGAGTAAGGAAGAACATGAAGATCACTTGAGAATTATATTGAAGACCCTGAGAAAGGAGAAGCTTTATGCCAAATTTACCAAGTGTGAATTTTGGCTTCAAAAAGTTTCATTTTTGGGTCACATAATCTCAAAAGAGGGGATATCTGTGGATCCAGCAAAAACAGAAGTTATCGAAAGATGGTCGAGACCAACAACAGTAACTGAGATCCGAAGTTTTCTTGGTTTGGATGGATATTATCGACGTTTTGAGAAAGATTTTTCACGATTATCTAATCCACTCACCAAGTTGACTCGGAAAGGAGTTAAGCTTGTTTGGACGGAAGAATGTGAAGAGAATTTAAAGGAGTTGAAAAGAAGGTTATCCAGTGCACATGTGCTCACACTGCCTTGTAGTGGATAAAGGTTTGTGATCTATATTGATGCATCCAAAAAGGGATTGGGGTGTGTTCTTATGCAAAATGATATGGTGATAGCTTATGCCTCACGATAGTTGAAAATCCATGAGCAAAATTACCCAACACATGATTTGAAGTTAGCTTCGGTAATCTTTGCATTAAAGATTTGGAGGCATTATCTTTATGGAGAAAGTTGTGACATTTATACTGATCATAAAAGTTTAAAGTATATTTTCACACAAAAGGAGCTGAATATGCGTCAAAGAAGATGGTTGGAGTTGATTAAGGATTATGACTGCTCAATCCATTACCACCCTGGGAAAGCAAACAAGGTGGCATATGCATTAAGTCGACAAGACCATGCCAGTTTATCCATGATGAGGATCACAAAAGATCCAATATTTATGGATTTACAATGGATGGATCTTGGAATTATAATGGAAGGGGAAAATATTATCTTTCTCAAATGAATGTTCAACCATATATACATGTGAAGATTAAAGAGGCACAGAAAGAAGATGTCGAGTTTCAAAATAAGGTGAGAAATGTTCCTGAATTCAACCTTGATTGTGATGGGATAATAAAGTTCAGGAATCAGGTTTGTGTTCCTCCCATCCCGGAATTAAAGAAGGATCTGCTGGATGAGGCTCATAGTTCTTCATTCTCTATTCATCCTGGAATCACAAAGATGTATAGGGACCTAAAAGAGTACTTCTGGTGGGACGGCATGAAAAGAGATGTTGCTGAATATGTCTCTCGATGCTTGGTTTGTCAGCAAGTTAAAGTTGAGAGACAGAAGTCTAAGGGGATGTTACAACCATTACCCATACCCGAATAGAAATGGGAAAACATCACTATGGACTTTGTCACAGGACTTCCTAAAACATCCAAAGGCAATAATGCTATCTGGGTCATAGTTGATCGTCTTACCAAGTCTGCACACTTCATTGCTTTTAGAGAGGATTTCTCTCTGGATCAGCTTGCCAGGATATATGTAAAGGAAGTGGTAAGATTGCATGGAGTACCAATTTCTGTTATATCTGGTCAGGATCCGAGATTTACCTTGAAGTTCTGGCAAAGTCTTCAGCATACTCTGGATACAGAGTTGAGTTTCATCACTGCTTATCATCCTCAGACAGACGGTCAGTCTGAGAGAACAATCCAAACTCTAGAAGATATGTTGAGAGCTTGATCTATGGATTTCAAAGGTGGTTGGGATCAACACCTACCATTGGTGGAATTTTCTTATAATAATAGCTTTCACTCCAGTATTCAGATGGATCCTTATGAGGCTCTGAATGGAATGAAATGCAGGACTCCAACTTGCTGGGTTGAAGTTGGGGAAAGAAAGCTATTAGGACCTGATCTCGTTGATGAAATGGCAGAAAAGGTCAGATCTATTCAACAACACAGAAGAGCAGCTCAGAGTCGACAGAAAAGTTATGTCGACAACCGAAGAAAATACCTAGAGTTTGAAGTGGGTGATAAAGTGTTCTTATGAATATCTCCCTGGAAGAGAGTCATGAGATTTGGAAAGAAGGGGAAGTTGAGCCCTAGATATATCGGTCCTTTCGAAATACTGGATCGTGTCGGGAAGGTAGCTTACCGATTGGCGCTTCCACCGAATCTCTCTCAAGTACACGATGTGTTCCATGTATCTCTCCTAAGAAAGTACATACCTGATCCTTCACATGTACTCAGCTCAATAGTTGTACCGCTGGAGCAAGATCTTTCTTATGAAGAACATCCGATAGAGATTCTGGATCGTAGCAAAAAAGTCCTACGAAACAAGACCACTCGCTTGGTGAAAGTTTTATGGAGGAACCACCAATTAGAAGAAGCTACATGGGAGCTCGAAGATATGATGAGGGAGAGGTATCCTCATCTGTTCGTTACAAAGTGACGAATTTCGAGGGCGAAATTCATTTTAAGGGGGGTAGAATGTAACACCCGAGACTTTTATGTTATATAAATCATCAAAGGAATCTTTTTCTACACACAACACTAGCTTGGCTTGCTTTACACACAACCGCGGCCTTCCTCGATAGCTTGCGTCATACGCAATACCGAGTTTCACTAAACAATGATATGCTATTAAAATATTATTAAAACTAGCCGTTATGAATAGTAATAACCACTTTTTGAAATTTTATAAATTTTATTTTTCAAAATGGGCTTCATTTTTGGATTCGGAATATCAAAATTAGCCTAGGGTGAAATTTTGGTATTTTTCTGAAAAGTTTAAATTTTTGATTAATAGTGAAACCACTAAGTGGTAGTTAAAAAACTGAATTTTTCATAAAACTTAATTTTACCGCTTCTGTGAGTGGAATTTCAAAAATCCAAGAGACACGGTTGATGTGAGTAAGTAAAATGTGGTTCAATGAGATGAAAATAATTTTTTGGTGAATAGTAACTTTTTACTTTTTTTACCACGGTTAAAAGTAAATAGGGTAATTAAGGGTAAAAATGATATTATTATTACCCTAACACATGTCCTAATTCTATTGGATAAGTGTAATTCGACCAAAAACAACCTTAGGAATAAAATATGACCATTTAGTCCCACTTGGATTAGATTAGGACATTTATTATTAATTTATTTAAAGATGGGTTAAAATAGTTAAAATCAAAGTTTAATAAGTAAATAATTTTTAATATGGGGTTATACATAATATAAATTCGACTATAAATATTCATTAGAAAGATAAACATATTTCCTACATAATGATATTTTATTTTTAATTTTTAGACTGTAAATAAGTTAATTTATTTATGACACAATGATGATGCAGTAATTATCTTATTAATGAAATATTAACATAATTGATGTTATAAATACCCAAATAAATGTAATTTGAGACTTTTTATGAATTAAAATAATTTTATAGGTTAATATGACATGTTATTATTTATTTAAGTAACTTTTTTTGAACTAATAATTCTGTTATGATTTTCACAAAAATCAATTACTAAATAGTGTCAAAATTGACATAAAATAGTTTTTAAAACAAATATTATATTATTAATTGTTATTTTATTCCTAAAAATCTAATGTTCGGTCAAATGACTTATATAAGGTTATATATTTTAATAATAAACAACTTGGGGTTCTTTTGGCTTGATATAGTAAGTTTATTAACCTTATAGTGTAAGGAAACAAAAAGACACGGTAAAAGTTAAATTATCTAACTTAAAGATAAATCTAAATGATAAGGTTAAAATTGATACCTAAACTTGTCTAAATTCTATTGGATGAGAGGATTTCTACCCCTAACCACCTTATCTTCGAAATATATCAATGTTGAGCTATTAAAACCCGAATTTGACTTTATAATAAAATAATATTTTTAGTTATTCCAAAGGTGTCGCTCTCCTCCCTTATAAAAGGGCAGCTCCTCCCCCTCTTCCTCACACCACTTTGAGCCTTCAATCTTGACCAGCCCCTGCCAATTTATACTCTCCACTTCCCTAGAAACATCCTAGAGGTTCTGGTCTTCTTCAAAGACCTATTTTAGTGCCCTAAAAGGAGGTCTCAAAGAAGCACTTCAAAGAAGAGGTAATGTCTATTACCGATTCTTTCATCTTTATTTCTTCTTCCACTTCTTCTTCTTTAGTTGTTTCATTATGAAGTAATAACATCAGTATCACTCACATACTTATATGTTATTATAAGTATGAAACAACCCTATTTCACCATCTATCCATCCTACGGAAAAAGAAATCACCGCGCGTGCGTACGTACAGAATACTGTCTCCAAGCCATGGTGTAATCTATTTTCCCCCACCACCTTACTTGGATGGGTATAATGGTGTAAATAATGACTATATATGACTATTATAAATTTATATTGATTATGAAATAGTGTAAATACACTCCAATACAATTACACGATCATGGGAACGATATCATCGCTCTTGCGTACGTACGGAATACCGTCTCCACGATGTGATGTGACTCGTTCTACATGATTTTCATTGCATAATGATTAAATAAATGAATTGAGTGAATAAATATGATATATATTACACTAATACCATTCTGTAAATGAGGTATCTATAAACTAAATAGAAAAATAATAATTTATTCGACAAGACACGCATAAGAACAAAAAGTAATAAACAACCGAATAACAAGTAGTAATGAAATAATACTAATAAGAAGCTAAGAATATGACCATATGTGATATCATAAAAATAAGTATGATTCTGGAATAAGTCAATAACATTATTTAAATCATTATACAGGAGGTTCGGACACGTACAAATCATATCGGACCTAAGGTAAGGGAAATATCACAATCTCATTTTTATCCGAGATTGTTTATACTTTAGTATTTACCGGGGTGTATTTTATCATCCAAATCCATGTTTCTTCAATATGTAATAATATTTCCATACACCTGCAATTGCTTAAATCAAATTTTACCCTGCAGTGAGTTTTTAGTAAAAGATATGAAAGGAATCTTTCGTCGTTTTTCGTACGAGGTACTTTTTGACTTTTCCAACAAAAGTACAAGAAGAATGTTTTTTTAACTTATATGGCATGAATGGATTTTAAAACATTATTTCCAAGAAGCTTACTTTACAAGTTTTCAAGTTTATTTTTAATCAACTTCTTTTAGTTTAAAATTGTATGACATGTTAAAGAAAGGAAAATGTTTTTGGAAGTAGAAAGGATATTTTCCCCAAGAATGGAGTTCAAGTGTTTTATCAAAATTATTTTCCATCTAAGATAATAAAGGGTTATGTTTCTATCCCTATTATTACATGGATTTGATTATGTTGTGATGGAAGTATTTTTATGAATTCTTTTATATTATATGAATTGTTTTATGATGTCACGATGTTTAAAGATTCCCATTTTTATTACATGGGTTATGCTATGATGTATGGTTTATGATTTTGTGGCACACATAAGAATGGTATCATTATGAGATGGGTGGGACCTATATCTCCATCCAATGCATTGGGTAAAGATTTTATATCTCATGAGATAGAAATGGATGGAACGGTAGGTTATACCGGTTCAGTGAAACAGGACTGAAACGAGGAGTGAACTCGGTTCAGAAATGGACTTTATCCACTAAGATAGTCTTGGCAATGAGTCTTGACTAACAAGAAATGATTCTCTATGATTATGTGTGTATGCCAAAAAGTTTAATGTTTTAAGTTTTTATTATTGGGATTACATTTCACTACCATGATCTATCCCATGTTATGAAATTATGATCTCTTTTGCAGGTTAAGACTTCCAAAAGTTATGTTCTTATGAATATGATGTCATTGATATTTATTTTTTTTACCCTTGCTGAGTATTTGAGCTCACCCTTTTGTATGTTTTCTTTCCCCAGGTCAGGAAGAAGGTTATTAAGTACGATATGCCAAAAGGGACTATATATATGATGAAATAAATGGGAGACAATGTAGACGCTTTATGAACGAGTTGTTTATATTTCCCAGTTTCTAAAGATACTATACCTATACGGTCCTTTCGTGATTTTGTTATATGTTGTAATAAGTATGCTTCAATTTTGAAGTATTAACAATGTATGTAAAGCATGGGTTGTTATAGTTGGTATCAGAGGAAAGGTATAGTCAACCTTTGGAAACTAGGATGTGAAATCCTTAGTAAGAACCCTAAGGATAAGTCTAAGCATAGAACACAATCTTAGTGTTTTAGAAATGGCCATGAATAACCTAGGATAAGACCTTAAGTGTGAAATTTTATTCTTGATTATGTGGTTTTCCTATTATAATTAGTGTTGCTCACACTATTATTCTTGGTTTTAGTCAATGGCTGGAACTCGAAGGAACCGTGTTAATGCGGAATGCGACAGGCAATGCAATGATTGTCCCCCTGAGCAACCAAACGTTATGGGAGCTGGAATGAAAAATCTTGTAGCCATGCTCACACAACATTCTCAAGATATGAATCATGCAGGACTTCCAAACGAGCAAAGGAAAGAGCAACATTCTGTTGAATCCTTTATGAGACAGCATCCACCTTCATTCAGCGGGTCTACTGATCCATTAGTTGTTGAACAATGGATTAGTACTACTGAAAAGATATTTTCAGTTCTTCAATGTTCTGAGCAGGATAAAGTCATCTTAGCAGTGTATCGTTTGGAAGGTGATGCTTATCAATGGTGGAATCTTATTAAGAATACGAGGCAAAGGGATGAAATTGAGTCCATGGAATGGGACGAGTTCAAGAACTTATTTTTCAATAAGTACTTCCCTCGTATTCTCCAAAAAAATATGGAGAAAGAGTTTCTTGAACTGAAGCAAAAGGATGATGAATCTGTTGGTACCTATGAAGCAAATTTTACAAGACTTTCAAGTTACGCTTCTGGTATTATTATCCAACCTGAGAGTAAGATCGATCGATTCTTTAGTGGCTTAAAACCAAGTCTTCGAAGGGCATTAGCCATAAGGGACTTCAATAGCTACAAGGAAATCGTTCGATGTGCTCTCAAAGTAGAGATGGAGATTGGAGTAACCCATCCCTCATATGGGTTTGATAAGAAGAGGAAAATGGAATTTAAAGGAAAATCTAAAGAGCACACTGAAAAGAAGATGATCTTTCCCTTATGCTCAAAGTGTGGAAAGAAACTTGGAGGGAGTTGTCTTAAAGGGACAAGTAAATGTTTCAAATGTGGAAAGGAAGGTCATCGGGGATTTGAATGCCGCGATGATGGGAAAGAAGATGTCTAATGATGCAAACAAAGGAAGGGATACACAGAATGAACCTACTACACTTCAATGTTTCAAGTTCAAGGAGATGGGACATTATGCCAATAAATGCCCTAATCCAAGGGTTGATGATGATGGTCGACATCAACAAACTCTTAAGGCTAAAGAAAAAGGAAAGTCACATGCAATTTCTATCAGCGATGTGGAGTACGATAACGATGTGGTGAAAGGTACACTTACCATCCACTCTAAAGTAGAAAATGTTTTATTTGATTCTGGATCCACCCACTCTTTTATTTCTGAAGAATTTTCTAAGGGTATCACCGTATTACCTCAACAATTAGATGTTGAGTTAGCTGTGACAACACCTAATGGCACAACAGTCGCATCAAAAGTTTATAATTATTCTCCGATTGAAGTTTGTGGGAAATTGCTTCCTGAAAATCTTGTGATCCTTCCTATAGTGGAATTTGATGTGATTCATGGCATGGATTGGCTTTCTTTATATGGATCTCATATCAATTTCCAAAGAAGGGAAGTCACATTCCATATTCCAGATCAATCTATGATCGTCTATCAATGCAAGGATGAACATAACCATCCAGTGGAAATTCCTTCCATCGTATGGGTCTTGATTCCACTAAATGAAGGTTATTTATCTCAAATGGTTGGTTAGAAACTCACGATTAAGAATATTCCCATTGTACGGGAGTTTTATGATGTCTTTTTGGAGTAATTACCGGGTCTTCCACCAAATCATGAAGTTGAGTTTTCAATAGAACTCGTACCGGGTGCTTTGCCTATTTCAAATACACCTTATAGAATGGCCCCAATTGAGTTGCAGGAATTGAAGAAGCAACTCCAAGAGAATCTTGATAAGGGATTCATACGCCCTAGTGCGTCACCTTGGGGAGCACCTGTTCTATTTGTTAAGAAGAAAGATGGATCAATGAGACTCTGAATTGATTATCGAGAACTTAACAAGATCACTATCAAGAAAAAATATCCTCTCCCACGCATTGATGACTTATTGGACCAACTACGCGGAGCTCAATACTTTTCCAAGATTGATCTTTGTTCAGGGTATCATCAATTAAGGGTAAAAAGGGAGGATATACCAAAGACGGCATTCCATACAAAGTATGGACACTATGAATTTATAGTGATTCCATTTGGTCTTACTAATGCCCCTGCTATCTTCATGGATCTGATGAATAAAGTCTTTAGAGACTATCTTGATCAATTTGTGGTAGTCTTTATAGATGATATTCTTGTCTATTCAAAGATCAAGGAAGAACATGAAGATCACTTGAGAATTATATTGAAGACCCTGAGAAAGGAGAAACTTTATGCTAAATTTACCAAGTGTGAATTTTGGCTTCAAAAAGTTTCATTTTTGTGTCACATAATCTCAAAAGAGGGGATATCTGTGGATCCAGCAAAAACAGAGGTTATCGAAAGACGGTCGAGACCAACAACAGTAACTGAGTTCCGAAGTTTTCTTGGTTTTTCTGGATATTATTGACGTTTTGTGAAAGATTTTTCACGATTATCTAATCCACTCACCAAGTTGACTCGGAAAGGAGTTAAGTTTGTTTGGACAGAAGAATGTGAAGAGAATTTCAAGGAGTTGAAAAGAAGGTTATCCAGTGCACCTGTGCTCACACTGCCTTGTAGTGGAGAAAGGTTTGTGATCTATAGTGATGCATCCAAGAAGGGATTGGGGTGTGTTCTTATGCAAAATGATATGGTGATAGCTTATTCCTCACGACAGTTGAAAATCCATGAGCAAAATTACCCAACAAATGATTTGGAGTTAGCTGCGGTAATCTTTGCATTAAAGATTTGGAGGAATTATCTTTATGGAGAAAGGTGTGACATTTATACTGATCATAAAAGTTTAAAGTATATTTTCACACAAAAGGAGCTGAATATGCATCAAAGAAGATGGTTGGAGCTGATTAAGGATTATGACTGCTCAATCCATTACCACCCTCGGAAAGCAAACAAGGTGGCAGATGCATTAAGTCGACAAGACCATGCCAGTTTATCCATGATGAGGATCACAAAAGATCCAATATTTATGGATTTACAAAGGATGGATCTTGGAATTATAATGGAAGGGGGGAAATCTTATCTTTCTCAAATGAATGTTCAACCATCTATACATGTGAAGATTAAAGAGGCACAGAAAGAAGATGTCGAGTTACAAAAGAAGATGAGAAATGTTCCTGAATTCAACCTTGATTGTGATGGGATAATAAAGTTCAGGAATCTGGTTTGTGTTCCTCCCATCCTGGAATTAAAGAAGGAGCTGCTGGATGAGGCTCATAGTTCTTCATTCTCTATTCATCCTAGAAGCACGAAGATGTATAGGGACCTGAAAGAGTACTTCTGGTGGGATGGCATGAAAAGAGATTTTTCTGAATATGTCTCTCGATGCTTGGTTTGTTAGCAAGTTAAAGCTAAGAGACAGAAGTCTAAGGAGATGTTACAACCATTACCCATACCCAAATGGAAATGGGAAAACATCACTATGGACTTTGTCACAGGACTTCCTAAAACATCCAAAGGCAATAATGCTATCTGGGTCATAGTTGATCGTCTTACCAAGTCTGCACACTTCATTGCTATTAGAGAGGATTTCTCTCTGGATCAGCTTGCCAGGATATATGTAAAGGAAGTGGTAATATTGCATGGAGTACCACTTTCTATTATATCTGATCGGGATCTGAGATTTACCTCGATGTTCTGGAGAAGTCTTCAGCATACTCTGGATACAGAGTTGAGTTTCAGCACTGGTTATCATCCTCAGACAGACGGTCAGTCTGAGAGAACAATTCAAACTCTAGAAGATATGTTGAGAGCTTGCTCTATGGATTTCAAAGGTGGTTGGGATCAAGACCTACCATTGGTGGAATTTTCTTATAATAATATCTTTCACTCCAGTATTCAGATGGCTCCTTATGAGGCTCTCTATGGAAAGAAATGTAGGACTCCAACTTGCTGGGATGAAGTTAAGGAAAGAAAGCTATTAGGACCTGATCTCGTTGATGAAATGGCAAAAAAGGTCAGATCTATTAAACAACACATAAGAGCAGCTTAGAGTCGACAGAAAAGTTATGCCGACAACCGAAGAAAATACCTAGAGTTTGAAGTGGGTGATAAAGTGTTCTTACGAATATCTCCCTAGAAGAGAGTCATGAGATTTGGAAAGAAGGGGAAGTTGAGCCCTAGATATATCGGTCCTTTCGAAATACTGGATCGTGTCGGGAAGGTAGCTTACCGATTGGAGCTTCCACCGAATCTCTCCCAAGTACACGATGTGTTCCATGTATCTCTCTTGATAAAGTACATACCTGATCCTTCACATGTACTCAGCTCAGAAGTTGTACCGCTGGAGCATGATCTTTCTTATGAAGAACAGCCGATAGAGATTCTGGATCGTAGCGAAAAAGTCCTACGAAACAAGACCACTCGCTTGGTAAAAGTTTTATGGAGGAACCACCAATTAGAAGAAGCTACATGGGAGCTTGAGGATATGATGAGGGAGAGGTATCCTCATCTGTTCGTTACAAAGTGACGAATTTCGAGGGCGAAATTCATTTTAAGGGGGTAGAATGTAACACCCGAGACTTTTATGTTATATAAATCATCAAAGGAATATTTTTCTACACACAACACTAGCTTGGCTTGCTTTACACACAACCGCGGCCTTCCTTGATAGCTTGCATCGTACGCAATACCGAGTTTCACTAAACAATGATATGCTATTAAAATATTATTAAAACTAGCTGTTATGAATAGTAATAACCACTTTTTGAAATTTTATAAATTTTATTTTTCAAAATGGACTTCATTTTTGGATTCGGAATATCGAAATTAGCCTAGGGTAAAATTTTGGTATTTTTCTGAAAACTTTCAATTTTTGATGAATAGTGAAACCACTAAGTGGTAGTTAAAAAACTGAATTTTTCATAAAACATAATTTTACCGCTTCTGTAAGTGGAATTTCAAAAATCCGAGAGATAGGGTTGATTTCAGTAAGTAAAATGTCGTTCAATGAGATGAAAATAATTTTTTGGTGAATAGTAACTTTTTACTTTTTTTACCACGGTTAAAAGTAAATAGGGTAATTAAGGGTAAAAATGATATTATTATTACCCTAACAAATGTCCTAATTATATTGGATATGTGTAATTCGACCAAAAACAACCTTAGGAATAAAATATTACCATTTAGTCTCTCTTGGATTAGATTAGGACATTTATTATTAATTTATTTAAAGAAGGGTTAAAATAGTTAAAATCAAAGTTTAATAAGTAAATCATTTTTAATATGGGGTTATACATAATATAAATTCGACTATAAATATTCATTATAAATATAAAAATATTTCCTACATAATTATATTTTATTTTTAATTTTTAGACTTTAAATAAGTTAATTTATTTATGACACAAAGATGATGCCGTAATTATCTTATTAATGAAATATTGACATAATTGATGTTATAAATACACAAATAAATGTAATTTGAGACTTTTTATGAATTACACTAATTTTCTAGGTTAATATGACATGTTATTATTGATTTAAGTAACTTGTTTCGAACTAATCATTCTGTTATGATTTTCACAAAAATCAATTACTAAATAGTGTCAAAATTGACATAAAATAGTTTTTAAAACAAATATTATATTATTAATTGTTATTTTATTCCTAAAAATCTAAGGTTCGGCCAAATGACTTAGATAAGCCTATATATTTTAATAATAAACAACTTGGGGTACTTTTGGCTTGATATAGTAAGTTTATTAACCTTATAGTGTAAGAAAACAAAAAGACACAGTAAAAGTTAAATTATCTAACTTAAAGTGAAATCTAAACGATAAGGATAAAATTGATACCTAAACTTGTCTAAATTATATTGGATGAGAGTATTTCGACCCCTAACCACCTTATCTTCTAAATATATCAATTTGGAGCTATTAAAAACCTAATTTTACTTTATAATAAAATAATATTTTTAGTTATTCCAAAGGTGCCCCTCTCCTCCCTTATAAAAGGGCACCTCCTCCCCCTCTTCCTCACACCACTTTGAGCCTTCAAGCTCGGTCAAACCCTGCCAATTTCTACTATCCAATTCCCTAGAAACATCCTAGAGGTTCTGGTCTTCTTCAAATACCTATTTTAGTGCCCTAAAAGGAGGTCTCAAAGAAGCACTTCAAAGAAGAGGTAATGTCCATTACCGATTCTTTCATCTTTATTTCTTCTTCCACTTATTCTTCTTTAGTTGTTTCCTTATGAAGTAATAACATCAGTATCACTCACATACTGATATTTTATTATAAGTATGAAACAACCCTATTTCACCATCTATCCATCCTACGGAAAAAGAAATCACTGCGCGTGCGTACGTACGGAATACCGTCTCCACGCCGTGGTGTAATCTATTTTCCCCCACCACCTTACTTGGATGGGTATAATGGTGTAAATAATGACTATATATGACAATTATAAAGTGATATTGATTCTGAAATAGTATACATACACTCCAATACAATTCCACGATCATGGGAACGATATCATCGCTCGTGCGTACGTACGGAATACCATCTCCACGATGTGATGCGACTCGTTCTACATGATTTTCATTGCATAATGATTACATAAATGAATTGAGTGAATAAATATGATATATAATACACTAATACCATTCTGGAAATTAGGTATCTATAAACTAAAAAGAAAAATAAGAATTTATTCGACAAGACACACATAAGAACAAAAAGTAATAAACACCCGAATAACAAGTAGTAATGAAATATTACTAATAAGAAGCTAAGAATATGACCATATATGATATCATAAAAATAATTATGATTCTGGAAAAAGTAAATAACATTATTTAAATCATTATACAGGAGGTTCGGACACGTACAAAGCATATCGGACCTAAGGTAAGGGAAATATCACAATCTCATTTTTTTTCCGAGATTGTTTATACTTTAGTATTTACTGGGGTGTATTTTATCATCCAAATCCATGTTTCTTCAATATGTAATATTATTTCCATACACCTGAAATTTTTTAAATCCAATTTTACCCTGCGGTGAGTTTTTAGTAAAAGATAAGAAAGGAATCTTTTGTCATTTTTTGTACGAGGTACTTTTTGACTTTTCTGACAAAAGTACGAGAAGAATGTTTTTTTAACTTATACGGCATGAATGGATTTTAAAACATTATTTCCAAGAAGCTTCCTTTACAAGTTTTCAAGTTTATTTTTAATCAACTTCATTTAGTTTAAAATTGTATGACATGTTAAAGAAAGGAAAATGTTTTTGGAAGTAGAAAGGATATTTTCCTCCAGAATGGAGTTCAAGTGTTTTATCAAAATTATTTTCCATCTAAGATAATAAAGGGTTCTGTTTCTATCCCTATTATTACATGGATTTGATTATGTTGTGATGGAATTATTTTTATGAATTATTTTATCTTATATGAATTGTTTTATGATGTCACGATGTTTAAAGATTCCCATTTTTATTACATGGGTTATGCTATGATGTATGGTTTATGATTTTGTGTCACACATAAGAATGGTATCATTATGAGATGGGTGGGACCTATATATCCCTCCAATTCATTGGGTAAAGATTTTATATCTCATGAGATAGACATGGCTGGAACGGTAGGTTACACCGGTTCAGTGAAACAGGACTGAAACGAGGAGTGAACTCGGTTCAGAAATAGAATTTGTCCACTAAGATAGTCTTGGAAATGAGTCTTGACTAACAAGAAATGGTTCTCTATGATTATGTGTGTATGCCACAAAGTTTAATGTTTTAAGTTTTGATTATTGGGATTACATTTCACTACCATGATCTATCCCATGTTATGAAATTATGATCTCTTCTGCAGGTTAAGATTTCCAAAAGTTATGTTCTTATGAATATGATGTGATTGATATTTATTTTTTTTACCCTTACTGAGCATTTGAGCTCACCCTTTTGTATGTTTTATTTCCCCAGGTCAGGAATAAAGTTATTAAGTAAGATATGCCAAAAGGGACTATAGATATGATGAAATAAATGGGAGACATTGTAGATGCTTTATGAACCAATTGTTTATATTTCCCAGTTTCTAAAGATATTATACCTATACGGTCCTTTCGTGGTTTTGTTATATGTTGTAATAAGTATGCTTCAATTTTGAAGTATTAACAATGTATGTAAATCATGGGTCGTTATAGTTAAGGCTACAGCTAGTCTCTCTATTTCGGAAAATGACCCAACTCCTCCCATAATAGTCATCAAGAAGGGAATAATATTTCATGTCTCATATAATCAAGATTCTATATATAAACAAGTTAACCTTTGTAGATACTTCATCATACAAAAAATTACTAATCCTTAAAGGATAAAAACTATCGACATATAATGACATTACCTGAAAAATTTCAGGCATAAGTTTCTTTGAATAATTGAAGATAACGACCATGGGGTAGGGATACTACCATGTTCTCTTCCCTTATAAATAATAAAAATTAAGATAAATTAGACCAGGGTCACCATCCTTGAGGACTGGATTATTATAAATTCATGAATGGGAAAGGAAATTTGATCTTGATAATGTTTGGAATACTCATACACATGTATGCATCGGAATTTGTAGGTTGAACTAGATATATTGTAAATTGAGGACACTATGGTGCATTTCATTCTCTTATAGTAATCCCATTAATATGGATAATAAAAAATAAAACTTTTAATTTGGGAACTCTTTCAAAATACTGGTGGAGTTTTACTAGTCTAATAAAATTACTGAAGAGGTTTTTCTAACAAAAAGGGGTGATTTCATTAAAATTGATCATCAGTATGAGAGGAATACTAAGTTATTATTTAGTTGAAAATTATTTATCAATTTAATATCTAAATGAAACAGGGATAATGAACATAATTATTTCATGATAAATGGGAATGATAATGCTATATTCCAAAGAAGTAATGGTAAATTTAAAATATTGTCATCATCTTCACATCATAACATAAATGGTGTACCCTCTATATAGGGTGAGTATTACAAGTATGGAATAGGATAACCATAACATACCCTAGAGGAGGGCCTATGTGGGAAATATGGGGATCCCTCATCACCATATAGGACTATATGAAAAAATATTTATACATTGATAATGCACTTATCATTAGCTTTACAGATATTGATGGGTCTGTTATATCATGTCAGTCACATCCCACATCTGTAGATTACTAGCTGCTTATTAATATACGTTATTGATCCAATAATTCATAAGACTATATTAAATATTATGAAGAGCTTATCCCTAGTATAGAAACCTACTATCTACCTACAAATAGTGTTGGAGTAACATAGATGACCACTAAAGGGACTCCATAAGAGGATCTACTACAACTCCTCCCACCTGATCACTCTGATCATATAAAACCTATTGGGACTATTTCATAGGCAATATATCAAGTGTAGGATAAGGGGTATGGTGGTTATTTGACATCTATGATGACAATTAATGGAAATTCATAAGAGTCCCGAGTTAATAAAACCCTCAATGCTGGATAGATTGATAATAACGAAAACCAAAATACCCATTATTCTAATCAGATTGATCTGAAATGATGTTTCCTATATATACCCTCTTCATATGTTTCCAAAATATTTTCACTATTGATAAGGTCCATGATCCTATGCATTCCAAAAATAAATTGACTCCACAGTGTTGCGTTTTTTTATAATGAGGCTGAGGATTCAAGATCCACTGAACATATTTGGATCCCTCCAAGTAATGACAATATTAAGGTGTATTAAATTTTTTAAGGTATTCATTATGCTCAAATAACTAGAAATATAAATAAATAAAGAGTGGAAAAAACTACAAAATATGGAAATAAAAAATAATAAATAAGGAATAAACACATACATGTAAATTTGGTAGAGAAATGATGGCCCATGAAAAAGGGAAACCCCTAAGTCAATGATGATTTATTGATGGAATTTTCTAGGGATATGGAATTACCCAATGAAAAAATCCATCAAAAAATTAAATTATATCCTACAATAATAAAATTATTGTAATTTTTTAACCAATAATGCTCATTAAGAATTATAAGTCATTCAAATGGGCCTCCCTTGAGTACATATTTGTTACACAAAATCTATATGAAACTAATATGTATCTCATATGTATCCTCAAGAATGATAGCATCTAACTAATTTCATGGAATACCACCTCATTAAGTATTTCAGTCTCACTAAATAACTAATAAGGCATTGTATCCATCTCTTTTCTATATGCCTTTACATAACACATCAGAATAAGGTAATTATGGAAAGTGCTTGAGGTAGACTCTGGAATCGTGAATATTAAATTGATTATTTTGGGGCACTTCAACTATATCTTGAATACTGAAGAAATAACTATATTCAACTTCAATATAGATACTTTCTTGGAATTATCCTCATATATAGATATGTGGGGCCTTTTTTAAGTACCAATTACTGGAGCTAAATTCACATGGTGTAGGTACACCTTGAATGAAAGACAAGAATGTATGTTGGATATATGCCTTGTCCAAATGGATGATATAAGTGATACTATTGGGCCCTTAGGTTACACCCTCCACAAACAAAACTCATATCAAAACCCCATTATATTTGAGTTGTCCACTCAAATAACAAGTTCAGTCCCTCTACCATTTAAATTCATCAAATAAAGACTTTCTACTCATGGATGCAAGAAAATTATTTTAGGTGATTGGAATATGGAGTCCCTTGGTAGACTATTTCAATATTTTTTAATAAAATTAAGTATTCTAAAAACATATGAGGGAATAGAATAGAACATAATTCTCCAATCATAAAATTGAAATCAAGGATTCTAAATAACAACTTTCATGTTTCCATGTTAGGATTCAACACCATAACACTCCCTATAGAGAAGAACTACATACTCTATCTAGTCATTATGATATCTTAACTATCATGGAAAGGTTAGACCATAATCAAATAAATCTTAAATGGTTGAATGATGGTGATAGGAACTCAACATTCTTTCATTGGATGCATATGGATAATTGAATATGATAAGTGAACAATTCTATCTGTATCAATGGTTGAAACACACATCTGAAAATAACATTTCAAGGGATGTGGTGGAATATTTGAATGAGATGTACTCTAATGATCGTATGAACAACACATAAGAAATTATTGATGACATAATCTCATTAATTGAGTGGAACCAAAATCAAGATCTCATTATGGATCCTTATAAATAAGATGTAAAATTTTAAGAACCCAATTTTTCACTCATTGATGGATCCTTTAAATTTCAGTCTAATTATTCATCTTGGACCTTATATGGGTTCCTTTTTTGTTAGAAAAGTTATATGGGGTGTCTGGGGCTAGTTCAGAACCCGAAACACATCTTTTGGGGAAAACTAGACATGTCGTACGGTTGGCGGATGATTGGTATAACCGTGCAGATGATCTATTTTCAAGCAAAACCATATCGCATGTTTTGTGCATAGCCATGCAAACTAACCATGAATGTTCACTATTTATCCAGGTAATTTTTCATGGTTTGCACAATATTTTTCCAAATTTTTGGAAAAATCATGCTCAAGATATTTTTCTAGGTAATTTTATAGATTTTACCTTAATGATATTTTACCCTAATATGATTTCCAGTGGGATTTACCTCCATGTATCTCATTTTTGAGATTTTTTGAGGAAAAATATAGGGATTTGAAGATATCCTTTATTTGAGATCTGAGTGAGATTCCATTTGTCACATTGTATACGCAATGGTAAGTGATCGAGTCTATTTAATCCATTCTTCTCCTCTCTTTCTATAGACCTAGTTATCTATGTATGAGAATTTTCCTATTTTATTATATCTACTACATTATGAGAAAATCAAGGGAAAATACCAGATAAGGGTATTCGTACAAGCTTAATGTGGTAGGTCTATAACTCATCCATAAAATTCATTGATTTTGGAATTATTGTGTGGGGGACCACCGATTTCATCGGGTGTCATTTGTAGAATTTATATTCCCTGATTATAATCATTAGAACAATATAGATATTCTCTATCAATATATGTGATTATTTTTTTTGGGTTATACCAACAACTTTATCCATCCCATGTAGGATGTTATTCCATAATTGTGTTTTTAGTTTTTGACATGTTTGAACCATCGTTCGGTTGTGACTTTATGGGACCCTTATAAGGGTAATATTTTCTATATTAATTGTATTTATTTATAATTTGAATTTCATAATATAAAGTACCATTTATTCTTTCCAATTGACCCCCCCCCCCATGGTAAGATATTCAATTGGTAAACTAATGTTAATGGAAATGGGAAAGTATGCCAAGTATATGACTTAACCATTTTAAATATAATTGAACAATAAGTTGAATTTCCATAGCACCCCATACCATGTTGATTTATGGTATCATAGTGAAACTTAATTATTGAATATTCCTTAAATGGTTTCATGCTACTTGACCTTGTCACACTAATGAAAGGAAAGGCTTGGACAAAATTACATTATTGATTATTTATGAATTGATTAAATAGTTTCCTGCTACTTGACCTTGTCACACTAATAAAAGGATAGGCTTGAACTAAATGAAATATTATGTTACCTCAATATCAAAAAAAATGACCTGAATCAATCTCACCTTGGATTATTATAATGGAATGCCTTGAGCACTCAAACACCCCATTCTGATACAAGGATATGTCTTGACTAGGTTGAGACCCATCCAGATCCCGATCGTTGTCTATTCATTGGATTCCCGGTAAGACATTGTAGGATCCCTTCAATATTATTATTGGATGCCTTGGATACACTGCTTTGATCCAACATTAAAATGTAGGTGCTTTGGTTAAAGCCCATTGGTCCCAGTAATTGTTTAGCCTTGTTTTACCTTGGATGAACACCTTGGACTCGGTAGGCATCTCATTATGGAATTCCTTGGAATATTCTCCTTGAATTACACTCTTAACCCATTCCAAGCTATAGTTATTACTATGTTGGAGACCCTTGAGGTCTATGTTTCCTTGGTTATTACCTTGGAACTTCATTATTAAAATTCATTACAGGTTTCCTTATCATAACATGGAACCTTCACTATTGTTAACATGTGACTTATTTATGAACTATTAATAATAAATTAGTGGACTGATTATGTTCAGATTCCATAAAATTGGTAGATCATATACTTGAGTATTTAGTTGCATTGTACTTTTTTACTTTATATATACAAGCTTTCACACTGATACATTTCTATTACATAGGCCGAATGTTATAGACACCATTTGTGGTGGACCACTGAGATTTATCTCACACCCTCTTTGGGCACTATTTGATACCCAGAGTAGATTACATGGCTATAGGTGTTGACAATGGGAATAATATAGCTTCAAATACTTTATTTCTTGCTATTTAGTATGGATCTTAATAGTAGATGACCGAGCCAGAGCTCAAGATTCCTTGGATAGTCTTTTATTTCCATTATACTTATATAGATCATGTTATTGTTGCTATATTGTATTCATGTTTTCTATTTTCATTGTGACATGACATATTATCAGTTGTTGAATTCTATTCCGGTTGTTTTAGTTATTGTTATTTTTGTCCCTATTTTTTTCTATTCCTTCTATTTACATATATTGATTCTACTATTTACCTATGTTTGTATTCATCTAGTGATATACACTTTGGTAATTAGGGAATAGTCTCCCCACATACACACCCTAGGCCCTCGCTACTAGTCAGAAACCTCTGACATTTGGGGAGATGTGATTGAGGTCATGTGGCCCATCAGGCTTGGGGAACCAATTAAGTGGAATCTGGGTCCAAGACATCACAAGTGGTATTAGAGGTGTTTTCCATTCTTAGTTTACTATTTGGAGGGAATAGATTAATGATTAAGAATGTTGGGAGTGTGGTCATAAGTTATTCTTGGGCGTCGCAAACCCAGGTTCGAGGTAAAATCCAATTACCCAAAATTATAATTGTTGTTCTATTTTTCCTATTATAGTTGACATTATTTCATTATTGGGTGATGCACATGATGTGTAGTGTTGTTTATTATTACTTAGTTTGAGTATTTTCTTTCATCCTTGGCCCGATGATATGAGGGCAAGGAGCATTGTTACATGCATCATTATAGGACCCTATAATTCACATGTCATGAATATTTTCATGCCATATAGGTTTATTTCACTTCTTTCCATTCCTTGATATGCCTTTGATGGTTAAGGTATAATGTGATAGTTAGCTTGTACATGTATTAATTTTGGTTGTGATTGACTGATTTAATGTCTCAATTCATGAGGTGTATGGGCCCTCATGGTTTGGGATTAGTAATTTACTGATTCAATCCATTACGCTATAAATAAATTGGCGTCATTTCTAGTGATAGGTGTATAGGAACTGATTCATTGGAAATGTTTATCCATTATAAAGTGAATCCTGACATCTAAAATGAATTTTTTGCATATCCTTATCCTGTATTTTCATGTTTATTAAAGGTAAAAGAGTAAACCTAGTAACTAAATGTAAAATGAAATGAAACTTATACTTGAGTACTTACCGATACTTGGTCATCTAAGCAGGTAGTCGGGGTAGTATTCCTTGGGTAGTGAGTTTTTCTATGATCGTCTACTTCTATTGATTCTATCATTATACTTAATTTTATTATAAGGCATATTCTTGGAAATTGTATACTAATGCTGTTATGACATCCTCGTATCATGCGCCAGGAAGGTGGTGACGACCATGCTCCAGATGTGGTGGGCCTTGAGCTTCCAATCTTACCTCTAGGAGTTCCACATGAGGCACCTCCAGATATACCATATTTGGGCACTAATTCCTAAGTTCCTGATAGTTTCCTATATCTTATGCATTCCATGCATGGTGCTCCACAATTTTAACCTACGATGGTTGATCTAACTAGCGAGTTCCAGTAGTAGACTCCTCCATCTTTTTTAGGGGATGGTGGTTCATAGGCTTCTGAGACTTGGCTAGATGCTATCCTATCTATCTTTGAGAATCTGGAAACACCTCCAGAGTGAATATTCAATCATTATACATACATTATTTGGGACTCAGCCAAGTATTGGTGGCATGTGATTACCCAGGCAAGTCATCATCAGGGCATGTGATGGGTTGATTTCTATACTGGCTTCTATGATCAGTTCTTTCCTCATAGACTCATATCTAATAGATCCAGAGAGTTCATGCATCTCGAGAAGGGTTCTATATTAGTGATATAATATTCAGTCTGTTTCATAGAGTTTCAAATCGTTGCATTGCTTCTAGATCGTGATGATTTTTCACGTGATAGATGTTTCGAGGATGGGATTTAGTATTCCATATGTACTTAGGTGATTTTATTTCACCTGCCAACATTTTTAAAGATATTCAATCAATATATTATTACTTTTCGCAGCCTGAGGGATGAAAATATTACTGATTATAGAGGATTAGTGTCACGATAGGCCAGTAGTTATTCCAGTTGTAGGAAAAGATCCATTGATGTCTCTTTTCAAGATAGTGATAACCAGAGTGCCCTTTTAGATAGCTCAAAAGTGTGTCATCAGTGTGGATGAAGGGGGAACATAATGCCTCATTATGATATAGACCCATTGGAGTGTCATTATTAAGGATGTATGAGGAATCTTCGGCATTTCTATAGGACATTTCGACCATCCTCAAGTGGAAAAGGATTCCCACTAGCTCCACCTTCCAGAGTGGGTACTTTTACACTGTGTTGCACGGGAAATTAGAATAGCACCGGTAGGACTGGGTGAAGGGGTGTTCATGGCCATGTTAGACAGACCCCATATGGCCACCATCACCATAACATTATTTATGATCAAGGTAGTCCATATATTACATAAGTATTTGGATCATTCCAATTGAATGAACTATATTTGATACCCAAGGATCAGGCTGCGGGACCATCTACAGTACGAGGTACGTTTCTTGTGGCATATACTATAGTATCTTCTTTATTTGATACTGGTTCTTCAAACTCTATTATCTATGTATCTATCATGGAATTTATCTGACCAATGATACAGTATTACTATACAATAATGACCCTATATATGCCGTTAGGAGTACGAACAAAGGGAATACACCCATGTAGGGACTTCCCCCTTGAGGTAGGCAGTTACCCTTTCTTATAGAACCTCTTTTTTATCGAGATGATAGGCTTTGATGTCATACTTAGGATGGATTGGTTAGTTCAGTATCATGCTTTTGTAGATTGCTATCACCACGGGGTATTTTTTATGTCACCATAGGGTATCACATATCTATATAATGGTGAGTGGGATGTCTGGACAGGTAGAATGGGACCAGAGCATCATGGGCTGGGTGGTGTGACCACCCAGATTGAAAATCCTTTCATGGAGTATCAGGGTTTATGTAAGGCTGATTTTCCATCCAGTAGTGGATTGTTTCATCGATTTATTTCCTGATTATTTTTCTAGCTTACCTCCTGAGGGAGAGGTAGAGTTTACTATTGATATTTTTCCAGGATCATGTCCAATGTCCATTCCCCCATATAGAATGGCACCAAATGATCTTTAAGAGCTCAAGTAGTAGATATAGGATCTAGTGGGAAAAGGATTTTTACGGTCGAGTACTTCATCTTGGGGTTCTCCCATGCTTTTATCTAAGAATGCAGATGGAACCTTACATCTATGTGTGGATTATAGGCAGTTAGACCAGCTTATGGTCAACAACTGGTGTCCACTTCCTCAAATAGATGATCTCTTTGACCAGCTCTGTGGAGAAAAGGTATTCTCTAAGATCACCATGAGATCGGGTTATCATTATGTACAAGTTAGGACATTAGAAATACCTCGTACAACATTTTGTAGAAGGTATGGTCTATATGAGTACCTCATTATGTTGTTTGATCATATAAACTCACCCGTCGTTTTCATGGATCTGATGAATAGGGTGTTCCACCCCTATTTGGACTCTTTTGTTATAGTCTTTATGGAATATATATTAGTGTATTCTCACACTCATAGCGACTATTCGAAACATCTTGAGATAGTTTTCAGTGCACAGAGAGAGCATCATCTTAACACCAATCTTGCTATGTGCAAATTTTGGATAAAAAAAGTTCACTTTGTGGTTCATGTAATATCATAATAAGAAGTATCTCTTGACCCAGAAAAGGTTAGTAATCTGGTTTCCTAGGATCAACCAAAGAACAAGTTTGACATACAGCTTTTATTGGGGATTGTTGGATATTATAAGCATTTCATACAGGAATTTTCCTACCTTAATTCACCTCTTACTATTCTTACAAAGAAATGTGTCAAGTTACTATGGTCAAAAGTATGTGAGAAAGTCTTTCAGGAGCTGAAAGGGAGGCTTGTATCAGTACCTATTTTTAATCCTCCAGAGATATTCATAGGTTATACTGTCTTTTGTATTGCATCATGTATCGGATTAGGAGTACTGCTAATGTAGGAGGACAAAGTTGTTTCATATAGATCCCAACATTTGAGGCCTCATGATAGAAACTACCAGATGCATGACCTTGAGCTAGCAGTGGTTTTCCATGCCTTAGATTTCTAGACACATTATCTTTAGGTGAGTTCTTTGTGGTGTACACATACCACAAGAGCCTCAAATATATCTTTTCTCTGAATGAATTAAACCACAGATAGTAGAGATGGGTCAAATATCTACAATAATTTTATTATGAGCATGATTATATGTCTGGGAAGTGAAATATAGTTGCAGGTACACTGAGTCAAAAATCTCAAACACATTCTACATGGGAATCCAGTCATGAATAGAAGTTAATGGTCCTCTTTTCTAAGATATATATGGAGTTTTATGATAGTCACGAGTAGTGTTACCTCTCATACATGATAATTAACTATTCCCTATTTTAGAAGGTGAAGAGTATATAGTTTTCAGATCCTAAAGTCTTGATTATCCATGAGAGTATATCCTGACATAACCCACCACCAAATTTTTCTTTGGACAAAGATGAAGTCCTGCATCTACATGGATTTATCTGGGCTCCTAAAAATATGAGAGAGTAGTTTATGAAAGAGTCCCATGCATCTCAGTGGGTATTTAATCTAGGAATCTCCAAGATATATCTAGATATTCTAGTATTGGTGGCCTCATATGAAACATCAGATGACGAAATTTATCATTAGCTGTTCCACCTACTAATAGGTGAAGGCAGAGTACCAGAGACCTACGGGCTTGCAATAGCCTCCTCTAGTCCCTAAATAGAAATTAGAAGATGATTATATGGATTTCATAGTCGAATTACCTAAGTATTTGAGGTATATAAATGCTATATGGTTAGTCATTGACCGATTAACAAAACCACCCCACTTATTTTCAATTCAGGAGACTTTCTCATTTGATGAGTTGGAGAAACTGAGTGTCCAGGAGATCATATGACTACACAGGGACCCTTGTACTGTATTTTTAGATAGGTATTCTCATTTCACATCACAGATCTTGTAGGGATTGCATAAGTCTATGGGAAATAGATGCTTAAAAGAAAAAAAATCACCCCCATACCAATGGACAATGAGAACAGAAAATATAGGTTCTAGAGGATATGATCTAAGAATGTGTCCTTGATTTTGGTGGTTCCTAGTAAAATCATATCCATATCATCAAATTCATCTATAATAACAACTTTCAAGTGACAATTCAAATGGATCCTTTTGAGTCCTCATATGGTAGGTCATTCTGTTCACCTCTGTATAGGCTAGATGTAGGTGAGGGAGCCCAACTAGGTTCTTGTCTCGTTCAAGAGACTTCAGAGAAAGTTTATATGATTAGAAATCATATGATTACAGCTCAGAATAGAAAAAAATCATATTAAAATCATCATTTATGACCTCTAGTGTTTGAGGTTGGAGATTATTTTTTCTTTTAGGTGTCGCCAAGATTTGGTATAGACAGTTATGGAAACAAGGGATGTTATCGCCTCATTATGTAGGGCCTTTTGAAATTCTAGATAGAGTTGGTCTGGTAGCCTATCGATTGATACTACCTCGTAGGTACCATTCCATGCATGACATATTCCATGTCTCACAGCTTCACCAGTATCATGATGATCTGTCTCATACATTTTATCCCAAGGAAGTTAAGTTAGATGATGATTCTACCTTTGAGGAGTATCAAGTATGCATCATTTACCAGAGCATGAAGAATCTTCAAGGTCGGTCTATCCTTCCAATAGGAGTGATATTTGAGCACTACCACATGTAAGATGATACTGGAGAGAGGGAGGCTGACATACGCTCCCAATGTCTAGAGTTGTTCTCTAACAGTGTTTCTACACTCTTGGAAGGTGAACTCGGGGATGAGTTCATTTAAAGGGAGAAGACTATAAGAACTGGGGTTTTCACTCAGGTATAGGTCCTATAGTTTTCGGTGTAATTCTTCATCTTGGACCTTTTTTGGATTCATTTTGGGTTATAAAATGTGTATGGGGTGTCTGGGGCTAGTTAAAATCCCAAAACACATATTTTGGTGGAAAATGGACATGTATCACGGTTGGCCTAACCGTACGGATGGTCTATTTTTTGGACAGAACCATATCACATAGTTTGTGCACAACAATGAAACCTAACCATGCAAGTGCCCCTTCTTCCCAGGTAATTGTGGATGGATTGTGCATGTTTTTTCAAACCATGGAGGAAAACCATATAGAGACTATTTTTCTGGGTAATTTTATAGATTTTTCTTTAATGATCTATTAAGACACTGCATATTCCCTAATATGATTTACAGATGGATTTACCTCCATGGATATCATTTTGTATCTTCTTAAATCCATGTAACGCCCCAACACCAGTTACCCAGAGTTGGTTCATTGTTACATAACATTGGTATGATACAAGGAATCATGTCTCGAAAGACCAATCAGTTTAGTAGCCTTTGAAGTACTAGATAAATTCATAGTTTTTCATTACATCGTGAAATAAAAACATAAACAACATTTTGTCCCATTTTTAACACATTTATATCCTTAGTCTATCCCTACAGGTCAACCATAAAATACTTCTTCACATCCTGGGAAAAATAAAACATAGAAAGGGGTGATCTCAGATGCTCAGTAAGGATAACAATATAGCGGAATGCTTCATAAATAAGAATAAAAATTTAAGGAAATGTATAAGACTAAAACAAAAGCCTTTTAAACTTAAAAATCAGCATAATATAGAAAAGATAAAATCAAATAATTCCATATTCACATGGATATTCTACTAGTCGAATAATCACATGCAATATCAATAGTCACTTTCATAATGATGGAATGCATAATTCCAGATTTCATAACCACATAGTCACGGCCTTGTGCCAAGACTACAAATAATATTTTGTCAAGGAATTTTCCCAAGACACTATTTTGTCTAATGATACCTACTAATGCATCGAGGAGCTATAGCAGGCTCCACCCATCACTTACTAAGTCCAATTCATTCCTCAAATGAAAAGTATTAAACATAACATAAATATTCGTATTAAAACTAGCATACGAAATGTCAATACTTTATCTATAAACCATGAATGATATAAGAATAACACATCCATAGTCAAACATATAAAAAACCTTCAATACAATATGAAATATTTGTACCATAATAAATCAACTTTAAACAAGCTTAAAATCCATCAAAGGATGTTGACATAGATAAAAAAACTTTTTTATAGAAATATCTTTTTATTTTTTTGAAATAATTTAAAAGACATATAATTATAAAATAAAACATTTATTTTTTAAATATTCTTTTAATCTTGTAAGGTAATCTTCATTAGAGTTATAATGGCTGAATATAGTAGCACTCACCGTATAAGTTAAAAAAACATTCTTACCTTATTTTTTCGAAAGGGCCATAAAGTACCTTGTTTGGAAAACGGCGAAAAGATTACTTTAAAAACATATAAGGTCAAATAAGGGTATAAATGAATTTAACCCATTTTCTAGTAAATAGTAAAAAAAATTTGAAATATATTTTTTATGAAAACATGGATGTGGATGATAAAGAGGTCCCACTAGATACTTACATAAGAACAGCCTCGTATAATAAAGAGATTGTGAAATTAACCCTAACCTTGTACATTTCCTTGGTCAAGGGTAATTTAAACTTCTGTATAATAGTTCAATAACTATAATTAAATTATAAAAAAATTATATACATAAATATGATATCATATATGATCCTCTAATATTTATTTGTTAATAATATTTTAGTAGTATCATCATTTCGGGTGTTAACTGATCTGTTTTCCTTTATATGCTCGGTTACATAAGCCATGTTTGTTATGGATAAGATGTATTTTATTCATATACATAATTATATTATGTTCATAAACATTATTTTTAATCATAAAATGAAAATTATTCTTGAATGATTACGATAGGGAATGAATCTCATCGTGTTCGTGGAGACGGTAATCCGTACGTATGCACGAGCGACAATATCATTATATTGATGGTGAAATCACATGTAATTGGATGGTATATCATATATACAGAATAATTAACATGTTATATTTATTATTTACATCTGTTATATTCATTATTATACCCATCCAAAATAATGAACTGTTTTAAGAACAAACTACACCACGACATGGAGACAGTAAGTTGTACGTACGCACATATGGTGACTTTGTAATTTAATGGATGGATAGAATAATGAATATGGTTGTACCATATTTATAATAATATCACAGTATATATAATATACTAGAGTTATTATTTTAGAGTAGAAACCACAAAAAAAGAGGATGTGGAAGAAGAAAAGAACTTGAAAGAGGTGATGAAATATTTACCTCTTCTTCGGGATCTTTCTTTTGATTTGATCAAAAGGGATCCTTAGGTTGGCTTTATGACCAAAGAAAAGCCTATAATATTAAGGGAGGATATTTGGGAGTACATTTGGGCGGGGTTTGTCTGAGACAAATGGCTTTGGAGGTGTGAAATTAAGAGAATTAGAAGTACTCTTTTATAAGAGAGGTGGGGGTCACTTTAGGAAAAGCTTGAAATATTATTTTATAATAAAATAATTTTCAGTTTCTAATGGCACCAAAATGATTTATTTAGATTATAAGGTGGGTATGGGTCCAAAACCTCTCAAACAATAGGTTTTATATAGGTTTAGGTCACCATAATAACCTTATCTTTTAGATTTGACTCTTAGTTAAATAGTTTGAAATTTACCATGTCTCTTTGTATTTTTATATTAAATGGTTAATAAACATATTATAAACTTCCAATAAAACCCCAAGTAGTTCATTATTAATATATATAACCTTATATAAGCCCTTTTTCAGAACCTTTGATTTTAAAAATATTATATCAATTAATAATATAGTATTTGTTTTAAAAACTCAATTATGTCAATTTTGACACTATTTGGTATTTGGTTTCTGTAAATATCATAACATCATGATTAATTCAAATAAAAAATTTTTTGCAACCCTAACATGTCATATTAACCTAGAAAATTAGTTTAATTCATCAAAAATCTCAAATTACATTTATTTGGATATTTATAATATCAATTATTTAAATATTTCATTAATAAGGTAATTATTGCATCATCATTGTGTCATAAATAAATTAAATTATTTAATGTCTAAAAACTATAAATAAAATACCATTATGTAGGAAATATTTATATATTTCTAATGAATATTTATAGTTGAATCAATCTAAATTATAACCCTATATTAAAAATGTTTTAGTTATTAAACTTTGAATTTAACTCTTTTAACTCTTCTTTAAATAAAATAATAATAAATGTTCTAATCTAATCCAAGTGGACCGAAAAGGATAATATTTTATTCATATGGTTCTTTTAGTCTAATTAAACTTATCTAAGAGAATTAATACATGTTTTAGGGCAATTATGATATCATTTTTACCCTTAATTTCCCTATTTAATTTTAATTGTGGTAAATAAAAGTCAAATGTTACTATTCACCAAAAATTATTTTCATCTTATTAAACAACATTTTACATACTGATATCAACCGTGTCTCTCGGATTTTTGAAATTAAACTCACATAATTAGTAAAATTAAGTTTAATGCAAATTTTCAAATGCTCCTAGGAGGTGGGTAAAAGACAGTAAAAAGTTCAATAAAATTTTTATATATCTAAATTTATTATAAAATGACTCCAATGAATTACATTGATCTTATATAGGTGTTATGTATCTATTTTTACCTAAAACAAATTTAAATAAAATAAATAATTATATAAATAAAAATTCAGTTTTAACCAATAACCTTGTGTTTTTTACTATTCATCAAAAATTGAACGTTTTCAGAAAAATACCAAAAATTCACCTGAAGATATTTTTGATATTATGAATTCAAAAATGATGTCCATTTTGAAAAATAAAATTTATAAAATTTCAAAAAGTGGGTATTATTATTCATAACATCTATTTTGATTGGTCGCGGTGTGTTAGAATCTCGAAGTTGTGTACAATGCAAGCTATCACATTATTTAAAGGGAAATATACCGTGGAAGCTTGGGGTGTTACATTCTTCCCTCCTTCAAATAATTTAATCCTCAAAATTTCTATAATACTACTTCGCAAAAAGATTCGAGTGGTTCTTCATTATAAGTTCCTCTGGTTCCCACGTTGCCTCTTCAATATTATGGTTTCTCCATAGAACTTTTACCAGACGAGTTGTCTGGTTTCTCAGCACTTGTTCTCTTGTATCAAGAATGTTGACAAGCTCTTCATAATAAGACAGATCAGGTTCCAGTTCAATTTCCTTATAGGTGAGTAAATGCATTGGGTCAGGCATGTATTTTCTAAATAGTTATACGTGGAACACATCATGAACTTTGGAGAGACTTGGCGGCATTGCCCAACGGTATGCTACAACCCCAATTCATTCTAGAATTTTGAAATGTCTGATATACCTGGGACTTAATTTAACCTTCTTTCTGAATTGTATAACTCCCTTCCATGGAGATACCTTCAAGAAAACATGATCTCCTACCTAAAATTCCGAATCCTTCCTTCGGTTATCAGCATATATCTTCTTCCTACTTTGAGCTTCTTTGATGTGGGTTTGGATAACCTTCACATTTTCCATCGTTTACTCAACAAGTTATGGGCATATGAGTTTTCTTTCACCAGCATCATCCAAACAAGTTGGTGTGTGACATCTCTTTCCATATAGCACTTTATATGGTGCCATATAAATACTTTAATGGAAGCTATTGTTATAGGAAAATTCTACCAGAGGTAAATATTGATCCCACATACCTTGGAAGTCAAGTGATAAAGATCTCAACATGTATTTTAATGTTTGAATAGTCTGTTCTGATTTTCCATCGGTTTGACGGTGGTAGGTAGTGCTCAAACGAAGTTCAGTATCCAGGGCTTTCTGAAGACTTTTCCATAATCTTGATGTACAACGGGGACCACGATCAGAAACAATTGATAGAGGTACACCATGGATTCTTTCAACTTCATTAATATATATTTCTTTCGAGATGTTCAAGTGGTAAATCTTCTCTTATATCATGAAAATGTGCTGACTTGGTAAGATGATCAATAATTACCTATATTGCATAACTCCTTCTAGGAGTCTTTGGTTTCCCCTTGAAAAATTCCATCGTAATATTATTTCATTTCCACTCAGGTATGGGAAGAGGTTGCCTGAATCCTTCAGGCCGATGCCTTCCAGCTTTCAATTTTTGAAAAACCATACGTATTGACACAAAATCAGTAATCTCCCTCTTCATGTTTTCCCACCAAAAATGTCCCTTCAAATCTCTATACATCATGGTGCTCCCGGGGTGTATAGAGAAATTGGAGCTATGAGCATCATCCAACAATTCCCTTTTTATATCAGGTATGTTAGGAACACAAATTATCTTCCCAAATTTCAAAATTTCATCTTCATATATGAATTCACTCAATCACCCATCCTTCACAGCTTTAATCTTTGTTTCAAACTCCTCATCACTAGTCTGAGAACTCTTTATCCTTTCTATTAAATATGGTTTGGCAACCATTTTAAAAAGTATTGATGTTTCACCATACATGGTTATTCCCATATTCATCTTTACTAGATCTATGAAAATAGGATCTCTTTCAACTCCCATCTTGTTCAAAACTCCATGATCCTTTCTACTCAAAGCATCTGTAACCTTATTTTCCTTCCCTGGGTGGTAGTGTATAGTGCAATCATAATACTTGAGTAGTTCAATCCATTGTCTTTGCCTCATGTTGATTTCTTTATGTGAGAAAATGTACTTCAAACTCTTGTAATCAGTATAAATCTCACATTTTTCACCATAGAGATAGTGTCTCCATATTTTCAAAGCAATGATTATAGCTTCCAAATCAAGGTCCTGAGTAGGATAGTTTTGCTCAAGAATTTTTAGCTATCGTGATGCGTAGGCAATAACTCTATCATTCTGCATAAGGACGCATCCAAGTCCTTTCTTTGAAGCATCACTATAAATAACAAACCCATCATTCCATGATGGTAGTGTCAGTATAAGAGCATTGACTAATATTCTCCATAGTTCTTCGAAACATTCTTTACACTCTTTTTTCCAAACAAATTTAACCCCTTTATATGTGAGCTTGGTTAATGGGTTTTCCAATCGGAAAAAATTCTGGAAAAAATTCCAATAATAACCTACTAATTCAATAAAACTACGTACCTCAACTATACTTGTCGGTGCTGGCCATTCTTGGATTTCCTTTGTCTTAGAAGGATCAATAGATATTCCATCTTTAGAGACAATTTGGACAAGAAAAGAAATCTCCTGAATCCAGAATTCACACATGCTAACCTTCCCATGTAATTCATTTCTTCTAAGTGTCTTTAGGATAATGCACAATTTATTTTCATAATCCACATAGATTTTTTAGTATACCAAAATATCATCAATAAATACAACTGAAAAGTCATCAAGATATTCCTTGAAAACTCTATTCATTAGATCCATGAAGACATAGGGTGCATTAGTCAATCCGAAAGTCATTACTGTAAACTCATAATGCTCGTACCTAGTTCGAAATGTTGTTTTCAGAATTTATTCCTTCTTCACACACAACTAAAGATATCTAGATCAAAGTTTGATCTTTGAAAAATATTTAACTCCCTGAATTTGGTCGAATAAATCATCAATGTGAGGTAGGGGATAATTTTTCTTTATTTTTATAGCATTGATCTCCCTATAGTTAATGTCCAACCTCGTAGATCCGTCTTTATTCTTAACAAAAAGGACATAGGCTCCCCGTGGAGAAACACTAGGGTGAATAAATCCATTGTTACCCGATTCTTATAGTTGTTTCTTTAGTTATACTAATTCGACAGTGGCCAATCTATAAGGGATCTTCGATATGGGCCTTGAACCAGGAATTAAATCAATGGAAAACTCAATTTCTCATTCTAGAGGATGTCCAAGTAAATTGTCTGGAAACACATAAAAATATTATTGCACAATTGGTACATCCTCTATTTGAACATTCCTTTCCTCGCCCATAGTTATTTCATTCTCTTCCTCCCCAATAATTGAATTTAGTAGAGCTACTGGGGGTGGATCTAGATAAGAATCAGGTGGTGACGTTTCTGGTCTAAAGATAAGGTACTCCTTATCATCATTGAGAATTGTAACCTTCTTATTCTTATAATAAATTTTCACATAATGGTCCAAAATACAATCCATACCAAGGATTATATCAAATTCAATCATGGGTACGATGATGATATCAGCAGATAAAGAACATTTATATACCCTAATGGGAACTGATTCACAAAACTTTTTTACAATGATACTTCCCTTAAGAGTTTTGACTGACAACTCCCTTGTTAAATAAAATTTAAAATATCTAATTTTCTTAGCAAACTGGGAAGATGTAAAACAATTCGATGATCTATAATCAAATAAAGAATTGGATAAACTTGAGGAAACCATTAAATTGCCTGCCACCAAGTCTTTCGGAGCTTCAACCTCAGTAGTAGTGATCGCATAAGCTTTTCCTTGTTCCCTTGTCCTTTTTAAGGTAAGTTCCCTTGGCTCTTAGAACATTCATTTTTATAATTCCCCATTTCTCTAAAATTGTATCATTCAACAATGACAGCCTCTTTCTTCCCCTTGTCATCACAAGCTTGGTGGCCTTTTTCACTACACTTGTAACAAACTCACATTACCTTCTGGAAAGTACTGGGATGTTTCTTCCCACATTTACCATAGGATGGATATTCAACTTTTCCCTTCTTACCCTTATTTCCATTTCTATAGTGTTCAGTAGATCTCTTTTTCTCTTTCATTGCTTTAAAGTCGTAATACTTAGAGAATTATTTTTCTATCTTGATAGCACATAAGACAATATATTCATATGATAAGAAGGATTGTGAGACTATTTCTTTCTGGAGAAATCCTTTTAACCCATAAAAGAATTGATCAATCTTACTCCTTGGGTTATGTATATAATCTATAGTGTGCCTTTCTAACCTTGTAAAGTTAGCCTCATACTTTGTGACATTCTCATCCTTCTTTTTCCTTAGACTCAAAAATTGTCTTTCCATATCTGCTCGATGGTCATGAGGAAAGTATTTTTCTAAGAAAATGTCTTCAAACTCCCACCATTCCATGTTTGATACTTCTTCATCTTACTTTGTTTTTTGAATCAATGACCACCATTGATCTGCAACTCTCGTGAGGAGATAAACTGTCATGACAACTTTTTCCCATTCACTACTCTCCAAAGCATGAAATATTTTCTCTAAGGAACTTATCCATTGCTCAGCTAAAAATGGAATTTTAGTCCAATTTAATTTTGGTGGTTATTGCCTCATGAATCGTTCTAACATTGATCCTCCTAATTGTGGATCAGGGTTATCCATACGGGTAAGGTTATTATTCATAACTTGAGTGAGTTGTCTCAGTACGGTGATAAGCTGATCAGCACCAGTTGCATCACTAGCTCCACTATAATTTTCTTGAGTAGGAGGTAAATCCCTTCATAGATTATGTGTGTTGATACGGTTTCCATTCCTTCCACTAGGTACCATTTCTAAACAATGGAATACGGTAGATTAGTTTATGTATCTCAATACATAATTCCGAACTTGTAAAACTCTTAACATAAATTGAAGAGTTTATGGATATAATCCATAATCGTAAAAATGTTTTCTTTGAGGAAGTATATACTCATAAACCCTTCATAATGGTTTTTAAATAAAATTATAATTATCTTAATCATATACCCCAGGAGTTTCATAACCAAGAGTGCAGCAAGGCTCGTTGTCGTGCATCAGTTCTCATTTGAGTCTAGCTCAAAGGGTTGTTTTCAGGTTATACCCCTAGATACATCTATGCCAGAGCCAACTCTACCTGCTCATATCCAAACATGGATGTATTTCTTGGAAAACTCATAAAATATCTACAATACCAAAATTCTAGGATGTTCTTCTATACTAATCTTAAAAGTCTATCTTAGGGTAATGTTCTCAAATCGGAGTTTTTCTAACTCTAGCTTCTAAGGTCTGTACTAAACATCCTCTGATACCAACTATAACGCCCCAACATCTGTTAACCAGAGTCGGTGCATTATTACATAACATTGGCATGATATAAGAAATTGTGTCCCGAAAGACCTATCTGTTTAGTATCCTTGGAAGTACTAGATACAGTCAAAAGTTTTACATTACATCATGAAATAAAAACATCAACATCATTTTTTTGCTTTTTGAACACATTTATATCCTTAGCCTCTCCCTACAGGTCAACCATAAAATACTTCTTCACATCCTAGGAAAAAATAAAACATAGAAAGGGGTGAGATCAGATGCTCAGTAAGGATAACAATATAGTGGAAACTTTCATAAATAAGCATAAAAATTTAAGGCAATGTATAAGACTAAAACAAAAGCCTTTTAAACTTAAACTTCAGAATAATGTGGAAAAGATAAAATCAAATAATTATATTTACTTATTCACATGAATATTCAACTAGTAAAATAATCACATGCAATATCAATAGCCACTTTCATAATGATGGAATGCATAATGCCAGACTTCATAACCACATAGTCAAGGCCTTGTGCCAAGACTACAAATAAGATTTTTTAAATTCCTTGTACCAAGACACTAGTCTATCTTATGAGACCTATTGATGCATTTAGGATCTATATCAGGCTCCACCCGTCACTTACTAAGTCCAATGAATTCCTCATATGAAAAGGTTTAAACATAACATAAACATTAGTATTAAAACTAGCATACGAAATGTCAATACTTTATCCATAAACCATGAATGGTATAAGAATAAAACATACATAGTAAAATGTATCACAAAACCTTAAATACAATATGTAAGATTTGTATCATAATAAATTAACTTCAAACAAGCTTAAAATACCTCAATTAATGTTGACATAGATGAAAAAACGTTTTTAGAGAAATATCTCTTTTTATTTTGAAATCATTTAAAATTCATATGATTATAAAATAAAACATTTATTTTGAAAATATTCACTTAAGAATTTAAGGTAATATTCGCTGATTTTATAGTGGTAGAAAATAGATGCACTCACCCTATAAGTTAAAAAAACATTCTTACCTTAATTTTGTCAAAAGGGTCATAAAGTACCTTGTTTGGAAAACAACGAAAAGATTCCTTTCAAAACATATAAGGTCAATTAATGGTATAAATGACTTTAACCCATTTTATATTAAATAGTAAAAATGTTTTGAAATACATTTTTTAAGAAAACACTAATGTGGATGATAAAGAGGTCCTAGTAGATACTTATGTAAAAACAACCTCGTATAATAAAGAGATTGGAAAATTAACCCTTGCATTGTAATTTTCCTTGATCGAGGGTATGTTAACCTCCTGTATAATAGTTAAATCATTGTTATTAAATTATACAAAAACTATATACATAAATATTATATCATATATGATCCTCTAATATTGCTTTGTTAATAATATTTTAGTAGTATCATCGTTTCGAGTGTTAACTGATCTGTTTTCCTTTATATACTCGGTTACGTAATCCAGGTTTTTTATGGATATGATGTATTTTATTCCTATAAATGAATGATATTATGTTTATAAACATTATTTTTAATCATAAAATGAAAATTATTCTTGAATGATTATGATGGGGAATGATTCTCATTGCGTTCGTGGAGACCGTAATTCGTACGTACGCATGAGCGACAATATCATTATATTGATAGTGAAATTGTATGTAATTAGATGGTATATCATAAATACAGAATAATTAACATGTTATATTTATTATTTACATCATTTATATTAATTATTATATGCATCAAAAATAATAAAGTGTTTGAATAACAAACTACATCGTGGCGTGGAGACGGTAAGTCGTACGTACGCACGTATGTTGACTTTGTCATTTATAGGATGGATAGAATAATGAATATGGTTGTAACATGTTTATAATAACATCACAGTATATAGATTATACTGGATTTATTATTTTAGAATGGAAACAACAAAGAAAGAGGAAGTGGAAGAAGAAAATAACTTGAAAGAGGTGATGAAATATTAACCTCTTCTTTGGGTTCTTCCTTTTGATTTGATCAAAATGACTCCATAGGTTGGCTTTATAACCAAATTAAGACTCTAGGATGAAGGTGTGAAAGTTGGGAGGATATTTGGGCAGGTATTTTCCAAGCCAAATGGCTTTGGAGGTGTGAAATTAAGAGAAGGGAAAGTGCCCTTTTATAAGAGAGGTGAGGGACACTTTAAGAAAATCTTGAAATATTATTTTATAATAAAACCATTTTCGGTTTATAATGGCTATAAAATAATTTATTTAGAGTCTAAGGTGGTTATGAGTCTAAAACCTCTCGTACAATAGGTTTTAGACAGGTTTAGATCACCATATTAACCTTATATTTTAGATTTAACTCTTAGTTAAATAGTTTGACATTTACCATGTCTCTTTGTATTTTTATATTATATGGTTAATAAACGTAGTACAAACTTCCAAGAGAACCCCAAGTGGTTAATTATTAATATATATAACCTTATCTATGTTCTTTTCCTGAAACATAGATTTTTATTAACATTATATAAATTATTAATAGAGTTTTTTTTTTAAACTCAATTATGTCAATTTTGAAACTATTTTGTATTTGGTTTTTGTGAAAATCATAACAGAATGATTACTTCAAAAAAATTATTTAATCAACCCTAAAATGTCATATTAACCTATAAAATTAGTTTAATTCATCAAAATTTTCAAATTACATTTATTTGTATATTTGTAATATCAATTATTTTAATCTTTCATTAATAAGGTAATTACTGCATCATCATCGTGTCATAAATAAATTAAATTATTTAATGTCTAAAAATTAAAAATAAAATATAATTATGTATGAAATATTTTTATCTTTATAATGAATATTTATAGTCAGATTTATCTTGTGTATAACCCTATATTAAAAATGGTTTAGTTATTAAACATTGAATTTAACTCTTTTAACTCTTCTTTAAATAAAATAATAATAAATGTCCTAATCTAATACAAGTAGACTAGAGAGAATCATATTTTATTCCTAAGGTTTTTTTGGTATAATTATACTTATCCAATAGAATTAGTACATGTGTTAGGGAAAATATGATATCATTTTTACCCTTAATTACCCTATTTAATTTTAACCATGGTAAATAAAAGTCAACAGTTACTATTCACCAAAAATTATTTTCAACTTATTGAACCAAATTTTACTTACTGATGTCAACTATGTCTCTCAGATTTTTGAAATTCAACTCATATAAGTGAAAAATTAAGTTTTATAAAAATTTACAAATGCTCCTAGGAGATGGGTAAAAGACGGTAAAAAGATCAATAAAATTTTTATATATCTAAACTTATTATAAAATGAATACAAGGAATTACATTAACATTACATAAGTATTATGTATCTATTTTGACCTAAAATAAATTTAAATAAAATAAATAATTATTTAAATAAAAATTCATTTTTAACAAATAACGCAGTGTTTGTAATGCCCCGACCCTAGATACCCAGAGTCGGTGCATTATTACATAACATTGGCATGATCACAAGAAAGATCAAGTCTCGAAATACCAATTAGTTTAGTATCCTTGGAATAACTAGATACATTAATAAAGTTTACATTACATCATAAAATGAAAACTACAACAATATAGTCTCCATAGTCCACACTCTTATCCCCTAATACTATCCCTACAAGTCATTCATAAATTACTTCTTCACATCCTGGGAAAAATAAAACATAGAAAAGGGGTGAGCTCAAATGCCCATTAAGGATAACAATATAGTGGAAACTTTCATAAATAAGAATAAATATGTAAGGCAATGTATAACTAAAACAAAATCCTTTTAAAATTGAACTTCAACATAGTATGGCAAAAATAAAATGAAATAATGCCATTTACTTATTCACATGGATATTCTACTAATCGAATAATCACATGCAATATCAATAACCACTTTCATAATGATGGAATGCATAATGCCAGACTACCATAACCACATAGCCAAGGCCTCGTGCCAAGACTACAAATAAGATTTTGTCAAGACCTTATGCCAAGACACTAGTTTGTCTCATGAGACCTACCGATGCATCGAGGAGCTATAGTGGGATCCACCCATCACTTATTAATTCCAATGCATTCCTCATATGAACAGGTTTAAACATAACATAAACATTCGTAATAAAAATAGCATACGAAATGTCAATACTTTCACCATAAACCAATAATGGTATAAAAATAACACATCCACATTCAAAAATATCACAAAACCTTCAATACAATATGAAAGTTTTGTTTCATAATAAATCAACTTCAAATAAGCTTAAAATCTATCAAAGGATGTTGACATAGATGAAATCAAAACTCTTTGAGAGAAATATCTCTTTTTTTAATAGTTTAAAAGTCACATAATTATCAAACAAAACATTTACTTTGAAAATATTGTTATAAGCTTGTAAGGTAAGCTTCAATGATTTTATAACGGCATAAAATAGTCGCACCTGCCGTATAAGTTAAAAAAACATTCTTACCTCAATTCTATCGAAAAGGTTAAAAAGCCCCTAATTTGGAAAACGACGGAAAGATTCCTTTATAAAACTATTATAAAAAGTCAAACAAGGGTATAAATTAATTTAACCCATATTCTTGTAAATAGTAAAAATGTTTTGAAATACATTTTTTAAGAAACATGGATGTGGATGATAAAGAAATCCCAGTAGATTATTACGTATAAACAACCTCGGATAATGAAGAGATTGAGAAATAAACCCTTACCTTGTACTTTTCCTTGGATGAGGGTAGGTTAACCTCCTGTATAATTGTGAAATAATTTTTATTAAATTATACAAGAATCATATATATTAATATGATATCATATATGATCTTTTAATATTGCTTTGTTAATAATATCTTAGAATTATCGTTGTTTCGGGTGTTAACTTACTCGTTTTATTTTATATATTTTGTTACATAAGACGTGTTTTTCATGGATAGGTTGTATATTATTCATATCCATAATGATATCAAGTACTTAGATACTATTATTAATCATCAAATGAGAATTATACTTGAATGGATACGATGTGGAATGAATCTCATCGCGTTCGTGGAGACGGTAGTCCGTACGTACTCACGAGCGAAAATATCATTTTTTGATATTAAAATAATATATAATTGGATATTATATCATATATACAGAATAATTATTATGTTATATTTATTATTTACATGAATTACACATCATTATTATACCCATCCAAATAATAATTTATTGAATAACAATTACACCCCGACGTGGAGACGGTAAGTCGTACGTACGCACGTATGGTGACATGTCATTCAGAGGATGGATGAAATACTGAATATGGTTGTAGAATATGTATAAAAACATCACATTATATATAAGATACTGGATTTATTATTTTAGAATGGGAATAACAGAGAAAGAAGAAGTTGCAGAAGAAAGGAACTTGAAAGAGGGTAGTGAAAACATTACCTATTCTTCGGGTTCTTCCTTTTGATTTGGTCAAAAGGACACCTTATGATGGCTTTATGATCAAAATAATGCCTCTAGGTTGAATTTAGGGATGTTGAGAGAGTATTTGGGCAGGTTTTGGCCGAACCAAAATCCTTTTAAGGTGTGAATAATTGGTTAGAAGTGGTGTCCTTTTATAAGGGGGAGGAGGGGCACCTTTGGAAAAGCTAGAAATATTATTTTATAATAAATTCATATTCTGTTTATAATGGATCCAAATTGTATTATTTAAAGTTTAAGGTGGGTATGGTTCTAAAACCACTAAATAAATAGAATTTAGACAGGTTTGGGTCATTATATTAACCTTATCTTTTAGTTTTAACTCTTAGTTAATTAGTTTGACACTTACCATGTCACTTTGTATTTTTATATTATATAGTTAATAAACTTACTATATACCTCCAAGAGACCCCCAAGTAGTCCATTAATGATACAAATATCATTATATAAGTCTCTAGGCCGAACCTTATATTTTTAGGAATTTAATATCAATTAATAATATAATATTTGTTTTAAAAACACTTTTATGTCAATTTTGACACTATTTGGAAACTTGATTTTTGTGAAAATCATAATAGAATGATTACTTATAAAAAAGATAATTAACTCATTCCTAACATGTCATATTAACATATAAAATTATTTTAATTCATAAAAAGTCTCAAATTATATTTATTTGTGTATTTATAATATCAATTATATTAATTTTTCACTATTATGGTAATTAATGCATCATCATTGTTTCATAAATAAATTAAATTATTTAATGTCTAAAAATTATAAATAAAATATCATTATGTAGGAAATATTTTTATCTTTCTAATGAATATTTATAATCGAATTTATCGTCTGTGTAACACTGTATTAAAAATGTTTTAGTTGAAAAACATTGATTTTACCTCTTTTAACTCGTCTTTGAATTAAATAATAATAAATGTCCTAATCTGATCCAAGTGGACCAAAGAGGTTCATGTTTTATTCCTAAGGTTGTTTTTGGTCGAATTAAGCTTATCCAATAGAATTAGGACATGTTTCAGGGTAATATTGATATCATTTTTACCCTTAATTATCCTATTTACTTTTAACTATGGTAAATAAAAGTAAAAAGTTACAATTCACCAAAAATTATTTTCATCTCATTGAACCACATTTTACTCCTTGATATTAACCGTGTCTCTCGGATTTTCGAAATTACACTCACAAAAGCGGTAAAATTAATTTTTATGAAAAATTCAGTTTTTGTAACTACCACTTAGTGGTTTCACTATTCATCAAAAAATGGAGTTTTTCCGAAAAATACCAAAAATTCACCCTAGGATAATTTTGATATTCTGAATCCAAAAATGAAGTCAATTTTGAAAAATAAAATTTATAAATTTCAAAAAGTGGGTATTACTATTCATAACGGCTAGTTTGATTGGTTGTGGTGTGTTAGAACTCGATGTTCCGTACAACACATGCTATTGCATTATTCAAAGAGAACCGTACCATAGAAGCTTGGGGTGTTACATTCTCCCCTCCTTCAAATAATTCTGTCCTCAAAATTTCTAGAATACTACCGCATGAAAAGACTCGAGTGGTTCTTCATCATAAGTTCCTCGGGTTCCCACGTTGCCTCTTCCATCTTATGGTTTCTCCACAAGACTTTTACCAGACGAGTCGTCCGATTTCTCAGTACTTGTTCTCTCGTATCAAGAATCTTGAAGGGATCTTCGCAATAAGACAGATCGGGTTCCAGTTCTAATTCCTCATAGGTGAGTACATGCGTTGGGTCAGGCCTGTATTTCCTCAATAGAGATACGTGGAACACATCGTGAACTTTGGAGAGACTTTGCGGCATTGTCAATCAGTAAGCTACAGCCCCAATTCGTTCTAGAATTTCGAAAGGTCCGATGTACCTGGGACACAATTTACCTTTCTTACCAAAATGTATGACTCCCTTCCATGGAGATACCTTCAGGAAAACATGATCACCGACTTGAAATTCCAAATCCTTCCTTCGATTATCGGGATATCTCTTCTGCCTAGTTTGAGCTTCTTTGATATGGTTTTGGATTACCTTTACATTTTCCATCGTTTCCTCTGCCAGTTTTGGGCCTACAAGTTTTCTTTCATCAACGTCATCCCAACTGGTTGGTGTGTGACATCTCTTTCCGTATAACTCTTCATATGGTGCCATCTGAATACTCAAATGGAAGATATTGTTATAGGAAAATTCTACCAGAGGTAAATATTGATCCCACATACCCTGAAAGTCAAGTGAGCAGGATCTCAACATGTCTTCTAAGGTTTGAATAGTTCGTTCTGATTGTCCATCTATTTGAGGATGGTAGGAAGTGCTCAAATGAAGTTCAGTATCCAAGGATTTCTGAAGACTTTTCCAGAATCTTGAAGTAAAACGGGGATCACGATCAGAAACAATCAATAGGGGTACTCCATGAAGTGTCACAACTTCATCAATATATAGTCTTGCTAGACGTTCAAGTGGTAGATCTTCTCTTATAGAAAGAAAATATGCTGACTTGGTAAGATGATCAACAATAACCCATATTGCATAGTTCCTTCTAGGAGTCTTTGGTAGTCCCATGACAAAGTCCATCGTGATATTATCCCATTTCCACTCAGGTATGGGAAGAGGTTGCAATACTCCACCAGGTTGTTTCCTTCTAGATTTCACTTGTTGAAAAACCATACATCTTGACACAAAATCAGCAATCTCCCTCTTCATGTTGTCCCACCAAAAATGTTCCTTCAAATCTCTATACATTTTGGTGCTCCCAGGGTGTATAGAGAAATTGGAACTATGAGCATCATCTATCAATTCCCTTTTTAGATCAGTTATATTGGGAACACAAAGACTCTTCCCGAATTTCAAAATTCCTTCTTCATACACAAAGTCTCTCAATCTCTCATCATTCACAGCTTTAATATTCTTCTGAAATTCTTCATCATCGGTCTGAGAACTCTTAATCCTCTCTAGTAAAGATGGTTTGGAATCCATTTGAAAAAGAATTGATGTTTCACCTTCCCTGGTTATTCCCATGTCCATCTTCACTAGATCCATGAAAATTGGATCCCTTTCAATTCTCATATTGTTCAAAACTCCATGATCTTTTCTTCTCAAAGCATCTACCACCTTTTTTGCTTTCCGCTGGTGGTAGTGTATCGTACAATTATAATCCTTGAGTAATTCAAGCCATCTCATTTGCCTCATGTTGAGTTATTTTTGTGAGAAAATATACTTCAAACTCTTGTGATCAGTATAAATCTCACATTTTTCACCATAGAGGTAGTGCCTCCATATCTTCAAAGAAAAGATCACAGCTGCTAACTCGAGATCATGAGTAGGATAGTTTTTTTCATGAATTTTCAACTATCGTGATGCATAGGTAATAGCCCTATCATTCTTTATAAGGACACAACCAAGTCCTTTCTTCGATGCATCACTATAAATAACAAACCCATCATTCCCCGATGGGAGAGTCAATATAGGAGCATTGACTAATCTTCTCTTCAGTTATTTGAAACATTCTTCACACTCTTTTGTCCAAACAAATTTAACCCCTTTACGTGTGAGATTTGTTAATGGGTTAGCCAACCGGGAAAAATTCTGGACGAAACGTCGATAATAACCTGCTAAACCAATAAAACTATGTACCTCAGTTATACTCGTCGGTGCAGGACATTCTTGGATTGCCTTGGTCTTATAAGGATCAATAGAGATTCCATTTTTAGAGACAATATGGCCAAGAAAAGAAATCTCTTGAAGCCAGAATTCACACTTGCTAAACTTCCCATATAATTCATTTCTTCTCAGAGTCTTCAAGATAATGCGCAAGTGATTTTCATGATCTTCGTATCTTTTGGAGTATACCAAGATATCATCAATAAATACCACCACAAATTCATCGAGATATTCCTTGAAAACTCTATTCATCAGATCCATGAAGACAGAGGGTGCATTAGTCAGTCCAAAAGGCATTACTGTAAACTCGTAATGGCCATACCTGGTTCGAAATGTTGTCTTCGGAATGTCTTCCTTCTTCACACTCAACTGATGGTATCCAGATCGAAGGTCAATCTTTGAAAAGTATTGAGCTCCATGCAGTTGGTCAAATAAATCATCAATGCGAGGTAGGGGATACTTGTTCTTTATTGTTATAGCATTGATCTCCCTGTAGTCGATACATAACTTCATAGATCTATCTTTCTTTTTAACAAAAAGAACAGGGGCTCCCCATAGAGAAACACTAGGGCGAATAAATCCATTATTACTCAATTCCTCTATTTGTTTCTTTAGTTCAACTAATTATACAGTGTACATTCTAAAGGGGTGTTTGATATAGGCCTTGATCCAAGAATTAAATCACTGGAAAACTCAACTTCTCGTTCTGGAGGATGTCCAGGTAAATCTTCCAGAAACACATCTACATATTCTTTCACAATAGGTACATCATCTATTTGAACATTCCTTTCCTCACCCACTGTAATTTCATTCTCTTCCTCCCCAATAATTTAATTTAGTTGAGCTACTAGGGGTGGATATAGATAAGAATTAGGTGGTGACGATTCTGCTCTAAAGATAAGGTGTTCCTTATCATCATCATCAAAAATTGTAACCTCCTTCTTCTTACAATAAATTTTCGCATCATGATCCAAAAACCAATCCATACTGAGGATTATATCAAACTCAGTCATAGGTATGACGATGAGATCATCACATAAAGAACATTTATGTTCTCTAATGGGGACTGATTCACAACACTTTGTTGCAATGATACTTCCCTTAGGAGTTTTAACTGACAACTCCCTTGTTAAATCAAATTGGAAATATCTAATTTTCTTAGCAAACTGGGAAGATAGGAAACAATGCGATGATCCAGAATCAAATAATTTATTTGCTACACTTGAGGAAACCATTAAATTACCTACCACCACGTCTTTCGGAGCTTCTACCTCAGCAGTAGTGATAGCATAAGCTTGGCCTTGATCCCTTGGCCTTTTCTGAGGTAAGTTCCCCTGATGCTTAGGACATTCATTTGCATAATGTCCCATCTCCCTGCAATTGTAGCACTGGACATCAGTAGCTTCCTTCTTCCCCTTGCAATCACGAGCTTGGTGGAATTTTTCACCACACTTGTAACAGACTCCCATTCCATTTAAGCAAGTACCGGGGTGTTTCTTCCCACATTTAATGCAGGTTGGATATTCAACTTTTCCCTTCTTCCCCTTATTTCTATTCCCAGATTGATCAGTAGATCTTTTCTTCTCTTTCTTTGCTTTAAATTTATAAGACTTAGAGAATTCATTTTCTATGTTGATAGCACATGAGACAATGTCTTCATATGATGAGAAGGATTTTGAGACTAATGCTCGACATAGAAATGGTTTTAACCCATCAAAGAAATGATCAATCTTACTTATTTGGTTACATATATAATATCCAGCATACCTTGCTAGCCTTGTAAATTTAGCCTCATAATTTGCGACATTCTCATCCTCCTTTTGTCTCAGACTCAGAAATTGTCTTTCCATATCTGCTCGATGGTCACGAGGAAAGTATTTTTCTAAAAACAGATCTTTGAACTCCATCCATTCCATATTTGATACTTCATCATCTTCCTTCATGTTTTGAATCGATGACCACCATCATGGTGGTAAACTACCATGATAACTTTTTCCCTTTCACTACTTCCCAAAGCCTGAAATATTTTCTCTAGGGAACTTATCCATTGCTCAGCTACCAATGGATTTGTACTCCCATTTAATGTTGGTGGTTTTTGCCTCATGAAGCGATCTAACATTGATCCTCCATGTTGCGGATCAGGGTGCTCCATACAGGTAATGTTATTATTCATAACCTGAGTGAGTTATCCCAGTATGGTGATTAGTTGATTAGCACCAGTTGCATCACCAGCGCCACTATAATTATCTTGAGCTGGAGGGCAATCCCAACATAGATTGTGTGCATTGATACGGTTTCCATTTCTTCCACTAGGCGCCATTTCTAAACAATGTCATAAACTAGATCAGTTTATGAATCAAAATACATAATTCCATACTTATAAAACACTTAACATAAATTGAACTATTTATGGATATAATCCATCATCATTAAAAAAATTCTTTGAGGAAGTATATACTCATAAACCTTTCATAATGATTTGTAAAGAAAATGAGAGTTATCCTAAGCATATCCCCCGGGAGTTTCGTAACCAAGAGTGCAGCAAGGCCCGTTGTCGTGCACCAGTTCCCGTTCGAGTCTAGCTCAAAGCGGTGTTTTTGGGTTTTACCCCTAGGTACATCTGTGCTAGAGACGCCTCTACCGAATCGTATCTAGACAGGGATGTATTTCTTGGAAAACTCACAAAATCTCTACAATACCAAAATTATAGGAATTTCTTCTATACTAATCCTCAAAGTCCATCTTAAATCTATGTGCTCTAATTAGAGTTTATCTAAATCTAGCTTCCATGGTTTGTACTAAAATTCCTCTGATACCAACTGTAACACCCCAACCCTAGATACCCATAGTCGATGCATTATTACATAACATTGGCATGATCACAAGAAAGATCAAGTCTCGAAAGACCGATTAGTTTAGTATCCTTGGAATAACTAGATACATTAATAAATTTAACATTACATCATAAAATGAAAACTAATACAATATAGTCTCCATATTCCACACTCTTATCCCCTCATATTATCCCTGCAGGTCATTCATAAATTACTTCTTCACATCCTAGGAAAAATAAAACATAGAAAAGGGGTGAGCTCAAACGCCCAATAAGGATAACAATATAGCAGAAACTTTCATAAATAAGAATAAACATTTAATGAAATGTATAACTAAAACAAAAGCCTTTTAAACTTGAACTTCAACATAGTATGGAAAAAATAAAATGAAATAATTCCATTTACTTATTCACATGGATATTCTACTAATCTAATAATCACATGCAATATCAATAACCACTTTCATAATGATAGAATTCATAATGCCAGACTATCATAACCACATAGACAAGGCCTCGTGCCAAGACTACAAATAATATTTTGTCAAGGCCTTGTACCAAGACACTAGTTTGCCTCATGAGACCTACCGATGCATCGAGTAGCTATAGAGGGCTCCACCCGTCACTTATTAAGTCCAATTCATTACTCATATGAACAGTTTTAAACATAACATAAACATTCGTATTAAAACTAGCATACAAAATGTAAATACTTTCACCATAAACCAAGAATGGTATAAAAATAACACATCCACAATAAAAAATATCACAAAACCTTCAATACAATATAGAAGTTTTGTTTCATAATAAATCAACTTCAAATAAGCTTAAAATCCATCAAAGGATGTTGACATAGATGAAATCAAAACTGTTTGAGAGAAATATCTCTTTTTTTTTGAAATCATTTAAAAGTCACATAATTATCAAAGAAAACATTTACTTTGAAAATATTCTTATAAGCTTGTAAGGGAAGCTTCAATGATTTTATAACGGCGTAAAATAGCCGCACCCGCTGTATAAGTTAAAAAACATTCTTACCTTAATTCTGTCGAAAAGGTTAAAAAGCCCCTTGTTTGGAAAATGATGGAAAGATTCCTTTATAAACCTCTTATAAAAAGTAAAACACGGGTATAAATTACTTTAACCCATATTCTTGTAAATAGTAAAAATGTTTTGAAATACATTTTTAAGAAACATGGATGTGGATGATAAGGAAATCCCAGTAGATTATTATGTATAAACAACCTCGGATAATGAAGAGATTGAAAAATAAACCCTTACCTTGTAATTTTCCTTGGTTTAGGGTAGGTTAACATCATGTATAATGGTGAAATAACTGTTATTAAATTATACAAGAATCATATACATTAATATGATATCATATATTATCTTTTAACATTTCTTTGTTAATAATATCTTAGAATTATCGTCATTTCGGGTGTTAACTTACTCGTTTTCTTTTATATGTTTTGTTACGTAAGCTGTGATTGTCATGGATAGGTTGTATCTTATTCATATCTAGAATTATATCAAGTCCTTAGATACTATTATTAATCATCAAATGAGAATTAGACTTGAATGGATATGATGGGGGAATGAAACTCATTGCGTTCGTGGAGACGGTAGTCCGTACGTACGCACAAGCGACGATATTATTCTTTTGATATTAAAAATATATATAATTGGATGTTATATCATATATAAAGAATCATTATTATGTTATATTTATTATTTACATGAATTACACATCATTATTATAACCATCCAAATAATAATTTATTGAATAACAATTACACCACGACGTGGAGACGGTAAGTCGTACGTACACACGTATGGTGACATGTCACTCAATGGATGGATAGAATACTGAATATGGTTGTAACATATTTATAATAACATCATAGTATATATAAGATACTGGGGTTATTATTTTATAATGGGAATAACAGAGAAAGAAGAAGTTGAAGAAAAAAGGAACTTGAAACAGGGTGGTGAAAACATTATCTCTCCTTCGTGTTCTTCCTTTTGATTTGGTCAAAAGGACTCCTTAGGTTGGATTTCTGATCAAACTAAGGCCTCTAGGTTGAATTGAGGGAAGATGAGAGAGTATTTGGGTAGGGGTTGGCCAAACCAAAATTCTTTGAAGGTGTGAATAATTGGTTAGAAGTGGTGTCCTTTTATAAGGGGGAGGAGGGGGACCTTTGGAAAAGCTAGAAATATTATTTTATAATAAATTCATATTCGGTTTATAATGGCTCAAAAGTGGATTATTTAACGGTTAAGGTGGGGATGGGTCGAAAAACACTCAACCAATAGAATTTAGACAGGTTTGGGTCATTGTATTAACCTTATCTTTTAGTTTTAACTCTTAGATAATTAGTTTGACACTAACCATGTCACTTTGTATTTTTATATTATACAGTTAATAAACTTACTATATACCTACAAGATACCCCCAAGTGGTCCATTAATAATACACATATCATGATATAAGTCTCTAGACCGAACCTTAGATTTTTAGGAATTGAATATCAATTAATAATATAATATTTGTTTTAAAAACTCTTTTATGTCAATTTTGACACTATTTGGAAAATTGATTTTTGTGAAACTCATAATAGAATTATTACTTCTAAAAAAGTTAATTAAATCATTCCTAACATGTCATATTAACCTAGAAAATTTTTTTAATTCATAAAATGTCTCAAATTATATTTATTTGGGTATTTATAATATCAATTATTTTAATTTTTCACTATTATGGTAATTACTACATCATCATTGTTTCATAAATAAATTAAATTATTTAATGTCTAAAAATTATAAATAAAATTTCATTATGTAGGAAATATTTTTATCTTTCTAATGAATATTTATAATCGAATTTATCTTCTGTGTAACCCTGTATTAAAAATGTTTTAGTTGTAAAACATTGATTTTACCTCTTTTAACTCTTCTTTGAATTAAATAATAATAAATGTCCTAATCTGATCCAAGTGGACCAAAGAGGTTCATATTTTATTCCTAAGGTTTTTTTTGGTCGAATTAAGCTTATCCAAAAGAATAGGACATGTTTCAGGGTAATATTGATATCATTTTTACCCTTAATTATCCTATTTACTTTTAACTGTGGTACATAAAAGTAAAAAGTTACTATTCGCCAAAAATTATTTTCATCTCATTGAACAACATTTTACTCCTTGATATTAACTGTGTCTCTCGGATTTTCGAAATTCCACTCACAGAAGCGGTATAATTAAATTTTATGAAAAATTCAGTTTTTTAACTACCACTTAGTGGTTTCACTATTCATCAAAAAATGAAGTTTTTCAGAAAAATACCAAAAATTCACCCTAGGCTAATTTTGATATTCCGAATCAAAAAATGAAGTCCATTTTGAAAAATAAAATTTATAAATTTCAAAAAGTGGGTATTACTATTCATAACGGCTAGTTTGATTGGTTGTGGTGTGTTAGAGCTCGATGTTGCGTACAACACACGCTATTGCATTATTCAAAGAGAAGCTTACCGTAGAAGCTTGGGGTGTTACAGTGTTTTTCACTATTCATCAAAAATTGAAAGTTTTCAGAAAACTACCAAAAATTCACCCTAAGCTAATTTCGATATTCTGAATTCAAAAATGAAGTCCGTTTTGAAAAATAAATTTATAAAATTTTAGAAAGTGGGAATTACTATTCATAACGGTTAGTTTGATTGGTCGCGGTGTGTTAGAATCTTGAAGTTGCATACAGTGAAATCTATTTCATTATTCAAATGGAAACATATCATGGAAGCTTGGGGTGTTACAAGACCAAAGCGAGGTATTGGAATATCTTCTTCATCTGGGATCTGATCGAACTTTTGTTCATCACATTGGATGCACAACAGTAATTACTCAAGTCCGTTTAAGCCTTTCTTCTCCTCTCTTTCTCTCGACCTAGTTATCGAGGTGTGAGAGTTTTTTCTCTTTTCTTAGATCTACTCTAATCCAAGACAAATCAAGGGCAGGTACAAGAGGAGGGGAGTCATACAAGACTAAGGTGGGTGTTCTATAACTCATCCCTCATGTTCGTTGATTTTGTAATTGTCATGTGGGGCCCACCAATTCATCAGGTTCCGTTTATAGAATTTATATGCCATGATTATAATCATTAGAACCATATGGATATGATCAATCTATATATGGGATTAATTATTGGTGGTTATGGCCAAAACTACATCCATACCGTGTAGAATGTTATGCTATAATTGGGTTTTTAGTATTTGATATGTTTGATCCATCATTCAGGTGTGACATTACATGACCCTTATAAGGTTAAGATTTTCTATATTAAATTTCTTGATTTATATTGTGAATTTCATAATGTCAAGTACCATGTATGTTAACCCCTTGACCTAGCTAAGGTAAGTGATTATTTTGATAAAAAATTGTTAAATGAAAATTGGAAAGTATACTAACTATATGAATTGATTTTTTTAAATGTAATTGAACAATAGGTTTCATGTATGTAGAACCCCTTACTATGTTAATAGAATGTAGCGGATTGAACCTTAATTATTGAATATTCCAAAAATGGTTTTAATAAAGGTTTGAATACTACTTGACCTTGTCACACTAATGAAATGTAAGGCTTAAACAAAATGAAAATATAGATTATCTATGAATTGATTAAATGGTTTCATGCCACATAAAATTGTCACATTGATTAATGTAAAGGCTTGAACCAAATAGAATATTAAGGGACCTCATTATCAAACATGAATGGCCTGACTCGAGCTCTCTTGGATTCTTATCGGGGAATGCCTTGAGAACTCAAGAACCCTATTCTGATTCTAGGATATGGATTTCATAGGATGAGACCCACATATATCTTGATCCTTATCTATTATTTGGATGCCTATTATGACATTGTAGGATGATTTCAATATTATTACAGGATGCCTTGGATAGACTCATTTGATCCAGTATTGACAAGTAGGTTCCATGGTTAATACCCATTGGGTCTAGTCATTTCTTTTCCTCGTTTTAACTTGGATGAACTCCTTGGACTCAGTAGGCATCTCATTGTGGAATGACTTAAACTATTCTCCTTGGATTACTCTCTTACCCCATGCCAGGATATAGTTTTTACTAAGTTGGTGACCCTTGGGGTTTATTTGGCCTTGGTTATTACCTTGGAACTTCATTATTAAATGTCATTACAGGTTTCCTTATCATAAAATAGAACCTTCGCTATTGTTAACATGTGACTTATTTATAAAAAGGTATGGACTACTTATATTCAGATTCCAACTGAGTTCTAAAGCAGGTACATGGTTAGTTAGTTGCATTGTATTACTTTACTTTATATATACATGCTTGAACACTATTGCATTTCCATTACATGGGACTCATGTTATAGACACCATTGGTAGTGTCCCAGTGAGATTTATCTCACACCGTCTCTAGGAACTGTTTGGTACTTAAAATAGATTATATGGTTGCAGGTGTTGAAAAAGGGAAGCATGCGGCTTCAAACAATAGTTTTCTTGTAGTTTAGTATAGATCTTAATAGAAGGTGACTGAGATGAAGCTCAGGATGATTAAGATAGTCTTTGATTTCCATTATAATTATGTGTAAAATGTTATTCCTATAATATTTTATCTATATTTTCAAGTTTTCTAGTGACATGACATATCATCAGTTGTTTAATGTTGTTCAAATTGTTTAAGTTATTGATACTGTTGTGCCTATTTTACGATGTGCCTTCTATTTTCCTAAATTTCTCCTCTTATTTACCTATGTTTATATTCATCCACTATCCTACACTTTGGTAATGAGGGAATAGTCTCCCCAAAGACACATCATAGGCCCTCACTTCTAGTCAGCACCCTCTGGCATTTGCAGAGATGTGATTGAGGCTATGTGGCCCACTGAGATTCAGTAACTAGTTAAGTGGAATCTAGGTCTGAGACGTTACAAAAATAATATATTTTCTCTCCTAAAATGGGGATTCATAATGGGCCATAAGTATTAACCAAAAAATATTTGTTGTTTCATTAGGATATTATTTAATATTATATGAAAAATGGAGCCTTGGAATCGTTCACTCATTCCTCCATGCCATATGAAATCAACTCACATTTCATTTCCTTAATCCCGAAAAAAAAAAGATAATTCATTTTACATTAAATATTTCAGCCCCATTTCACTTGGGAACACTATTAATAAAGTAATTAGTAGGATCTATATATAGTGGATAAGAGGAATGATTAAATATTACATTAACACAAATCTATTTCCATTTATTTCGGAAGGAATCATTTAGAACATCTTATCCACTGCATCGGAATGTGTTAATTTTATGAGTAAATTGAAGGAAGGAAAAATTGAAATAAAAATTAATATCTCCATGGATTTTTTTAATTAAAATGGATCATTATTTTTTATTTCCTCATGACATATGGATTCTTAAATTCTTTTATAAGATTAGTTAACAGAATCCTTAGTTTTTTAAGCCTATCCATTCTCATAAATGGATCCTCTTGATGGTTTTCTAAATGCACTAGGGGTTTTGGATAATGATAACTTCTCTCAAGAATATTTTTTTCTAATACAGAATATTATATGAGTATATGTAATGATAATCATTCTTATATTGAAATTTATCAACAAATCAAAGAGAGGATAGATTCTTTCTCCCCATCACATGTCTTGTATATTGATGAAATCCTCTTATATAGACAAGCTTAAAAGAAAACCATATATTTTATCAAATAATTATTTCAAATTATGATTTGGTGGACAGTTATTCCATAACTTATAGTAAATACTTCAATTTTTATAGTGATGTAATAGAAATTTGAAAGAAAAATAGAGTCACTAGAATCCTTAGAGTGAAGAAATTTTATTTCATATTAACATAACTTACTTTAACATTATTTTTGGAAAAGTTTAGAAGAAAATATATTAGAGAAATATACTCTGTAATATTCAACCAACTGTCTAGGTGGATAGGGAAAAATATGTACCATATTGCAAGGATCTACTTAGTAAACTCAATGATGACATCCAAATTCATTTACTATTTTTCCCATTAGAGGTGGGTTAAAAGAATCATTAGTGATCTTCAATGCATGATTAGAGACTTCATATAGTCTCGGTAAGTCAATGAAATTAAAATGATAACATTTTCTTAGAATGTTTTATCAAACCCATTGATATGGGGGCCTTGGAATCAAGGACATTAATATCATCAGTGGTGGACTTATTAAAAAAATTCATTTAACCTCCCGACTCTAATAATTATTACATTTATTTATTATCTATAATTTTCATAAGGAGGAAACTAAATAAGAAAATAAATTATCTTGAATTATCTATCTATAATTCTATCAAGAACTTTTTTCTTGATATAATGCATAATTCCAAGTGGTTGGTCAATAGGAAATCCAACCTCAATTGTTGGGACACCATCTGGCTGGACAATCCCCTCATAGAAACAATGAATGTACATAAAAATTTACTTTAAATCATAATTGAAAACCTCCAAACACAAGACACTAGACTTGATGTAATTTTACCATCAAAATTTGGTATGCAAATTCGAAGATATACTTTCATGGATTATGATACATGGATTTATAGAGACAATATAAATGTCTAGTTTAATGACAAAGACAAATACATGGTCGAATGTGATAGATCCACTATTCTACAACAATAGATACTTAATTTAAATTTTCCTTTTATACAACCATTAATATTTATTTATCCTTAGCAGATTTGTAAAAAAACTACCTACACATGATCAAATGATGAAAACTAGAAAACACCTAGTTTCTGCATATCACATATGATTGAGAGTAGAGGAGACTATAAAACCTTTTTATGGGTTGTGGTTTTTCCCAAGAGATATATAGGTATAAAATTAATCTATTTAATATTAATATATATATGAGAGGACAACATCAAGACCTTATGGTGTTCACCAACAAGGCTAGATAGAGTGAACATCTCTATAATCTCTTGCTGGAAGCCACAGTATCTATCATTACATCTATCTAGAATGTAATAAATTATCATATATTTAAAAACCATCCACCCTCCTTACATGTGTGTATTTTTTCCATACATAATGAAGTCCATGAAACTTCAAAAGTAAATATGGGAACCATAGATAATAGCATAATTGATATAAACATTCTAATAATGTTGGGTGTATCAAGGAGGACTAGGAATCCTATGGACCTTAAATTAGTCTAATAGATCATATAATACACTCATGGATGACTTTCAATGTGGATGGTTTGGAATCTATTTGTTCCAACACCCTATAGTTGTGGAGGTGTCATCAGCACCCATCATGGCTTTGTCAACAGTTACATTCATTACAATATAAGAAGTGGAATTACCTAAAACATTAAGTTATCATACATAAAATAATCCATAATGCATGACATCTAACATAATTTTAATTCCCTTTCCATTGAATCCAACTCTAAGCTTACTGTTAAATTCCTCAAAGTAAGAAATATGAATATACCTTGAAGAATCATATCTCATTGGATTGAATGTATTGATAATTCTAAGAATCTCAACCTACTTTTTTCAAATACATAAAAATAAGTGAATCATGTGAAAGATGAATTCTCAAAGAGAGTGATCATAGAAATGTGTATGATGTGGTCCTTTAGAGAATTTGACTATTGTGAAACTATGGTTGATGTTGATATATGGGGAGTGGTCCACTCACATCTATGTAAAATACTTTGTAATTATTCACTATGTTATGTAATTTTTCATGAATAAATTTTAGGATTAGATATTCCAAGATTCTGGATCATTTAGTTATAATATTCTTATATTTATTTTACATGAGTTTTGAATGTGTTCGAATGATTTCAATCATAAGTTAATTTATTTTTATCTCACTTTTTTACTAATATGAGACACATTCCATATTCACATCCTATTTCTTTTATGTGGTGTATACACAAACCATGAATGTATATTATGATTATTCATATAAAATTAATTTTTATTCACATCACTATTTGAGTATATCCTTTTCATGTGGTTTACAATTAAAAATTTACCAAAGCAGCAAGCTATTTTTTTCAATTTTCCTTCTTTGAGACATATGTTATGTTATGCATCTATCTTATTTTATGAGGTGTTTCTATAGCCCCATTTAAATTTAATATCATTAATATATTTTTTCTCATGATATTTGATGTTTCATTTAATGTTATTATTTCATTGTGGCATATGATTCAAAGTTACCAAAGTGGTAAGGGTTTTATAACAAAATGTCATCACTTTTGAAGATTGTTTACATGTATGATTCTGATGATGAAATATTATGAACTATATGTCAAGAAACTAATGAAATTACTTATCCTATGGTTATTTACCAAAAATATATTTTTTTCATTCCTATTTTTCTCATTATGTAGACATTATTTAAAAATAAATTTTCTATAAAAAATCAACATGATTTCACTCTTTGGTCGACATTCTATTTTCTTCCAAAATCATGTTTTCAAAAAATTATTTCAACAATAGTTTGATAATTTTACTAATAATTAACTAAATATATTTTTACCCTTGTTTTAATTTTTATAAAATGTTTTTAAAGTAATCTTCATGTCATTTTCTTGGCAATTCTTGTTTGGATTTTGCAGAAAATGTTAAAGGAATCATTATTTTTACACGTACGGCATGAACAACATATCATGTCATCATGACCACTCAATGTTATGAAAAATAATTTATAATTTCATAGTCCATTTTGAAATAAAATATTTTATAAATATTTAGTTTGAAATTTTTATTTTCAAATAAAGGTTATTTTCCTCAATAAATATTTTAGTTGATTTTTAAATAATCTTTTATTAGATTCCAAGGTCATTTTTAAGGTAAAGGACTTTTAAAATTCCTTATAATTAAAAGGTTTTTTCAAAGTTGAAAGGCTATATTCTTCATGAAATGTTCAAAGTTATCATTAAAATTCATTTTATTTATCTGATGACATTTATTGATGTTACTTGTGATTTACTGGGGATAATCCTGAATTATATTCTCATTATTATTTATTTAAATGGTTAGTATTTATTATGATGAAAATTTTTTAAACCCATTTATTTTTCAGGGGTTATTCTATTGTTAATTGATGTAATTTTGATTAAACATATTTTAATTACATAGATTATGGTATAATGACATGATGAATGTTTTATGAAAATGTGGAACACATAAGTATGGTATTTATTATGATAAGTGTGGGAATAATATCTCCCTCAAATGTATTGGGTAAAGATTTAAACCTCATGAGTTGACAATATGAAATATTTTTATAGGATATATCTACTATGGGAAACTACTGAGTTCTGATCCACTATTGGAAAGAGGTTCCTCCTAATTCACAATGGGAAACTTGTGATATCTCATGATATACTATTCATATATTCCTGGTTTTGAACCTTGACATATGAAATATTTTTCTATATTTGTTATGGGTACACACATTTATTAAATGAGTGTGTGTTTCAAGAATTATTTATGATGATTTCTTATTCTTATATCCCATGTTATCTAAAATGATAATGTTTTATTCCATGAGTCATGTTTATGATCTATTATAGATTGGGTAAGAAATTTATAAGTTATTTTCATGATCATATACCCTTATACTTTTCTATATCATTAATTTCATTATAGATCGATATCTTATGTTTTTACCTTTACTGATCACATGTTCTCAACCATTAATATGTTTACTATCTTAGCTTATGTTGACAGGTTTAGCTAAAAAATTCATAAGAGGATTACTATGTTATAATATCATTTTGAGGGATGTTTATATAATTTCAAGAAATAATAATATTGTGTTTATAGTATCCAGTGACACTAAACTATTATATAAATTATGCATTTTTTATTATATTTATTTAATATTCATATAAAAGATGTAATATTTATTTATGAAATGATTTGGTACCTATAGTAGGTTCATAAAACATCAAAAAAATAAATTCGTACAGCCTATAAAAAGTGATGTAAATGATTTTATCACATTATGGTTAGTTAATATACATCTCTATTTTCTAGATTTATCAAAAAAAATTAAACACCAAGAATGACTCTAATAGACTTAAAATTCATTATTTGACAACACATTTCCAACTTATTTTGGTTATATCCTTTCCAAATGTTTAACTGACTGATTATTTAAATGGGGGGATAATGGGAGGAAAAAAGGGGAGAAGTTGTTTAGTTTTGGTAGGGGAGAAAATTTTATCTATGACCTTCACAGTTTTATTCTTTCAATAAGGGGTAGAATGATAACATTTTATATAATAGTGAATTGGGTATTGATAAAAAGTAATTATTGGGAGTTGAAAACCCTAATGGATTAATAAATATGATATCTTATGTTAATATATTTGTATAAAGTAATATCAATGAATTCTAATGTTGTATAAGGAAGTAGGAGATTAATGTAGTTGGAGTGGTTCATCATACATTGATGGGTAATAAATAGTAAATCCATTTTCTTGGAATTCTATATTGGAAATATTATAGGATAAAACTCTATTAAATATTCTATTTGGGGAAAAAATCTCCATGAACAGGACTTGTTTTACTGGACGGAGAAATTTCTATTATATCTTGTGAGGCTAGAGAAGGATTATAATTTAAAATATTTTTAAAGGCTATGTATTAATGAAGTAGAAGTAGGGTGTAATTTTTGAAACCATATTTGTGTTATATAGAATGAATGTTTATCAAACATATCCTAATATCACATAGGTAAAAAAATTAGATCTATGTGTTGAAGCTGCAAATAAATAAATAGTTGAGGTAATTAGATTATTATGAACTATGATTTAAATATGCTTCATGAACATGAAAATTAGTTTAAAGTGTTTAACTTTTTTTTTTAAACATCTTTTCTTATTTAATTTTTATTTATATTGATTTTGGAGTATCTAATTTGAATTAATTCTATTTTGAATTGATTTGATGAAATTCTTGGATTTCATGTTAAAGAATAATTTTGGTTATGTACATTTATATAAGATTAATGTAATTTTAAAAAATATCGACTAACATTTAAAATTGGTAAATAAATGATTACATAAAAGTTAAGAAACTTTCGTTACTATCATCTATTGAATATTTATACGAAAGAATAAAGTCTTCTAACTTCATAAGACCCATTTTTACTCAATATAAGTTTGATACAATCAATAAATAAGATTTGGTGTAATTCTTTTAGATTCGTTAAGATTCCATAAGATTAATTTTTTATCCATAGGATTAATTTAATATTATGGAATGAAATATTAGAGGGAAAATTAATATGGAATGGATCCTTATAAAACTACATAAAAGTCCAAGATATTATATAAGAGACCTGGTTAACCACAAAAGTATTATTTTGGACCCTATAAATATTAGGAGAACCCTGTAAGAGTCAAGTATTTTCTATGACACTCATTGAGGAATTCGTATTAGTCATTTTAATATTATTGTATACCTCATGAATAGAAAATTGATAACAACATAATACTTTAGAGATCATCATAAGAGTAATTATAGTTTCACGGTATGGATTTATAGGGTTTTTGTAAGATTCATACAATTTGTAAAAAAAATTATATATGGGGAGAATAAAATAACTATAAATTCATAAATAAATATTCTAAGGGAAAATATATTATATGATGATGAACATATTATTTAGGATTACAATATCATGATTCTTTGTTAATTCTAAATTCAATACATGATTTTCAAAAGCTTAATTGGGAATTTTTTTAGGTGATAACCATTATGTTTCTTTAATGATTTTCAAATATGTAAATTTAAAATTCAATATTGGTGGTCAATGTTCTATAAAATTATTATAAATTAAATTTTTTGGTTATTTTATTATTCTATAGGGAAATAAATATCCCAATTGGATTTGTAAATCTTTATGAGAATTGAGAATATCAAAAAATGATTTATACTAATAATAAAAATGCATTCATGATCTCATATTAATTTTTTAGAAAATCTCATGTATATAAATAAAAGAGATATTCCATAAAATATGATTACTCAATGTGTTTCATACATAAATGTTGAGTGTGTTATTTTAGACTTTTTGGGATTATTTTAAAAAATATTTGAAGAAAGAATTTTCAAAATAAATTGTATTTTTATTTAGATACTATAAAATGATAATAAAAGATAAAATGGTACTCCTATAATTAATGATTAGAAAATTAGTTGAGGTAAAAATAATATTTATAATAGTAAGAGAATATCGACATAATTTCATTAAGGAAAATTAGTCAGTGAATCCCTATGTGATATAGAAATAAATTTTACATATGATATATATTTATAAAATATATTCTATGTTTAGGGTATTTAAAATGGTGTAGAGGAAAAAATAAGATATGTGATGGAGAACCCGATACTACTATAGAGAGAAAGAAAATTTTATCTGTCATTAATATAGAATAATTGGATGTAATTAAAAATACCTGATCCACTTCATCAAAGAATATGAATAATAAAAGTAATAACTATAATAAACAGTATTATATAAGTCAATGTAAGGATCCCGAAGCTAATAGATACATTTATTTAATTAATGTTTGTGAATAATCATTCAATCTGAGAAATATTTCCATGAATAAAAGAATTTAAGGTTTAGTGACATAAAAGTCTATGTATATAAGAAAATATTTCACATCACACATAATCATTTCATTTTAACCTATCAACTATAAAAACAAATTTTTAAATTATCACATATAATACCCATATTGGTATCAGGGAGAATTAGACATAAGTATGTGGTTAGATCAGATTGTATCCAATATAAGACATAACCAATTATGACCATAAGTGAACAAAATATAATAATATGGGTCTGAGATAATAATTAGGATCCCTAAACGTAACATTTAGAAGACAAACCTAGATATAAGATGGACCCTAAAACAAGATAAATCATAATATAATTTCATTTTTAAAATATTATATTATGGAACAATCAGATATATGGCAATCATAATATAATTTATCTGGAATCACAACCAATTTTCCTTAGTGGACTAGCCTCCAATTAATGATTTCACATATTGGATCAGTCATCACTCACTAGTTTCCCCTGGAAGAATAGGATCCACTCACCTATATCCCTTAGTGGATAATGATTTATATTCATATTTCCCTTTTTTGATCGAGGATCACAACTACTTTCTAATTATCTCCTAACATTAATCTTTACATAATGAATTGGAAGGTTATATAGGGGCCAATAGTATCCTAATGAATAACCATTCATAATTTCTCCATAATATATCAAAAATTTAACATATCATAGAAAAAAAGATAAAATGGGTTTCAATAATTACATAATGAATAAATTATGGAAATAAAATGATTTTCATAACATTTATATGTGATACCACGAAAATTATCCTCAAGAATTTAAGTCATTGATACTCAAAATCAAATCACACTAAAATATTACTTTATAAGAACATTTTTACGGTGGTTAATTTAAAATTATTTCCAATAAAATAACTCATTCAGAGATATGAAAGAAATCATATGAAATTCATAAAAAAATATTCATAAATATCTTTTATCTTGGAAATATGTTCATGTAATAGTTACATTAAAAATATTTTTTGGAAATTTCACTTTTGAAAAATTTAAAATAAGGAATTTGGATAATAAATATTTTTAAATAAAACTCAAAAATGTATCCTTGGTAAGATATAATAGTTTCAAAATGGTGAAGTGAAATCATTTCAAGAACCATTAAATTTTAAATGGAATATACAATGAAGGATACTTAAAAAGAGATAATGGAGTCAAAAAGATAATCCGAAAATATTTTGACAAATTTTACTTTTTAAAAATAGTGTTCAATAATGATGCATTACATAATACATAAATCTTTGAAACACTCTAAGTGAAATCCTTTTGAAAATATTTTCTTTAAAAATGAATCAGTAAGAAGGGAGACTTTAAAAAGGAATAATGGTTTCAAAAATGTGATTTGATTTTTTTAAAATATTTTAAACAAGAAAATGAATTTTCAATAATGAATCCTTCAAAAAATTCATAAATTTTTAATAAATATGAAGTGAAACAATTGTGAAAACATTTAATTCCATGAAATAATATTCAAAAATATAACCTAGAAAAAGATATAATGGTTTCAAAATTTTGAAGTGATGTTTTTGGAAAACTATTACATTTGAGAAGGAATACTCAATATAATTCCTTGAGTAAGAGATAATTGTTTATAAAACGTGAATTTAAATTATTTTGATATCATGTTATTTTTCAAAAATATTATTTATTAAAATAACCTGAAAAATACTTATAAGATTCAGAATGGAAAATGAAAGATTATAAAAACATACTTTTTAAATATAAAAAAACTAATAGATTGATAAAATTTAATAATGGTTATCAATAGAAATTTTTATTTCATGATAAAACATTTAATTTTGGATTTATAGAAAGAATTTAGTAATACCATTGTTGAAAATCCACATCATAAAATGTGAAACAAAATATCCTATTAAAATGAGGATTATGGAAATATTAAGGTCACATGAGATAACCTATTAGGGTTTCCAAATATAAAGGATAAAATTAGATTAATGGGAAATATATAAATGTGGGTTAAAGATATATTAAATAGAATGTGAATTATTATCAATGGTGATATAATTTCTATTTGGAATAAATTCATTGTGGAGGATTATTTGAAACAAAATTTTCAGTTTTCTCTAATTGGAATTGAATGTAACATCAAATAAAATATTATTGTAGATTAAACCAAACATGGAATAAAAAATTTCTATATAAATAATTATAACTTAATGTATGGAGTTCAATTAACAAAAAAAATTAGGGCCATGGTATCCTTTAAATTGAAATATGTATAAAGAAATAAAATGAATTGGATCTGAAAAACCACATGAATTATATGAATATGAAAAAATAAATTCATTAGGGTGTATTCAAAATATATAAATTATTTCATGTTTTCCAAAAAATAAATGTTTCAAGAAAATATATTTAATAAAAAGAACTTTCTTACAACTGTAGAAGCATTCAAGTCGAAACACCATGAGAGATATGAATACAAATGAAACATTAAATTCCATGAATAATGAGTGGATCATGATAATAAATATTAAAGTGGTATTAAATAAACCATTCTAAAGAAAACATCGTGTCTAATAAGAAATATGTCTCATGTTTTGAAAATTTGAGATATGAAACCCTTACATTATTTCCCTGATATGTAGAATTTATTATATGATCTCTTTTTAGAAAACATAGATATCATAATATTCTATTTCATAAACTTATAAATATTAATTACCTTTTATAAATTGTTATTATAATTATTTTGTACATGTATATTAGTTATTTATTATTTATTTCTAAAATATTGTTTCAGTAATCTTAATCATTTTGATCTACTTTCATAACAGAGGTCTTATTATACATTTGTCTACAAATGTTCATCATTAATATATAATAAAATGTATATGAATTTATATATTATAATTAATTATAAAAAAATATCATTATATAGTAGTTTTTGTTAAGGTCATTAATTAGGAATTTAATAATTTTCATGATTCAATTATGTTTTAAATAAGGGACATTGGTATATTAATTAATGATTTAAGTATTAATATTACAACTCTAGAAACCAAATATAATCATGATTTACTTATTTATATAATTTATTATCAGTAATTATGTTTTCATATTAAACCATGATATTTTATAATAACATTGTTCAGGAACATAGTTGAATCAACCTAAATATGGGAAGTTTATAATTAATGGATGATTATGATTATGAAAGTCGTTTATTTTCAAAAAATATCATTATTAATGAAAATAATGATATTATTTAGATAAATTTAATGTGGTGACTATTATTTGAATATATTTTCATAATTAGGAATGAAATTAGATAAAAAAAACAAAAAGATTCTTCATGTTGGTGGTATTTTGAATATAGTTTCCGAATAATTTTAAAAATATTATTACATGATTTTAAGAAAAAATATTAATTTAATACAAAACAAGGATAAAAAATTATAGTTTCTTTTTAATACAAGGTACATAGTTATAAAGCTTTAATCTAAAACAAAAAAAACTTTGTATTCATCTCCATAATTAGTTCCTAACCCCCTTTGAACTCTTATAACTTCATTGGGTAACCTAGGGAATACGTAGACAAAAGGGATGAGATAAAATGTCAAGTAAGAAAATAAACATGGTAAGAAATCATAAAATATGATTTATAAGGTGCATGGTGATAACATAAAATCAATGGTTCATGAATAAAAAAATGGTGTAATAACATATAAAACATGGAATCATATGATCATGTAAATATTGGAATTTGGGAACAACATATATCATGTCAAAAACTTGAGTCAGGGATAACTACCAAAATGATATCACATGGTTGATATAGTACCATAATGGATTTGGTTTACTTTTAAATCCCACACATAATGTATCATGTGACCAAAACATTATCCAATCCATTTCAGTGCTATCTAGGAACACCCATCATAAAATTTCCATGCGTATGTGTTCCATATAAAGAAATCAAACATAAAGAATAATCATAAGGGATACCCATAAAAAGAAATAGGTTTCATAATCATGTTATAAAGAAAAACCTAGGTTTCTATTGTAGTTTCATCCATGAAATAAAGGATTTAAATTATTATTAGAAATTTATAATCTAAATATAGGAATATATAATTAATAATGAATTCTAACTAAAGTGAAAACATGAAAAAAAAAAGTGGCTAGGTAAATTTATAAATGTTACACTTAGGCATAGTTTTGGGGAACAGAATAAAGATTAATTAAATAGGATAATGGTATAACTATATCTATAAAATCATATATTATCTAAAAATTACATTCCTGATAAATTGAGTTATTTAAAAAAAATCTTGTAGGTTTAAAGTATTTTATGGAGTGTACATGAAAATGAGTAAGAAATAGGAAAGTTCCATTTGATTGTGTTTTAGTCAATAGTAATTGAGAAGAGAAGATTTTAAAATATGTAAACACAGATAAAAGAAATATTAATTGATCTACATATATATGTTTTGTATATATAAATTATATATATTAGAATTATATAATAATAATGAAGATATTAATTGAGGTAATGAGAGAGAAAGTGTAACCCAAAAAAACTATAGAGGTTTAGGGAGATCACATACATTGTTCTTTTCTTTAGTTGAATGCATTTTAACATATTGTATAATTATTAAAATAATGATATTTAGGTATAAAAGAACCATATTCATATTTATTATATCAAATAAAAAAATTATACACCCTTTTACCACCTGATCTTTATTAATATTTCATTATTAACATAGTTTCGAGTCTTGACTTCTTCATTTTTTCTGGCATGTTTTGTCACGTAAGCTCTGGTTCATTTGCATGGGATTTAGACTAATCATCTATAGGATTTTATTAACAATATAATTATAATATTTAATGATTTAAAAAATATATATAACCATTGTGTAACTTTCTATATAGAATATGAGTCACATAACTTCATGGAGATAGTAGGTCGTATGTATGCACAAGCAATGATATCATTACATTAATGGTGAATGGGTAGAGAAAAGGATGATTTATTAATTTTATAGAAAAAATTTAATTTAATTATATCTTGTAAACCAATTATTTAAACCTATATAATTATTTGTGTAAATTGGTGATGAAAAATGAATTACACCACTATAAGGAGATGATAAGTTGTATGTATGCATGCACGGTTCCTTATTTTCTCATAAGATGGATAAAAAGTGGAATATGGTATTTTCATAGTCATAATAACATAAAAGTATATATATGATACAAGATATATTATTTTATAATGGTTATTACATATTAGACTGATGTTTAAGAAGAAATTATTTTGAAATATATTATAAAGATGATTACCACATATTCATAGGATCTTTTTAATAACTTATCTTAAGTGACCTAGGGAATGTATATTGGAATACCCAGAACCACAATAATTTAAATAAATATGTTTATAAGATAAATAAAATGTGTAATTTTGAGATTTATTTCCACAAATGGTTTAATGATGTGATTGAATGTGTAATATTTTATTATTAAAGTGAGGGGCACTTTTGGAATTTCTCAAAATATTAAAATATAATAAGACTATTCTATAAAAAAATGTTTTAAAATGTCTTATAAATATTTCATGGAAGACATTATAGATCATTTATTATCCCATTCCAAATTATTTAATATTTTTAATTCTTTTAAATACTTTAATAAAATATTAATCTCATAAAATATCATTATTATCAAATTTTACATTATTCATTACAGTAACATTAAAATCATCACAACAAAAAAATTTATTAAAAATTATAATTTATTATATCCTAAAATCTTCATGTTCGTAAATTTTATTGGGGTATCACCTTAAATAACACATATTACATTTATTTTATTATTTTTAATATAATTCATTTTATTTTCATTAATTGAATAATTGTTGCATCAGTATTATGAGAGAATTTAAGGTAATTATTTATTCCCCAATAATTAATAATAAATTGCCATTTTGAATATAAATCTTTCAAATTTCAAAATAATATTTATAGTCAAACAAATATTCTATATAAACACTAATAAAAAATGTTATACTTATTAAAAAAATTGTGTGACATCTTGGACTTTTCATTAAATAAAATATTATGAAGGATATAATCATATAAAAATGGAAAAAATAGATATATAAAATGAAAATTAATAATTTAGGACAAATATTACTCATCTAATAAAATTTAGGAAAGTGTTGGGGTCATTTTATAGTCATATCATTTTATTTTTACCCTTAATTACCTGATTCCCCTATGACGTGGAAAAAATTATTAAAGTTACTTTTCATATTGTCTTGAAATTAGAGGAAACTATTTACTAAATTAGAACCTCATATTTGAAAATATTTAATCTATTTTTGAAAATTGATAAACAAATATATTTTTTAATTTAATTTAAATTTAAACTGGAAAACAACATGAAAAACAGTTTTTTAGAAAAATGACCTCTTATAATATAAAATGTTTTCATTCTAAATTACAGTTTAAAATAAATTTTGAGAACCGTAACTTTATTAATTTTTATTCAAAAATAACTAATAAAATTTTATAAAAAATCCAAAATATAATTTCACCTAGTAAATACTTTTAAATAAAATACAGATTTCAATAAAAATCTTTATTTTCCACTATTACTTGAAAAAATAAATATTTTTATAAAATTATCAAATATTAATCCTAATATAAAAAATGGAATTCATTTATTCAGATATATTTTTTATAACTTGTTGAATTTAATTATAATATTTACTCTTATAAAGCATGATAAACCATGTTTATGAAAATTTATTTTTTTAAGAATAAATTGACTTTACTAAACATTCAAGTTATTATATAAAAATTATTAAATAATACATTAAAAATGAGTATGACCATTATATATTTCATAATTTGGTTAATAATATTCATTATTTCTAATTTAATAGCTAGGTTATAATGATTATAGTTAAATAATAATATTTCTTTGATCATTTATACTCTGTGTTGTGTATCTTCTATGTTATTGAACATATTATTTATTTATTTTAAATATCTGGATGTTACATTCTCCCTCCTTAGAAACTTTCACCTTCAAATTTTTATTTTATATAATATGGAGAAAATAGTTCAGGGTACCTCTCCTTCATCACTTCCTCCAGTACTCATGTCGCCTCTTCATATTTGTGGTTCCTCTAGAGAACTTTAACAAGGAGAGTGGTATTGTTGCATATAACATTAATATTTATGATCTAAGATCACCACTAAATACTCCTCATAAGATACATCATTTTCCAGCTACACCACCTTTGAATTCAGTACATGTGTTGTATATAGTATATACTTATTCCGGAGGTATGTGTAGAATGCATCATGTACTTGAAACATGGTTGGTTGAAGTGATAGTCGATATGCCAATTATCACATGAAATCAAGTATCTCAAAGAGAATAATGTACATGAGACTTAGATTTTCATTCCTCCAAAAAATCATGACTCTCTTTTATCAAGATATTAATAGGAATACCTTATCTCCATCCTCAAAATTTGAGTCTCATAGACCATTGTATGCATAGATTTTCTATCAAATCCGAGAATCTATAATCTGTTTTTAAATAGTATTCACCTTTTATAGTATCTCCATGACCATCTCAGGTCTCAAAATATTACCTTTACTAAATTAATCCCAACATGATTGTGTCCTAAATATCTTCTCATAATGGGATTCATATAGATCCATTTGGATTATTAAGTGGAAACTATTTTTGTAAGAGAACTCGACCATTGGAATATGTTGATCCCATCCTACATTGATTTCCATTGAGATTTTTGTCAACATGTCATACAAATTCTGAATGGTCCACTCAGTATGGCCATCAGTTGGAGGGTGATAATCCATACTAGATGTATTCGATATTCTAGTGATAAAGTCCATGTTGAGCTTTTTCAATTTCCTTGTAGGTATAGTTAATGGTTTCATCATCTCTTTATAATTTTTCCTTTTATCCTTAACTTGCTAACATACCAATAACATTGATATATATATAGTTATCTCTTTCTTCATATTTTCCCACTAACTGTTCCTTCAGAGATCTACATACATCTTCATTCTCCCAATATGGATTGAGAAGTTCAAATTATGTGCATCATTCAAAATCACAAAAGTATCTATGGATTTTATAGTATACATACTCGTAACCCATATTTTAAGACTAATTTTTTGTAAATTGTGAACTCTAAGGATTTGACATTGCTAATATATTCCACCTTCTTCTGAATTTCTATAAAATTTACTTGAGTATCCTTTATCTTCTCTATAAGGGATGGTTAAGAAATCACCTAAGAAAGGAATGATGATTCTATTTCCCTTATGATTCCCATGTACACCTTTATAAGTCAAAAAATATTGGAACCTTCTAATTTATCACCATTAAAAATGTTTTAGAATCCTTTTTACATAGAGCACTTGTCACCTTATTTTTCTTTCCATGATGGTAGATTATTTAGAAGTCATATTCATTGATGAGTTTTGACCATCTTAATTGGTACATATTAAGATCCTTCTATTCGAATATATATTTTAGGATCTTATGATAAGTATACATCTCACACATATCCCCATAGAGTTAATGTTGCTATATTTTCAATGTAATAACCACAACTGTCAACTCTAGATCATGTGTGGTATAGTTTTCTCAGGAAACATCATATTCCTTGAATCTTAGGCTATCACTTTATCATTTTTCATTATTAATCAACATAATTTTTTATTGTATGCATCACTATATACCACAAATATTTCCCCACTTGTGAAAAGTGTATATACTAGTTCATTGATAATCCTTTTTTTCAATTTGTTGATGAATTTGTCACATTCACTTTTCCTGAAAAACATTAATCCCTTCAATTTCATCTTAGTTAGTGGGTTTGAAAAGCATGATATGTTCCTAAAAAATCATCGGTAATACTAAGATATGATAAGTAAACTATAGATCTCTATAATTGATGTTGGTTAGGGCTATTCATCAATATCCATTCTTTTAGTATGGTTTATAAATATCCCTTTGTTGTAGATAACATTCCCCAAAAATAATACTTCATATATATGGAACTAAAATTTACTTTAATTTTAATATAGTTTCTCTATTCGAAATGTCTTTAACACAGTATTCAAATGTTCCTCATGCTACTCTTTACTCTTATAGTATATCAAAATATAATCTATAAGGAGTACCAAAATTTTTCTAAGGTGATACTTAAAGACATTATTCATTATGTCTATAAATATTTCTAGAGAATTAGTGAGTATGAAGGGAATCACTACCTTACTCATTTGAATGGTAGTCTTGTGAATGTCTTACTTATGTACCATAAATTAGTGATATCCAAACTAAAGGTACACCTGAAATAAATACTTATCCCCACATAGTTGATCAAACATGTCATCTATTCCTGGTAAGGGATAAATTTTCTTTGCAATGATTTTGATGAGCTTGTGATGATCAATATAGAGGTGTATTGATCCATCCATATTCATGAAAAATGGGATGGATGCACCCCATGATGAAGCACTTGGATGTATAAACCCCTTGTGTAGATCTTATTCTAACTACTTCATTAGTTATTTTAACTCAATGGTGGTCATATTGTAAGGATTCATTGATATGGGTGGATATCCAGGTATAAGTTCTATTGAGAACTCAACCTCTCACTCAGGTGAAATACATGGAAGTTCTTCTGGGAACACATCAGATTAGTCCATTATAATGGGCATGTCTTTAAGCTTGATTTTCTCTATAGTCTCAACAATTTTATCTTGATATAATATTTAATAATAAAAATACTATCCAAACAGGATTAGATGATACTGATAATGATTCATCCTCCTCTATACAATTATACATAATTTTGAGGATTATTTAGAAAGTGGAGATTGATCTCCCTCTACCATTAGTTAATGATGGATTTATATAAAGATATAAAATTCATGACCAGTCTAAAATAATATTCTACTAAAGATATAAAATGATATTTTCTAGGTGGTTTAGTTCACAAAGATTTACCGATGAGGAATTTTATAATTTAGATTCAATAATTTCCCCATTAACTATTCTCACAGATAAATTAACATCTATATATTCATGTGGTTTTTGAATTATTCTACTAAACAATAAAAAATTAAATAATGTATAAATTGGAAAAAAATTTGTTTTTTATTCTTGAATGAATAATGATTGTACCTATCAACACATCACTGTCAAATACACCTCATTAGTAGTGATATCAAATTACCTTACTTGCTGAATTAGAGGTTGTAGTCATTGATTGCCTTCAAAAAACATTGGCTTAGGGAATTATCTCATCTAATTCCCATGATTCATGTTGTTGAAACATATTAATATTAAATTACTATTGATCTGTCCCTTCCTTTCATCTTCTACATTAGTGGGTTCTTCATATCACTTCAGTAATGAAATGCCTTATTCCTTTATTTTACTCATTTAAAGAATCTCATAGTACTATTTATTCAGTTTCCAGGATTCTTCTTCCCATACTTTTGACACGTTGAATGTTGGTATTTCATTCTTTAATGGGGTTTATCTATTGATCCACCCATATTAATCTCTATTTTACTCTTTTTATCTATAATCCCATGAGATCACTCAGATTCTTAAATTACTATCTCAACATTAAGTACATAACATGATATCTACCCATAGCAGTTAATGTCTCAAATCACCAATGAATTTCATAGACATGGCTTTATTCCACTAAATAATCAATCCACCTTGATTTCAGTGTTCATGACCAAGCCAGATGTGTATCGTTTAATCCTTGTGAATTTCTTATCATATTACTTGATAAAATAAACTTCTTTTTTCCTTTTTTCCAATGAACTCCCTCTCTATCATAAGATAGAGAGTTCAAGGTAAATATTTATTGAAAAATATATTATTGAAATATACCTGTTATATTGAATTAATTTCCTCTTTAGACTTTCTGTTCTTTATTGGTGTCTTCCACTGATCATCCTCCCCCTAAAAATGATAGACTACTAGAAATAATTTCTCTTATTATGAGAACTATAATATAGATAACATATTTTAAATTGAGTTAATCCGTTTTTATGCATTTAGGGGGTCATATTATCAACTGAATATATAAAAAATTGGCACCTAAAGGATTTTACCAAATATTTATCTTTCTTATGAGATGGAATGAATTCCACAAGATTCATGTTACAATTCATAACATGATTCAAGTGATCTAATATGGTCATATAGTTCTAAAATATGGTTACCATCACGTTTGGAATCTCATTAGGTAAGTCATCACATTTCCTATCACAGTAGCTGTTGTCACATGATATCATATTTCCCACCATTAACTCAAAAAATAAACATAAAAATTAGGGGGGATAGAATAAATATCTAATGATCATATAAAAAGAAAACGATGAACATATAAGTATAAATATATGAATTAAAATTATATCTTAACTTAGGATTCTATAGGTTTTAATATAGGTTATCTCTGGTGATAGAATTATACATAGGGTTATTAATAATTTTTTCTAGTCCTAATATCCAAAAATAACTCGACCAATCTTTGTTACAAACTATTTATACTCATTCCTTTTACACATATTATTACATTTTTTTGAGAATTAATATTCATTTAATAGAAATAAGTGATAAAAAATTATGTTATTATGGGAAGAAAATGTACATAATTATAAGCCATGATACTTCAACAAAAAAACCTTTTTATTATTCTCCATAATGAGATCATAAATCCATTTGATCTCCTACAATTGAATATGGGAACCAAGGGAATACCTAGATAAATGGGATGAGCTAAAAATCCTATTAAGGGAATAAAAATGGTAATTAAGAGTATCATTGAGTCAGAAGGCATAGAAAAATAACCTAAAAGGCATGGATCATGAATAAAAATAATGATGCATAACATATAGAATATGAAATCATATGATCATGAAAATATTGGATTGTGGTGGAAACATATGTCATGAAAAAAACATGAGTCAATGATTATTTCCAAGATAGTATCACGTGGTGGATAGAGTCCGATAAAGGATTATGATTACATCCTAATACAATACATAATGTCTCATAAAACTAAAAAATTACCCAATTCATTGGATCAAGATCTAGGTTCCCCCATCACAACATGTACATGCATATGCATTCAATTAAAAATAATTCAGAATTTTATTAATTATATATGGATTATATTTAATTTTTTAGTACATTTTTATAACCCTTAATGAATGTTTGATAAGTAAAATGAGTTGCATTGCTTTGTGGAGACAGTAGACCATACATATGTGTGGGTGACAATATCATTGTTGTAATGGTGAAAGGGTCGACAAATAGATAATATATAAATTTTATAGAATAAATATCATGTAATAAGAATAATATATACCCATTATTTCCATCATTTTAATAATAAAGTCAATGTGGTGATGAAAAATGTTTTACACCGCTACGTGGGGACAGTAAGTCTTATGTACACATACATGTTGACTTTGTTTTTCAGAGGATAGATAAAAGGTAGAATATGGTTGTCTCATAATCATAATAACATATCAATATATATTTTATGGTAGTTATTATATTATTATGGGTATAAAATTATAATATTAGGTGGAAGAGCAATGAAATTTTAAAGAGTCACTAAAGACAGTTACCACTTCTACGAAGGAGCTCCTTTATAATTACTCTCAAGGGAACAAGGGTATGTCTTTTGGAAAGGAAAAATCCAAAAAAAATTAAATAAAGATATTAATAAGATAAATTGTCATACTTTCATCAATATAGATGTCTTAATGTGGTTTAAATAAGTTAAGGAAGGGGTTCCCTTTTGAAATTGAGGTGAGTGGTAATTTATGAATTTTTGAAAATATTAAAATATAATAAGACTTTTCTAGTGTCAAATGCATAAAACTAGACTTTAATTTAATAGGGGTGGAATTTTAGACCATATATTATCTTATTTTGTATTAATGAATAATTTTTTGATTTTTATATAACTTAATAAAAAATAAATACCATTAAATATCACTATTGTCAAATTTGGTACTATTCGTTTCATTCAATATGAAACCATCACAAAAACAAGTTAAATTTAAAAAAATTATATTATAAACTAAACATATCATGTTAATAAATATAATCAATTTATTACATTAAATATCTCAAATTATAATTATTTTAATATTTTTAATTTATTTTATTTTATTATTAATTAATTTAATAACTATTAGATCAATATTTTTCAAGAATTTAATGTAATGATTTAATGTTTAAATTTTTTTAAAAAAATTACTAGGATGAATATAAATCTATTTTATTCAAAAATAATATTTATAGTTGAACATATCATTTAGATAAAACATTTAAAAAAATTATAATTCTTAAAAACAATACTATGACAACTATAACTTTTCTTTATATAAAGTATTATAAACGTTATAATCATATAAAAATGGAATAAAATGGTAATATAACAAATCTATGAATTATTAGGGACGAAAATGACTCATCCAATATAATTGTTGAAATTACTATGGTCATTTTCTAATCCTTATCATTTTATTTTTACCCTTATTTACCAAAATCCCCCTTACCATGGAAACAAGATTACTAAAGATAATAGTCGTATTGTCCATCAAAAATTGAAATATTAACCTATTTTATACCTCCTCATTCCAAATATATAATTAATATTAAAAAATTAAAAATACAAAATTTAGAAATTAATTTTAAATTTTGACCAGAAAAACACAACAAAAATTTTTTTTTCAAAACAAATCATTTTAAAATAATTAATGTTTTCATACTAAATTCATGTGTAAAAACCATTGTAAAATCTATAATTGGAAGATTTTTATATAAAAATAACTAATTAAATTTCAAAATAATCCAAAAAACATAATTTTACAGTTTAAATAATTTAATATAAAATACATTTTTTAATAATAATTAGTGTTTTTCACTAATCCATGAAAAATCAATATATTCATAAAATATAAAAATATTCGTCCTAAGATAAAAAATAAAATTAATTTCTTCATATAAATTTTCTTTAAATTATATAAATTAATTATAATATTCACTCCTAAAAATGAATAAAACACATTTTAAAAGAAAATATATTTGTATGGTGAATAAAATGACTTTACAAAAATATTAAGTGATTATTAACAAATAATTAATTTAAATGATATAAATGATTATGACCATAATATATTTCATAATGTGGTTAATATTATTAATTCATTTCAATTTTACATCTAGTTTATATCTATCACGTTAAAATAATAGTATTTATTTTTTTTGTTAAGCTCATTGTTGCTTATCTTGTACGCTATTGAATATAGTTTTTCTTTTGAAAACAATATTGGGATGTTACACTGCATAATGGATGGTAAATAGTTTCATTTCCTGGATATTTTTATAGGGGAAATGTGAGTTACAGCTTCTATCTTAATACAAATTATAATATTATATATTTTAAATTTATTCTTTAGTTCCTCCATTTTAATCAGTGAAGAGAGGCAGTGCTGAAAAATTAGAAATTATCACTTTGTGGAGGAGGTAGTCTGCGGAATGCATAAATGATTTTATTTTTTCTTATATAAATTATAAGGCCCTAGCCTTAAACATTAAGTAATCTTGAATTATGTTAATAATTCACATTGAAGATCTTTTCAGGTTTAGAGATTTAGAGAATTAGGTCATAACTTATACATAACAACTTGAATATTACAAGTAGGCGTGTATACTAAATATCCATTTTTTCATAAAACAAAAACTCTTAAATAAAAAAACATGTCTAGTTCAATGTTTTAGATAGTATAACTTTTCCTTGATCCCATCATTGACCTTATTCATCTTTAAGTCATATGAAAAACATTTCAAAAACTTTGGATGAGCATAAAAATATTAGAAAGGGATATAAAATAAAGAAAGAAAATATTATTCCATGAATAAATACGATTCAAAGAAATAATACTTTTCAATCTTGAAACATAATATCTTTAACATACCTCACAAAAATAGAATATTTATGAATAACACATAGAAATAATATATCATAAAGTTAAATTGTGGCATACATAACATACTTACATTGTAGCTTTCACAGCTACATAGGGAGTTATGTTTGGAATACCCATCACAGTATATTCCCTAAATCTCTTGGGAGAAACATTAACGTTTACCTCTGTCACGTTAACCAATGCATTGGAGATCTATCTTGGGATCGCCCAGCCTAGGTTTATCATGGAACCACTCGTATACATAAAAAATTACCAAGAACCATAACATAATCATAACACATAAAAAATCATTGAGTAAATATAGAATTTCCATATTACAATCAAAATATATCAGTTCATGATATTGATATAATTAATCCAATTTAAAAGACACATTTAAAAAACTTGAAAATAATATTTTTGAATCGAAGTGTCCCATACCAATTTAAAACTTTTAAAGGAATTAAAATTTTAAAACGTTAATTTCCATATAAATAAATACTTAAAGCCATTTTAAAAACATGGACATTAATGAGAATGATTTAGAAAAATAAATCTTCAAAACTTTTAAAATGATGTTTTAGTGAAATAGTATTGAAACACTTGAATAAAAATACTTAGTGAATAACATAAAAAAACTTATAATATCATGATAATAAATAGATTCATGATATAATATGGAAAAGTGTAGTATATACACCTTATAGGATAATAAAGGTGCACAATATCAAGATATGCCTCAATGAAAGAAGATTGAGACATAGCCCCTTACAGATATCATTTTGTAAATAAAATAGATCGATTATGTGTATTCACTATAAGTACACATAATTAATGTAAAAATACAATATAGTACATAAAAATTTATTTATTACATAATCATAGCATGACATAATTTAAAAGTACAAGATTAACCCAAAGAATGGAAATTGGGTTAAGAAGTTTCCTTACAAAAATTTGGCAGCCTAACGGCGTCACTTAAAAATTCCGAAAATGAGTAGATGAGAGAGAAAAATGGTCTCTAATCAAATTTAAATATAATTTACAAAAATAATGATATATAATAACATATCCCAACATTGGAAAAATTAAATTTAGAGACATAACATAAAAGAAGTCTTTGACAAAAAGAGGACATAGAAAGGTTCCCTTACAAATATTGTATCATGATATTGAGGATAAATAAATGACATAATTAAAGATGTAAAATATAAATAAACCAAATATAATTATATATTAAGTGTAAAACAATCATAGTTCATTCACACATATTCATAGCATGACATGATCAATAAGTAGAATATTAACCCAAAGAATGGAAATTGGGTTAAGAAGTTCCCTTACCTCGAGTCCGACTTGTCTTGTATGTTCATTGTTCTTACTGAGTAATAAATTTAAGATAATTTATACTTGATTCAGAACCTTTTTCAAATTTATTATTCCTTTTATATCACTTATTACCTTGTTATAACAATTATTTAATTATTTGAGTTCATATCGTACATTTTGTCGATGTTTGAAACTTGAGTCAAAAATGAACTTGTTATAATTATAAATTGTCCTTGTGGTCAAAAAGTATATTATATTCATAATTATATTCATGATTTAGATATAATATATGTTATATATATCCAGTATATATTTATTTATAATGTTCCATATCATTTGAAGATAATAAATGAAATGTACCGTTCATGGAGACTGTAATTCATACGTATGCATGAACGCTACTTTCATTTATATTTCATATTTAAAGGAATTAAAGCCTAATGATATATAGGTATATTATAATTCCAGTATAATATCATATTTTATATAAGTTACATAAGTTCATTAACACTATCATTTATAAGTTCCATGTATTTTATAAACGAGTCATATCACTTTGAGGGGGCGGTAGTCCGCACTTCCTCAAATGAAATTATCATATATATACAACATGAAAAGAACAAAAAAATGTTAAAATGAGAATTATAGAAGAATATAGATAAAATAAATATCATATATATTATACATAATTATATTTCTATCATAATGGCTACCATGAGAGTCGGTAGGAAATAATTGAACAATCATTGTTTCGTGAGACAGTAGTCTTTCATCCACAGAAACAGTATGTTTGTATCCATTAGATAGAGGTGTGTGGAAGTTTAGATTGAATAATTTTCATAAAAACATCATAGTATAGTTATGATTATGTTTTTATTATAAAATAATTGAATAAAGAGAGTTTAGGGGGTTGGAGAAGGAAAATAAAAGAAAAGAACTTGAGAGAATACGTTACCTTTAAATCGGGTTACTCTAATTGGTTTGAACCAAAATGATTTTTTAAATTGTATTATACTCAAATTAATCCTTTTATGTGTAATAGGTGCATATTAGGAGCTTATTGGAGTAGATTTTGGACGATCCAAGGGTCTTGAGCGGTGTGAGTAATGGGTTAGAGGTGGTGTCCTTTTATAAGAGGGGAGAGCGGTACTTTAAGAATGGTTTGAAATATTTTTTTATTATAAAATTATTTTCGGTTTCAAAAGGACAAAAACTCATTAAATTTGAAGATAATATTACTTTTTCTAAAAATACTCTCAAAAAATAGGTTTTATACATGTTTTTGTTTCATATTTAACCTTATCGTTTAGCTTTAACCTTTAGTTAACTAATTTAATTCTTACGATGTCTTCTTGTATATTCATACTATATGGTTAATATAGTTACCGTAAAATGCCAATAAAACCAAACATGTTTCATTAATGAAATTATCAAACTTATATAATTAATTTTCCTGAATATTAAATTTTTATGATTATTATATCAATTAATAAAATAATATTTGTTTTAAAAACTCATTTATGTCAATTTATATACAATTCATATCATGACTTTTTTTAAAAATCCAAAAAAACTTGATTATTTTGAAAAACATTCATCAATTCAAATATAACAAGTCATTATTATCTCCAAAATTCTTTTATGGCATAAAAAGTTTCAAAATAAATTTATTTTAATATTTATAATCTCATTTATTTAAATCGTTCATTAATAAGGTAATCACTACATCACCATTGTGTCGTAAATAAATTTATTTATTTAATGTCTAAAAATTATAAATAAAATATCATTATTTAGGAAATATTTTTATCATTATAATTACTATTTATAGTAGAAAATAAAACTTATATAACCCCATATAAAAAAATTTTTACTCAAAGATATGTGTTTATGTTACATTTTTCTTAACTTTAAATTAATTTTTATAGTGTCATTTTCACATACAAGTGGCTCCATAGGGTCCCAAAATCGACCCAAGGATGCCCATTGTCAGACATGTATCAGCCAATAGTGTTAGGACATGTGTTAAGATAATTTAATATTATTATAATATTATTTTTTACCCTTATTTACCAGATTTACCATTTAACCATGGTAAATAAAATATTTACTGAAGTTACTATTCATAATGTCTAAAAAAATTACCTATTTAAAAATTTTGGACCTCCTAATTTAAAATATGGAATCCATTTTTTCAAATTCAAAACATGGAAGTTGTAGAAATTAATTTAAAATTAATTCCCTTTGTCAAAACCAAAAAGCATGTTTTTAAGAAATAATAACTTTCAAAAGATTGATACTTGTTTATGTTAAATTTTGAAGTTAAATTACTTATAATGACCAAAATTGGATTAAATTGTAAAAATATAATCCAATTACACTTTAATCCCAATAAAAATAACAATCTAAGTATATAAATAAATTAAATTAAAAGGCATTTTTGAACTAAAATGCAGTATTTTTCACTATTCATAAAAAAATGAACTTTATCAGAAAAGAATCAAAAATTTACCCAAAATAAATTTTGATGTCACTATTCTAAATAATAAGTTTATTTTGTCAAATGTAAAATATAAAATTGGAAAAAATTATATTTAAAATGGTTTCGCCATCAAAAGGCGGTAAAACGACCTTTTAGAGTATTTAATGCTTAACATCAGATTCATTCTTATTTTAAGCCTATAAAGTTTATTTGATAAATGTTAAAACATTTTAAAAACATGTGTAATCATATTGTAGTTATTTCTATTCATTCCCTATAATATAATATCTATGTGTTAACTACCATTTAAAATAATAATATTGTTAAATTATTTTTCGGTAAAACTCAAAGTTGTGTGCAACGTAAGATTTCAAAAAAACCCGTTGTTGCGTATTGAGTACACTATCAAATATTTCATCCCCTTTAAAGTAAAATTAATATTTAAGTCAAAAATATTAATAAATATAAAATTTTCATATTCTTTATTTACCTGGAATGTTACATCCTTCCCCCCTTTTAGGAATTGTGGCCTCGTAATTTTAAAATTGGGCTCAGAAACACCATTAAAAGCACCAAATCAGAAAAAGATTTAATAAAACTATAACTTTATAAGAATTAAAGAGAAGTAAAAATTTCACCCTAGATAACCCATACTAGGATTCCATGTAGGAAAACATGGATATGGAAGAGAAACTAAGTTTCAAGTTCTGATAGAGAGTAATAGAAAACATGATCAGGAAAAAGTTAACCACCAGGAAATCACAAACTTGTGATAGGTTAAACAGTCATTGATTTCCCAGTAGGAAAAGTAAAAGGACAATGTTTTTTGTTCTAATTCCCATTTCGTAAAGTTTGAGAATTTATTTATGAGATTGACTAAGAATATAATGAAATATACTTACTTTTAAAGTAGAGTTTCATCCTTTAATAAGTTTCTACCAAAAACTTATATTTCCTCCAAATGATGAGTATTTAAGATGACTTGGTCACATCTAAAGTGCTAGAATCAACTTCTAGAGAATCACATAATCCACAAATAATGAAATATATATTTTCCTTGTCTTTAGATATTAACCAAACCAAAATGGTTAGTACAAGATTAGATAATCTCTAAAAAGGATAATATTTTTTAAAAATAAATACTACTATTAAACTCAAAAATTTAACAAACAATACCCAAAGTTCAACAAAGACCATTCAATAAACAATTTCCCTTAAATAATTCTTCAAAATAATCCAACTAATATTGAAACCCAAAAATCATAAGGATTTGATCACATAGTCTCCAAATAACATCAGTTACTCTTAAAGTCTCATACGGAAAACAAATTAACCAAATCACATATTCTCTATGATAGGTTAATAAGTTCCATAAATAACCCAAATCTACATATGTCCACAATAAAAATATATATTCTTCCAAAATAAAATTTCAACCATTACTCCAAAAATTAAATCCTATAGTATTATATTTTCCTTAGGCATATTGTGTTCCCAAAAGAGAGAACATCTCCCAAAATAACATTTATCACTTAATCACCAAATTTTTTTCCTATACTAAGGATATCCATTTTATAAAACAGAAGTTCCCAAAATCAACTTATTCTTGATCCATAAAGTCATTTAACTAAAAAGAATAAGTCATACTAACTAGAATCATCACGTAGTCCATTGGTAGGTGATAAATCCTAATGGCATTTTGGTTGTGGGTTCCATTCCCATAGATTTTTCTGACTCGATGGGTTGTCACACGGTCATTATGTTGTCCTTTTTCAAAAAATATATAATTTTAAAACATTCCCAAAAATAACATAAATTATTCAAAAATAACCATAACATATTTTAACCACAAATGTTATCTCATACCTCTCATTTTCATCCCAAAAAATAATAATCTATAATTGACTCAAATTTAAGTATCAAATAAACCCAAATGGTTCTCTATAACTATATCCAAAAAAGAAAATATAATTCTTCCTTGAATAACTTTTTCACATATCAAACATCAGGGTTACTCGTACTTTAAAAAATCTTCCAAAATTATCCCATAATCAAAAGAGCATTAATACTTTTAATCATTTCATCATACTAAAATATATCATAACTCTTGAATCCATTATATGTATACTTCCCACTCATTAAAAATTCATTATGATAAATTAACTATTATTTTATAACTTATTTTTTAATACTTCTTTCCTACAAACAAAATCATGAATCATATCCTAGGATTCAATAATGTCAAAACAACAGCTAAGAAATAATTTGTACCTTTCCTTGGTTATTGAAATTTTACTCATCCTCAATTGGAATGGCATTAGGTATTGGTAAAAATAAATTTGTATGGTCTTGATAATAACATTCTTGAAACATCTATTTTTATAATGACCATGCACACCAAATTTAAAACATTCAGTTGATTCTTCAGAAAGAACTTATTTCTCTTTCCAAAATTCAACTGGATACTTACCTTTTAAAGGGAATATTATTACTTTATGACCTTCATTACCACATCTATATCATCTTCCCGTCCCTTTGAATAATATTTCTAGTTGTTTCTCTCCACATCCTGGACACATAGGTTTATAAATCTACCTAGCTTTACGATTATTACCTGATCTTCCATAAGGATTTGTTTCTCACATATACGATGCCTTATAAAAATCACCAAGGTTTATGTGTTCAATCATGACTCTAGATATTTGTTTAATAATAACCACAAGAGTTCTCATTACAACTCCTATTTCATTCAGTTGCTTATTCAGAAAAAACGTCACAGTTTTCTTCACATCCATTGTTACTTTGGTGCCTTCTAGATCCAGCCATTTACTGAAACCAAAAAGGTTAGAGTGAGTATATCAGTAAAATAATCATATCATATCATATGAGGAGGTAAAACATTAAGATATACTTATTCATGTTATATTAAACCCATTTAATTTATCTAAAATAACTATGAATCTTTCTATTATTCTAACCATTATGGTTATGTCACTTATGCTTAAATAACATGCTAACCTCTAAAGTTATCTAAACCGACCTCTGATACTAACTGTAAGACCTCAGCCTTAAACATTACATAATCTTAAATTAAGTTAATAATTCACATTGAGGATCTTTTTAGGTTTGGAGATTTATAGAATTATGTCATAAATTATACTTAACATCTTGAATATTAGAAATATACACTTCTACTCACTATCTATTTTTTTCATAAAACAAAAACTCTTAAGGAAATAAACATGTCCAGTTCAATATTTTAGAAAGCATGACTTTTCCTTGATCCCATCCTTGACCTTATTCATCTTTAAGTCCTGTGAAAAACATTTCAAAAACATGGGATGAGCATAAAAATCTCAGTAAGGGATATAAAATAAGGAAATAAAACATTATTCCATTAATAAATATAAATCAAGAAATCATACTTTTCAATATTAAAACATAATATCTTTAACATACCTCAAAAAATCATAATATTTATGAATAACACATAGAAATCATAAATCATAAAGGTAACTTGTGGAATCCATAACATACTTATGTTGTAGCTTTCATGGATAGATAGGGTGTTACATTTGGAATACCCATCATGGTATATTCCATAAATCTATTAGGAGAAACATTAATGTTTACCTCTATCACGTTACCCAATGCATTGGAGAGCTATCTCGGGAACACCCGCTCTAGGTTTATCATGGAACCACCCATATACTTAAACAATTATCAAGAACCATAACATAATCATAACACATAAAACAATCATAAAGTAAATATAATATTTCCATATTAAAATCAAAATATATCAATTCAAGATATTAACATAATCAATACAATTTAAAAGACACATTTAAAACATTTAAAAAGAATATTTATGAATCAAAGTGTCCCATACCACTTTAAAACTTTTAAAGGAATTAAAATTTTAAAAATTTAATTCCCATATAAATAAATCCTTAAAAACATTTTAAAAACATGTACATTAATGATAATTATTTAGAAAAATAAATCTTCAAATATTTTAAAATGATGTTTTAGTGAATGAGTCTTGTAACACTTCATAAACACTTGAATAAAAATACTTACATAATAACATCAAAAATATATTATAATATCGTGAGAATAAGAAGATTCATGATATAATTTTTCAAATGGTAGTATATACATCTTATAGGATAATAAAAGTACACAATATCAATATATGCCTCAATGAAAGGTTATTGAGACGTATCCCCTATCAAAGATCATTTGGTAAATAAAATAGATTGATTATGTGTATTCACTATAGGTAAACATAATTAATGAAAAAATACAAGGTAGTACATCAAGATTTATTTCTTACATGTTCATAGTACGAAAAAATTTAAAATTAGAAGATTTACCCAAAGAATGGAAATTGGGTTAAGAAGTTCCCTTACAAAAATTCAGCAGCCTAACGGCGTCACATAGAAATTCAAAACATGTGTTTATGAGAGAGAAAAAGTGTCTATAATCACATGGAAATAAAATGTACAGAAATAAGGATATATAATAACATATCCAAACATTTGAAAATTTAAATTTAAATACAAATCATAAAATAAGTCTTTAACAAAAAGTGGACGGTGAAAGGTTCCCTTACAAAGATTGTATCATGAGATTAAGGATAAATAGATGAAATAATTATGTGTATAAAATATAAATACACCAAATATAAGTATATATTAAGTGTAAAACAATCATAGTTCATTCACACATATTCAAAGCACAACATAATCATGAAGTAGAAGATTAACCCAAATAATGGAAATTGGGTTACGAAGTTCACTTACCCTAAGTCTGACTTGTCTCGTATGTTCCTTATTCATTCGGAATAATAAATTTAAGATAATTTATTCTTTATTCATAACCTTTTTAAATTTTATTATTCCTTTTATGTCACTTATTACCTTGCTATAATAGTTAGTTAATTATTTGAGTTTATATCAAACATTTTTTCGATGTTCGGAACTTGAGTCAAAAATGAACTTGTTATAATTATAAATTGTACATTTGGTAAAAAATTCCATTATCTCTAGGATGATATTCATGATTTAGATATAATATATGTCATATATATCCAGTATATATGTATTTATAATATTCCATATCATTTGGAGATAATAAATGAAACTGTTCATGGAGACGGTATGTCGTACGTACGCATGAACGCTACTTTCATTTCTATTTCATATTTAAAGGAATCAAAACATAATGATACCTAGGTATATTATAATTAAATTAAAATATAATATTTTTTATATGTTACATAATTTCATTAACACTATCCTTTATATGTTCCATGTATTGTATGAACGCGTCATATCACTTTGAGGGGGCGGTATTCTCCACTTCCATAAATGAAATTATCATATATATACAACGTGAAAAGAATAAAGGTATGTTATAAATTAGAATTATAGAATCATAGAGATAAAATAAATATCATAAATATCATATATAATTATAGTTCCATCATAATTTCTACCATGAGTGGTGGTAAGATATAATTGTACAATCATCATTTCGTGAGGTAGTAGTTCGATATCCACAGAAATAGTATATTCATATAAATTAGATGGAGGTGTGTCGAAGTGTAATTACAATCCTTCAAATAAATACATCATAGTATATTTAGTATACTTTTGTTTTTATAAAATAATTTAATAAAGATAATTTAGGGGGTTGGAGAAAGAAAATAAAAGAAAATAACTTGAGAGAAGACGTTACTTTTAAATCAGGTAACTCCCTTTGGTTGAACCAAAAGCTTTATTAAATTGCCTTCTACCTCAAGTAAGTCGTCTAGGTGTAAGAGGGGGATTTTTGGAGATTATTGGAGTATATTTTGGATGATACAAGGGGATTTATAGGTGTGAGTAATGGGTTAGAGGTGGGGTCCTTTTATAAGAGGGGAGAGGGGCACTTTAGGAATGCTTTGAAATATTATTTTATTATAAAATTATTTTCAGTTTCAAAGGTAAAAAACACATTAAATTATAATATAAGCTGACTATTGTTATAAATAATCTCAAAAATAGGTTTTAGACAAGTTTTTATTTCATATTTAACCTTATCATTTAGCTTTAACCCTTAGTTAACTAATTTAACTCTTATCATGTCTTATTGTATATTCATACTATATGGTTAATATAGTTACCATAAAATAAAAATCAAACCCAAAGTAGTTCATTAATGACATTATCAACATTATATAAGTAATTTGGCCGAATAATATATTTTTAGGATTATTATATCAATAAATAAATTAATATTTGTTTTAAAAACTCATTTATGTCAATTCATATTCTATTCGTATCATGAATTTTTTTAAAAATCCAAAACAACTTGATTTTTTCGAAAAACCTTCATTAATTAAAATATAACAAGTCATTATTATCACTAAAATTCTTGGATGGCATATACAGTTTCAAAATAAATTTATTTTAATATTTATAATCTCATATATTTAAATCTTTCATTAATAAGGTAATCATTACATCACCATTGCATCATAAATAAATTTATGTATTTGATGTTTAAAATTTATAAATAAAATATAATAATTTAGGAAATATTTTTATCTTTTTAATTACTATTTATAGTTGAAAAGATAACTTATATAACCTCATATAAAATATTTTTTACTAAAAGATAGATGTTTATGTTACATTTTCCTTAACATTAAATTAATTTTTATAGTATCATTTTCACTTACAAGTGACTCCATGGGTCCCAAAATCGACCCAATCATGCCCATGGTTGAACATAAATCAGACAATAGGGTTATATCATTTGTTAGTGTAATTTAATATTTTTATAATGTTATTTTTTACCCTTATTTTTCAGATTTACCATTTAACCATGGTAAATAAAATATTTACTGAAGATACTATTCATAATGTCGAAAAATAAAAGATAACAATTTACACAATTTGGGCCTCCTAATTCAAAATATTGAATACATTTTTCCAAATTAAAAATATATAATTTTCAGAAATTAATTTAAAATTAATTCTCGTTGTCAAAACCAAAAAGTGTTTTTTAAGAAATAATAATTATCAAAAGATTGACACATGTTTATTTTCAATTTCAAAGTGAAATTAATTTCAATGACCAAAATTGGATTAAATGGTAAAAATATAATACAATTACACTTTAAAATCAATAGAAAGAACAATATAACTATATAAATAGATTAGATTAAACGGAAGTTTTGAATTAAAATGCAGTATTTTTCATTATTCATAAAAAATGAACTTTATCAGAAAAAATACCAAAAATTTACCCATTGAAAATGTTGATGTCACACTTCTAAAGAAGAAGTTTATTCTGTCAAATGGAATATATAAAAGTGGAAAACTAGATTTAAAAACTTTTCACCATAAAAAGGTGGTAAAACAACCTTTTAGAGTATTTCATGCTTAAAATCGGATTCATTCTTATTTTAAGCCTTTAAAATTTATTGGATAAATGTAAAAAAAATACAAACATGTTTAATCATACTATAGTTTGTTTTATTCATTACCATCAATATAAAAACTATGTGTTAACTACCATTTAAAATAATATTATTATTATATTATTTTTTGGTATAACTCAATGTTGTGTGAAACGTATGATTTCAAAAAACCTATTGTTGCGTGTTCACTAAGCTATCAGAAATTATATCCCCTTTAAAGTAAAATTAATATTTAATTCACAAATAATAATATATATGATAATTTCAAACTCTTTATTTAACTGGGATGTTAGAGAAATGGGATAAGGTGATTAATATTTATTTCATAAGAATAGTAAATTTCAGTATACAAATATTACTAATGTAATTTTTTGGGAATTATAGAATTATATTTGGGAATGTAGTAAAGAAATGAAAATAATTTAGGGGAAAAAATACTCACATTGATGATTTCTATTTTCCCATATAATAATCCTTATAAATATATAACTCAAGATCATTTAGTTTGCCAATTTATCAAGGAAATAAATAGTAATATAGGGGAATAAAAAAATTTATTATTAAAAGTAGAAACTATACATTTTGTGTAAAAGTCAGTGTGGTTAGAGGAGACTTTATAAGTGGTGATTATTAAATTTATGTAAATATTTCAACATAATATAAGGATATCACGTGTTTCAAATATCAAGAAAAATCCAAAATAGATAATACTAAAAATTTTGATTATATATTTTCTATAATTTATCATCCATTCATTTTGAAACCTATTTTAAACATGTTCTGAAGTCATATACACTTGAAATTTTCACCTTTGTATTTTTTGATTTTACGATTATAACAAAATTTTAACATAGAAATTAACTTTTATTGAAAAAGTTTCCTAATTTCATAAGTTGGAACAAAAAATTTAAAATATTAAATCTAATCATATTAAATTTCTATTTATAAGAATAATAAAATTTAACAATAACACGTGTGACTCGTAAAAACCTATTTTTATAAAAAGTTTATTTTTATGGATTAGAATTTATGTATTTTATAAAATAATAAATATATTTTATTTTCAAAATATAAATGGGTTTATTATGAATGTAATAAATATTAAATATATTAATAACAAAGAAAACCCCTAATTTAACCAAAAAACTATTAATTATAAGAAAAGAATAAAAATAGTTTCTTTCATTGAAAAATATTTCTTATCTTAATAAAAGGTTAGACATATGTTTTCAAAATTCATAGTAGTATTTTAAAATTTATAGATTTAATCCATAATATATATTTGATTATTTTTTATAAATTTACATGTCACACTTACTTCTTGATATAATCATAAACTCAATGAATTTAGTAAAAATAATATATTTCACTATTCATCTAAAAATAACATATTTAATGAAAAATATAAAAATTCAATCCTAATATTATTTCGACATTATAAATTTGAAATTTTATTTATTTTTTTAATTTAAATTTTAAAATTTTATATATTTTTTAATTGAAATAAAAATTTTATATATAAAAGAATATTTTTTTATTGAAAATGAAATTTTAAAATTATAATTGTCTAAAATATTACTTCATATCATTTTATAATTTATAGAATGTAAATATATTAGTTCATATATTATAATATCACATATTATATTAATAATCAATTAAAATTAGTTGATTTAAATTATTTACACCTTAAATAGTAATTTGAGTAAGGTTTTTTGTAATATTGAAATATTAATTATTTATCCGAAAAATGTGAGAAATTTTAATTTATTTCTATGTTGTTATTTAATAAGGGATTTATTCAACATATCATAAGGGTGTGGACTTAAACATTACATCATCTAATGTTTTAATCAAGAATTTACTTTCCTTCACTTTGAGGATCTTCTTAGTTTTAGTGTTTTAGAGAATAAGTTCATAACTAATACATTATCAAACCATATAATACAAAGTTAACACTTCGGATTTTTATCCCTTTTCCCATAATATAAAACAATCAAAATAATTTGTGATTTATTTCATGAGTACTCTTCATGAAATTCATATTTACTTTATCCTTTTCTCTACCCTTCCTATGAAAAATAGTTAAAACTGCGCAATGAGAACAAAAATATCAATATGTAATATAAAAAGAAATAAAATCATTAGTACAGTGAAATCTTAAAAACTCAAATAATGTTTACCATTATCTTAAATTACAATTGATCATATTAAAAGTAACATTTTTACTGGAAAAACAAATACACTTTTTTTAAAATAAAATCATTAATACCCATAACAAGCAATTAAAATCTCATTTATGTGACTTAGATAATCCTATTAATAAGACCATTTAAAAAATAATTTAATTGGAACAAAAATACATCTTTCATCCATTATAATCCTTATTAGATCAGTATATAGAAAGATACTTATTAGGATCATAGGAGTGTTCTTATAATTCCAAACATACAATAGGGGTGTGAATTGTAGTTTTAAAAACATAGTTTAAAAAATTAAACTAAACAAACCCAAAGCCTCTTTAAGTTGATTTAATAAAATTCACCATCAGTCTGATGGACAAAGTCATAGAATCATAAAAAATAAATATGATTAAATCAAAGTGTAAAATTTATGAATAAAAAATATATCTATTTAATTAGAGTACTATAATTGTTATCATGATGGATATGATTAATTAAATTGTACTGTTGTTATCGTAATTAGAATAATGTAGAACAAAAAGATAGAATATAAAGTTGAATTTTATGTTTCAATTTCTATTATAAATGTAGTGGAACATAAATAATTTTAAGAAACAAGTAATATAATATATTAAAAATAAATAATGACTATTAAGGTATTAAAATACAACACTTTTAACCTTAATAGAAAAATAGTCTCTGACCCAAAATAGAGGTATCCCTTGTTTTATAGTTACTAGAATATATTTCTTTCTTTAACATTGTAGCCCACGATATGATGATCATAATGGTTCTAACTTACTATTTCTATAATCCATTTATCTGATGGATGGTATTATCTATCTACCTATCCCTGATACCCATTGATCCAATGGATTGGATTCTATGTCCTCCTATCCCTAGAATCTCGTGATCATTACGATGATTGGGAATCAATTACAATGAACATTTTTTAAGGAGACAACATGACAAGGTTTCCATAGAACTAAAAAATTCTAATCAATTACAAAGATTATGAAAAATATGTTCACACTCTGTAATCTTCATAGATAGTTCACAATGAGAAATTTGAAATGAAATTCAACATCTTAGAACTCCTAGAATGGACTGGTATTTATTGGAATATTTCCTACAGTCATATTTCTCCCCCAATGGTCATGTTTTTTCAAATTTTTCACAATGATTTAGACACCTATAGCATGAAAGATTATAATGATATAGTATAACTTATTGTAAAATGTTGTATTGATTTACACAATTATAGTGTAAAAGTTTTTCTTTACAATAGAAATAAGTCTTCTGAATATGATTATAAACTTCTATTAGTTTTATGGACATATTTAAGACTTTCATTATGGTAAACCTTTTTATTATTAGTATGATGTTATCAATATCAGTATGATTCTGATTTTTTGGTCTCTTCCATTAAGAAAGTCATGATATAGATTCTAACTCCCGGTACTGATAATGGTGAGTTTGATTAATTAAACACGTACTCATTATTATAATCATAATAAGAATATAAATTCCATACACATAATTACTAATAACTTAATCTATGTATGGTAATATATAATGTTTTTTAGAAAAAAAATAAAAATCTTTAAAAATAAAAATTTAGTAAATATTTTTTATGAAAGTGTTTGTGATTTCCAAAAAAGGAACAGAAAAGTATAAACTATAAATTTTGACTCAATAATCTACCCCATTTTTGAAATTAAAAACCCCCAAACATAATTGAAAAATATATATAAAAAAATAAAATCCATTTTCTTTTAAATACATCATATTTAGAGTTAAAAATTAATCCTTAACTCCCCCTATATTCATAAATCATCTGAATATAATAGAGAGTATGATGTTGAATATGATGATATCCCACTTAGGATAATTTCTCCCATAAGGACTGTATTATACCCTTTAAATAAATATCTCAGGCTTTGTAAAACTTATCCCCCATAATTATTTATACCCTATTATTATGAAATCTCCATTTTCAAAGAATTTCAACCCGTTGTATAAAAATATACCCATTTTTTATTTTCGAAAATGAATTGGGAAGGAATATCTGCTTCTTAGAGTAGTTAATGAAACAAATATATAATACAATATAATTAAGTAACTAATCATCCACAAAAATATGAACGAACATTCAACCAATCAAAATTACAAATCATTCCAAAAAATAAAAATTCGATGAAGAGGTAATTCATTCATAAACAAATATTTAAATGTTTTATAAAACAATTACAACATGATTTCAAAAGGAAAAAATTCAAACTTTCTTTATGTGGGTTTTCACAAAAGGATTCATCTTCTTAAAATACTTGCAGTCCTACTCCATCTTGACTTTCCTTTCTTCTTGAGACTATAAATATGTAGAAAATTATTTTTTTTGATTCCCCAATTTATTTATTTCCTCTTAATAGTATTTGATTCTTTTCAACTCTTACTAAATATATCAAATCATTTCTTTGAGATAATTTACTTCCTTAGTATGATTATCAATTGTATCCTAAAATTGTTCCACAGACATAAGTATGTCAGAAATATCTATTTATAAATGATTTAGGGAATCTGCTGATTCATTAATGAGCACCATCACATCTTCAATGTTCTCATAATGTAATTTGACATTAGTATCATCTATATTAATCGGTTTCACCAAATTGTTAAAATCACTCTTACGATTATGAGAACTCTCTATAAATTTTTTAAATTCGACATCAATCTAAATAACATTATTAGTAGAAACCTTTAAGGATTCTAACTTCTCATCTAAAATTTCATGAATTAGTTGACCCCTTTCTTAATGTATAGAGAAATAATTAATTTTTCCTTGAATTTTTTTCAATGTTTGAACAATTTATTCAACTCCTTGAACATCAAGTTTTTCTACTGAATCCAATTGATATTTCTAAATCTTCTGAAGTATTATTCTTCTAGTTCTAACATCCTCTTATTTTCCTTTCCCATTATCATTCATTAAAACTCCATTTTAAACTTTTTTAGATAATTTTTAATCCAATTTCTTATTATCTTATAGTTTGGGATCTTAGCATCCATATCATTTTAAACATTTTCATCAACTTTTGTTTTTGAATTTTTTATCATCCTCTTGATTTGATGAGGACTCACCTTCCTATGATGATGATGATTCTTATTCATAACTTTTATCTTTACTTTTATTATCAGTCTTAGAGGGAAAGTATGATGATGATGAAGATGATGAAGAATCTGATTTCTTGTTATCATATTGAGTTTTGTCGTTATCATCTCCCTCTTTATTGTCATATTCCTCATCTTCATTCTCTTTTGATTATTATTTTTCTTCAACCTATTCATAAATTCCTTCTTCTTCTACTACTTATGCATATTATTTTTTGTCATGATCTTACTTTTTATATTCATCTTTTCCAAAAACCACTTCATCGATTTATTTATAAATTCCCTCCTCAAGATATCTGGCTATTATTAAATCCTATTTTTTCAGTGGTGTTGTTTCTGATTGTTTTTTATTGAATAGGTGGTACCAATTATTCTTCAAAAAGCTTTATTTTTCCTTTTTCTATGATATAAGTAACATCATAATTTACAATAAATATTTCATTAAAAACTAATACAACATTTGGATTAACCTTATCATTTTTTGAAAATGTAAGAACAAAATTCCTAGAGCCTATCTCAACACCTTTCAACATATTTTCAAAAATTTGAGTATCAATCAACCTCTTATTTTGATTTATTTTCTTTTCTTTTTATTTTTAACATACTGAGTGCATGAATTTTCAAATCCTTATCCTCAAAAGGTTCATTTATGATATGAGTATCTCCTTGCCTCTGTTCTTATTTCTTTTTCATCCACTCCTCATACACTTCATATGGAACATTCTTTTGCTTCATTTAATTATTTTGTGGGGTGGTATCAACCTTATTTTTCTTCTTCTCTTTATAAAATTTATATGGATTCTATGAATGTTCAACTTATGATGTAGTTCAATAAAACTTCTCTATAAATATCTTATTTTTTTATCAAAATACAGCCTCATTCAGTTCATCATATCATCACTAATGAATGATATTTTTTCTCTCATCATAGTTAATTTATATTCAATTTTGAAAAAATTCATACATTCAACAACCAATTTACTCAAGAAGGATGAAAAAATGATGATATTTGATTTTATTGTGCATTATTTGATATTCTCTGCAGTTAATAAAATTAAACTCGTCAAATATATCTTTCTTTTGTTTACTAAAAACCCAATATAAAAAAATGAAACATTTATGGTGTCTATATCTCCCTTCCTCTACATAGGAAACCCTTTCATCAATAAATAAATAACATAGTTATCCACTATCAAATGGGAAAACTTCCTGAATTTTTCATAATGATCAATCAAAAAATATTTTTCCTTCTTTTTATTATACATACAATGGTCATTTGGTAACTTGTGTGAAAGACAATAATCTTCCCCTTCTAAGGGTATTCCAAACAGACTTGCAGCTTTCGTATAAGTTAACTTGTACCATTTCCCATTCATATAAAAGGAATAATTTATTATTCTATATTCCTTTAAAAACATAATGAAGGCATAAAAAATATTAACTAGATCAGGGTAATATAGGTTAATGTCCTTATTCAATTTCTCCATGAACACTAATTCTCTGCCTTGAAAATCAATTATATTCCTTAATGTAAAGTCATATTCATCATTAAAAAATTTGGGCAAACCATTCCCTAAAAATCTACCAATTATTATAATTTTATACAAGATATTGAATCTGGTGAATCAGAAAAGAGGGAATGTTTACAAACTGAGAAACTTGAAGGAAACATCTGCTCGGGAGTAGAAATACTAGAACAATCGATGTTGGATAGATGGGTATTTCTATATATAGGCACTCAGGGTGTCAATTCATCTTCCAAAAGAAATCACACAATTGATTATAAAACCAATCTCATCTGATAGTTGATATAAATTTAAAGAAAGAATAAAAATTTTGAACTCTCAAGGTTTTTTTAAAATTATTATTGGATCTAGAGTAAACCCGATTAGGGGAAAAATTAATATTATGGTCAAACAAAGTTTTTATAAAAACTAAATGTATTACAATAATAATGAATAACTATCATAATAAAATAGTTAAAAAATTAAAAAAAAATAGAACAGTAACTTTATAAGTGAAGAAATTTATTGGTTGGAATAAATGTTTTGTTATTTTTATAAACAAAAATATTACAATAGTTTTGAATGTAAAAAATAAATACAATACTTTCAATAAGAAAATTACTACTATAGGTTTTATCTAAAAACTGAATAAGATAGTTTTAAGTAGTAAAAACTAATTATGATAAAAATTGATTACAAAAACAATGAATCTATTTTTTTTAGTAAAATTTGAATCTAGATTTTTTATAACATTTTCTAAGCCTGAAAATACTTTTGAGGATCTTGATTTTTAATGTTTTATAAACATTTTTCAGTCCGTAAAACATGTTATGATATAATTCATGAGAAGAAAAATAATTATAAAACTAATGGATTTTGGAAAACATCAAAAATATATACTCGACCTATGAAAATTTGTAACATAATGTAAGTAGATAAGTGAAAAAGAAGTAAATATGAATGATTGCTTTATGTTGATCATTCTTAAATTCTATTTAATGTATTAAAATATATTTTAAGAAATTGGTTTTTTAAAAATATTAGTAGTTTGAGATTGTGTTATGATGAATTGTAAATTGATATCCTTTTTGAGTGTTTGATCCCAAAAGAAATGGTGTATTATTTCTATGTGTTTTCCACATAACTGATGTGATGGTATTATACTTAAGGAAATGAAACTATCTTTTTTTAGAATGTATTTGAGTTTTTTTAAAACTGATGCCATAGTTTGTGAGTTTATGTTTCATCCACAATGCTTTATCACAACAATTTCTAGCTACCACATATTCATCTTCAACAGTGAAAAGTTATTTTGAGTGTTGTCTCTTACATGACCAAGAAACTAATTAATCTTTAAATAAATGAAATTTTTTGGATGTGCTTTTCCTATCCATTTTATAACCACAAAATTCATAATCCAAAAAAATTAGTTCAAAAAAATTTCCAGAAGAATAGAAAATTCTTAAACCCATAGTTCCCTTAAGTAAAAAAGTTAATTTTTTAGATTTTAAATGGGATTTCTTTGTATTTTAATTATATCTTCCACGTTGTAATTTAGAAAACATTAAATATATATGACTAGATCTTGTGTAATGTAATCATATTATCATTCCTCTGAAAGTACTTTGATCAATTGGTTTCCCTACTTCATCATGATCAAGGGTATTGGAGTTACCAATTGGATTACTCATTAAACCCCTTGATTTTATGGTATGACTCTTCTAAAATTTAATATCTTTGATATTTTATGTTTCACACAACGCCAAGTTTAAAACCATAAAATATTATTAAATATGACCAATGGAATCATAATGTGATCATTAAGAATAGTGATATGAGAAATAGAATTGTAACATAAACTAAGAAATTAAAAATAAAATTTTGGTATATTATAAATAAAAATATGGTATATTTACATCATGTAAAAATTGAATAAATATTTTAAAAAGGATAAGTTCAGTGTTAGTATTTTTGTGAAACAGAAATTTTTATTTAGAAATTTATTATTAATATAATTATTTTAAAGAAAACTTATTTTCATAAAATATATTCATAAATTAATATTTGGTTGTGTTTTGATTATAAGATAATTTTATGAGGCCTTAGTTAAACTTTCAAAGTGTCATAAAAACAGTTATAATATTAAAATCGTTATTTTTTACGAAATGATGATTTTATATATGAATTAAATTTATCATATTTAAAAAATTATTTTCATAAAATGGAATCTATTTTTTAATTTCACACTTCAAAAAATGGTTGGGGTGAATTTCTGGATTTTTTCTAAAATGGTTGAATTTTTTGTGAGTAGTTAAATACAATAATTTATAGTATTTATCATATACATAAATTATTGAGTCATGTATAATATATGGTTGCTGTAATCCTACAATATCAACCATCCACTCTATATTTAATTTATTTAGTCATTGTAATCAAAACTATTTATAGTCTGGATCCAAAATAATAAGGTAAAGAATAAAATAACAAAAAACACCCCTCTCATCCACTATAAATAGCACCCCTCACCACCTCTTCTCTTCATACATCTAAATCCTTTAATATTGATCAATTTCTGACCAATCCATATACCAAACCACTCAGCCACATTTTGGTATTTTTGGTCTAACTCAAAAGGCAATTTCATTGTTTTTTAAGGTGGTTCTGAAGGAGAGGAATTGAAGTGTTAAAATCCATTTATATTTTCTTAATTTTCATTCTTTTTCTTTTCTTTTATTATATGTTCCTTAAATCCTCTATCCAAACATGAACGATAAAACTAGTATATTATATATACTATAATATTATTATGTTAATGTGATATTCACCATCAATTCTTTTCTATTCCCCTCTCTTTATTCTAAAAATGAAAACATCATCTATGAAGTGCTGATTTACCGCATACTTGGACGACGAGTTTTAGTTTTTTCAAATAAACATTAAAGGATGGTCATAGAAAAATTTAATGGTCAAACTAGACAATAATATATGTATTACAACTTATTTAAGTTCTGTAACTTTTATATATACATAATATTAATTCATAATAAGAAACTGGTTCGTGGTGATCAAAAAAAAGACAAAAATAATCTAAATTGTTATCAATAAATCTATATTTAATGAATCATCCTAATATATATAGAGAAATTGTTAAATATGGACATTAAATATCCTAAAATTTATTTAATAAAGTATTATTTTAATTCTAGATAAATATTCTCATTGTACATTATCTGTCTTACATGTATACAAGTGGACAAATCATGAAAATCAAGGAAATGAACACTCCCAAAAGACGAAATTGAATATTATAACTCATCAAAAAATAAATAAATAAACATAATGAAATTAAAATAAATAAAATATATGTTTAAAGTCTTATGAATTAATTTAATAATGAATCTAATTTTTTTATCCCTTATATTATGTGGAATTGTAGATTTAATTTAGATGTAAGGTAAGGGTTTTTCTCATCTCACTTTTATTTACGTAAGATATGACTTATTCACCACTATTCCTTATGTGTGGTGTATTTATAATTACCTTTTATGTATGAAATAGTTATTTTATTTATATTCATGGTATTAAATGTCTTTTTTTACGTTTATTAATTTTATGGGGAATATGTTTTGATTGTTTTAAAAGTGGTATAGGATTCTCCCCGAACTTCCATTTTTCATTCAGGTTTCACTTTCTCTCTCTGTACCCCATTGTTATTCTTCTTTATTTTTATATTAATATTTTACATATTATTTATATGTTTCAAACTCATGTATTATTATATATTAATCTTTATTTTATGTAAAATACATGATTTTATAAGATCACTTTCTCAATTATTCTCGATAAGTAAACTCAATTTAAGGGAACATCCCAATTTCATACCCATTTCCAACTACACTCCATAATATGTTTGGGGAAACCCATTATTTCTATAATATCACACCTTTTATCATGAAAAAAAATTTATTATTAATTTCTAGTTTTATAAAAATATTAAGATATTTTTTGTTTTAAAGACTCTTTATTATTTTCCCTTAAACAACACTAAAGAGGCTCGTTTCTAAAGATTCTTAAGTACTCTTTTTAAATGTTTCCACTTAAGTAGGAAATTATTTAGGAATAAAATATAATTTCATTGTAACTACCTTTTCTTTTATGGGATATACTTATTAAAATCTGGTTTTATGACAAATACAAATGTTTTTTTAAATGAACTCCTCTTTCTAATATAAAAAATGTATTTCACTCAACAATTCCTTGATGGTTTTATTAGGGTATTTTCATTAATTTCAACACCCTCTATTTAATCATTAACTTAATTGAGATTGATATTTTATGATATCATCTACCATATTTTATTAAATGGTTTATGATCAGTTTGATAGTTGATGTGATATATTGATACCATTCACCATATTATATAGAATGGTTAGTGATTATGTTTAACGATTGGGGAATTTTATCTACATTTTGTATGTATATGTTGTTTATGTTTGAACTCATTCGTATTTGGGATGATTTAGACAAAGTAAGTGATGGCAGGAATCCATTATATCCCCTTAATGCATCAGTTGGTCTCGTGAGACAAATCATATTAGTATTCTACTAAGGGCTTACCCATTTATATTCAGATGTCTTGGTCGATGCCTCGATGATATTTTTCAGATGTACAAGATTATGCATTACAACATTATGATATTAGTTATGGAAATTATATGTGATTATTCAACTGGTATAATATCCATGGTTATGTATCATTCTAATAAGATTATTTATATGGAACTAATTAATCTTCTTTTATTCCTTCCATAGTATGAAAAAGATTATGTTTTCATGGATTGTGTTTTTAGTTATTCACATTGGATTATATTTATTTATTTTAGATTCTTCTGTATTTCATACCCTTGATAAGAATATAATTTCACCTATTTATTATGTTTAAAATTTCCCTCAGATTAAAATAAGTATATTCTGAATTCCCGTCATGAATAATCTAAGAGTTCATTGTGTTTCCAATGGAGTTTCTACATTGTTTTTCCTTTCAAAGTTGTAATTTAGCAGTTATTTTACTATCTAGTTTTCCAAATCTACTAAACTCTTTTGTCCTTTGGGATGAGAAATATTGTTCATAGTACAGATTTAATAATTTAAGTAACTAGCTCTGAGTTATTGGGGTCAGGGTCTTTAATGTTTGTATTGGTGGATGTTTTGTAGAAACAATATAAACAAGATTTAAAAAACATATATTAGGGACCATGATCCTAATATATAATTTTATGGTAAGAATAAACGAACATAAAATAATTTTTATAAGTTTTAGTTATGTGGGTATTCCTATAAATAAATCTTTTTTTGGATATTATAAGTGGATGTGGTTTTGGAAAAAATATACCTAGCGCTGACAACTCTAACAAGGGGTGTAGGTCCTAACTCGGTGTAACCTAGTACATGACAATGGGGCTTACTACGCACCTAGTTTGACTCTCATGGGGGGATATTATTAGGATAATTAAAATTTTCTTTTAAAACCATTATGATGGATTTAAAAGTAAATATTTCCCCAAATAATCAATGTTTATGTTTATCGGATTATTTATGCCTAAATTTTCAATATATATTAATTTTTTTGAAAGTTCAAAATTATGATTTATGATTCATAACATAATTTAGTATATTTCATTGTTCAGAAATGGAGCCTAGTTGATGGAATAGAAAATATACCAACACAAGTATTCCAAGTATGGATTTACCTCTTATGCAAGATAATGATGTTGGTGTTGGAGTTTCAACTGGATCTGGAAAACTTATAACTATATTGGGACAACTAACTCAAGTTATGAGAAATTACTTTATTCACATGGATCAACCTAGTAAAAAACATGGTGTAACAATGTTATATGTCTTTTTGAGACACCAACATCCATTATTCAATGAGACTAAAACCCCATTAGTATCCAAGTAATGGATATGTTCCTTAGAGTAGATGTTTCTCACTTTAGGAATTAATGAAAGGGAGAAAGTTATCATGGTATTTGATCATCTCTCAGGATACTTGGATCAGTGGTGGTCATTAATTCAAAAAAATGAGGAGAAATAAATTGTAAATATGAAATGGAATTATTTTGAGAAAATCTTATTAGAAAATTATTTCCCTAATGAACAATTAGTGGATATAGAGATGAAATTCTTGAGTCAAATACAAAATGAAGATGAATACATTTCCATGTATGAATCCAACATTAAAAGGTTATAAAGTCATGTTATGGATTACATACATAATCTAAAGAGAAATATTGAAAGATTCTATGATGGGTCAAATCCATTCCTATGAAGGGAACTGGTCCCCCGAACATTATCATCATACAAAGATATAGTCTCATTTTCTATCAAGATAATGAAATAATTATCTAAGTCTTATGTCTTTTAGGTAAAACAAGATAGGAAGAGGGTGGAAGAGAAATTAATAGATAAAGGCTAGAATAAAAAAGGGAATTTTCCAACATGTGATACTTATGGTAGGAAACACCACTATTCCTACTGAAAATGAAAAGGGATTTTCATAAAATGTGGTATGTAAGGACATCATGCACATGATTGTAAGAGAGATAAATAATCTACCAATTTTCAATGCTATAATGTTATGGACATAGGAAAATAAAAAAATGATTTTCCTAAGTATTAAGGAAACTTTCCCCCAAAATGGAAAAGGTATAAAGGCCATTCTTATGAGACCACAACCAATGAGGTTGAAGATCGTAATGATGTGTTGGTAGGAGCATTAATCATTTCCTAAAACATAACCATTGATTTATGTGATTTTAGATCATTTAATTCTTTTATATCTTCCCAGTTTTTTATAAAAATTTGACATTTACCTTTTGATTTAATAAGGGAGTTTTCAGTAAAAAATTATAAGGGTAGTATCATTGTAATACAAATTTATCAATTAGTCCTTTTTATAATATATAAACATGATTTAGTTATTGACCTTATCATCATAACTGTGATTTACTTTGATACAATCCTCGGTATAGAATGTCTTTAAAAATATGATGCAATAATTTATTATAAGTAGAAAGAAATTATGATTTTTGAGGAAGATATAGAATCCATTTTCTATATAGCATAAAATTCATCATCTAATTCTTATCTAGATCCACCCTCAGTACAAATATTCAATGAGATAATTAGAGAATAAAGGCAGATAATACCTACTGATGAAAATGGTGATCTTCACATTGATGATGTGCCTATTGTACAGGAATACATTTATGTATTTGTAGAGTATTTACATGGACATCCTCTGGAGTAGTAATTGGAGTTTTTTATTGATTAATCCCATATTAAACATCAATATCAAAGACTAATTATATAATTTCCACTATATAATTAGTGGAGTTGAATAAACAACTGGAAGAGTTGAGTAGTAAGGAATTTATTTACCTTACAGTTTATCTATGGGGATCCACACTTTACTTTGTTAAGAATAATGATGGATCCATGATGAGTTTCATTGACTATAGAGAAATTGATGTTATTAAAATAATGAAAAATTATCCTATGTATATAATTGATGATTTATTTGATCAAATTCACAAAGCTTAATATCTTTAAAATATTAACCTTTGTTCTGTATATCATTAATTACATGTAATGAAGGAATATATCCCAATGGAAACATTTCAGACCAGGTATGGAAATTACAAGTTTACAGTAATTCTATTTGGACTGACTAATTCACCCTCTATTTTATGGATCTATTGAATATAGTATTCAAGTAATATCTTGATTATATTATTTTGGTATTTATTGACGAAATATTGATATACTCAAAAAGATATGAGGACCAGGATAACCCCTTTTGGGTTGTTCTTAAAACTATTACAAGAAAAGAGTTATATGGAAATTTTATCATGTGTGAATAATATAGTCAAACTATTTATTTTCTTGGTCATGTTGTCTTAATGGATGGAATCTCAGTTGATCCTGTGAAGAAAAAGGTAGTTCATGAATAGCCTACACTAATGAACATAATTGAGGTATGTAGGATCATCTGTTTAATAGGTTAATATCGGTGTTTTGTTAAAAAAATCTGAATAGATAACCTATTAATCTAGCTTACTCATGAAGGGGTTATATTTATTGGGGGAAAAATTGAATAATTCCTTTAAAAATGAAGAAGATCTTAGTTAATGCTCCAATCATGAAGCTACCATCAGGAAATTGTGGATTTTTTATTTATAATGATGAACCAAACAAAGAACATGGTTGTGTCCTTATTTAGAATGATAGAGTTATTTCTTATGAATGAATGAAGTTAAAAACTCATGAACAAAACTATCCAAACATGTGATCCTGAGTTAGTAGTAGTAATATTTACTTAGATTATATGCATACACTATCTCTATTGTGAAAGATCTATGATATATAAAAATCGTAAGAGTTTAAAAAATATATTTTCATGGAAGGAAATCACAGGAGGCGAAGGTTATGGCTCAAGATACTCAAGGATTATGATTGTTCAATAAACTACCACCCAGGGATGGAAAATAAGGAAGTAAATTCTTTGAGTAGGAAGGATCATGGTGCTCTGAAAAAAATGAGGATTGAAAAGGATCATGTGTACATGGATCTAGTAATAATGGATATACTAATTATCAATGGAGTTGAAACATAAATACTTTTTAAAATTGTTTCCAAACAATATTTATTGGAAATGATTAAATTTTCCTAGTATAATAATGATAATATTCTAAATAAAATTAAATCTATGAAATATGGGAAATTGGTAGACATTGTATATGAAGATGTAATTTTGAAATTTTACAAGAGGATTTTTTTTCATCTATACATGATATAAAAGGGAAATTATTGGATGAATCCCATGGCTCAAATTTATATATACATCCTGGTGGAACTAAGATGTATAGATATTTTAAGGAACATTTCTAGTAGGATAATATGAAGCTGGAAATTCATGATTATGTATCAACGCATTTTCTCTGTCAACATGTAAATACTGAAAGACAACATCCTAGATGAGTCATGAAATATATTCCTATTCCTACTTGAAAATGGGATGACATTATAATGGATTGTCTCCCTATATTACCAAGTAATCCATGAAATAATGATGCAATATGGGAAATTGATGGTCAACTTACCAAATCTACCAATTTTCTTATTATAAAGAAATATTTTACACTATAGCACATTGAATGACTCTACATTAATGAAATTGTAAGACTTCATGGTGAAAAAATTTCAATATTGTCTAAATGTGATCCATGGTCTACATCAATATTATAGAAAATTATTAAAAAATATTTGGTTATTGATATTCTTCTAAACGTTGAATATCACCCTCAAACCAATAGGTAGTCTGAAAGGAATATTCAACCATTATAACACATGTTAAGATAAGGATCACTTTACTTTCAAGGTATGTGGGATCATTATTTACCTTTGTTAGAGTTTTCTTACAATAATAGTATCCATTCAAGTATTCAAATGGAACCATATGAAACATTATATGGGAATATATGTCATACTTTGACTTATTTTGGATGAAGTTGGTGAATAGAATCTCATTGGCCTAGAAATTGTGGAGGAATCAATAGTGAATATATATATTATTTAATACCATATCAAAGAAGCTCGATGTAGGAAAAATGGATATGTCGATAACTGGAGGAAGGATTAAGTTTTTCCAGTGGGAGATCATGTCTTCTTGAAGCTATCTCTTTTGAAGGGTGTCATAAGATTTAGAAAGAAAAGGAAATTGTGCACTAAGTACATTGGACCATTTAAAATCCTAGATAAAATTGGAGTTGTGGGTTATTGTTTGGATATACCACCTAGCCTTTCTATGGTATAGAATGTGTTCCATATCTCTTTATTAATGAAGTACATTCCAAACTCAATGTATGTCCCCACTCCTAAAAAAATAGAATTGGAACCTAATTTATCTTACTATAAAGATCTTATCCAGATTATTTACACTAAAGAATTGTTGTTGAGGAATTGGTCAACTCATTTAGTAAACATAATTTGGAAAAATCATAAAATTGAAGAGGCCAATTGGGAACTAGATGAATTTATTATTAAGAACCATCTAAATCATTTTATGAGGTGACATTCGGGAAATTTTGAGGAAGAAATTTTTTTGGAGGTGAGAATGTAACACCCCAAGATTTTATTATATTACACTTTTAAAATTTAATATCTTTGATATTTTATGATTTACACAACACCATGTTTAAAACCATAAGATATTGTTAAATACGTCCACTGAAATAGTATTGTGACCACTAGGAATATGGATATGAACGATATAATCGTAACTTCACCTATTAATTTATAAATAAAATTTGGGTATTTTATAAATAAAAAGAATCTATATTTACATCATGAAATAAGTAAATAAATATTTAAAAATGATAAATTAAGTGTTGGTATTTTTGTTGAACATAAACTTTTAATTAAAATTTTAAAATTAATATAATGATTTAAAATAAAATTTATTTTCATAAAATAGATTCATAAATTAATATTTTTTTGTCTTATAATTATAATATAATTTTATTAGACCTAAATTAATTTTTCAAAGTGTCATAAAATCAGTTATAATATTAAAATAGGTATTTTTGAGTAAATGATGATTTTATTTAAAAATTAAATTTTTCATATTTATAAAATTATTTTGTAAAATGGAGTTAATTTTTTAATTATACATGTAAAAAATTGGTTATAGTTATTTTTTTGATTTTCTAAAATAGATGAATTTTTAGTGTATAGTGAAATACGGTAATTTATGGTATTTAACAGATACATGAATTATTAAGTCATGGATGATGTATGGATGATGTGAGCCCATAATATCGAATTATCCATCTCTATTTATTATATTTAATCATGGTAATCAAAACTATTAATATTCTTGATCAAAACTAATGAATAAAATAATAAAAAACGTCCCTCTCATCCACTATAAATACTGCTCCTCACCACATCATCTCCACACACAACCGAGCATTGAATATTGTCCAATTTCAACCCAATACCACTCCTAGAATTCTACCCCATGTTCTGTTATTTCTATTATAACTCAAAAAAAACATTTCAATTTTCCTTAAGGAGGTTCTCAATGAGTGTAATTCAAGAGTAAAAATCCCTTATCATTCTTTTAATTTTCTTTCAACTTATTTCCTTTTCATATACTTTACTTACAACCTCTAAAAACATGGATTATAACTCCAATATCCTATATATATATACTGTAATTTTATTATTTTAATGGGATACCGAACATCAATTCTTTTATATTACCTTCTTTTTAATCTAAATATGAAAATATCGGTCGTGAGGTGCCGATTTACCCCTTTATGGATGATGAGTTTTCATTTTTTAATTCTACCATCATGGCTGGTCATAACATAATTTTTATGTTTAAAATAGACTATGATATATGTATTAAAACTTATTTTAGTTCTATAACCAGTATATATAGACAATATTAATTCATAAGACAAAACTAGATTATTATGATCATAAAAAAGGCTAAAATAATCTAAATGGTTATCATTAACGCTCTATCTAATGAAATATCCTCATATATTGAAACAAAATGTTATATAAGATTATTAAATATCCTTGATGTCCATTAATAAAATATAATTTCAATTATGGGTAATTATTCCCATTTTTCATGATCTTTCTTACATGTATATAGGTGGATCAATCATGAAAATAAAGGAAACAAAAAATCTTGAAAGAAAAATTTGAATATTATAAATCATAAAGAAGGCCATAAATGAGACTAATAATATTATAATAAATTAAATAAATGTTGATATTGATAAAAATTAAATTATTAATGAATCTAATTTCATTATCTAGGATATTATGTGCAAGTTCATAACACTTTCAGACATAAGTTATGGGCTTTTGTCATCTCACTTTTATTTCTATAAAATAGGTCTTATTCACCACTATTTATTGTGTGTGTTGTCGGTATAATTCCCTATTATGTATGAAATTAGTAATATATTTAACTTTTTGTAATTAAATATCTTATTTTATGATCATTAATTTTATGCATCATATGGGTCAACTGTTTGCAAGGTGGTAAGGGACTCTCCCTGAACATTCATTTTTCATTCAGGTTACAATTTATCTCTCTTTACCCCAATGTAATTAATTTCTAATTTAATATAATACTTCAAACTTATGTTTATATGATACAAAATCATGTATTTAGATAATTTTATTTTTATTTTATGGGAAATAAATGATTTTATGAGGTTCTCTTCTCAATTAATCTCGATAAGCAAGCTCGATTTAAGGGTATATCCCAGTCTCTTACCCATTTTAAAGTTCACTCCATAATATATTATAAGTCAAAATTAATTTTTTAAAATCAAAAATTTTATCATGAAAAACTATCTTTATTGTTTTCATTGTTTATATAAAAAATATTTCTTTTATGTTTTAAGACTCTTTAAAATTTTCCTTTAAACAACACTATTGCGACTCTTTTCAAATGTTTCTTAAATGATCTTTTTACATGGTTTAAATTTAGTTGGAAATATTATATTCCTAAAATAAAATTTTATTTTCCATCCCTTTTATTTTTTTAAATAAATTTTACAATCAGATTTTATGAAAAATAAAAAGTATTTTCCAAAATAACACTTCTTTCCATGGTAAAAAGTGTATTTATCTCAGAAATTACTCAATGATTTTATTATGGTATTTTCATCTATTTCAAAAAACTCTGTTGAATATTATTTTTAATTGGGATTGATAATTTATGATAACATCTACAATATTTTATTAAATGTTTTATGATTATTTTGTCTATGGTGGTGCTATCCTGATATCATTCACCATATTACTCAGAATTGTTAGTGATTATATTTACTAGTTGGGGAAAGTTATTTACATTTCATGTGTATAGGTTGTTTATGTTTCACCACATTCTTATGATGAATTAATTAGACTTGTTAAGTGATAGGATGGGTCTTTTATATACCATCAATGCATCGGTAGGTCTTATGAGACAAATCTTATTGGGATTTGGCCAAGGCATTACCCATTTATTTGCAGATGTGACAGCTGAGGCCTCGACAATATGTTTCATAGGTATAGCCTTATACATTCCATCATTAAGATATTAGTAATTGATAAGAAATGTTATTATTCTACTAGTATAATATTCATGGTTATGATTCATTCTTATATGATTATTTATATGTCACTAATTAATCATGTATTATTCATGCCATGTTATAATCAAGATTATTTTTAATGGTGTAACAACCCGGACTATTACAAACAAAATTACCCATTTGATTTAATAAATGTATTATTATATATAGTTATAGAAAAAATATGCACTTATTTTATTTTATTATATCTAATTGTATTTATATGACGGTTAAGTATCTTTACCGTTGATAAAAAATCCATTGAATAGTGATCACATAATTAGTATAAATTTATGGTTTTATCAAAACCAATTGACACAGACAACAGAAGTGATGGCCTCAACCTGTAGGATCGTACCCTATAATTCCCATTTATCAGAAATTCCAAGGGAGATATAATTTTATGATTTTACCTTGACCAAGACCAATCTGATATCCAATAACTTAAGCATGATTGAAAATATTTACAGGAAAAGTTCAAGCTTATTGAGTTCACAGCCCAAACCATGTTCGCCAAACCACCCAATGCAAGACCCACTGTTACATACCTTAATATTAGGGTGTTTTCTAGTATATTAAAGGTACACGTATCAATAATCTAGCAATATGAGTATTTATATAATTTTTTTAGAATAATGAATATATTTTTATCCTATTATTATTACTTTATAATGGATTTTTATTTTGATTCAATAAAACATAAATACTATTTTTGGTTAATATTCAAATTTAATTAAGGAATTTATTTTTATAAATTAATGGATTTTTGAAATAAATAATATTTTAATAAAAATTTACTATTAAATAATTATTATTAAATATAAATTATCATATAATTTTTATGAAGTCAAATGTAATTTTTATAAGGGTTCAAAAACTATTATGATAAATAAACCCAATATTTTCAATAAATGCTGGTGAATATTTTAAAAATGAAAAAATAACATATTTAGAAAATTATTTATATGAAATGAATATTAATTTTGGAATTGTTGAAATTATCCAATGGTGAATCTTTCATAATTTTCTGAGACTGTTTAATTTTCCGGTAAAAATTAAATATCATAAAAATATAATTTGTGTTTTATGACTTCATAATGACCTAAAAGTGATGTAATAATTTATAAAATAAATCCAATACCAAATAAATGCTTTCCCATTAAAATAAATTAATTTTATGTTTATTTGACTTATTTTGTAAATCCATTATGAATCCTCCAAAACTTATAATATATTTTAGGGTTTTGAAGTCATCTCTTTAAGAGTGTGATCCACCTCTACATCATCAAGATAATTATTTTATTATGTATGGACCTTGTACTGTAAAATAATAATAAAAACTCCCATTTTGCAAAATACATGGTAAAAACCATGTTATGGTTTTCGAATCTGGATATTTTATTATGTAGAGTCTAAAACCTAAATAATAAAGAAACCCCCCCTAATTTAATATGTAATACCACCCAAGATTCCATTTATCTTTAATAAAACTTCTTTGATCACAACTATACTCTGATATCCATAGTATATAGTCCTCCCAAAGCTCACCAAGCTCTCAATAAGCCCCTCCTAAGCTTTTGAAGTCACACACTCAAGTAAGGGATCTATACCTTCCCTTTATTCTTTCAATTCAAGCACTTTCTTTGGAATTATCCTTCTTAAAATAAATTTTTTATGATGGTATTTATTTATAAAAATAACATAATATCCAATGGATATTATTTAAATGATGTATCAATTATTCCCACTCATTTTTACCTTCACCAAATCCATTACTATGCCGAAATTCTATAAGGGAGTTTTCTCTTCTCATTTCTATTCAAGAACTCCTTTTATCTTATGTCTATTAAATTCCATTTTATTTTCTTGGAATATGTTATTCCATATTCCCTTAATTTTACATTTAATTTATAAATTATGATATCACCATTTTAAATCTCATTAATCCTCCCATGATCCTTTATGTACCCATGTTAACATGCTGAAATTTCATAAGGGATATTTCCCTTTCTCCTGTTTATTCAATTATTTTAATTACCTTATGAATTTTATCATCATTTATATATAATGGGGTATTTTTTCCATATCCAAAACACTTTAAAATTTATTTCCAAATGTTTAGATACCACTTTTACTCTCATTAATCCCTTTTATAAACTTTTAAGTAACTTCATTACGCTGCCAAAATTTCACTATGATTTTGCACGCCAAAAGAATTGTGTATTGAATACCATACCCATTTTAGATAAAATTTATTAACCTTTATGCTCATAAACATACATATTAGGTAATTAAATTTGTTTATTTCCCATTATTTTATCATGATATAAATTGTGATGATGATTGAATCCATGCTGTATGATCTATGTGGTACACTTAATCATGATAATGAAATGAATATTATAGGCGTTCCCAAATAGTGCTCCAATGCATTATGTGATGTTTAGTATCATGATATGTCACATTGGGATATGGAGTGAACCTGATTCCATTATGGGACTTTTTTCGCCATGATTTATTCTCAGGTTTAACATTGACTTATGTTTATGTTTCAGTGTTTTAAGTTGTTGGTACATTTTATAGGTTGTGATTATCATGTCGTATCATGCATTATTATTCATTTTAATTTTATTAATCATTTATATACCTATTTACTAATGTGTATCACATATTCCATGTTTTTTCCCATACTGATTTTTATATCTCACCCCTTTCTTATGTATGTTCTTATGTTATCCCATGGAGTTTAATGTTTTAAGGAGTATTTTGATCATGTTAAGAAATTTTTCAACAAAGATGTTGTATTCCAAGTATTATGTTGTTATGTAATGTGAATTATTACCAAAGAAACTATACATATCAATCATAATGGGAGTATTAAGTATAAAATTTTGTAATAAATCAAATATTAGTGTGAAATAAAGAGTAAGGGGGTTATATTTGGTATCATAGGAAATATTTATTTATTTTGGGGATTAGGATTAGAAAATAATATATCTAAATCCTTAGGGATAAGACTATGTATATAAAAACATCCCTAAATTTTGTTTCACATTGATAAATCGGTTTATCATGAAAATACATCCGTATATGGATACTGTAAGTGGATGTGGTTCTAGAATAGATGTACCTAAATGTAACAACTTTGATAAGATGATTTAGGCCTGACTCAAGGTATCTTGGTACATGAAAAAGGTCTGAACTGTGCACTTATTTGGACATTACAGGGGGATATGATTTGATAAATTCATAATATTCTTAGGATCCATTGTTAATGGTACAAAAAAATCCCATAAGAATATATTTTATCAAATATATCAAAGATAACATAGATTGAAGACTAGAAATTCAGAATTTTGGGAAATAAGTGTAATTTATAAGTTATCCATTTAATGACATTTCATTCCCCTTTATGTGTTAAATATTTTAAAATAATCATACCTAATTTTTCATTTATTCTATAAAATGTCTTTAAATAGGTGGAACTGTGTAAAAAATCAATGTAACGAGCAATGTAAAGACTATCCCAACAAGATTCCAAACCCAATGAGAGCATAAATGATGAACTTTATGATGATAAACTCTCAGCTAACTCAGGTTATGAATTGTAACCTAGATCAAGAGGAGCTTCCAAAACACCATAAGAGAGAAAAATCTATTATTGGGGGCTTTATGCAACAATGGCCACCTATATTCAATTGATCATTTTATTCCTTAATCACAGAACAATGGACAAAATCCATCGATAAGATCTTCTCCATCCTTCAATGTTCCAAATAAGAGATGGTTCTTCAAGATTTTTATCATATGGAGGGATATGATTATTAGTGTTGTAAATTTATTAAAAAATAAAAAGCCCAAGGAAGATAACTAAGCAATGGAGTGGATGAAATTTAGGAAAAAAATTGATAAATATTTTCCTCACAATCTCTAACTTAAAATGAAAAGGTATTTCCTCTACCTCAAGAAAAAAGAAGGAAAATATATCAGGTTATATGAGAAAAAAATTTATAATAATTGTGTGATATGCCTCAATATTTATTATTACCTCCAAATTAAAGGTTCACCTCTTCTTTGGTGGGATAAATACTAGTATATGAAAATCCATGGAAATCTGTGCCATTAAGTATTATGAGGAAATTCTATGATGTTACCTCAATGATCAAATGGAGATCGAAGAATCCCAAGGGTATCATGAGGATAAGATGTGGAAAGTAGAGTTTAATTATAGTGTTCCAATAGAGAAATCTAAAAGTGAAATGAAATTTCAGCATCCCACTTGTGAATGCTGTAGAAAGAAGCAGCCTGAAAATTCCCTAATGTGGGTGATGAAATTATTTGATTTCGGGCAGGAAGAGAACCTTACTATCATTTTTTGACTGGAGAAAATCACTAATATGGTGGAGGAAAGGAAAAAAAAATTCAAACCTCAATACATTTTTAATTTTTTCAACTGCAATGAACCAAAAAACTATGCAAACCAATGCCCTAAGCCAAGGGTTTCAAGAGACAACCAACTACCTCCAAGGCCACAAGGGCACACTTCTTCTATCACAACTTTTTAATTGGATCCTAAAAAAGTGTTGAATGTTATTCTAGTTATTAATTAATGAATAGATAAAATACTTTTTTATTATGGTTTTATGTATTTCTTCATATCATGAAAGATTTTTAGAATTATCTAAATGCCACCCCGAAGCATTGAAGTAGAGATGTCGATTAAACTAAAAATGGAGAAATTATTTCATCCCAAGTTTATAACTACTCCCTTTTCACAATTTTTGGGCCGAATATCCTAGTGAACAAAATCATACTAACTTTAGTGGAATTTGAAAAAATTAAAAGAATGTAGTGTCTTTCCCAATATAAAGCCAAATGAAATTTCCATGAGTAGGAAATCACTCTCTGTATTGAGAATCAACCATCAATTTTGTACATGTTCAAGGAGGAGGTTGAATATTATTTAGAACAATAATCTCAATCATGGATATTTTTCCCCTATGATAATGCATATCTAGCTCAAATGATTTAGTTTATGGAAAGAAACATCCTCTAATACATGCCTATATTGAGGGAATATACTGATATGTTTCCAAGGGAATTGTCAGGTCTTCATCCCAGATAAGAGTTTGAATTTTAAATAGAGATTATACCTATGGAATTACAATTATCCAAGAATCTATATAGAATGGATGTTTTGGAACTTGACGAGCTGAAGAAACAATTACATGTTAATATGGATTAAGGTTTAATACTCCCATGTGCTTCACTATGGGGTACACCAGTCATATTTCTTAAGAAGAAGGATGAGTCAATACGCCTTTGTATAAATTATGGTGAGATCAATAAGATAATGATAAAGAATAATTATCCTATGTCTCATATTGATGATTTATTTGATCACCAACATGGAGTATAGTACTTCTCCAAGGTGGATCTTTAGTTGGGATATTATCAAGTATGGGTGAAGAAGGAATATATCCCCAAGATTTCTTTTCATACAAGGTAATGGAATTATGATTTCATAGTGATTCCATTCAGACTCACTAATTCTATAATATTCTTCATGGACTTCATGAATTTAATATTTAGAGATCACCTCGAAAAAAAATTGGTATTATTTATAGATCATATTCTAATATAATCCAAAATAAAGGAGGAGTTTGAAGAGAATCTGAGCACTAAACTAGTGACCTTGAGAAAGGAGAATCTTTATGAAACGTATATAAAAAGTGAGTTATGGTCAAATGAAGTATCATTCATAGGAAATATCATCACAATAAATGAGATATTTGTGGAACCTTAAAAGAAAAAAGTAATTCAAGAATGTCCAAGTCCAACATCTATAATATATATCTTTCGATTCCTTGGGATAGCTGAGTATTACCCCTAATTTTTGAGAAATTTCTCACAATTTTAAAACCCTCTTACCAAGATTACTCAGAAGAGATCCATGTTCACTTGTAATTATGAATGTGAAGAGAGCATTAGAGAGTTAAAAAAGGAGGCTCATCCTTGTACATGTCCTCACACTACACACAATTAGATAACTTTTTTGTGTTTAATGATGCATTAAAGAAGTGATTATGTTGTGTGTTAATGAAAAATAACAAATGCATAGATAATTATTCAAGGCAGTTGAATGTTCATGAAAATAAATACCAAATGCATGATCTGTAGTTGGCGATAGTGAAATTCACTTTGAAAATATGAAAAAATTATCTATCTAGGTAGAAGTGTGAAATATATAGAGATCACAAAAGCCTCAAGTATATATATTCACATAGAAAGAGATGAATATGTACCAAATAATATGATCAATGTGCATCAAGGACTATGACTGCAAAATCCACTACCAACCACGTAAAGTGAATAAAGTCAGATATGGTCTAATTAGAAACAATCCAGCAATTCTATCATCAATGAGAACTAAGAGGGATCCAATATTCTTATATAAGAAAGGTTGGACATGGTTATCATAAATGAAGGAATGTCATCAATACTTTCACAAATTATTTTTGAAACACCTCTTCTAGATATTTTAAAGGATTCTCAATGAAATTATTTCTTTATTTAAAAGAAATTGGAAACTATAAGGAAAGTTAAATCAATAAGATTCAGTGTTAATAAAGAAGGAATTGTAATATTTGGGTCCAAAATATGTTTTCCATAAAATCTTGAGTTAAATAAATATCAGTTGGATTATAAACATCGTTTGAATTTCTCCATTCACCAAGGAAGAAAAATATGTATTAAGATCTCCGTGAGCACTATTAGTGGGAAAATTTGAAGAAGGATGTCACTTAATACATATTAAAGTGCCTAGTATTCCAAAAAATAAAGGATGAAATGCCTATGTATAAGTGGATGATACAACCATTACCCATAGAAATATGGAAATGTGAGAACAGCGCCATGGAATTTGTCACCAGACTTCTGAAGACATCTAGAAGAAACAATTATATCTGGGTTGTTGTGTATTATCTTATAATGACTTGTAACATTATTTCAATTCAAGAGGACTTCTCGCTTGATCAACTTGTATGGATATACATCAAAGAAGTAGTAATGATGCGTGGAGTACCACTATCGATTGTATCTGATCGAGATGTTAGTTTCACCTCCATGTTCTATAAATGTCTCTAGCATAACCTAAACACCGATTTAAAATTTAGAATGGCCTATCATCCTCCAACTAATGTCCAATATGAGTAAACATTTTAGAAACTAGAAGACAGGTTGTGAGGATGTTATATGGACTTCAAAGGATAATGGGACCAATATCTTCCATTTTTAATTCTTTTACAATAATAGTATACACTCAAGCATCAAAATGGATACCCATAAAGCCCTTTGTGGGAAGAGGTATAAAACACTATCATGCTAGGATGAAGTTGGGGAATGAAAAATGATAGGTCCTAAATTGACTGTGGAAATAGTGAAAAATGTTAATACCATTCAGCAGTACATCAAGTCTATGTAGAGTTGATAAAAGAGATATATTGACTTTCATTAATGAGGCTTATAGTTTGATGTTGTAGACATGGTATTCCTCCGCATATCTCTATGTAATAAGTTGATGAGATTTGTGATTAATGGAAATCTTATTCCAAGGTACATCGACCCTTTTTAGATCCTTTATCGCAATGGATCAATGTCATATTTACTAGCACTCCAACCAAGCCAATCTGAAGTACATGATGTATTCTATGAATCCCTCTTGAGGATGTACATACCAGACCCCTAACATGTACTTAATCCAAAGGTGGTATGATTGGAGAATCATATTTACAATGAAGAGTTACCAATTTCGATCTTATATTATAGACAAAAAAGTTCTAAGAAATAAGAAAATTCACCTTGTTAAAGTTTTGTGGAGAAATCAGAATTTTGAAGAAGAAATGTGGGAACTAGAGGAAGTGATGAAGCAAAGTTACCCTTATCTATTTAATTTACGGAAATGAAAATTTTTATGACAAAATTTATAAATAGGGGAAGATTATAATGATCCGGACTGTTATAAATAAAATACACCTTTTGATTTAATTAAATGTATTATTATATATGGTTATATAAAACACATGAACTTATTTTATTTTATTATATGCAGTTTGATTTAAAAAACTATTAATTATCTTTACCAATGAAAATATATCTGTTGAATATTGATCACATGATTAGTATAGATTCAAGGTTTTATAAAATCCAATTGACATAGACAAAGGAATTGATGGCCTCAACCAGTAGGATCAAACCCTATGAATACCATTTATTAGAGATTATAATGGAGATATAATCACAAGTCTTTTTTGATGACAAATCCCATGATATGATCCATAAACATAAGAATGAACGAAACTATTTATGGTAGATATTCAAGCTCATCGAGGTTACAACCCAAACCATGTTCACCAAACCACCCCATGAAAGTCTGACCATCGTGCACCTTATTCTTATGAATTTTTTGAGTGCATTAAAGGGATATGTATCACAACCCTAGAAATATGAGTGTGTACATTTTTTTTTCAGAATAATGAATATATATTCATCCGATTATTGTTACTTTATAAAGGATTTTTATTTTTCTTCAATGAAACTAAAATAATATCTTTGGGTAAAATTCAAAATCAATTAAGGAATTAATTTTTATGAATTAATTGTTTTTGTAAATAAAATATATTTTAATAAAATATTATTATTAAATATAAATTATTATATAATTGTTTTGAAAAAAATGAAATTTTTATAAGGTTTCAAAAACTATAATTATAAATAAAACCATGTATTTTCAATAAATATTAGTTATTATTTTAAAATTTCTAAAGTCTAATATTTAAAAAAAATAGATAAAATGAAAAAAAATTAAAAAATAACATCAAAATTATTTATTGGTGAATTTTTCATAATTTTCTGAGATAATCAGATTTTTGGGTAAAAATTAGATATCGTATAAATATACACTGTGTTTTATGATAACATAATGACCCAAAAGTGATATAATAATTACTATAAATTGTATTCATGAGAAAATAAATGTTTTACCTTTAAAATAATTAGATTTTAAATTATTTTATTTATTTTATAAATCCATAATGATTCTTTCAAAACCTCTAATATATTTTATTATTTTAAAATCATTTCATTTGGGATGTGACACACCTACACATAAGCAATGGAATTATTTTATTTTTTCTGAAAAAATACCATATAAAATAATAAAAAATAATCCCATTTGGTAGAAACCATAGGGGAAACATGAGATGGTTTTTGGTGTTGGATATCTCCTTATATAGAGTTCAAAACCCAAATAATAATGAAATATACATATATTTCTAAATAAAGCCACCAAATATCCCATTTATCATCACTTGTGATCCTTATATCATGAAAATAGTCTTATCTCCACTCTGTAGAGTCCTATTAAGGTTACCCCAACCTCCTAAGAATCCCCTCCCAAGCTTTTGATGTCACACACTCAAGTAAGGGATCCTTGACTTCTTATACTTATTTCAATTCAAGCACCTTATTTGGAATTTTTCTTCTTAATTTAAATTGATTATGATGTAATTTATTTATAAATATCCCCTGAAATCAAATGAATGTTATTTTAATGAGGGTTCATTTATTCTCTCTCATTTTGATGTTCACCTAAGTCGTGACTATGCCGAAATTCTATAAGGGCTTTCTCTCTTCTCATTTCCCTTCAAGAACTATTTTTTTGTTATGTCTGTGAAATTACATTTTTTATTATTGGGATATGTTCTTCCATATTCCAATAATTTTCCATTCAATTTATAAATTATGGGAACCCACTTCTCACTCTCATTAATCCTCCCATGTTCTTTTATGTACACTCGTTACCATGCCAAAATTTAGTAAGAGATATTTTTATTTCTCCTCTTTATTCAAGTATCTTCTTCACATTATGTCTTTTATCATAATTTCTTTATAATGGGATATATTATTAAAAATCATTCTTAATATAAAATTTACTTCCAAATGATGAGAGAATTATTTATCTCTCATAAATCCCTTTTATTAACTTTTAAGAAATGTCATTAGGATGCTGAAATTTCTCCACGATTTTCCATACCAAAATAATTGTGTAGTGAATACCATACCAATTTTTATATCAAACATGTTAACCTTTATGAACATATTCTTATTTATTTGTTACTTTTATGTATTTATCCCACATTAATTGATCTTTTAATACATTATGATGATGAATAAATCTATATTGTATGATCTATGTGGCACACTTAATCATGAAAATGAAATGAAGATGAGGGGTTCCCCTAGATAGAACTTCTATGAATTAGTTAATGTTTAGTATCATGATAAATCATGTTGGGATACGGAGTGAAACTAATTCATTTATGTTACTTTTTCACCATGATTTCATGGCTGGTTTATCCTTGGCCTATTTTTTAATTTAGTGCTTTAAGTTGTTTCCACATTTCGCATGTTATGATTATCATTCTATATCATGAATTATTATTCATGTTTCTTTATTTTTCATTGATATTAATATTTTATAACATGTATCACTTATTGCATGTTTATTCCAATATTAGGATTTACAGATCACCCATTCTTATGTGTGTCCTAAGGTTATCCCATCCAAGTTTATTTTAGAAGGAGTATTTTCAGCATGTTAAGGAAGTTTTCAATAAAGATGTTGTGTTCCTCATTTTAGGGTTTTTTTAATGTACCTAATTTCCAATAAAACTATACTTATTAATCAACCATTTAGTGTTAAGTGTATCCTTTTATGATAAATCAAGTATTAATGTGAAATAAATAGCAGGTATGTTATAAATAGAATGTTTTTTAGTTATTTACCTTAACTTAAGTTTATTTATGTTAGCTTACGTTTTATTACATACCCTTACTAAGCATCTAAGATCACCAAATTATTATGTTTTAATTTTTTCCAACATGAAAATATGTATATTATTAATGACATGCATGTATAGTCTATGAATTTATGGGTGTTTCTAATGGAGTTGTTATGTTTTTCCCCTTTCAATGTTGTAATGTCAAAATTATCTTTGTATCTCATTTTCCAAATCTACTAAACTATATATACCATTGGGATTAAAAACATTGTTCAAATTACCATTGTAATAAAGTAAGGCACTATATTAAGGCTATTGTGGTTAGGTTCTTTAATGTACTAATACTTTTATTATTTTTATTTCCAAATTTAATAATAAAATATTTTATATAAATATGTTGAGATATAAAAGTTCCTTATGGTTTTTTTGAAATTTGAAATCAAATAAAATATGTTAACTCACATATCATACTCATATCAAACTAAGATTTTGTAATATTTGGAAAATAATCTATTAAGGATTATTGAATTGAACTAAATATAATTTCATCAACATAGATTTGAACAATCATACTATTTTTATTAACTTCTTCTATAAAAAGTTTTGGATCCACATCTCACTTAAGAAAATGATTTCGTAACAAAATTTTCATTAACCTATCATATCATGCTCTAAGTGATTGTTTAAATCCATATAAAGATTTAATTTTTTTATAAATGTACATGAGGATGTTTTGTACATTAAAAACTAGGGGGTTTTCAACATAATATTTCTCCTGAACATATCCATTATGAATAAACTCACTTTACATATAATTTGAAAATGTTTTAAATTAATGAATGTTTCAAAGGATAAAAGTATACCAGTAGCTTCAAATATAGCTACCGCTATATAGTATTATTTATAGTCTATTCCTTATTGTTTATTATAACCCTTAGAAACATGTCTAGATTTATTTCTAAAAATTATTCCATTATCATCACATTTGATTCTAAAAACCCATTTTACTCTAATTATTGATGTTTTATTAGTTAATTAAACTAAGGTCCAGAATTATTTCCTTTCAAACTCAATGAGTTCATATGTCATTGCCTTAATCCCATTTAGATCACCTAAAACCTCATTTGGATTCTTAGGTTCAAATTTTTTTAACAAATCTATATGTTCTATTTCATTTCATAAGGAATATATATTCTTAACTAGTTGATCGAAATCACCAATAAAATGGCCACAAGGATGATTCCTAAGAAAAAAATTATTTCTTGGATTTTTAAAATTATTTTATTCAATAATATCTAGAAAATATTATTGATGAAAAACATCAAAAAAAATTTCGTGAGTTTTTTCCTTATGAGAACAATTTTCTAAAAAATGTTGAAAATCATTTTTTGAAATCAAATATGAAGATGTTGGTTGGGGTTTTATTAAAACAAAAGTTTCAGTTCCATAAAATATAACATGTATTGTTACCTTAATAGTGCAAGATTTTAATTAAAAACTCAATATTCCTTAGATGTAGGGGAATAATATTAAAGTATACCTTTATTGGATTTGGGTTAAAATTTATGTATGTTGTCTTTGATATATAATAAGAATATTTTTCAACCAAAAAATCAAAATTAAGAAAGTATTGATTCTCTACCTATCCACAAATCCAAAGTAGTTTTATTAAGAATATTTATAATCAAAATTAGATTTATATTATATTAGGTAGTATGAACTACATCACCAAAAAAAATTAGAAATTGAGTATTCACTCAACATGGTTCTAGTTATTTCTTGAAAAGTCTATTTCTTCTTTCAAATACACCATTTTTATAAGGGGTTCTATGTGATGAAAAGTTATATTGAATAAATTTATCACTAAAAAAGGATTCAAAATAAGAATTTAAAAATTATCCACCATTATCACTACAAATAGTTATCAAGGTAAGTTTATTATAATTTTTAACATCAGCTAAAAAAGTTTTAAAATTAAAAAAGATTCAGATTTCATTGTGAGAAAATAAACCCATGTATATCTGGTGTAATCAATAAAAATGAAATATGTATATATTTTAACCAATACTCCCAGTTTGGTTAGGAACAAATAAATACATGCACACTAAATATAATGAATCATAATTTGGGAATTCAAAAATATATTTAAAATTTAAATTACTCTGATTACTATATTGATAAGGGTCATAGACTATTGATGTATAAAACCTATATTCTAATAGATTCTTAAAAAGTTTGTTCATATTCAACATAGATAAGCTTATATGGTTACAATATCTTAACCTCCTATGAAATTAATAATATTTATCTTACATTTCTCTAATACAAGGTTAGTGTTAGTTTCTATGGACATATTTGTTAAGTGTGTAAATATTCTCATGTTTATTGGAAGAAAGAATGAATTGATCCTTGGAACTGTGTACTAAAAATTTATCATTTATAAATTTCATAAGGTAACATTCATCGCATAATTAAATTATTATTATAAGGATCTTCTTGAGACCATTAACAAACAAAAAAATTGAAATTAAGGGTTTACTATGAAAAACAATGTTACCTATTCAAATAATCTCTCCTTGATAATTATCTATGAAAGAATAATTTCCACATTTAATTTTGATAATATTTTCAAAAAATATTTTTTACTATCCATGTTGATAGAACATATACTATACATGTACCATGTATTCTTGTTTTTTTTCTTTCTTTGTTTTCCTAAAAACAAAATAATTAAACTTTCGGCACCCAAACCTTTATAGGCCAGGTAATGTCAAAAAAACATTAATAATATAAATTTGTTTACAAAAATAGGATTTATGGAATCCTTGGGATTTAACTTTATTTAAAGAAAAATTCTTTTTTTAATTCCCACAACTTTGTAATTTTGTTTAAAAAATGAGAAGTTTTAGAAAGAATGAAACTGTTAATAAAAACTTGTTTTTTATAAGAAAACCTCAATACAGAACTAGTACCATATGGGAAAATTTGTTTTTACTTATTGTAAAAAATTTCATTACCATTGGTAAAGTTTGACAAATGTATATTGAAATAATACATTTCATATTTTAGTTTAATAACTAAATTTTTATCATATATAGTATTAGTTTTAAAATTTAATTTTGTTTCTAAAACTATTTTATTACAAACTACTATTTCAAAATCATTAAAAATATGATTTTTTTAGAAATAGTATTATCAAGATCATTTGAATGATCAAATATATATATTTTTAAAACAAATATACTTGAATCATCCTTAGAAAGTTTATCATTTGAATTATCATGCTTTTTATAAATATTATAATTTTCCTTCTCAATAAATTTAGAAAATCGAGAAACAATAGCATATGATAGAAGAAAATTATAATAATTTATTGAGTAAGTCTCTTCATCGGAAGATATAAAATCCCTATCATATGGATAATTTTCACTTAAGGACATGTTGGTAATTTTTTTAATAGTTCATACCTTGGTCATCAAATAATGATTTACAAGGGATATGTTTTCAATAATAAATATGTTCCTCTTTCTAAAACATTCATTATCAGTAGAACGTTCATAAGAGTCTCCTCCATTATAAATCCAAGTGTCGTATTCCTTTAAAAAAAATTAGATTTTAATATCTCTCAGAATTCCTTTTGTGATTATTTCCTTCTATGTATTTCCTCATTAGCATAGGGAAATCTAGTATAATGTGTCCATATATCTTACATTCATAGGAAGTAACATCATTTTTTCACTTCTGTCTTTATGAAATTTCTTGAATCAATATTGAAAATATTTCTTACCAAATATCTTTTTCAACCTTATTTCCATGTTTTCTTTATCCTTCGCAAAATGTTTAGTACTATAAGAATCTGATTAAACCACCACTTTATTCTTTCAGGATGATTTAACAACTTTATATAAATATTGAACTTTAAGAGGTAAGGTATATGTTTTTTCAAAGGTAACCCCACCATTATTTATTTTCCCTTTTCTTAGTGTCTCTTTTTAATCTTCCCTCAAATTTAATAATGTTTCTAATAAGATCATAAAAGTTATGATTATTTAACTTCCTTTTCTCATCAATAATATTTTTCTTTGATTCTAATTCATTGGGAATAATATCAATTATCTTCTTAATAATTATCTCTTCATCAATACCTTTATCACTGATAGATTTTAGACTATTAGTAATATTTATATATCTCTAGTGCATCTTTTAAACTGATTCACCAGGAAGAATATAAAATTATTTATAATATTAAATTAACATAACTCTCTAAGTTTCAACAATATTATATGTACCAAAATGGGTAACATCATGTTTTTTCCAAATACTATTAGCATATTTACAAGAAGAAATATTATTATATATTCATCTCATCATAGAACATAAAAAGTGTTCCTTACACTATATTTTAGTTGATATTCATGTTTCCATTGATGAGTAATGGTCATAACATCATTATCAAGAATTTTATAATATCCAGTCAACATGACAATGTTATCAACCCCAGTTTTTATGAAAAAAGTCTTTATCCTATCCCTCGAGTATTCATAGTTAGCACCTTCAAAAAAAGTTGGTCAATAGTGATTAATATTAAATTTTGAAACAATATTCATTCTTGTAATATTTAAAAAATATATATATTATTTTACACAAAATAGGTTAGTATAACCCATGTTTTATAAAAAAAATAACAAATCTTCAAAAAAACATGAAATAGAAAAGAATTTAAAAACTCAACAAGTATATGAGTAGTGTATTTCTTATCTAATTCCAATTATTGAACAATATATAGAACGATACTGATTTGGATCATAATAATTTTATTTTAATGGAAAACCTATAATATGGAGGGTTAATTACATTTGTGAGAACATAGTTTAAAAGTATTAAATTAAAAAAAATCTCTTTAAGTTGATTTATGGGACTCACCCCACAGTCTGATAGAAAAATTCACAAAATCATAATCGAAAATAATATTATTAATAATTAAGTTAATGATCAAAATAAAGAATGGATATGATTAATTAGAGTATAAGAATAGTAATCAATATAGAAACGATAAATTTAAATATACTATTTTTATTATAATAATAATAGTATAGATAAAACAAATAGAATAGAAAGTTGAATATGATGTTTCATGTTCATTTATAAATGCAATATAATATAAAAACATTAACGAAACATGTAATATAATAACTAAAAAAATAAATATTAACATTCAAGCTATTAAAAAATCATTTAACCATAAGATAACGGTAGTATATAACCTAGAATAAAGGTATAACTTGGTTTATACTTACAATAAAGTATATCTTTCCTTACCAATAAAGTTCTCAATTTTATGATTAGAATGGATCTATCTTCCTATCCCAAGAATCCCATGATCTAATGCATCAGATTATTTGTCAACCTATCCCTAGTAGACCTTAATCTGATGGATCAGATTATCTATCTTCATATACCCAAAATCCCTTAATTGATACGATCATCAGATGAATATTACAGTTCAATAAATATTAATGAGTCAACCTGACAAGGTTTCCTTATAACTATAAAACTATAATCAATTTCAAAGACTTTGAACAGGATTTTCATGCTATGAAACCATCAGAGCTCTCACACAATGAGAAATTATAAATAAAATTCATCAACTTCAAACTCTTCAAATGACCTATAATTTTTTGACAACTTCCCAATGGTTATATTTCTCTCCCAATGGTCATATTTATTTTATTTTTTTTCAATAACTTTGACACTTGGAAATTGGTATCTCATAAGGATCTAGAGTAATTGATAGTCCGAAAATAAGTCTTACAAATACAACTTTAAACTTAAGTCAGTCTGATGAACTTATTTATGACTATCATTATGATGACCCTAATGAGTATCATTCTGATGTTATCAGTATTGGTATTAGTCTTATTGGTAATACTTTTCCATTACAATAGTCATGATATAGATCCTAACTCATGAAATTGATAAATTTGAACCTGATTAATCGAACACAAACTCATTATGATAATAGTAATGAAGAATATAAATTTCATTCTCATAATTCTTAAGAACATATACTATGAATGGTAAATTATAATGTTTTTTACAAAACCATTCTAAAAAACTTTTGACATAAAATTTTAGTAAATATGTTTTTAATATTATTATTTTTTTGATTTCAAAAACCGAAAGAATGGATAAGTAAGAAGTAAAATGTTTGACTAGACAATCATTACCCAATGCATTGGAGAGCTATTTGGGAACTCCCATAATTTATTATATATTGGTATAACCTTGTGTTATCTATAAAACACTATCATATAAGTTATAATGGGCTTACCCAATGTTATACGGGTCACCCCATTGTGTAAGTTGTAATGAGATCACCTTGAACTATCTAGGTTGCCCCATAATATAAGCTATAAGGGGATAACCTAGAACTATTTAGGCCACCCCATCATATAATTCTCAATTACCATAATAGGAATAAAATATTTTTAGGTTTTAAAATTTTAAAACTATTTTAAACTCATAAAAAATCAATTTTGGATCTCAAAATACTCTTTTCTTCTGAAAATCCGTTTTCAATTGAGAAATAGATTCTCTTTTGAAAACTCATATTCAATACCTAAATATAAAAAAAATGGGGATGGGGTTTTCAATGAATAAAACATGAAATTATAAAAAAGTAAACTAGAAATAAAATAATGTTCATAGTGGTGGAAAATTCATTGTTATTATGTATATTTAGAATAGAACATTCCTTTTGTCGTTCGTCAAAAAATTCTGTATAAAACATGTAAAAATATTCCTTTCGAAAACCACATAAGTAAATTAAAAAACAAAAAATAATTCATAAATATTTTACATCTATATAAAAACATTCAAAAAATCATGTTAACGACATGGACATGGAAAAGGAAGAGTTGGAAGGAAAACATTAAAAAAATTGCAAAGTCCCTTATCATTTGGAAAAAACTTGAATGATAAACCCCAATAAAAAATAACATTAAAAATCATTAAATATCACAAGAATATATAAATTTATGATATATCATGTAGAGGGGGCTATATATACAACGTATAAAATAATATAGGTCCACAACAGCAAAAACATTCTTAATGAGAGGGAATTGAGATGGCATCCCTTACCTTGAGTTTGGTTCATCACATGCATCTTTATCATCATGAATAATAAACTTATGTCAATTATTCACTTTCTTAATAAAATATTTCATGTTTTGTAATAATTTTATTTTACTTATTAATAATTTATATAAAATTTCATAATCAATTATGTTTATGTCAGATGATTTGATAATCTTCGGTTTATGTGTCAAAACCAACATTGGTAGGTTCATTATGGTCAAAAAGGTATTATTTTAACATATAATAAATAAAAATCATTAAAACATTATCAAATTTATATATAAATTATAATTTAAAATCTATTAATGACATATGGTTATGAAAAATGTACAAATGTTACAAACATGAAAACGGTAGGTCGTACGTATGGATGAGTATCTTTTTCAATTTTCAATGATCATTATAGAAAGAAGTTAAGTAATATTTTATCATTAAAGAATTGTATTTATATAATAGATACCATATTATATAATTATATATATATATATATATATCATTACTATTATGTGAGGATGAAAAAAGGAATCTCATTTCTTTGATGGGGTGGTAGTCTATATATCCACGAATGACGTTATCATTTTTTTGGTGATTGGAAAGGTAAAAAATAAAATATTTTATTTTATTTACATAATAGTAAATATGTTATTAATATCATAAATATTTTATTTATATAACATATATTTATTATATTTACCCTCATTACATTAAATGTGACACGTCGGTGAAAAATGAATCTCATTGATTCATGAGGTTGTAGTCCACCATACACACGAGCGGTGTTATCATATCACATAAGTATTAGAATATAAAGTGGTTATATATAATATAATTACTCAAGAGGTATAATTATGATATAAATATCATATTTAATCTTTATATTCATAATCATACCCATCCATGAGTGGTGTTATATGAAAAATTAATGACATCCTTTCGTAGGGTGGTAGTCCATCATACAAATGAATGATGATTTCATAACACATTCTATGGATGTTACTGTGGTTTTAGGTATTACCATTAGCATTAAAATATATCAATAAATGGTAGATACATATGATTTTATATAATCATAGTATAAAAATAATTTGAGTGTGTGGAGTAAGAAATAAAAATCACTCATTGATGAATGTTCCCTCCTCTTCAGCTATGTTATTTTGATTTGAACCAACAGGCTTACTTGTATAACATTATCCCCAAATTTATCCTTATAGGATTATAGGGGGAAATTTTATAAGTGATTTTGTCTGGTCTTGATAAAATTAATTTGGTTTTTATGGTGTTAATATAGGAGGATAGTAGGTTTCCTTTTATAAGTGAGGTGAGTGGTACACTTGTAATTTTTTTTTGAAAGAGTGAATTACAGCCATGTTTTTTTCATGTAATCAGGATACAATAATGCACCAAAATATATGGAATAAGGGTTAAGGAATAAATATTTCCTACCAATGTGTTTTTCACATGTTTTTTGTCATTTTTACACCTTATATTCTTTTGTTTAAATCCTATTTAAACAATGCTTTTACCATAATCACTGTAATAATCTATTTGTTTTCATTAATCACATTAGTCAAAAATCAGGTTGAAAATATTATGATTTATAAATTATTATGATCCCAAATATGGAATATATTTTTAAAAATTATATTAATAGATGTGTAAAATTTTAATTTAATATTAATCCACCAGGAACGGCAAGATATCAGGGTTTTAAGAAGAGGTTTTTTAAAAGATGGTTGTATATTAACTCTACGACTGATAATATTAATTTTCATAAAATAAATTAATATTAAATGATTTAAAATATATATTACATTTAAAAAATTCCTTATTATGGATTATTTTAACTAATTAAAAATGGGAAAGATTTTTCATTTTAAAATATTTTTTAAAAATACTCATTTTTAAATCAAAAAAATAAACATATAATAAAAAACAATCTAATGTTGATCCAAAAATAATTAATTGGATTAAATATAACTAAATAATACTAATTATACCTGAAAAATATTCAAAACATATTTATATTTTTAAATTACTTATTTTATTAAAAGGTAATTACTTTTTACAAATATCGATATGTTTCACCATTCACTAAAAAGTCAATATTTTCTAAAAAAATCCAAAATTTTCACCCAAAGTAAATTTTGATATTAGGATTTCATAAATGATATTAATTTTATCAAATTAAAATTATAAAATTTAGAAATTAATCTTTTAAATAAAACTTTATAAGAAAAGAAAATACTATAAAAATTTATTTTATGATTTAAAAATCACTAAATATATTGATAACTAATTTAATGATCTAATTCATATTAGTAAATATTAAAATTATTTATTCTATAATTAATTGGGTTATTAATTATATCCCATTTCATAAATTACTTCCTCTCTATTTTATTAACTTTTTAAACAAATGGGTAAATCTTCCCCTCGTAGCATTTTAATATTCCCATGTCACCTCTTCAACCATATGAGATTTACATAAAACATTAACCTGGTGAATCAGTTTATCATGCAACAAATTCACTTCATATTAAATAATATGAATAGGATATTTCTCATAATAAATGTTCTATTCTAGGTGAGAAACATTAGGGCTCAACACATGATAAGATTCTAGAATTTATTTTCTTAACTTTAAAACAAGAAATACATTCTATACCTCGGCTAAACTCAGGGGAAAATCCACAAAATAGAAAAACAATCCAAATTTATCCTAGATTTCATGTGGAATAATGAAACACATACATAGATTTATTTTTTATAAATAAATAAAACACTTTTAAATGTAGAAACACTGAGAAAGACCTAATCACATACCTTGAAAGAATGATATTTCCTCTGGTTATCTACATAAGTTTTATAAATACTCTGAAATATACTCATATATTGTTGAATCAAATAATATTTCTCTACTATTTACTCTACCAACACGTGTCCCATCAAATTCCTTTTTCCAAAATCATCCCAAATAGGTATTTCATGACACCAGCTTCCATATAATGCCTCAAATAGTGCCATATATATAATGTAATGAAAAATGTTATTATAAGAAAACTCAACCAAATAAATATGTTGATACCAACTTCCCTACTAATCTGTTGAACAAGAATTAATCATATCTTCCATGGTATTAATATTATTATCATATGGCTCATAAAATTAAGGATGAAGTTCTATACTAATATTTAATTCAATAACCAACAACATCTGAAGTCAATTATAAAAATTTTATATGAACCTATGATCATAATCTAATCAAATAGAGAGAGGAATTCCATGTAACTAGACTATGTCTTTTAGATAAGGTCAATAAATATTATATAATGATAGTCAATATCAAATAGTAAATAAATATGAAGAATTATTTAACCAGTTAACAATAACCAAAAACATATTGTTATGTTTGTATGTCCATATAAATACGACATTGAAATCCAATGATATATTTCCCCATTTCACCTATGGCACTGGAAAAGGTTGAAACATTCCCTTAGGTAGTTTTCATTTTGATTTAACCTATTGACTAGTCAAACACTTAATGGTAAGTCATAAATGTCTATTTTCATTCCATACCACTAGTAATACCCTTGATTTACTCTATACAATATAGTTCTTTCTGGGTGAATGAAAAATAGAGAATTGTGTGCTTCACTCAACACCTCTTTCCTCAATAGGTAATCCCAAGGAACACATAGTATTTCCCCATATTGAAAAATACCATCATTATCAATATTAATATCAAGAAACATACCCTTCATAATTTATTATACTTTTCCTCCAATGATTGATGCCCCTTCTAAGCTTGTATAATTCTTTCCAATAAATTCTACCGCTATGAAACCAAAAACAAAACAGAGGATGTCCCTATATCCAATAAATATAGGTGAAAATTTATCAAATCATTAACAAAAGTTCCACATTCCAAACATAACATGGTTAATATTGCTTTATTTTTTTCAACATAGATCATACACTTCTTTCTTTTATTCTCTAGGATGATAATGAATCATTAAAACATAATCCATGATCAGTTCTATCTATATTCTTTGTCTCATCTTAAATTAATTTTGCGTGAATATATACTTAAAACATTTTTATCAGTATATATTCTAAAATTTACTAGATATAAATAATTCCTTCATGTTTTTAAAGAAAAAAACACACATTCAATTTCTAAATAATTTTTAGAGTAATTGAACTCATTAGGTTTCAACTAATGGGAATCATAATAAATTTTCTAATCCTTTTGAATTAGGATGCAACCATGTTATTTCCGTGAAGTATCATTATAGATGAAGAATTCTCTATTTCTAAAAGGAAGGTCCAGAACTGACGAATTCACTAATCTTCTGTTCAGTTCCTGGAAATAATCAGCACATTTTTTTCTATATAATCTTAACTCATTTTAGAGTAAATTTAGTCAGTGGGATAGACAACCACGGCTTTGTTTCCAAAAATTGAGTGAAGTAACATGCTAATCAATGAAAAATATAAACCTATATGATATTTTTGGGTCTTATCCATTCTTCAACATCTTTTTTTTGCAGGGTCAACATTTCTTCCATCTTTAGAAACAATATTTCCAAGGAAATATATTTTTTCAACAAATATTCACACATTTTAAACATCCCATTCCATTTAATTTATTTTTAAGATTGAAAAACACTAGTTAGGTATCTTTTATGTGCCTCTTTTTTTAGAATAAACCAAAACTTCATCAATAAACCCATTTTTTTACCAATAACTCATGGAAAATTCAATTCAAAAGGTCCATAAATACAAAAGGTTCATTAGATAACCCTAATGACATAACTAAAATATCATAGTGCCCATTTATATCCAAAAATTCAGTCATTATAATGTCTATTTCCTTCACATTAAACTAATGTCACCCCAACCTTAGTTCAACCATTGAAAAATACTCTTATCAATGGATATGATCAAAAAATCATTGATATGAGGAAAAGCAAGAATGATATTAAATTGGTGTTATTTGAGGCTCTATAATTAATGAAAAGTCTCATTGGACAGCATTTCTTTTTAACAAACAATAGAGAAGCAATCCATGGTGAAGTTCTAGGTTGTATAAATCCTTTATCTAATAAATTTTGAAATTAATTTATAAATTATAAATGTTCCACTTGAACTATTCGATTAGGGTATTTAGAAATAGGATTAGCATAATGTACTAAGTAAACAAATAAATCAACCTATACATCAATAAAAAACAATTAAATTCATCCATAAAAACATGCATGTATTTATTTACTACTAGAACAAAATGAATTTGATTAGTTTCATTATTTTTAATAATATGACCAAGGTAACTTTCACTACCACCACTAATCAATTTCTCAACATCTTAGTAAGTTTTCATATCCATGAAATCATTGAAAAATACTTTATTAGCTCTGAATATATCATAGAATAATAAATGAAATCAAATCCAGACATAGAATGATACCATACTATACTATCAAAAGTTCAATAATATCTACACCCATGACCATCCCATTGATAATAATGTGAATATTCTTATAAATCTTGGTTTCTTTAATAATTCCACCCATAGTATTCACAAAAAGGTATATCTCACTTTCATGAAGTGATATTCTGAATATACTGGAAAAAATTTCAGAAATGAAATAATTTCATGATTCATAGTCAAATAGGGTATTGACATAATTCAAATACAAAATTAATATAACCTTCAACACTTAATTTGATATCCCAACATAAACTCTAGAAGTAGAAATGAATTTTCTATACATTTCAGTTTCATATCATGATGATTTACATCCTATTCAAATAACATCATAAATTCATTAGCATAATGACTCATCTCATTACATCTAAAACACCTCGCCATTAGACGGAAATCCATTACCCCATTCTATGGTTTCTCAGTACTCGTTTTTATATAGTCACGAGCCCTATGACCAAAAAAACTAGATAGACACACTTCTATAATCCCATAAAACATTCCTTGAAATGTATTTATCCACACTTAATACATTTTGGTTTCTTACCTATAGGATTATTATCTAGTTATTTATATGATTCCTACCAACATGACCTTTTAAAACTATTGTCAACTTGAGGAACATATGTTTTAGTAAACTATAACTCAACTTCATCAGCATAACAAACCAATTTCTCATATCATTTAAATTCTCATGCAGCTAAGTATCTTTATAAAATTAGTATCAATCGTGATTAAAACCTATATATTTTTCAATCATTTTGATGAATGAAACTTGGCATAAAGCTGACCAATATTGTATTTTTTCATATAAAGATAAAAAATCATCATCATTTTTCCTTAGTTCCATGAATTATTTTTCCATCCAAAGTCAAACAACCTTAGGAAAATATTTCTCAAGGAAAGTATCCTTGAATTTTTCTCATTCCATGGAATAAATATCATCTTTATCCTTGGTATTATTAACAAAATAACTCTGCCAATCATATTCACCTTCAAAATCAAAATTGTAAAGAATTAACATTTAGTGTTATGAATATACCATAACTTCAAATATTATTTATGAAGAATTGATCCATATTTTAGCTACCACAGGATCAGATTATCCATTGAATTATGGGAAATTTTGAATCATGAAATTACCCACAAAATAAATGTTCCTTTATAGTAGATCATGTTCCTCTATAGCATGGACACCAGCACCATTAATATCTTGCGTCAACTGATCCATCACTATTGAAAACTATTCCATTATGATTCAAACTATCATGGGATTCTCATTTGGATGGATTTATTTATCTTCATGTATTACAACTTTATATTCCATATTTCATTTGTATAAAACCATTCTAAACATACATAGTCTAGAAAACTCAACATAGTAGTCTTCAAATTATATATCATTTTAACTTGACCATATGGTAAAATATTTTAGTGGCATGATATTATCATTATCATAGACTTTAATGTTATCCAAATGGACATTTGATGCAAACTATAATGACCCACCCTTAAACATTACATAATATTTAGTTTATTTAAGAATATAATTTAATTTACTTTGTTGATATTTTCAGGTTTATAGTTTTACAGAAGTAGGTCATAACTTATACAATACAAAACTATATAATTAAATTGGATACTTCCCATTAGTATCCATTTTCATATAATGTAAATCCTTCAAAATGAATCATGATTTCATTCATCAAAACTATTAATGACTTTCAACTTTACTTCACCCTTTCTCGTACCCATCCAGTGAAAAATATTTAAAAAAAATGGTATGAGCACAAAAACCTTAGTAAGGGAAATAAAAATAATTGAAACCATTACTATAGTAAAAATATAAAAAATTATATAATATTTTCCTTTATCATAAAATTTCATTTAGCATATTAAACAAAATAATTTCACATAGAAGACACAAAAAAATTGATCATGGAAAATCATTAAAACCCATAGAAATTAATTAAAATTCATTTTTAGTGAATTATATCATCATATTCAAAAACACTTTCAAATCCATTTTAATTGAAATAACCTTTTGGCCAATATTCAATATAATTATTACCTAATTCATTGGTGCACAATCTTAGAGAACTCATTGTTTAATCTATAACATCCTCACATGGGGCTATCAGGGAAGACTGATTATATAAGCTACAATGAGTTCACCCAATGTGGTCTAGGCCTCCCCATAATATAAGTTATAATGTTCTCACCTAGTGATATCTTGGATTACCTATTGTTATTTAGGTTATCCCATGTTATAATGGAAATGTACCCTAACATGAATAAAATATTTTTATTATTTCAATTTTGAAAACACTATTAAATGTTTAATTAAAATCACTTTTGGATATTAAAATACCATTTTCTCTTAATAATATATTTAAAATTCAAAAATACTTATTTATTTTTTAAAATAATTTATAATAGCAAAAAACAAAAATAGAGAAAATGGTTTTATTTGAAAAAAAACAATAATTCTTGTATAAGAATATAGAAATCAAATAATGTTCACCATGAAAGAAAATTTATTTTTTCCATGTATATTAATAATGGAAAATTCCTTTTTTAATTTGTCATAATGTTCTATATAAAACAAATGAAAAGATTACTCTTTGAAAAAAAAATTATGTAAAAGTTTCATAAAATCTACTTTATAAATATTTTATGTCTATTGGCAGAGTAGAGTACTCAAGAGGGGGGTGAATTGGGTATCTATAAAAAATTTTGTTCAAAAATGTTTCTTAAAAAGGATCCCTAATAAATTTAAATACATCCTAGTTAATCAAAGTAATACGGTTATGAATATTTGACTATTTAAATAACTTCTCAGAAAATTGATAAATTCTCAATAATTTTAATATCAGTTATTAGAACTACTTTTGAAGGTATTATAATAAGGCAAAACAATTACAACTTCTTTCCAAGATTAATTATCAAAGTAAATTTAGTGATTTATGAATTATATATTAAAATAGAGAAAACTAATTTACACAGCACAGTGGATATAAAACAAGTGGTTCAGTCTCAAGCTGATACCTAATCCACTTTGCTTGGTGATCACCTTCCACTAAGCAGTTTATATAAATAACTGTGATCCACACCCTGGATCGGGGTTAACAATAGTACACAGGACTGTCCAGGTCACACGACCTCTTCCATAGTTCTTTGTGGGTAAGAACCACCAGGTCACTCATGGACCTCTTCCACACTTATTTTTGGGAATACACAAGTTTAAAAAGATGTATGAGAAAGGATATATTGTATCCTTCAATTTAATGCAGGAGACAGTGTGTGTTTTTATAAAAACACACACACACTGCTCAAAAGATAAAAATAATACACAATAAAGAAAAAATGATGAGATAAGGCTATAAGTGATTTGAGTGTTAGTCTATGTAACTTTGGACATCTAGGATGAAGCATATATATAAATATATTCCTCTTGCCAAAAACAAAGTATCACAAGTCAGCTAGATCTGGATCGTGTTCTTTGTGGAGTTGATAGTGTGGAAATGTTCTCTACTCTAGGATTCGAGTATGCTTCATGTGTTCTTCAGTAGTGTTAGGTTGCATGTATCAGTTATTCTTTCAAGAATACTCATGCTACTTTTTTATCATTCCTAAACTTGTTTTTATGTTCTCACTATTGTCGCACTTTGTTTCTGGTCACGCTGTTCTTTTTATTCTTAGAATATATGTGTTGGAGCTGACAGGATGCATGTATTCTGCACCTCATACCTCGAAATGTCAGGTGACATGTCTAAAAATAAACATTAATTATGTCAATGCATTTAAAAGCTTCAAATATGACCATTAGAGATTAAAATGAAAAATGACAAAAGAGATTAAAAATGGTGTCACAGTTTTTCTAGAAACGGTGTCTTCATGAGATGTTTTCTCCTTGAAATGATGTCTCCTTAAAATAGTGTCTCCTTGAAATGGTGTCTCCTTGAAATAGTGTCTCCTTAAAATGGTGTCTCCTTGTTTGTCTTTGAGAAGTGATACATCTATGATAGCACAGTTGTATAGAGATTAGGAACTGATAGCATAGATGCAGTGTTTGATCACAGTGTCTAGTCATGGTGTTTGGATGGTCATGGTGTCTGGTCACGGTGTCTGATCATGGTGTCTGGGTCACGGTGTCTGGGTTACAATTTCTAGGTCACGGTGTCTAGGTCATGATGTTTGGGTCACGGTGTCTAGGTCACAGTGTCTAGGTCACGGTGTCTGGGTCCTTTACCAGAAAAACATAACCAGTGGCAGACTCACGGTTTCTCAGACTTAGCCAAAAATATGTACACAGACTTAAACAGTGATATTCATAGAATTAGTTAAACTTAATCATTCATAAGATAATTTCATTATAAAAAATAGTTTACAATAATTATTTAAGGCATAGAGAGACTAATCATATGTACACATGATTTTAGATAGATTAAACAGGATTAATAGGCTTTACAAAATGTATAGGATTTGTGATCATTAAAACATGATTAACACATGAAGATTCCAACAATATATCTCTTTTTTATGATCAAAAATCATGTGAGTGAGAGATCTATTCTTAGGTAATGTGTATCTTCCTTAGTGTGCATATAGAATAAATATTTCTCCCCCTTTTGGGATTATCAAAAAGGGTAAATAATAAGTAGATAATAAAAGTTCACAATGCATTAGATGGATAAAAAGTGTCATTACAAACATTAAGTAACAATAATACAAAAATCATCCCCATCAAAAGATAGTAGTCACTTTTATTAAGCACTATCTTGTCTTGTCTTTTCCCTTGGCAGCAGCATCATAAGAGGAAGCCATAGGAGCAGAGGTAGTAGTGGAAGAAGGGAGTGAACCAGTTGACTGAGATGGTAAAGGGAGTCCTTCAAAAATAGAATGGGCTAAGGTAGGTGCAGTGGAAGACAAAGGAAACTATTGATGAATGATAACTAGTCTGATATGACTCAGAGCCTGAGAGACAAACATAGATTTAGAGGCAAGGGAAGAGGATGAGAAGGTAGGAAAACCAGATCTCAAGGGTGAAACTGCAGAAGTGACAATGGTAGTACTCAAGATATAAAGATAAGGCCTCAAAAGCTTGATGAAGTTAGAAATTATCTCACCACCATATTTCATGGATTTCTCAAAGTCATACTTGTTCTCTATAAACTTATCTAACAAAGGAGTTAAATCTTTAAGCTCTTGGACTCGAGTTTTTAAATATTGAGTGATAGGAGATATTCTTAGATTCTCTACAAGGTACTTGATGTGGTTGGTCATGTCACTCTTATAGAAGATCTGATTGAAGTAGAAAACCACCTTCTTAGCAATTTCTTGCTAAGCATCATTGGAAATCTTGAAATGAATTATCAGTAAATCAAGAACTTTGTCACCGTTCTTAACAACTTCATATAAAGATTCCATGTCAAAGCCACTGAACACAGATTTAAGTTCTTCTTTGAAAAATGTTCTAAGTAGATTACTATCTAAAGATGGTTGAGATGATTGTCCAGAAGTACAATAAGCAGTAATAGCTTAAGTAAGGGATTTTATTTGATTTAGAACTTTCTGGAGACATCCCTTATACTCATCAGTTACCTTGTTAAAACCAATAACAATTTCATGAATCTCTTGAACAATATTCTTATTTCTTTCAACAGCCTTGTCAACCAAGGAGGTTAAGTTAGGTTGAATTAGGGAGGCTACTTCCTATGGAATCTGACAAAGAACATCATTAATTGGATGAGAAACAGGTTCTAATCTTGAGTTCATCACTCTCTGCATTTCATCAACCATACCTCTGAGAGTCTTTACTTCATCACTTAATTATTTGTTCTCAATTTTTACTTCTTGAATCTCATGAATCATCTTGGGTTGAATATTCTATATGATCTTTTCCAACAACAAGGTAGAATCTCTCTCACTCAAATTGGTTATAGGAGCTGGTTGGGTATTCATGAGTTTTTCAACTCCACCAATAGGGTAGCTTCAAAATCTTTCAAATCTTCCTTACTTACCAAGGTAAAAGGTTCTTGTAAAGGTTTAGGGATAGAAGCTAAGATAGGATTAGGATCTTTGTTAGAGATAACATTAAGAGTATATTCTAGTTTCAATTGAAACATAGTAGACAAATCAATACCTTTTACTGAGACTTCCTGGGAATCAGTCACATCAAAATGACTAGGGAATTTATACCATGTGTCCACTAAGCTTGGATCAATGGGATTAGGGACTTCAATAGGTTACAAATTTAGGTGTTTATCCCCCTCAATAGGTGCATCTCTTACAGGACTAAGATATTTAGTTCTTTTACCTATTTCCAGATTTTCATTCCCAATAGCCTCACCCATTTCCCTTATAGCCAATTCAAAAGATTTCTCCATTCTCTCTTTATAAGATGGGATAACTTCAAGAACATCTTGTTCCTCTGGGTGTTCCTCAAGAGAATCTTCTTTCACAACAGAAATATCTTCTTCTATATGCTCTTTTACAATATCCTTTTCATTTACCTTAGCAATAGATTCTTCTTCAGCAGCAGGTTGTTCTTCCAAATCAACAACTTCTTAAGGAACATGCATTTCCTTCTTAATTAAGACTTGAAGAGTAGATTCATTGTCTTCTTCAACAAGAAAATTTTCTATTGAAGGTACAACATCCACTTTCTCTTCTTCCTCATCATAATACTCAACAATTTCATCTAGTTTCAAACTAGGATCAGAAATATCGTTAGGTATTGAAAAGTGTTCCAACGGATTAAAATTTTCATAAACCCTATCATTATCTTTCACCCATGCTTTTCTCCATAGATTCCAACTGATTTTCATTATATTTACTATAACTTTTGAATGAAAAAACTCATAATCCTTAATAGATTCTAAATTTGGTCCAACCAACCCTTTTTCATGAATCATAGTTAAGATAAGCATTGAATAGAATTACGAGGTTGACTTGGAGTTTATTTTGATCAACTAACGCATATAGAGTATAACATATTTTCATAGGTTGATCTTATGTCCATTTTTCATTTGATGTATCAAAAATACATCTTGATACTTGAGTATAGAAAAATAACCTTTTCTGGGGCTAATCATATTTTGAACAAATTTAAACAAAAGTCTGGTTTCACAATCTATCTCAGTAGCTATGGCTCTTCGCTTTGTTTCATTCCCAGTTAAGCTTACCAACTCTTCTTCCAAAACAAATAACTCACTTGGTGGTGGAGGACCTCTCTGTTAGTCCTCACAAATACCCTCATGAGGTATCATAAGGAATGCATCCTATAACCTCAAAGAAAAGGTACAACTCTGGCCATTGATCCAACTTCTCACAGCATAGCCATCTTTTGTATTGAAAGATAATTGAACATAGTGATAAAACTGTGCAACTAATTTTGGGTAAATAGGTTTATCCTACTTTGTGAACCAATCTAGCCATCCTTTATCTATAAGTACTTTCAATACCAAATACTTACTTGACATAATCCACTTAGGGCATATCTTTTTTTAGTACCATTATTCTGTCTACCATATTCAGATTCAGAGGACCTTCAGGTGTTAACTTCTGTGCTATTTTCAACTTCCTCTTTGAACTATGATTCTCAGAAGTTGAAAACAATGGTTGTATCAACCTGGGAATTCAATAAAGGTTTGAGAGAGAGAGAGAAAACTGAATGGTTGAGAGGGGGGTTATGATTTGAGAGAAGAGAGCTCGAGTGAATAAAGAAGTGAAACTTCTTTTATTTTGTTATTTAGGGGTATCAAGTGTCGTGGGATCAAAAATGTGGGAAAGTAAAAGGGTAAAATAATTAATTACCATGATATGGGTTATAATGTATAAATAAAACAATAAAGTGTCTTTATGGTGAGACTGTAATCAACTTTCATGGTGAGATCGTAACTGGCTTTCATAGTGAGACTGTAACTGGCTTTCATAGTGAGACCGTAACTGGATTTCACAGTGAGACCGTAACTGTGTGATTTATAAACTGTGTGACCATATTTTTTGAGACATTAAGTGCCAAAAATTAATAGTGAGAACATAAACATGAAACAGTAACTTTTAAGACAGTAAAATTATAGAACTGTTAGATAGTGACTTTTAAAACCGTAAACTGTGAAATAGTATAATTACTACTTAAGATTTATTATTCCCAATTATTTTATTATGTAATCTATTCTTTCAAAATTTAATGTTTTGGTGAATATATCAGCGAGATAATATTCAATTCCAATGAATTCCAAAGTCATGTCACCTTTTTTATAATGATCTCTCAAAAAGTGATGTATTACATCAATATGTTTTGTCCTAGAGTGTGAAACCGGATTTTTTGAGATGTTAATAGCACTAGTATTATCACAATTTATAGTTACATGCCTAAATTGATATCCATAATCCATTAATGTGTGTTTCATCCACAAAATTTGTGAACAACAACTACCCGCAGCTATGTATTCATCTTCTACAGTAGATAATGTGACAAGGTTTTGTTTCTTACTACACCATGATACTAGTGACTTTCCTAAAAAGTGACATGTTCCATAGGTGCTTTTTTTATCTAACTTACAACCACTGAAGACATCATCATAATAACTCACTTAACTCAAATGATTTTCCTTTGGGATAGAATAGTCCTAGATTGGGTGTATGATTGAGGTATTTGATGATTCTTTTAACAAAATTTAAATGAGATACCTTGGGGTTTTATTGAAAACGAGCACACATACACACACTAAATATAATGTCAGGTTGGCTAGCATTTAAGTACATTAAGCTTCTGATCATCCCTCTATGAGTGGTTTGATGAACAAATTTTCCGTCTTCATCAAGATCCAACTTACAATTAGTACTCATTGGACTGTCACTACTTTTAGTTCTATCCAAACCAAAACATTTTATAATATCTCTAGTATATTTTCTTTGATTTAAAATAATACCATCATTATTTTGAAATATTTGAAATCTAAGAAAGAATTTTATTTCACCCATTAAACTCATTCCAAATTCGTTTTTCATCATTTTAAAAAATTCAATACATAAAGAATTTTTTTAAGATCCAAAGATAATGTCATCTATATAGATTTAAACTGCTAAAACATCATTTGAAATTTGTTTTATAAAAAGGGTAGGATCATCTATTCTTTTTGTAACACCTTTGGAAATAAGAAAAGTACATAATCTATCATACCAGGCTCTTGGAGCTTGTTTTAAACCATATAAATCTTTTGATAATTTAAAAATATGATTTAGAAAATGATGATTTGTAAAACTAGGTGGTTTCTTAACAAATACATCCTCAGATATATATCCATTTAGAAATTAACTTTTTAAAACCATTTGATATAGTTTGAAATTCAGATGAGAAGCATAAGAAAGCTTAATTATGATAGTTTCAAGTCTATATACTCGTGCAAAGGTCTATTCATAGTCAATTCCTTTTTCTTGACTATAGCCTTGTGCAACCAATCTAGACTTGTTTCTAACTATATTACCATCTTCATCTACCTTATTTCTAAACACCCATTTAGTGCCTATGGTAAAATTGTCTTTGGTTCTGTCAACAAGTTTCCAAACTTTGTTCCTTTCAAACTAATTAAGTTCTTCTTGCATATCCATCACCCAAAATTCATCATTGATGGCGTCATTAATGTTTTTAGGTTCAATTTGTAACAAGAATACTTGATGTTCAACCTAGTTTCTAGGAGAATCTTTAGTTTGAGTTCCTTTATCTAACTCTCCTACAACAGCATCTAAAGGACGGTTCTTAAGAGTTCTAACAGCTCTAGAAAAAGAAGGACTAGTGATTTCAGGTTCTTCAACAGGTTCGAGTTCATTGTGACCCGAATCTAAAGAATTTCTAGAACTAGAAGTTTTCACAGATTTATTCATAGGATGATTAGAGGATTTTGAATTAATTTCCAGATTTGATACATCATCCTCTAGGTTCCCTAGAGTGGTTTTAGGCTCATGTGGATCTGTTTCCTCAAATTTGACATGGATATATTCTTCCACACATTTAGTTATTTTATTAAAAACTCTATAGTCTTTACTAGAGATTGAATATCCTAAAAATATTCCTTCATCACTCTTGGATGAAAATTTGTCAAGATTCTCTTTAGTATTAAGGATATGGACTTTGTAACCAAACACTTTTAAGTAGCTTACTCTGGGTTTTCTATTGTTCCAAAAATTATATGGAGTTATTTTAAGAATAGGTCTAATCAATACACTATTGATAATGCATCATGTTGTATTTACAGTTTCAGCCCAAAAATTAAATAGGTAATTCATATTCACTAAGTATGGTTCTAGAAATCTCATGTAAGGTTATATTTATTCTTTCCACAACTCTATTTTGTTGAGGTTATCTTGGGGAATAGAAATTAGGACTATATCCATTTTTTATGCAAAAGGATTCAAACTCTTGATTTTTAAACTCACAGCCATGGTCAATTCTTAAGGATTTAATTCTAAGTCCACTAAGACTTTCTACAGTTTTGACATATTGGGTAAAATGAGAGTAGGCTTCACTTTTGTGAGCCAAAAAGAAAGTCCAAGTATATTAAGAAAATTCATCTACAAGAGCATAAACATAGTGCTTAACATTTAAACTAGAAACTCTAGATTGTCCAAACAAATCCATGTGAACCAATTTGAGAGGTTGAAAAGTTGACACTTCTTTCTCTGGTTTTATAGAAATTTTGTGTTACTTTCCCTTTTGACAAGGATTACACACTTTATAATTCGGAAACTCATGTTTGGGTAAGTCTTTGACTAAGCTTTTTTTAGTTAACATTCTAAGGGAGTGAATATTACAGTGCCCTAGTTGCCTATGCCAAACCCAAGATTCTTTGTGAAATACAATTAAACATGAAGCATTTTGAGAGACTAAAAAATCTAAGTTAACAAAATATACATTTTCATTTCTTAAAGCAGAAAATACTAATTCATTTTTAGAATTGAAAACATTTAAAGCATCATTTTCAAATTTAACATGAAATCCATCATCACATAGTTGTGAAATAATAAGCATATTATATTTCAATCCATCAAAAAAAGTACTTTGGAAATTAAAAATGAGCTAGAGTTACTAATTTGGACAAGGCCAATAATATTTACTTTGGTATTGTCACTAAAGGTGATATGTCCTCCATAAATTTTTGTTAAATTCTTGAAGCATGAATAGTCTCCTGTCATGTGTCTTGAACACCCACTGTACAAGTACCATAAGATTTTACAGGAACTCTTTAAGAAACATTCCTACAAAATGGTCAAATGAAAATAGATTTTGGTACTCATACTTGTTTGAGTCCAGTAATATTAGTGACTAGTGATTTAGGAACCCATATCTACCTCATAAGTTTCCTATAAGAATTATGTAAAGTAATTGAAAAATAAACTCTTTTTGGTCTAGAAAATATTTAAATAGTAGAGATTGTATCATAGTTTAAAATAGATGAATGTTTTCCAGAACTAGGAGTAATGTTGTATGTCCTAGACTTAGAAACAAAATTATTTCTTCCAAAATTTCTTTTACCTAGTTGATATCCAATTCTAATAATATATTTAAGAGAAATTTGTTTACCTAAAAGTTGTACCAAGGTATCTATAACATTAGTAAACCATTCAGGATCCTTTTTCTATTTCACATTAGATAGTTTTAGTTCATTTTTCTCTTTGATTAATTGAGCATTTTTCTCCCTTTCTACTGTGATTTCAGTTTTAACAGTTGAGGTAAGAGAATGTTGTTTCTTTAAAGACTTGTATTTATCTTTTAGTTCATTACATGTATCTTAAATCATATTATAGTACTCAAATATTTCTTCATTAGACAAATTTTCATAGTCACTCTCATCTACAGAATAATGGGAATTGTGTACAGGAGATTCCAGTGTTACCTCAGATTTGTTTGTCATAAAACACATATTGTCTTTGTTTTCTTGTTCATCATGTGAAGATTCTGAGTTACTTGAACTGCCCTCAAAAGCACCCCATGTTTCTTTCATTGCCTTTTTATACTTTCTATCTTGTCATCATATTTCTTTTTGTACTTGATCTTGGGACAGTCGTACTTTATATGTCTCTTTTGCTTACATTCATAGCATACTATCTCATCAGACTTGTCACTTATTTTCCAATCTTTCTTCTAGCTTCCTTTTTCATCATATCTTCCCTTGAAGTTAGTCTTTCTGAAAAATTTATTCTTCTTTTAAAATATCTTAAACCCTTTAGCTAATTGATCCATATCCTCATCACTATTAGGAGATGATTGTTCACTACTGGAATTTTCTATAGAGACTTCCAATTTTCCTTTCTCTTTGTGTTTAGAGGTGGTGGTCTGGAACACAACTGATTTTCTTTTGGGTTTATCCTCATCTTCCTTGTTGAATTTCAGCTCCTATTAATACATCATTAGTTTCCCAATGAGTTATTTTATAGGTAGATTTCTGATGTCTCATGACTCTCTAATAGAGACATAGGTTCCTCTCCATCTGTTAGATAGGCATCTGAGAATCCTCATGATCTATTCTTTAGTAGTGACTTCTCTTCCAAGAGAAATCATTATGTTGAAAATTTCATTGAACTAGAGATACATGTCAGAAATAGGCTCATCAGGTTTCATTTTAAAGTTATCATATTTAATAGTATAAGTATTAAGTCTCATTTCTTTCACACTAGAAGTTCCTTCATATGAAACAGACAAAGTATCCCAAATTTCATGGGTATTTTTACATGCATATATTCTATTAAATTTCACATCTCTTAAAGATCAATATAAATCATTCATAGCTTTGTAATTGTTATTGTAGGTAGTCTTGGTAGGGTCATCCAAAGTGATTCTATCATTTGTAGTAATCTTATATTCATCCATAATTGAATACCAGATTTCAAAAGTCATACTTTCTAAATGCATTTTCATTTTAATTTTCCATTGAGCATAATTGGTTCCATTAAAGAATGGTGGTCTATTTGTTGCAGCACCTTCCAATCGATTATCCATAATAAAGAAATACTTTGAAAGATATAGAAATTTATAATTAACAAAAATTTACAAATCTTCAAAGTAAAACTAAAATAACAGTTTAATAAGGTCAAAAACAGAGTATTGATAGAAATAACAAACACCCTCTGATGCCAAATGTTGGTCGGAGTAGATTACTAAAGAGGGGTGAATTGAGTATCTATAAAAATTTCTGTTTAAAAATTATTCTTAAAAAGGTTCCCCAATAAATTTAAATATAGCCCAGTTAATCAAAGTAATACGGTTATGAAGGTGTGACTTTTTAAATAACTTTTCAAAGGATTGATTAATTCTCAGTAATCTTAATATTCGTCACGACCCATCCTCAGGGCCCGTGTCGTGACTACCCCAAGCCCGCCTTTCATAGGCCAGGGGCTGGCGACTAGCACCAAATGCGTAAATCCCGATAAAAGGGAAGTCATTGCCTTTATATAAGTAAAGAAACAAAACAGAGAATGAAAAATAAAGTAAACACTAAGTAAAATGGGTACAAAAGTAAGTGATGGAAAGTAAATGGGCCAGAATACAAACCCAACTGAAAGTACAATACAACTGGAAAAAAAGTACGACAGCAGTAAAGTAAATCAGCAACCACTGAGTCGTCCTCTGGCTATCCCACCTGAAGGGTGGGTACAGATGGTCTCCTCAGCTCCTTGGGTCTAGCCGTCCACTCCATGTACATCCCTCCAGAAATTCCACCTCCGGATACTATCCCGCTCCACAAGTCTCAACCACGATCAGCGTTGTCCGTCGTCTGCATCCAACACAATGTAGTGCGGGCATAGCCCATGCATGGGTGAGTATACGATACTCAGAAGGGACCCTGAAACCCCCGAATGTATCAAAAATCCACAAAGGATAAACCACAAAGGAAAGATACAAATACAAAGTATCAACCAATTCTACTTAGTTATATGCCCATACATATACCTAAGTCATTAATTCCAGTTCTTCTCCAACTCACGAGCCCAAGTACAACCCATTCCACACAAGAAAGCATAACCCAATCCACACAGTAAAGTAAGACAATAATATCGAATATAATGATTGAAATTCAAGACTTAGCTCACAAAGGTATACTACTCACGAAGAGGGGTGGAGATGATAGATGTAGCCTCTGTATCATCTCCCCTGCCGAACCCACATAGGATACAAGTACAGAAGTTGTCGCTGCCAAACCCACGTAGGATCCTAGTATAGTAACCATCGCTGCCAAACCCACGTAGGATCCTAGTACAGTTGTCATCATCGTCGCAGTCGCATCCAGCTCTAAGGTTCCCGCACACACCACGCACGATTCCGAGAGGGTCTGCTCCATGATCCAAAAGGGTCAATACATCAACTGTCACAAATTCTAGATTTGATGTATCCTGAAGTTCCGTATCGTAAAAATGAACTCAACGCAACAGACGGCACGTCCATCGGACGCCCGGTCTGAGAGATATCGGTTTTTCCGTCCCAGGGGCCCGGTTAGAAATACGCTCGTTTCTAACCCAGCTAATATCCAAATTCATCCGAAACTCACTTAGAGTATCGCAAATGGACCGTCTCATCGAAAGAGTCCTAGTGCCGCAGACGGCGCGTCGATCGGACACGCGGTCTTTAAGTTAACCACGTTTGAGTGATTAACGGGCCCGGCTCATTTAGCCCAGTGGGCCGACGGGTCGGGTTGACCCAGTTTGATGGGTCCGACCCAGCAGGGGTGTCAGACCGGTCTGAAGGGAAAACTCAAGTTGGCCTAAAGGGACACGGCCCGGCCCAAACTGGCGCGGACAGGCCTACCGGGGCGTGGCCCGGCCCGGCTTGGCGCGGCCATGCTCGGCCCGGCCCGGCGCGGCCCGGATCGACCCGGCCTTGTGTGGCCCGGCTGGGCGCGCGGCCAGGCTGGCTCTTCCGGCCGGCCAAGCGGCTCGGCCGAAGCTGAGTAGGCTTCAGGGGGGGCGCGACCCCCTCGGTCTTCTGCACCGGCGGCGCCAGGCAGCGCCGCCCTTCCCTGAACCGGCTGGCTAGACCAGCTGGTCTTCAGCGCACGCAGCCCGCATGGGCGGGCCGCCGTTCTCCAGTGTGACGCCCTCCTGGCACCACGGTCTGGCTCCTCCCGGCCGGCAGACGGGCCGGCCGATTCTTCCGCCGAAGCGGACCACGTTGCGGGCCGCGGTTTGTTCTGCACAAACGGCGCGACGGCGCCGGTTCCCTTCGTCATGATCCTGGCATGGTGCGACGGTGCCGTGTTTTTCCTCCACCTCTGGTTGCCAATTTCCAAAGGAATAAAGTTCCAGCGGAGGGTTATCGGGCCATATTTGTTCATCCTGTGCCCTCCATGTTAGACGGTATCACATGCCCAAGAAAGCACAAGGTTCATGAAACACAACGAACAATTTTATTCTCAATAAAATTGAATCAACACACTCTACCTTAACAAAAGATGACGAGCATTGGCATCACAGGATGAGGGTTCGTAGACGTTGACAGAGAGCATCTGAGGAGGAAGTGGCGTCTTCCCTTTTTGTCACGGAGAGAAGATTGAAAGGCATGACGTCGTTGGCGAGTTCCAGCGTCGGTGTCTCCTCCCTTGTCGCGGAGGAAGAAGAGGACGAAGAAATTGGGTTCGCCGAGTCGATGTTCTTCGTCGGAGAGTTGACGTTCTTTGTTGAGGATGAAGTTCTTCAAAAATACCAGAGTTCTCCCAATTCTCCTCACACAAAAATTCCATCCCAAAATAAAATAAGGCTTCCTCTTATTTTATTAAATCATGCCATGCATTCAAAAATACAAAATTCAAACACTTAATTAATGTGTGTGTTGGCATGCAATAAAGAGGGAGAGAGTGATTGTTACTTATTTTAAGGGAGTTAACCAGATTTAAAGGGGGAGTTTATGAGAGTTATAGAAATGTGAAGGGTTAGGGATCATATGGGCCCCACCCCACATTTATCCTCACATGGGTAGTTAGGATGTTAGTGGGTCCCACCCTAACTTCCCCTTGTAGGTTATAACCACTTAAGATATAAAAATAAAATTGTTCCACAATTTTATTCACCTCTCAATTAATCTACAAAAAATTAACTTCTTCTCCCATGAAAATGCATCTTTGGTAAAGGTCCTCTTAAGTAATTACCGGTGTTGTGAGTTCATCGGTGCCCTCGGATTTCAATTCTGATCACCGGTTCAAAATATATAAAAACCCGCTCATTTGTTTACTAAATGTACACGAGATAAACTTCGGAAATTGATTCTGGGCACATCGGGCCTCAGAATCAGGTGTCGTCAAAAACTGCGTACTCGTAAAATCCCAAAGAAATTAAGAAAAAAACTTCCTTTAATTTTACAGGCCTTTACAATATTAGTTATTAACATTAATTGTGAAGCTATTCTAATAAGTAAAAACAATTATAAATTCTTTACAAGATCAACTATCAAAGTAAATTTATTGATTTCTGAATTATACAGTAAAATAGCGAAAACTAAATTAAATAGCATAGAAGATATAAAACAAGTGGTTTAGTCTCAATCTGAGACCTAATCCACTCCACTTGGTGATCACTTTCCACCAAGAAGTTTATATAAATAAAATTGATCTACACCCAGGATCGGGGTTAACAACAGTACACAGGACTGTCCAGGTCACACGACCTCATCCACAGTTCTTTGTGGGTAAGAACTACCAGGTCACACAGGGACCTCTTCCACACTTATCTGTGTGAATACACAAATGTAAAAAAATGTATTAGAAATGATATCTTTTATCCTTCAGTTTAATGTAGGAGATAGTGCGTTTTTTTATAAAAACACACAAATAATGCTCGAAAGATAAAAATAATACACAAAAGATCTAAGATAATGAGATAAAATTAGAAGTGATCTTAATGTTAGTCTATGCATCTCTAGACTTCTAGGATGAATTAGATACAGAAATCGAGTCCTCTTGCAGAAAACAGAGTATCGCAAGTTTTCTAGATCTGGCTTGTGTTCTTCATGGAGTTGATTGTGCGAAAATGTTCTCGAATCTAGGATTAGAGTATGCTTCATGTAATCTTCAGCAATTTCAGGTTTCATGTGTCAGTTAATCTTTCAAGAATGCATGTGATTCTTTTTTATCACGCACACACTTTTTTTATGTTGTCACTATTGTCGCACTTTGCTTTTGGACACATTGTACTTTTTATTCTTAGAATGAATGTGTTGGAGCTGACATGATGCATGTATTCTGCACCTTATACCTCGTACTATCAGGTGACATGTCTACAAAGAAACATTAATTACATCAGTGCATTTAAAAGCTTCAAATATTACCATTAGAGATTGAATTGAAAAATGAAAAAAGATATTAAGAAAAGGTGTCACAGCCTGTCTAGAAATGGTGTCTTCATGAAACGGTGTCTCCATGAAACGATTTCTCCTTGAAATGGTTTCTCCATGAAATGGTGTCTCCTTGAAAAGATGTCTCCTTCAAATAGAGTCTCCTTGTTTTTCTTTTAGCGGTGAGATAGATATGATTTCAGGGTTATATAGAGATCATGAATCGGTAGCACAGATGTGGTTTTTGATCACAATGTCTAGTCACAGTGTTTGGATGGTCATGGTGTGTGGTCACGGTGTCTGGTCATGGTGTTTGGGTCATGGTGTCTGGGTCATGGGGTCTGGGTCACGGTGTCTGGGTGACAGTGTCTGGGTCATGGTGTCTGGGTCACGGTGTCTGGGTCACAGTTTTTGGGTCACGGTGTCTGGGTCACGGTGTCTGGTTCCTTTTCCAGAAAAACATAACCGGTGGCAGACTCACGGTTTCTCAGACTTAGCCAAATATCTTTACACATAATTAAATAGTGATATTCATAGAATTAATTAAACTTAGTCATTAATAAGAGAATTTCATTATAAACAAAATAGTTTACAATAATTATTTAAGGCATAAAGAGACTAATCATCTGTACACATGATTTTAGATAGATTAAACAGGATTAACAGGATTTACAAATTGTATAGGATTTGTGATCATTAAAACATGATTAACACAAGAGGAGTCCAACAATTTCCATATATAAATATTCAAGTGATCAGTTTAAATACTTGGACATGTAAATGGAAGAGTTGGAAGAAAAACATTAAAATAAATTTTTTCCAAAGAAAATACCCTTATCTCTCGAGAAACACATAAATCCTAAACGCCATTATAGAATAACATTATACAAAACATTAAATATCATTATAATATATAAATTAATTATATATAATTTCAATGGGGATATACATAAACCTTATAAAATAATATAGGTTCATAACATCAAAACATATGCCTCAATGAATGGAAATTAAGATGAAGCCCCCCATCTTGAGTTTGATTCGTCATATGTGTATTTATATTCCAAAATAATAAACATATATTAATGATTTATGTTATTGATGAAAATTTTAATGTTTATTATTAATTTTAGTTAACTTATTAACATGTTATATATAAATACTTAATCAGTTATGTTTTAGTCAGATGTTTTGACCATATTCGGTTTATGGTTAAAAACAAATTTTGTAGGTTGAATATGGTCAAAATGGTCATTTGTTACACATATAAAATATTATAATCATGATATAATTATCATATATATACATTAATTATTATTTTAAAACCAATCTTTAATTCTGGTTATGAAAAATTAAATAACGTTATGATCATAGAGATAGTAGATCCTACATAGGCATTAGTAAATATTCCATTATTCAATGATCATTATAAATAGAAGGTAAGTAATATTTTATCCTAATATAAATTTAATTAAATATTTAATACCACAAGATTTAGTTATATATTAATAAATATATAATTCTTATGATGTGGGGATAAATAAATAAATCGCATTGCTTCGAGGAGGTGGTATTCCACATGTCCACAAACAACGTAATCATTTTTTTCAAAGTGAGAAAAGGAAAAAATAAATTGATATATTATATTACAAAAATGATAAATATGTAATTAATAATTTAAATTTTTTATTTATATCACTTATATTTATTATTTATACCCTTATTACATTCCACATCATGCATTAGTGAAAAACCCAGCATATCATTATGTAAGGCGGTAGTTGGACGTAAACATGAGCGATGTTATCATATCCCTTAAATACTGGAATATAAAAAGGGTATATATTATATAACTAATCCAAATATATAATTATGTTATAAATATATTTCATAGAATTTATATCTATCATCATATTCAACCGTGATCGGTGGTAATGGAAAAATGAATGATGTCATTTTGTAAGGTGGTAGTACATTGTACACAAGAATGATGATTTCAAAATCCATTTGATGGAAGTGTGTGTGTTTTTAGGTCATAACTATAAAATAAAAACATATAAGTATATTTAATACCCTGATATTATTATATCATCATGGAATAAGAATAATTTATGTGGGTGGCGGATGAAATAAAAAATACTTGTTGTTGAACATTACCTATTCTTTTGGTATCTTCTTTTGGATTTCACCAAAGGCCTTCTTTGGTTAAATTTATTCATAACATAAGGATTATAAGATGATAATAGGGAATTGGGGAAGTGATTTTGGAATGTATTTTCTAATGAAAATGGTTTTTATAGTGTTAATAGTTGAGGAGAGGTTGTGGCCTTTTATAAGTGACGTGAGTGGCACGCTAATAATGTTTTTAAAAGAATGAATTCCACGCACATTTTTTTCATTAAACTATACCTAAAAATAATTATAAAATATCTATCATAAAATATATAATGTTTAAATATCTCTATAAAATTGTTTTGGGACATGTGTTGTGTTTTTTGACACCTTATATATTATGTTTAACCGCTAATTAAACTTGTTTTTACATTAATCACTGCAATTAATTTTAATTATTTTCACCAGTCACTTTGGTAAAAAATAAATTTGACCTTATTAAACATTATAATTTATTCTAATTATATATATGGAATCCATTATTCCAAATACTACTCACCTAAAAGAACAATTTTAATATAATATTTATCTCATATATGCGGTGAGACAACGAGTTTTTAATAAGATAGTTTTTTCAAAAAAAAGGAGATTCTATATAAAATTTATTACTATTAATAATAATTGTTTGAATCGAAATTAATATTTAATGATTAATAATATATAAATTTAATTTAAAACATTCCACACTAGGGATTATATTAATTAATTAAAATGTAGAGACATTATGCATCTTAAAACACTTTTTGGAAACATCTTGTTTTTAAATCGAATAACAAATATCTACTAGAAACCAATATAAATTTGATTAAAAATTGATTAAATAGATTATTTATAACCAAATAATTTTTAGGCTTCTTGAAACAATTTTAAAAACATATTGATACTTTTTAATTACTCAATTTATTAAAAATAAATGATTTTTTATAAAAATATTCTTTTTTACTATTCATTAAAAATAAATATTTTTCTTAAAATAAAAAAATTTCACCCAAAGTAAATTTATATATGATCATTTCAAAAAATATATTAAATTTATCATATCCAAATTATAAAATTTAGAAATTAATCTTGGAAATAAAACCTTATAAGAAAATATTTTAGAAAACCTTTTCATTATTGAATTAAAAATTACATAATATTTGTATAACTAATATAAAAATCTAATTAATATTAATAAATTTGAAAATTGTTGGTTCTATCATTAATTGGTATTTTAAACTAATAATATTTTTATAATATATCATATCCCATTTTATTTCTATGTGTCATGGGTTACAAGTTATCAAATTCAGTATTAATAGTATGAAAAATATATTACAGATTAAAATTTATTACATATATACAAAAAACAAGAAGTAAGAAGAAGAATGGAATGGGAGAGAGAATAAAACTATAGTTTCTTATATATATATCATGGTTTTGACCCCTAATTTTTAAGGTGTTTAGGGGTTTAATTATCATAGTTGGATCATTATTTGGAAAATTCCATTTAGTAAATTATTGAAAAGATCAAAGAATTTTGTTACTTAATGAGACACACATTCATGGAATGAAGTTGAATATTTACTAAAAAACATAACAACTTTTTTATAAAGTGGATGATATTAATTTTAATTAGTGACATCTTGATATTATTAGAGATTTAAATCAAAATAATAGAGGAGGATTTTTAACCAATAGTGGGGTTATATGAATTTAGTATATATATATATATAATCATATTGGGATGTTTTATATTTTTTTTAATCGCTATGTGTTCAGTATAATTCGTATCAACAACACTTATAACTAATAAAAATATTATTTTTGGTGAATCTTTGACTTGGGATGAATAACTTATCACAATAAAGAATAGGTTTGGCAATTGGATCTAAATAATGTAAAAACACCATGTCTTTATATCTATGTAACATTATATGATAAATATAATTATTTCATATTTTTTATAAGAAAAATAGATTCATTTATATTCTAATAGGTAACCGGGTTTCAGATTTTGATAGGGATTTTAATTTTGTATGAAAGAATTCGTTAAATGGTATTCACACCTAATTTAACCCCTCTCTGGTGACTTCATGGTCCTTTCATGGAACAAAACACTATATCCAATACCCAAGTAATTGAAATTAAAAAATATTCATGGATGGATAAATGGGAGTAAATACTATGATTTTTTTATTTAAATATAATAAGTTTTCTATGGATTGATATAAGTAGAATGGAGAGTAAATAAGTTGAAATGGGTATGTTTATCCATTTGTTAATCTAAACAGAAATATGGAAGATGTAATAATATATAAAATAATGAAAAAATATATGTTTTAACCTTAATAAAAAACGCATCTCCACTGGGTACCATGTGGCGTCCTGTTGGACACTCGATTGAATTGTAATGGGTATGACCCCCTAGATTTGTCATCAGGTACTCAATAAAATGATATAAGGTACCCAATGACCACCTTCAGCCTCTATAATAAAATATTAACTCCAAAAAACTAAAATTATATGATTTTTTTAATCTTATCAATATCACTAGATTCCCAAAATTAACATCCTAAAATACCAATAATTATCCAAATATTGAATGAAATCTAGAATCGAAAACAAGTATTTTATTTAAAAATTAATTATCCAACATTAAATCTAAATTAATTATTACATAAATGAATAAATATATATTCCATTATATTATCTTTTAATTTTCCTTCAGTATGAAAAATGTAGTCTATATACAGGCTAAAATATTTGTGAATGGATGAATAATGCAATAAAAAATATCATTTCCCTAAATCTATCACATATATTCTCATGAATGATCTATAAAAAAACTAGTAAATAATTTTAATTTGAAACTAATATACACATTTTAAATATTAATTACCAAAAAATCACATTAGTAATAAAAAACATATGAGAGTTTTCTCAAAATTAAGGTAACCACCCCCAGTTTTGAGATATAAAAATTATCAAGAATGATGATATATATAAATATAAAAAAAACATATTCCTATGATTAAAATAGCTATAAATGTTTATCATCATTTATATCATCACTTCCTACTATTAATCATTCCTCATTCATACAACAAACAAAAAATATTCTATTTTATGTCATTTTTTGGAAGAGTTGGTCATTATCTTGCACTTATTCCCTTTTATCATCATGTCTCAAATTATTGTAAAATTTAAGATAATATTACAGTTTTTTGTAATTTATTTTTTACTAATTATACTGATTTCAAAATAAAATTTTGTACCAAATCATGTTTCTATTTTTTGAAAAATCCCAAAAGACATAATTTTTTTAAAATCATTAATCTATTCTTTTTTTAGTCTAGAAATTTCAAATTTTATCAAATAAATTTTCACATGAATAATTTTTTGATAGAAATAATATTATTTTCAATCCATTTATTTTGAAATCAATCACACATCAATTAATTTTACTAAAAAATGGAGTAATAATATTCACTAAATTTAGATAAAAAATTTTAAAATACATCTAGATTTAGACTTGTAAAGAGTAAAAAATCTCAATTCATGGTCCAATAATTCATGATATAATCTTATATTATCTCATAATTCATTATATATTAACAATATTATATCCCAATAGGGAGATATATTCAAAAAAATTGATATAATTGAAGGAATATTATCGGTAATCTACTATTGATCAACATGACCCTAGAGAAAACAAATTTACTCTATGATAGAAAAACACAAAAATCAATCCAAAGACTCTGTATATTTGGTCAAATATGTATTTGGGAATTATTAGTGGTTAATAAAGAAAAACCATTTTTTAAAAAAAGAAAGAGATATTTTTTTAAATATATATTTTGGTTGTATGATTTCCCAAAATTTCCACCAAATGATGATTTATTTTATATCTAATATTTTTAGAAGCATGGTCGGTATACCTAGTTTTCCTTATTATACACCTAATCATGCATTACATTTTTCTTTAAAAACCACTATGAAAAATATGGATACATTATTTGTTTAACCATGAATTAGATTAAATCTTCTTAAAATTTCAAAATATCAGTTGTAAATCCACCAAAACTCAAAGGTAATATTTTTTACAAAATACATAGTGTCACAACTCTCTCTACCAAAGGAAATTTTATTCTAGATATTCATTGATATTTTTACTATATTAAAAACTATAACAATTATTTAAATATATGTACCTAAAACTTCTATGTACCCTATTGAATCTATCTATATTTCCTTAATAATTTAACAAAATGAATATTTTATCATCTCATTATCCTCTTCTGATTTTAAAAATTACCCATTGGTATTTTTTAAAAGGTAAAATTTGGATCAAAATTAAACTTAATTGAGTAAAACCTATGAATTATATATTTGGATCCTCATTTATTGTGAAACATGGAACACATTATGAATTATAACATAATTAAATTCAACTGACAAGAAATATTCCACATATTCAATTCATTGAATGATCATAAATGAAACCATGTAGCATTATGAAATTTTTCTTTTATTTCGAGGTTTTGATATTTTTACCAATGGGAAACTCAGAGAAATAGTCTAACACAAAATATAATCTCCAGTAATCATCATTGATGGTTACTATAATACTTCATCCATGTGTTGGATATCAACACTCTCTTCTTGATCAAGTGAACATGATCGATCATCACTAGAACCAAAATGGTTATTAATAGAGATAAATCTAATAATTTATCTTGATATAATAGTGATTAATATGAGTTCCTATATATGAATTAAAATGGATAGATATAAATTAATATATTATAACTATTATAGTAGATGAAATCTACGAAATGGATCAACTATAATGACCCCCAATATTTTGGGATATAATTTACAGGTAATTTTGGTATTTAATTTATTTAATAGATGATTATTTATTATGTAAACGGGTGATTTTGGGAGAATATTACATTAAATCAAGTTGTCGTAAGGACTTTGTATCTATAGAATAGTAGTAAATGATTTTGGGTACTTGATTTTGGATATTGGGAACCTAGTGAAATATCAAGGGTCCTTGCAACCCGTAAATCTCTACAGAATGGTTGATGTGGGTGATAGTGATGCCTGGTAAGGACACTACATACCTAGTTATATTGGAGTGAGTAACCAGTAACTATTGGGTGGGTTTATAGTCTTTAAATGAAATTTTACATATAGATCCATTTTCATTTTTCTCTCTCCCTCAGTTGACCCCAAATCGACAAAAATTGCTTTTTTAGGGAATCCTAGCTTGCGTATGTTATTTTTTTCCTTATTTATTTCTAAATTTAATCCTTTTCATTTTCAATATTCTTCTATGGGTATATAAAATTCCTTGTGATTTTTATATTTTTATTCTTTTTATTGTTTTCTCTTCCTTATATGAAAAGAAAAATTTCTAGGTTCTACGATTTATTTTAGCATTTTTTTGGATAAAGAAGTATTTAGGAATTGTGACATGGGGACATATCTATAAATGTATTAATGTATGAAGCCTTTATAATGTTACCTGAATTATATTTTTTTCTTATTTTATAGTGAAAACAAGTGAATGTGTATGCATGTATTTTTTTCATTGGGTATTAAAGTTACTGAGTTTTTTCAAGAGTGTTTAATTGAAATTTTAGGATATATATATGAGAACTCTATGCTAAGAATGAAATACCCATATAGATCATAATATTTTTATATAGGATTATATATTTTTATTATTTATTATCAATTTGAGTTGCATGTGTTTTTTTTGCATAGAATGGTTTGTGGGATAACTCATGTGTATGGGTTATAACCACATTCACCTGAGAATGGGTTTCATGTTGGAGTTACTAGTTTGACTTATTAAGATTGGATGGGATGAAATAATAGATAATAGGCTAACCCCTTTATTCTTTTGATTGATATGATGTTCTAGAAAGAGTACTCAACCAATGGTTAGTTAAGGTGTGGGTTTTTGTTTCCATGATCCATGTTGTATCTTTTTTTATGGATCTAACAAAAGAAAAATCCCTTTAAATAGTTTTTTGTTTTGTTATCACATGGTACAGTTGATATGTTATTACCACAATAGATAACATCCTATGATACTCAAAACATGTGTGAATTATCCGTCGGAACTTACCTCTAATGAGTGTGATGGTTTACCTTGTATGGGAGGTTGGGTGTGATATGAAATACTCATACAAGTTTATTTATTACTACTATATTTGAGACATATCCATGGAACCACACCCATGGTGATTGGGTTTTTTAGCTTGGGTGGGAGGTTGGATATGTAATTCCATCCTCATGCCACTTTGTTTAGTAACCCTGATAGGTTCTTAGTATAAAATGGTTCCAAAATTCAATTATTGATCATTTTAGCTATGGTTGGCATTCATGATTCCTAGTTAGTGAATAATAACTTATTGTGGGTACATTATTACTTACTATTTATTTAAATTCCATAAACTTTGAGTAATCACATTGATATTTCCACACATATGATACAGATTCATTGATGGTGTTCTATTAGGTCACATAAATGCATCATATATGGGATCCTCAATGTGAAGGTTGAATATTTTATCAATTATATGGATTAGGGGAAAGACTACATGATTGGGGATTAATATGGGGAAGTTGAATAAAGAGTGGTGATACTATGATATACTCATGGATACTTTTCTAGCATGACCAATGTATTTATTTTTATTTTTGGTTATTTCATGTATTGGCTTAATTTAAAAGGCTTCGGCATTCAAATATTTATATTACTACTATATATTATTTTGATATTACATGGTATTATATTAAATCATTATCCTATAATAGAAATTTTAAATTGAATTTTTTCCTATCAATGCCTCTACAATTTTTATTAATGATCATTATCTAATATTTATTTCATAACCTCCATAAATTATGGTTTATATACTTGACCATTATATATTGGGAGACACACATGACTCCATGTAAATCTTTGGAATCAACCCAATGAACCAAGTTTGGGTGTTACAAAATGTAATTTCAGCATTTCTTTTCTCTTATTCTATGCCTAGGTCTTCTTTAATTGAATATAGTTTGGTCTAGAAGTGGGCTGGATGATATTTTTGGGTTTCCCCAACAATAATAGACTGGATACACATGTGTTTAGAGAAATTGTATTTCTATTTTTTGGCTATTATTGATTGAGGTTATTTTTAAGAGATATAGAATTTAATATTTATTTGTTTTTTTTTCACAATGGGTTGTGGGACTATGTCAATTCTTGAATGTTGATTTGTAAAATAGGTTCACATGTCATGATTCGACATATATGGAAAAATTAAAAAATTAAAGTAATTATGTTTCGATAATCATATATTTAGTGTTTTCCCAAAAAACATTTTTTGATGTATTTAATTAATTTAACCTAATGACTTTATTGTTTTTTCAATATATATATATATGACTAACATGAAGGTACAAGAAATTTGATCAACAATTTAGGAAAGAAGTGGGTGGATCTATTATTTTTTTCTCATATACTAGTCTTTTAGGGAGTGTCTCTTTGGAGGATATAAGTATTCTAACCAGTTAATTGTTATATTTTTTAAAATATTTATTTCTTTAAAATAATTTTTATGTATATTATTATAAATTAGAAAAATATTAAACCTCAATGATATATATTAGTTCCAACATGATATATATCTACATACCTATCAAATATTCAACATTCCCTATTTATACCTCTAGTTGATAGGGAGTAGTATTATGGGTATGTTTTTGAGGTTTTCGAAGTGTATTTAGTAGCTTAGAGTCTTCATGAAATGATGATTGGACAAGATGAATGGGTGATATTCCTTGACTGTTTCTCCTTCTTCAATTAAATATTTTTTGGATCATATGAAATCTAGCTTTGAATACAATTAATATTATTTTCTCATTGAAGAATGACTCAATGGTTATGATCTAGTTTAGGGATGGTCACTGGATGAGAATGAGTTTCTATATGTATATGGAAGGGTGGTGGTACCTACTTTTATGAGAAATGAGTCATTAAAGAACACCAATGCTTCTCAATGGGTCGTGCACCCAAGGATAACTAATGATATATAATGTAATCAAGAACTATTTATAGTATTCTATTATGAGGAAATATATCAGGGGTTTTGTAAGTCATTGTATGACCAACTAGAAGATAGAGGTAAAACATCAATGAATGGAAGGTTAGCTTTAACCAATTAAAGTGAATTTAAAGAAGTGGGATGAGGTTACCAAATAAATCATCACTAGGAAAATATGAACCCCATGTAGATATGAATTTTGATGTTCTAATATATGAGGTTTTAAAATTTAAGGCCTATTGAGGTGACCTTGTCAGTTCATGGAATTAGAATTCTATACTTAGGAGACATAGTACAACTATTCTAAATACCAATGAGAATATAATATTATTGAAAATTATATTTCACATCATGTTTTTTATAGATCTATTAGAAGGCCAATAAATATTAACTAATTCTTACCATTTCATATAACCCATTAGTCAATGGGAAATAGTATATGATTATTTAGATACTTTATAATATCCTAAGAGAATAGTTGAAATATTTCTATGGATAATTAGATGATGATATAGCCATACAAGAGTTCATTTACAATAGTAGATTGTATGCTTCAATAAATATGGATCCCTATGGGACCTGATATGGGAATCCATTCCATTCAACCTTGTTTTTGTTAGAGGTAGGTGATTAAGTGATTATTCGTTTGTGATTGATGTTGGAGACCCCCTAGAGGGTATAATTAATCAGAAATTGGGTCGTTTTCAATTAGTTTAGTCTACCTAATATTTATATAGGGGGAATTATCCCTATAGTTCACCTTAACAGATTAGGTATTCATACAAGTATAAAATTATTTGGGGGTGTTGGTGTCTTAGGAATAAAGGGGAACTCACACCATGGTTTATTGGTTTATTCAAGATCAATGAGTGGATTAGTACTAAAATGAACTAGTGTGATCTTCTTCCATGATATTATGGTATGTATTTTCTTAACAAGTCAGAGCTCTATAGGTATAATTTAGACCATATTCACGTGACTGATAGTGATGTAATTAAGTTAGAGATAGTTGCATCATTTTAGGAACAAATGATGTGTATCATCAACTACAGTGAGAAGGTGTTGTGAGGTATTATAATACATTATTTGTATTTATTATTATATAATATTCATATCCAGGAGGAGAATAGAGAGTGGGATTCCAATGTATGAGATCAAGGCTGGTGAAATTTAGTAAGGAGGGACAAGGATGATTTTTTTAGGATTATAATCCTATAAGAGGGAGTTTATAAAAACCCATATGTTTTTAGGTACACTTTATATATTGTTTGTTTCATTAATTTAAATAATATTGGTTGATGTTTCATGTGAATGAGTGTTGTAAGGAGAAGATGTAATTTTAGATATGGGTAAAAAGGGAATTTTTACATCAAAATTGTGGTTAGATATACGAAGTACCTAGTATGGGCCACTAGGTTCATGATAATTATATATAGGATATCTTCTAGATTTTGAGTGGGGTTTTAGGGAATTTTCAATTTTTTTCTTTTTCCACATTATTATGCCACTAAAATCTTCCCCAAACTCCATAACAGTTAGAAATTATATTTTTGAGGCCTTCTTGGTTTCTTCATGTCCACCCCCTCAATTTCATGTCATAATCAATCCCCAATATTTTCTCTATATTTATTTAGGCATGTATAACTCCAAACGATCACTAAATAAAGATTAAATTCATTATTTCATCATTTTGTAACTAAAATACATAACATCAGCAATTTATGTAGGTTTTTTATGATTTGATAGATAGATCTTGATTCATGTTGTGTGGTTTTGATATTTTTTACCCTAAGTCTTGAGGATGAAATTCCTTATCATGTTATGTAAATTTTATGCAATTTTATGATCATTAATGCATGTAAATGCATGAAGATGATTCAATTTTTTAAAATTAAATTATTCAAGTGATATAGTGATTCTATGATTGAATGTTTTGATTATAATGGATTCAATGTATTTTCCATGTATTTTTTTCACCATAAGGCTTATCTATTTACTCATGTGCATTGTTTATGACCTATATTAATTAATAATGGGTTGTGGTTGGGATATCAATAGTTTGAGTTGTTAATATGGGTTCATTTTATGGATATATAATGGGATAACCCCTTATGTATTGTGATTGATGTTGTTCTAGAAAAATTGGTTCCCCCATGGTTGATTTAGTAGTTTTTTTAGTGAACCAAATATCTAGTATTTGTTGTGTTGTGATGGATAAATCCAAGGGGCCTTACCTCCTAATAGGATTTTAGTTATACTTTCATGATTGGAAGGTTATGATATTCCCCCCACATATTGTTTCTTTTGAATCTTAAAACATTTTTGACTCAACCATAAGACCACACCTTAAATGAGTATGTTCAATTTTCTTTTTTTGGGGGGACGGATATGTTTTTCCTTTTAATACCATTATATATGTGACTAGTTTATGTAATAAAAAGGAATGGGACCATACCTAACATGATGGTATTTTTTTCATCGGAGTTTGGATACATTATTCCCTCCTCAAACCACTTCCTTTGAAGACCATGGTTTATTATTGATATGGGATAGTTCTCATATTTCAATGCTTATCCCATAAATTATAGTTAAGATTCATATAGGATTAGATTTTTCATGATAACCCAAAATGGGTTTATTATTTAGAATTATTTATTTTTATTCTAGAAAGTGCATGAACTCTCATATATATTGCATCATTCATTTAAATAACCCCTTCATGGTTTCCAAAAAGTTTTTTTAGTCACACCATGTATGGTTACCTTGTTAAATGTGAAACATTATTTCAGTGATGTATATAAGGGAAAGGAATTGATGATTATTGATTAGGCTTGTCATGCTTGATATATGTAGGTGATACTAGGACATTCTTTGGGATCATTTTGGAAGTATGACTTTTGTATTTATTTTTTCCATCTCGTACTTCTTGTATTGATCTAATACCTATGGGAATAATCTTTATAATAGTTTTATGAATTTTTTTTTCTTCATTTCTATTTTACATGTGATTTTATTATATTATTGGATTATTAAGGTGATTCCATACCATTTCTTATTTCTTATTAATTTTTTTTATTTTTTATATTTTTGATGGGTAGTTAATATCAATAGAATTCTCCCCCCCCCAATGTATGGTCCAGATCCTCACTACTAGTTTATTACCATGTATATGCACAGGTTAATGCATGAGTCCATGTGCCAATATAACATATTTGGTTTATGAATAAATATATTTACTATAACTATAATTAAACAATTCTAATTTTATTTATTAATTTAAAAGAATGAAAATTTGTAAGGAAATAAGTCTCAAAAGATATAAATCAAATTAAAAACACTTTATTCCATACTAATGGAATGGTATAAAAAAGTACAAGACATAATATATTTCACACCTCAAATTATTATATACCATATAATATTTCATACCACAAATGAATAAAAAATTTAAAAGATCATAATATTAAAGGGGTTAATAAAAATAATAATAATATCTTTACAATTAGGAAACATCCTAGAATATATTTACCTTTTAGAATATCCATTAGTATAACTAAACCTAATATTAAAGAAAATCATGAAAGAATAAAACATTATGAAAAATCCAAAATCCATATTAAGGTAATGAGAATTATTATTTGTTATGTTCAAATTTGTTGGCTTCATAAAAGGGAATAAATATAATATATCTATTATTTGAAAATGATAAAAGGGTAACATAGTCATTCGATATAATAAAAATAAACATGTTACAAGTTTTAGATTACTTATTTGTATTTAATATACATAATGTTCATTTAGATGTAAAAAATATAAATTTTTTTATAAAGAATTTAATTGAAATAAAATAAATTATTTTACAATATAATTAAGGGATAATAATTTATTATTTAAAATAGCATTGAAATTGATGAAATTTATTTCGTAAAATATGCATTTTTATAAATATTGTTACCTTTAAAATATTATTTCAATAAAATGTATCAATAAAAAACTAATTATTAATAAAATAAATAAAAAACATTTGATAAATAATTAGTTAAGTGTAATGTCCTGAAATTCTAAAGTGATAACATTGTATTCGATAGCGTGTATGAGATACAAGACCAAGAACGTAAGGTAATATAATATCAGGAAACATTACGAAATAATTATTATTTTTAAATAAATCCAATCTAGTATATATCTTTCAATGCACACAAACACTATGAATCTTTCCTTACATGAAAGAATAACCTTGTTCGATTGGTTGCATTACACGTAAGACCGAGTTTTACCAAGAAACAACATATTATTAAAAATATTATTATTTTATATAATAAGATATAACCTTTCCATTAAATTAGTATTTAATAATTTTATTAACTGACTTATGAAAACACATTTTTTACACAAATATTAAATGAATTCATTAGTAATAAATTATTTATAAATGAACATAAGAAAAAATTTAATATAAAGGGAATGTTTCTATAGAAAACTATTTTTATGCTCACAAAGGTGTTTTATCATAATAAATTAAATTAGTTAAAATTGGTGAATAAAATTAATTAAATATATATTTTATATATTAAATCAATTTTTTTTGACATTAATCCAATATATTTTATTCATATAAGAAAATAATAATTTTTTTATGCTTAAAAATTACATTTTTCTAAAAAGGAAATTTTACCGCCTTTTAATGAACAACCTATTTCAAATAAAATTTGCTGAAATTTTATAAATTTAGTATGAAAAAAAATTTAACAGTAAATTAAAAATTATATTAGGGTAAAATTTTGGTATTTTTCTAAGATCTTTAAATTTTTCATGAAAACTGAAAAATAATGAATATTATTTAAAAAACTACTTCTTCATCAAATTTATGTATAATGTTAAATTATATATTAAATATATTTTAAATTAAAATTAAATAAATTTTATATCAATTAATCCAATTTAAATTATTTTAATCAATTTCACAATGAAATTGGATATAAGCCCATCTCAAATTTTTGGACATTTTTACTTTAAAACCCTCTTTGTCGTCCCGTCCGAGGGATTAAATTTAAATTAATTTTTTCCACTTATGTTAATGAAATTTAGAAAAAGGATTCCATATTTGTAATAATAATAATTTATATTGTCTAATATGTTCAATATTTTCAAAAAAAACTATTAGATAATGTAATTAAAATTTATTACAATGATTAATAGAAAAAATAGCTTAACAATAGAGTAAAGCTGAAATTTAAGGACCCAAATGACCTCTACACTTGTCTAAAGGCCATTTTATATTCATATTTTGACCCTAAACTTTTTTTATAGAATTTGGTTCATTATTAGAGAAAATTTTCATAATAAACATATGGGTTAAATTCCATTTTTAAAAATTTACAATAATGTCACTCCTCCTCCACCATAAAAAGACACTCACCCCTCCCACTTTCTTACACCTTCCAAGACACTTTTTATTGACAAATATCTACCCAAATATCTCATAAGAATACATAACTTAAACCTAGAAGCCTTAAATTTAGAATAAATCCATCCAATGAATCCATTAGGTGAAAACTAAAAGGAGTTTCCTAAAAAATATGTAACATCCTTCCATAAGCTCATTTGTTTTATTTTCTTTCACCACCCCCTAAACTATTATTATTACATGATTATATAATAACATGAATATACTAAATATACTAAGATTTTTTTCTATGTTTTAGATCTATGCTTACACACACTTCCATCTAATGGGTAACAAAATTATCATTTATGTGTATGAAAAACTACCACCTCGCAAAATGATGTTGTTCATTTTTTCCTTTACAACATTTCATGGTTTTGAATTATGATGGAAAACACAGATTATTTATAATATATATGAAATTTATGTTGTATTAATACACCTTAAATTTTTATATAATACATACTTTCATTCATTCTATTTTTTTTAATACTATAACATCATTTTTGGAAGTGTGGAATACCGCATCCTCGAAGTATTGTAATTCATTCACACTATACATGGAATAGATAAAATATGGTTTTATTTTTTTTTAAACGGTAATGCTTTGGTCAAAGACCAAAGCACAATTTATTGATAAGAAAAAGGTTACATAAGGCGAAAAGATGGTATTCTTTTACAATCTCTGTCAAACAAAAATAATAAGTCTGTAGGCAAAAAGTTCAGCCAAGTCATGGTCTGATGAATGCCTTTGTTGGAAAGCGCATCTGCAACAGTATTCGCTTCCCGGTAGACATGAGTAGCTATGTAGTCAATCCCTTGTAGAGAGTTGAGACAATTCATCCAAAGAGTGGTTAGAGGCCAGGCAAGATGGATGGTGCCATTCCAGATGGCCTGAATAATAGTAGTAGAGTCACTTTCAATCCAAAGATTTCTCCAGCCTCTTTGAAGGGAAAAATCAACGGCGTGGATGACACCCAGCATTTCCGCTTCCAGGGATGAGGAATGGCCACAGCCAGCATAGAAGCATCCCTGAAAATGACCAGCCGAATCGCGAAAAATAGCACCACAACCGGCAGGGCCTGGGTTACCTTTAGAGGCACCGTCAACATTTACTTTGATCCATCCCGGCATCGGAGATTTCCGGAATACTTCAAATGAACGTTTGGTCCATGGGAAGATGTCGGGCAGGCGAAGGTGACGAAGGATCACAAAATCACCAACCGAGTTATTGCAACAGTCTTTTTGAATTGAAGCAGCTTCATGTATCGCAATAAGAATTCTAGATTTGCCTGCAATTAAACTAAATGAGCTCTTATTATGAATAATGTCATTTCTAGCATACTAGATCACATGAAGAAGTTCCTCTACCACCGTGTGCAAGAGATTTTTAACCTGAGGAGAGAAAGCATATCTAGTGCACTTGTTAAGAAACAAACAAATATTGTCAGAAAGGGACCATATGCAATTAAAAAGGTCAAAAACATAATTCCATAAAGCAGATGCCGTCGCACACGACAAGAAGAGATGATCAGGATCTTCCCTGTGTTGATTGCACAAGCGACAAATAGAGCAGAGTTGAATGCTAAAGGTTTGAAGACAGGCTTCAGTGGGTAATCTATTATGTGCAATACACCAAATTAGAGTGAGTATAGAAGGTTTGATCTAGGGATTATTAAAATGACTCACCCAATGTAAGTTAGAATCACTTCCAGAAAAATAATGTTGGTAGAAGTTTTTGGAATCAAGGATGCCATTCGGAGATGGTTCCCAAACGAGGAAATCACCATTAGGAGAAAAATGGTAATTATCAATTATCTGCACAATATTTTCGGGGAGAACATGTCTGTGATAATGTAAGACATTCTTTATCGAGAGACTAGAGACATCGGTAGTGATATTAGATGGAAACAGAGATATCAAAGGGTTACCACACCATTTATCGCACCAAAAATTGATGGAAGAGTCAGCACTAACCATCCATCTAGAATTAGTCATGATCATTTGGTACGAATATCTAATTGAGGGCCATATTGAAGAGTTAATGTAATTAAGATTCCCATTTAAAAGTTTGGTGCGGAATCTAAGGTTCAAGAAATCAGAAGCTTTGGAATTACAATTAATAATACGCCAAGTAAGACGGGCCTGAAGAGCATTATTGAACATCTTTAAATTTTTTATACCAATGCCACCTTTGTCGAGAGGTTTGCAACAGGTTTTCCAGGGAATAGTGACAAGTTTCATTTCTAGAATATTTCCCGTCCAGATGAATTTTTTGATATAAGTATTAATCTTCTTGAAAATTCTAGCAGGCCATTTGTAAATCATCAGAGAGTAGACCATCTTAGAGAAAATGGACAATTTGACAAGACAAATCCTGCCAGCCATAGAGAGGGATCTTCCTTTCCTGGTAGAGAGATGTTTTATAATTTGTTCAGTGATATTATTGAAGTAACTAGCCTTAGGACGACCCCAAAATATAGGAACACCCAGATAAGTGAAAGGAAGGAGACCCTCTTTAATTTCAAGGTAGGAAGTAATGCTATTTTTTCTTCGGACAGGAAAGTTCTTTCCAACAAAAAATATATGATTTATCCCAGGATATCTTTTGTCCAGAGACTTCCCCATAATGATGAAGAGCTTGTTGGAGGACATGAATATTCTTTTGATCTCCCTTAAGAAAAATAATGATTTCATCGGCATATAAAAGGTGGGAGGGGATATTTAAGTTCCTGGCAGCTTGAATGGGCTTCAGAGATCCTTGCGCAACCAGATTATTTAGAAGCCTGCTTAAATAGTCCTCAACGATGAAAAAGAGGATGGCCGATAGAGGGTCACCCTGCCTGACACCTTTAGAACAGTTGAAGAAGCCCCCTAGGAGAGCCATTAATTAGAATGGAAATAAAGGAAGATCGGAAAAGAGTTTTCAGTCTTCCAATGAAAGAGTCCTGGAAACCAAAGTTTTTTAAAACCCTGAAGATAAAATTCCAGTCAATAGTGTCAAAGGCCTTTCTGATATCCAGTTTGATGGCCACACACCCCCCTCTAGTGTTTTTATTTAGACTATTGATACATTCCGAGGCCAGACAGATGCATTCCTGAATGGCCCTGCCTTTAATGAAACCAAATTGATTCCATGACACTATTTTGTCACAAATGGGGCCAGTCTATTCGCAATGATTTTGGTAATGATCTTATAAAGAGAATTAATGAGAGCAATGGGTCTGAATTGATGAATCTCCGAAGCATTATCAACCTTAGGTATTAAAACTAAAAATTGAGCATTAATACCATGGGGTAGAGAACCGTGAGTAAAAAAAGTCTTAACAAGGTTACAAACATCCTTTTGGATAATATTCCAATGCTTTTGGTAGAAACCGTTATTGAACCCATCTAGACCAGGAGCACTGTCTGGATTAAGGCTAAAGATAGTGTCTTTAATTTCTTGATCAAGAGGAGTGCTTAAAAGAGTTTCATTGTCTCTATCATCAACCAGTAAGGGGATAATATTAGTCCTGATGTCAATATTTATGTCCGGGCCATTAAGAATGTTGTAAAAGTACGAGGTGACATGATCTGTTATGGCTTCTTCAGAATCGATGATCAAATCATTGTGAATAAGTTTGGTAAGGGGATGATTAGCCTTTCTGATTCTTTGAAGGGAATTATAAAATTTAATATTACGATCACCATCAGTTATCCATTGAGTCCTAAACATTTACTTTCCATTCTTTTTAATATGGAAAATAAATTAAAATAGTGTTCATGTGTATGTACAGCCTACCATCTCCATGAATGGTGTATTTCATTTCTTATCTCTAAATTTTATGATTTATTATAAATACATATATAATTAATATATATATGTGTGTGTGTGATAATTAAATCATTTTTTACATTCTAGAGATTATTAATCCATGATAGGAACAACAAGTAACATGTCCAAACTTACTTGAGAAACTAGGTAATTATCACTAGAAATAGTGAAAATAATGAATGATTACTAATAAATGAGTAATAAGATATTATAATAATATCATAAATGATACCATAAATATTAATATCATTCTTAAATAATTCATTAAAATTTTTAAAAACATTATACAGGATGTTAAAGGGTGTTCACTCGAAATGAAACTCAATCTGAAGGATTTTCATCTCACAATTTACATTTGCGAGGTAAATATTATATTCACCAATTAATTATTTTTTGTGTTGTTTATACTTCCATATTTTATATATAATATCATGATTTATTTATATATATTGAATTTTTATTTTGAATATGAATAATTTCTTTTATGGGTATGGTAATTAAAAGTTACCAAGTGCTAAACAATTCTATATCCCAATTACTTTTCACCAGGTTATATTACTTCCTTGTTGTCATTAGTATTCGAAGATTAAGTGTGTAATAAATTTTTATTATAGATTTTTTTATTTCCACTTTTCTTATGTGGATTTACATTTTCCACGCATAATCTATTCATTGGTTAATCCTCACATCAATGTTATGGTCATTTCATGTGTTTACTTCACAATCTAATTCTGTTTGGCATTCTTTACATGTGAATTTCCATCAAAATAAGTTATTGGATCATTGTTAAAAAAATAGATTAATTTTCTTATACTCTATGTATTCATGATAGTTTTCCAAGTAATAGTTCCATTTTCTCACTCCTTCATACTTGACATGTTTTAGAGAGTATTTTTAAGAAAACCCAACATTATTTCTCTCTTTAATTGGAGACCTATTTTATTATAAAAACCTAATTTTCTAAAAAGGTTTTGAAACTTTTTTTTAACCTTTATAAAATTATTAATTAAATAATTTTTTACACTTTTTTTATTCGACTTTTTTCAAAGTAATGGTCTTTTATTTTTTCTAGATAAGGCACTATTATACCCTTTTCCCAAGGAAAAAGAATGTTTTTTTACCTTGTATGGTGTGTATTTATTTACCTGCTATTATTTCATTGAATATTCTTTTGATTGTTGAAAATTTAATATTTTAAAGATTTTTTTAAAAGTGATTTTCATGTTAAAGTATTTTCAAAATCTTTTTTCAAAATAAAAAGTATTTTTTCCTTAATAATGCTTAAAAAATTATTTTACAGTATTTTTATTCATAAACCAAAACAACCCTTTATTTTTACTTCACATGGGATATATTGTATTGGTATCATATGTATTTTTCTCTAGATATTTTATGATTGATTTTTTCAAGGATAACATTGACATTCACTTACATGATTCATTTTTTAGTCCACTTGAAATATTCAATTTCCTATGATCATTAGACATTTAATTTCCCCAAATTATCCATATAAATTATCATGAATATGTTTACTGCCTAAACTATATATCATTTTTACATATTGTGTTTACATTGACTGTTATATGATTATCAGGGGAAATATTGATAAATCCATATTATTTATTCAATATAAATATTTGAGAAGTCATATTATTTATTTAGATTAATCAATATGAGGAATGATTTGGACTATAAATGGAATGTGGGTCTTAGACTTTATATATCCCCTTGATGCATCTACAGCTTATAATGAAGAAAATTTGTTTCACAAATTAATCAGGCTTCTACCTGATGTTTTAAACCACCCTTTGAAAGGTCTTAACTATATAGGTTTTCATGTGATTAAGACATGATGTAAAATAATTAATAATTTACTTCATTATGATTCCATATTTATTATTAGTTTTGAATTTCATTCTCAGTTTATAAAATAAATAGTAGGGTTTTTTGTTTCTTACCTTTCCATATTGATTATTCCTTACCCGGTTATTTAAATAAAAATTGTTTTTATTTATTTACCTTGGCATATTTTTTATGCACAACCTTTATAGTTTATTAATTACATGGCATGAGTATTCATTTATTACCTTTCCATATGTATTATTCCTATTTATTTATTATTTATTCCATTATAATTGACCCCTACTGAGAATTTGAGCTCACCCTTATTTTATTACTTTCCCCAAGAATCCAAGAAGTATATTAGGAAAGACATGCAAGGATAAACTAGATGGAATAATATTATTATCCTTAAAAGAGAAAATCTATGTCATAACTAGTTTGTTTATTTTTAATACAAGACTCATATATGTATCTTATTTACCAAGAATACTAGAAACTTCGGTCCATTATGATTTGATTCCATGTAATTATGAAAATGTAATGGTAGTAGACATCATATCCAATATTTTGGGGTCAAGTTTCTATAGGGTACCCCGCACCACTTTACCACTGATTATCTACTTTAACACCCAAATAGAAGACGTCATGGCGCTTCCACCTCTTCTGAAAGAACCACGTCACAAACTGCATGCACACACCTGGACCTCATAACCACATATCTCCCACATAAACCTAGGACACATACCACATCACATCCTACACACACACGCATATGGTCCTCACAACTACGTCTCACCCGCATACACCTGGGCCAGATACCACATCACATCCCATCCCAAATACACCTAGAAAGCACAACACATCACATCTAATCTTGAAGACACCTCAGAAGCACAACACATATCATACCGAAGAAAACTGGGAAACACAACTCACCTAGACACACCTAGGCCTCAAGAACCACAACCATCCCATAGAATCTTATCCCATCACCATCTGGAATAGGGAGCATGAAAGATCAGGTGGCTACCCACCCATCCTTCTATCAGGATGTTTGGGAAAGACACCCCCCCTCCATGACAATGAGGGTGTTTAACACAGAATTCTCAACTAGGGTGGGGTACATATTGGAAAAACAAGGAAATAAAGGTATACATATATATAATGAAACACTCATTCCCAACCTATGGGTTCTCAATAAAAAAAATCAACCACTCTATAACACTACCAACTTTCCTGCTACCTCTAAATTCATTTATTAGTGGTGGTCAAATCGAAATTTGATAAATGAAAGCTTCTTTGCAACAAGACACAAATCAAATCATACTCCCATCCAATTTAATTAAGAAATTCTCATTCCTTTTTAAATATTCATTTATTCATTCCATCACTACCCAAGAAACTATTAAGAAAAACTAACAATAAAAAACCTAGAAAAATTGTTAACACAACTATAGTCATTTCAGAAGGTGAAGAGCCTTCTAGTTTAACACACTTCACATTTAATCTCTGTTTAACACCCACTTATTCTATAATAAAGTACCAATCCCAATAAACATGGTGAATCTTTCATCATGATACTCATGGATAAATGTCAGGTAAATCACCCATACCAACTACATAAATCATCATTCTTCAAATTCATTTCACCCAATCCATCATCTCAACCACAACAAACCCCCAACTCACAGCTGCACACAACACAACTCACCACCACCACAATTGGTAGCCCTGCATCATAACCATACCACCACCATCACGTCCAATAACATAAAAATAGCATAACATGATGGAATCCCCACTGTACAACACTGCCCATAAATTCCACAATCAATCTCTCAAACATATATTCCATTTCACCACCTGAACCACCCCACACATAGTCGTACCCTCAACAGGAGAACCACACAACCATACAAGAAACAATTTCCTAATTTATAAATTATCCCATTCCTTAATCCTACTATTTAATTTAGGGGTAATTATAGAATAAGTTATATCTGGGGGCATCCATTTTTTCACTGAATATATGTTCTTAATCAATATTATATATACAACCGTTCAACACATGATCAAAAACAAAGCATCATGGGTGTGGAAATAAATACCACCAACGAACATGATTTTCAGTAGTCATATAGCCCATACAATTCACTAAATTAATCAAAATATCAATTAAACAATATGATCATCATCACTTTCCCCAAACCCAGTTATTGTTTTGAAACCGACTCAATTATATTTATTAAATTTGGATTCAACTACCCTTACATGGGTAACATTATTACATAAGGGTTTATCACATTGATATTTTTCACCCTAAGTCATAAGAATTAAATTCCTTATCATTTTATGAAAATTTTATGCAATTTCATGATCATTAATGCATGAATATGCTTCATTTTTTTTAAATTAAATTATTCAAGTTATATAGCGATTCTATGTTGTTGGAATTGAACTAATGATAGATATATATGGGACTACTATGTTAATAATGGAATAAATTTAGGCATTATTTAATGTTTTGTTTATAATGGATTCAAAGCATTTTCCATGTATTTTTTTCACTAAAAGGCATATTTATTTACTCATGTGTATTTTTTATGACCTATATCAATTAATAATGGGTTGTGGTTTGGGATAGCACTAGTTTGAGTTGTTAATATGGGTTCGTATTATGGATATCCAATGGGATAACTCCTTATGTATTGTGATTGATTATGTTCTAGAAAAAGTGGTTCTCTCATGGTTGATTTAGTAGTTTTTTTAGTGAACCAAATATCTACTATTTTTTGTGTTGTGGTGGATAGATCCAAGGGGGATTACCTTCTAATAGGATTTCAGTTCTACTTTCATGATTGGAAGGTTATGATATTACCTCCACATATTCTTTCTTTTGATTCTTAAAACATTTTTGACTCAACCATAGGACCACACCATAAATGAGTGCGTTCAATTTTCTTATTTGGGGTGGATGGATATGTTTTTTCCTTTTAATGCCATTCTATATGTGACTAGTGTATGTAATAAAAAGGCACAAGACCACACCTAACAGGATGGGATAATTTTTTTCACAGGATTTTGGCTACATTATTCCCTCCTCAAACCAATTCCTTTAAATACCATGATTTATTATTGATATGGTATAGTTCCCATATTTAAATGTTTATCCCATAAGTTATAGTTAAGATTCATATAGAACTAGTTTTCTCATGATAACACAAAATGGGTTCATTATTTAGAATTATTTATTTTCATTTCAGCATGTGCATGAACACTTATATATATTGTTTCATTCGTTTCAATAACCCCTTCATGGTTTACAAAAGGTTTTTTTAGTCACACCATGTATCGTTACCTTGTTAAATGTGAAACATTTTTTCAGTGATGTATATAAGGGGAAGGCATTGGTGATGAGTGATTGGGCTTGTCATGCTTGATATATGTAGGTGATACTAGGACATTCTTTGGGAACATTTTGGAAGTATGGAATTTTTAATAATTTTTCCCTATTTGGAACTTCTTGTATTGATCTAATACCTATAGGAATCATATTTATAATAGTTTTATGAATTTTTTATTTATTTCTATTTTACATGTGATGTTATTATATTATTGTATTACTGATGTGATTCCATATGATTTATTATTTCTTATTAATGATTTTTATTTTTTATATGTTTGATGGGTAGTTATTATCAATAGAATATCCCCCTCAATGTATGGTCCAGATCCTCACTACTAGTTTATTACCACGTATATACATAGGGGAATGCATGAGTCCATGTACCACTATAATATATTTGGTTTAAGAATCAATATATTTCTTATAACTATATTTCAAATATTCTAATTTTATTTGTTAATTTAAAAGAAATAAACTTTGTAAGGAAATAAGCCTCAAAAGATATGAATCAAATTAAAAACACTTTATTCCATCCTAAAGGAATAGTAAAAAATGTAAAATACATCATATATTTCATACAACAAATTATTATATACCATATATTATTTTATACCATAGATGAATAAAAAATTCTAAAGATAATAATATTAAAGGGGTTAATAAATAAAAAATAATAATATCTTTAAAATTAGAAAACATCTTGGAATACATTCACCTTTTTCAATCACCAATAGTATAATAAACCTAATATTAAATAAAATCATGAAAGGAGAAAACATTATGAAAATTCCAAAATCCATATTAAGGTAATTAGAATTATTATTTGTTATGTTCAAATCAGATGGCTTCATAAATGGGAATGGAGATAATATATCTATTGTCTAAAAATGATAAAAGGGTAACATAGTCATTCAGTATAATAAAAATAAACATGTTACCAGTTTTAGATTACTTATTTTTATTTAATATAAAAAAAAATTATTTATATGTAAAAAATAAATTTTTTTATAAATAATTTAATTGAAATAAAATAAATTATTTTATAATATAATTAAGGGAAAATAATTTATTTGTCAAAATAGTATTTAAATTAATTAAATTTATTTCGTAAAATATTTATTTTTATAAATATTGTCACCTTTAAAGAATGATTTCAATAAAATGTTTCAATAAAAAAATAATTATTAGTAAAATAAATAAATAAATTTGAGAAATAATTAGTTAAGTGTAATGTCCTGAAATTCTAAAGTGATAACATTGTATTCGATAGCGTGTATGAGACACAACACCTTGAACGTAGAGGAATATAATATCAGAAAACATTATGATATAATTATTATTTTTAAATAAATCTAATGTAGTATATAGATTTCAATGCACACAAAAACTCTGTATATTTCCTTACATGCAAGAAAAACCTTGTTTGATTGATTTCATTACACGTAAGACTGAGGTTTACCAAGAAACAAAAAATTATTAAAAACATTTTTATTTAATATAATAAGATATAACCTTTCCATTAAATTAGTAGTTATGAATTTTATTAACTAACTTATGAAAACATATGGTTTACAAAAATATTAAATGAATTTATTAGTAATAAATTTTATATAAATGAATATAAGAAACAATTGAATATAAAGGGAACGTTTCTATAGAAAATTTTTTTTATACTCACAAAGGTTTTTTATCATAATAAATTAAATTAGTTAAAATTAGTGAATCAAATTAATTAAATATATATTTTATATATTAAATAAATTTTTTTTACATTAATCTTATATATTTTATGCAAATAATAAAATAATAATTTTTGTTTTACGCTTAAAAATGGAATTTTTCTAAAAAGGCAATTTTACCGCCTTTTAATGGATAACCTATTTAAAATAAAAATTTTTGAAATTTTATAAATTTAGTATGAAAAAAATAATCAATATTTTTCAATAGTAAATTAAAATTTATATTCAGGTAAAATTTTGGTATCTTTCTAAGTTTAAATTTTTTCCTGAAAAGTAAAAAATAATGAATATTATTTCAAAAACTACTTCTTTGTATAATTTATTTATAATGTTAAATTATATATTAAATATATTTTAAATTTAAATTTAATAAATTATATATCAATAAATCTAATTTAGATCATTGGAATAAATTTCACATTGAAATTGGATATAAATATATCTCAAATTTTTGGAAATTTTTACTTTAAAAACCCTCTTTGTCATCCCGTCTAAGGGATTAAATTTAAATTAATTTTTTCAATTATGTTAATGAAATTTAAAAACAATATTCCATATTTGTAATAATCATAATTTATATTTTCTAATATGGTCAATTTATTTTTTTAAACAAAAATATTATAGAATGTAATTAAAAAGTATTACAATGATTAAGAGAAAAAAATAGATTAATAATGGAGTAAACCTGAAATTTAAGAACCAAAATGACTTCTACACTTGTATAAAGGCCATTTTATATTCATATTTTAACCCTAAACTATTTTTTATAGAATTTAGTTCATTATTGGAGCAACTTTTCATAGGAGAAATCTGGGTTGACGTCCATTTTTAAAACTTTACAATAATGCCACTCCTCCTCCACCATAAAAAGACACTCACACCTCTCACTTCCTTACACCTCCCAAGACACTTTTTCTTGACTAATATCTATCCAAATATCTCATAAGAATACCTAACCTAAACCTCAAAGCCTCAAATTTTGAATAAATACATCCAATGAATCCGTTAGGTGAAAACCAAAAGGAGTTTCCTAAAAAAGATGTAGCATCCATCCATAAGCTCCTTTGTTTTATTTTCTTTCTCCATACCCTAAACTATTCTTATTACATGATTATATAATAACATGAATATCATAAATATAATTATATTTTTTTCTATGTTTTAGATCTACGCTTACACACACTTCCATCTAATTGGTAACAAAATTATCATTTATGTATACGAAAATCTACTGCCTCGCAAAACGATGTCTTTCATTTTTTTCCTTTACAACATATCATGGTTTGGAATTATGATGGAAAAAGAATATTGTATATAATATATATGAAATTTATGTTTTATTAATACAACTTCAATTTTTATATAATAAATACTTTATGTCTTTCCATTTTTTTTAAATACTATGACATTGTTTGTGGAAGTGTGGAATACCGTATCTTCAAAGAATTGTAATTCATTCACAATATATATAGAATAGATAAAAGATGGTTTTATTAAAACTATGATAAATATATGAAAAAAACATGATACTTGAATTTTAATATACATATATATATATATATATCATTTACTTTACATTATTTTTAATATGGAAAATAAATTTAAATGGTGTTCATGTGTATGTAAAGCCTACCATCTCCATGAACAGTGTATTTCATTTCCTATATCCAAATTTTATGATTTATTATAAATACATAAATAATGAATATATATATATGATAATTAAATCATTTTTTACATTCTATAGATTATTAAACAAAGATAGTAACAACAAGTAACATGTCTAATCATACTTGACAAACTAGGTAATTATCACTATAAATAGTGGAAATAATGAATGATTACTAACAAATGAGTAATAAGATATTATAATAATATCATAAATGATACAATAAATATTCATATGGTTATGGAATAAGTAATTAAAATTTTTAAAAATATTATACAGTATGTTAAAGGGTGTTCACCCGAAATAAAACACAATCTAAAATATTTTCATCTCACTTTTTACATTTGCGAGGTAAATGTTATATTCACCACATAATTATTTTTTGTGGTGTTTATAATTCACTTTTTGATATATAATATCGTGATTTATTTGTATATATTGAATTTTTATTTTTATTTTTAATAATTTCTTCAATGGGTATAGAAATTAAAAGTTAGCAAGTGGTAAACAATTCCATATCCTAATTACTTTTCATCGAGTTATATTACTTCCTTATTGTCATTAGTATTTGAAGATTAAGTGTATAATAAATTTTTATTATATATATTAGTATTTACTATTTTCTTATGTGTATTTACATTTTCCACATATAATCTATTCATTTATTAATTCACACATCAATGTTATGGTTTTTTCATGGGTTTACTTCACAATATAATTTTGTTCGGGATTGTTTAAATATGAATTTTTCATCATAGAAAATTATTGGATCATTGTTAAAAAATACATTAATTTTATTATACTCTATTTATTCATGACATTTTCCAAGTAACAGTAACATTTTCCCACTCCTTAGTACTTAACATGTTTTAGAATGTTTTTTAAGAAAACCCAACATCATTTCTCTATTGAATTGGAGAACCTAATTTATTTTAAAAACCCCTATTTTCTAAAAAGGTTTTAAAACTTGTTTTTAACCTTTATAAAATGATTAATTAATTAAATTTTTACCCATTTGTATTTGATTTTTTTCAAAGGAATATTATTTTCTTTTTTCGGACAAGGCACTATTATACTCTTTTCCCAGGGAAAAGGAATGTTGTTTTTACCTTGTATGGAATATATGGATTTACCTTCCATAATTTCATTAAAAATTATTTTTACTGTTGAAAATTTATTTTTTAAAATATTTTTTTTAAATGATTTTCATGTTAAAGTATTTTCAAAAAAATCAAAATAAAAATTATGTTTTCCTCAATAATATTTTTAAAAAGTTATTTTACAGTATTTTTATTCATCAACAAAAACAACCCTTTATTTTTACTCTACATGGGATATGCTGTGTTGGTATCATACATATTTTTCCTCTAGATAGTTTATAATTTATTTTTTCAAGGATAGTATTGACATTCACTTATAAGATTCATTTGTTATTCCACTTGAAATATTCAATTTCCTATGATCAATATACATTTAATTTATCCAAATTATCCATATAAATTATCATGAATATGTTTACTGTCTAAACTATATATCATTTTTACATACTATGTTTACATTAACTATTATTTGTTTATCAGGGGAAATATTGATAAATCCTTATTATTTTTTCAATATAGATATTTGATGAGGAATATTATTTATTTAGATTATTCAATATGAGGAATACTTTGGACTATAAATAGAATGTGGATCTTGGACTTTATATGTCCCCTCGATGCATCGACAGGTTATAATGAGACAAGTTTGTTTCACAAATTAATCAAGTTTCTACCTAAAGTTTTAAACCATCCTTTGTAAGGTCTTAACTATATAGGTTTTCATTTTCTTGGGACATGATGTCAAATAATTAGAAATTTCATTCATTTTGATTCTATATTTATTATTAATTTTGAATTTCATTCTCAGTTTATAAACTAAATAGTAGGTGTTTTTTGTTTCTTACCTTTCCATATTGATTATTCCTTACCCAGTTATTTAAATGGAAAGTTTTTTTGTTTATTTACATTGGAATATTGTTTATACACATCCTTCATAGTTTATTTATTATATGGAATGATTATTCAATTATTACCTTTCCATATGTATTATTCCCATTTATTCATTATTTCTTTCGTTATACTTGACCCCTACTGAGCATTTGAGCTCACCCTTATTTTATTCCTTTCCCCAGGAATCCAAGAAGTATACTAGGAAAGACGTGAAAGGATACATTAGATGGAATAATGATATTATCCTCAAAAGAAAAAAGTTATTTTATAATTAGTTTATTTATTTTTAATACAAGACTCATATATATATCTTTTTTACCAAGAATACTAAACACTTTGGTCCATCAAGATTTGATTCCATGTAATCATGAAAATGTAATGGTTGTAGACATCAGATCCAAGATTTTGGGGTTAAGTTTCTATAGGGTACCCTGCACCACTTTCCCACTTATTAGATGCTCTCACAACCAAACAGAAGAGGTCCTGACACTTCCACCACTTCTGAAAGAACCACATCACAACCCACCTACACACACCTAGGCCTCACAACCACATCTCTCCCATAGAAACCTGGGACACATACAACATTACATCCTACACGCACACACCTGGGCCTCACATCTAGGTCTCACCCATGGACACCTAGGACACATACCACATCACATCTCGTCCGAAAGACGCCTAGAAAGCACAATGCATCTCATCTCATCTTGAAGACACCTGCTAAGCACAATACATCTCATACCGAAGAAACTTGGGAAACACATGTCACCCAGACACACCTAGAACTCATGAACCACAAACATCTAGAAGAATCTCAGCCTATCACCATCTGGAAGAGGGAGTAGGGAAAATCGGGTGGATATCCATCCATCCTCCCATTGGGATGTTTGGGAAAGACACCTTCCCCCATGAAAATGGGGGTATTCGGCACATAGTGCTCAACTAGGGTGGGGTACTTATTGAAAAAACAAGGAAATAAAGGTATACGTATATATAATTAAACACTCATGCCCTGCCTATGGATTATAAGTCAATAAATCAACCACTCCATAACACTACCAACTTTCCTACTACCTCTAAATGCATTTATTAGTGGTGGTCACTTCCAAATTTGATAAATGAAAGTTGCTTCGCAAAAAGCCACAAATCAAATCATACTCCCAGCCAATTTAATTAAGAAATTCTCATTCTTTATTAACTATTCATTTATTCATTCCATCACTACCCAAGAAACTATTAAGAACAACTATAAATAATAAATGTAAGAAAATGGTCAACACCACTATAGTCATTTCAGAAGGTGAAGATCCTTCTAGTTTAATGCACTTCACATTTAATCTCTATTTAACACCCATTCATTCTATAAAAAGTACCAATCCTGATACATGGAATGAATCTTTCAGCATGATACTCATAGAGAAATTTCAGGTAAATTACCCATACCAACTACAGTAATCATCATTCTTAAAATTCATTTCACCCAGTCCATCATCTCAACCACAAAAAACACCCAACTCACAGCCGCACACATCACAACTCACCACCATTACACTTGGTAGCCCTACTGCATAAACATACCACAACCATCACATCCAACAACAAAAACATATCATAATTCGATGGCATCCCCACTGTACAACACTTCCCATAAATTCCATAATCAATCTCTCAAACTTATATTCCATTTCACCGCCCAAACCACACCACACACAGTCGTACCCTCAACAGGAGCACCACACAACCATACAAGGCACAATTTTCTAGTTTATGAAGTCTCCCATTCCTTAATCCCATTATTTAATTTATGGGTGATCATAGAACAAGTTTTATAAGGAGGAATCCATTTATTTAACAAAATATAGGTTCTTAATCAATATTATATTTATAACCATTCAACACATGATCAAAAACAAACCATCATGGGTGTGGAAATAAATACCACCAACGACCATGATTTTCAGTAGTCATATAGACCATAAAATTCACAAAATTAATCAAAATATCAATTAAACAATATGATCATCATCACTTTCCCCAACCCCAATTATTGGTTTGAAATTGGTTCAATTATATTTATTAAATTTGGATTCAACTACCTTTACATGGGAAACATTATTACAGCCACACCACATGACACACATTTAAGAGAGAGGAAGGGATCCCTACTTAGAAGAATATAGGGTCATAAATTCATTATTGTGTCTAAGAAGATGGTGTGCATGAAGCAGGAAAAAGTCTCTAGGGAAACATAGTCCAAGGTCACAACACAAACACAAGACTCCCTGTGGAAGAAAGTTTCAGGGTGCCTTGGTATCAAGAGAATGGTAAACGTACAAGGAAGAAAGGATCTAGGCTTTAGAAAGGCCAGATCCTATATCAATGGAAGAATTGTTTTAAAATCCATTAAATTGGGATCTTGATCAATACCACATGATTCATCCTTTTAAAGGCCTCAGGATTTTAGAGGAGTCAAAGATATTAATTTGGAACTATGAAATAGTTTCAAAACCACTTAAATATGGAATGAAATTCATTTTACGCTAATTAAAACTTTAAAGGGGGAAAATTGGAAAAACTTAGAATATTCTAAAATTTTGAAAAACTATTTGAAATGACTCACTGTTGGGTGAGTCACCATCGTGAGTCACTAGTGGGTGAGTCATAGTTGGTTGACTCACCATTAAACGAGTTACAATTGGGTGACTCACCATTGGAAGAATCAATGGTGGATGAGTCACCATTGGGTGACTTTCCTTTGGATGAGATACCGATGGATGAGTCCCTTTTGGGTGACTCAACGTTAGATGAGTTACCACTAGATGAGTCACCTTTGGGTGACTCACCGTTGCAAGTCACCACTAAAAACCTACCAGTGTGAGTCACTATTGTGACACACCGTCGTGACCTACCATCATGACATACCACTCCTGGATCACTATTCTTGACCAACCACGAGTCACCAATACAACTCACCATTTGAATTACCTACTATTGAAAAAACTGGAATTTTGGAAAACTCCTAAAATGAGTCATTATTGCCTCTAAAAACACCTTAAAGATCGAATTTTTTACAAAGTAATGGATTGGAGAGGTCCAGGAAATTGCATCAGATACCTCTCAAAATATTCTCACCCTTGAGAATTCAAACCAAACCTAGAAAAAGAGGGGTTCTAAACAACCACCCCGCCAGATACCTCTCAATAATCTTGATAAACTTGAAGCACTACTACCGACATCAAAGTTCAATGATCGGTGTTGTTCGAAAGCTAGAGTGAAACCTCAACATACAAGAACACCTCTTCCGAATCTGCTAACCCAACCAACTAGAAGAAACACCACACTAGTTCAACAACCACATTGTCTGAATGCACAAATTAGAATATCCCATCCTCTATGTCAAGATACTCTCCGCTCTAGGGAGAACTGACTCACCCGCACAAGTTTAATCGCATCGCAATTAATGTGTCTTGATTAGGAATCGAGTCTTCCCCTTTTCACATTTCAGGACATCATCGCACACTATAGAACAAGGAAACAACTCATCTTATAACAAACAAGGTTTAAACATCACATTAAAAAGTAAAAATGAACAAGGAAAGACTCTAAAAAACTCTAGGTATTAGGAAAAAATTATCACTTCTCACTCCCAAGTACTCTTTTCTAGGAAACCATGCCTCCACAACATGAAAACCAAAGCATTGGTTTGTACATGCAACACCTTCTTCCAATGATCCTAGATCTCTACTGTACACTCCATATACATCGCATCATCTTTGATATCTAACTCTCCCTAGTCGATGACATGGGATTCATCGTGAAGATGTCAGTGAAGCTAAGAGATGTGAAAGGAGTTGTAGATAATCTCCGACTATGGTGGTAGGTATAACTTGTATGCCACCTCACACACTCTCCCCAACTCCATGAAGGGTCTGATGAACCTAAGAGAAAGCTTAGTCCTTCTACCAAACCTCCACTACCCACGTTGTAGGGAAACCTTCAAGAATACATGGTCCCCAACCTCAAAATCCAAGGGCATCCTACTATAATATTCATATGAATTCTTTATGTCCTACACTACCTTTATCCTCTCACAAACAAGCTGAACCTTTTCTGTCAAGCTCTCCACCACATCCAGACCAAGAACAGCTATCTCCCCAACCTCTGTCCAGCACAAAAGTGAACGACACATTATTCTGTAAAAAATCTTCAAATGGAACCATGCTAATAGAAGAGTGGTATCTATTATTACAATCAAACTTGGCCAAGGGTAATTATTACACCCAAGATCCGTTAAAGTCCAAGATGCATTCTCGCAACATATCTTCTAGAATTTGGATAGTCCATTCTACTTTCCCATCTGTATAAGGGTGGAAGGTAGTGTTGAGGCATAACTGAGTGCCAAAATAATTATGAAATCCCCTCCATACTCACAAGGTAAAACATGTATCTTGATCTAAGGCAATGGATCTTGTAACTCTATGAAACCATACAACCTCATCCACATACCTCTTTTCCAAGTCATCAACTGCACCGGACTCCTTGATTTCTAATAAGTGATCTGATTTCATTAGTTTATCTACTACTACACAGATAACATCATAGCCTCCTTCAGCCCTAGGTAACCCAATTATGAAATCCAATGCTAAGTAATCCCACTTACACTTGAGGACCTCTAAGGGATACAAAAAACCATCGGGAACATGATGATCAGCCTTTACCTTCTAAAACACTAAGCACTTCGCCACAAACTCCTCCACTTACCTTTTCATCTTGGTCCACCAAAAATGCATCGCCAAGACACAGTAAATATTGGAAACTCCTAGGCATACCTCTAAGTGTTAGATATGAAACTTATAGAGGACTCACTCATGCATTGAAACTGGAACAAATAGCCTTCCATGGAAAAACATATGATTCTGTCCATCCTATGACCATCCCTTCGGAGAATCACCATGGTCAATGCGATCATGCATCACCTCTGCCTCTGATTATCCCCACTGAGACTCATCCACCTACTACATCAAAGAAGATTACACTATCATCTGAAACAAACATTCTCTTACACCATCGATTCTTGCATCTAAATGTAAGGCTTACAACTCCTCCATTACCTTCTAAGCATCAGAAGATTCCAAAACAAATGCCTTCCATGACTTTCTACTCAAAGAATCATCCATGACATTCCACTTTCTTAAGGTATAAGAGATCTCAAAATCATAATTTCAAGGAAACTCAATCTAGTACCATTGTCAAAAGTTCATATCTTGCTGAGAAAAGATATACCAAAAGATATTATGGTCCGTAAAGACCACAAAGTTCTCCCTAATAAGGTAATACTGCCACAACTTTAGTGAAAACACAACTTCTTCCAAATCCATATCATGAGACGAATAGTGAAATTCATGAGGAAGTAACTTCCTACACCCATAAGTGATCACTCTCCACTGTTTCATCAACACACATCCCAATCCCAGATAGGATGTATCAAAAAAAACCTCAAACATCACCCCTTCCTCTAAAAACTAGAGCACTGGAGCACTTGCCAAATTCCCCTTTAGATAGCTGAATGCTTCTTGGCACTATTCACTCCACACAAAAGCTCTGTCTTTCCTCGTCAGAGCTGTAAATAGAGCTGTAACTCAAGAGAAATCAGGTACAAACCTTAGGTAATAGCCTACAAGACCAAGAAAACTATGAACATCTAAAACATTCATGGTTTCTTCCTAAGAAAAAACTACATAACCTTTGATGGATCCCCTACTACACCCTATTGGGACACCACATGCCCAAAGAAATTCAACTTTCCTGTACTGAACTTGAACTTGGACAACTTTGTCTAGAGCTAGTGGGGTTTAAGGACCTGCAGGATGGTCCTAAGATGCTCTGTATGCTCCTCCACTAACTGTGAGTAGATCAAGATGTCATCCATGAATACGATGATGAACCGGTCTAGGAACTCACAGGAGATAGATTTCATAATCCCCATGAACATGTCTAGTGTGTTTTAACACCGAACGACATGACTACAAACTCGAAGTGCCCATACAGTAATCTGAAATAATTCTTCAGTATATCGCCCTCCTTCACCCTCAACTGGTGATATCTATACCATAGATCAATCTTAGAATCCTAACTTTCCCTTCTCAGCTAATCTAAAATATAATATATCCTTGGGAGAGGGTAACGGTTCTTTACCATTACCTGATTCAATATCCTTTAATCTATGCACAACCCCAGATTATTGTCTTCCTTCTTTTTGAACAACATCAGAGCACCCCACAGTGACACACTGGGCCAGATAAATCCTTTATTCATCAGATAATTTATCTGAGTCCTCATCTCCTATAACTTAGAAGGTTTCATAAGTAAAGGATCCATCGAAATTAGAGAAGAACTGGGCTATAAGTCTATCCTGAACTCGACATCACATCGACGGGTTGGAGTCACAACCTCATTAGGAAAAAAAATCCAAGAACTCCCCAACAATCTTAGGGAATTTATTTTCCATTACTTTTACTGACAGCTCATCCAACAAGGGAAAAAGAGGATACACATGTTCACTGCCCCCTGACACCTCCAATCACTGAAGAAGTCCACATGCTGACCTTCCACATCTAAAAACACAACTCTTCTCTAGAACAATTTGATAATGGAATGCATGGAATATAACTAGTTGATACGAATAATGACATCGAATGGATGCATATGTAGAAATATAATATCCCTAAAGGACTGATGCAGTCTCATCATCAGTCTACATCCTAGACACAATCAAATAAGTTGGTACGGACTTCAATTCGCGTGCTCAACACTAGGGTAACGGAAAGAATCACTACATCTAGTCCCATAGCATGGACTAGATTGGGTGCAACAAAGGAGTGTGAATATCTTGAATCAAATAGGGAACAAGAATGAGTACTACACAATATGATCGTACATCGAACAATCTCTAGCCCCACTGGAATTGTTGTCTCTGCTATGTGTAACTGACCACGCCCACCTCCTATACCCCTCTTCTAATGACCACCTCCACCACCATGTTCGGGTCAAGGTCCATGAGGAAAACCCTGAGGTCATCCTTTATTTACTTTGTCTCCCCTCGGTGGAGCATAAGCCTTTTGTCCCTATTTTTGAAAAATACTAGCCCGCAACTACTATTGAGGATGGCATAGAACCTATCCACCTCCACTATAATGAGCTCAAATACCCACTGTACAATGGTTCTAAATAATCCCATGGACTCCATAGGAGAAACACATCGGCCCCAAGCCCACAGGAAAGGAATGAGGACCAGAAGCTTGAAATAGAAACTACTGAGATAGAATCCCCACCATTTGAAACCTCAAAGGCCCTCATGCCTAAGACCTGATACTGGTCACCATGCCTCTCGAAGAACCCTACTAGATCCCCTCTCACAGTATACCTCCTCATGATTAAACCTTCTCGTTCACTTATTCCTTATTTTTAACCACTATGTACGTCAGCAAGGTAAAGGGATAACTGCGCACTGGATAGAAGGATGAAGTGCCACCTCTAGGCCTCTCACATGAGACTCCTGATCCAGAAAGAGATCCAGGAAAAAATGAAGGAGATCCTTGAACTTAATCCCCAGCTCTTATACTAACATACTCCCCTACTATTGGGAGAGTAACTATTTCCTCTTCTCATCCTTCATGGAAACTGAAAGGAATTCTACTTGGAACTACTTCTTGAAATTGACCCACAGAATGTCAGCCTCCTTCCTCTCCCCCAGTTACAATGTCCACCACTAATGTAAAAATCCCTGCATCTAGCTCACCACTAATGGAACCTAGTACTCAATAGGATCTAGGATCAAACTAAAGTTGATCTAAAGCTCCTAGATCCAGCTCTCCATCTCCACATTTGAAACACTTCCCTCTTACTTTCCCAATGCCTTCTTCTAGAAAGCACGTAACATTCTCTATCACTGGTCATCCTCCTCCACCAGATCAACCCTCCACTAATCAACTGTATCAGCCTGTTGTGCCTCAACTACCTAAACCACATGTGGATGATGACTGGGTTCGATAGATAAAAAGGTAAATAAAGAATTTATAAGCCCAAGTAGTATGGAATTATATTTAATATTAATTTTAACTAATTTCATTATCCATTTTAAATTCCCCAAAAACAACCCAATTCAGACAAGAAAACAAGTCATTATGATGCATGTACCTTTCCTAGGGTCTCTACCCTACAAAGGGTGTAGCCATACTTGGTCACCCAATAGGCTCAGATTCCTTTAATTAGATCACAGGGGCCCTAAAATCCCATTTCATAGATGGTATTCCCTATTCTATGTCACAAACCAAGATCACATAACGTTATTTCCCTACCACCCCATGAAATCCTCATTGTTCCTAACTCCAAAATCCATCATATATCTAAACCATCTCCTTTGTTACCATTCTGTCATGACCCCCCACCTCTAAAGATTCCCCTCTTGAGTTGGAAATTGAGAAAGAGTGATAACGACCCATGATTCTCACCTCTAGTGGTCCCCAGGGTGGCGACTAGCACTAAGGATATATAATTCTCTCAAAGTGGGGGGTGTATTACACATTTATAGTAACCAAGATTTGAATAAAATATGTATCAACCACAATACCACTCCAAGATAAATATATATATAATAAATCCAAAAACCATCCCACATGAAAGTTTAAAATGAAACTGCTACAAATACAAAGAAAAGTTCCAAAGTAAATACTCAAAAGCAAAACTAAGTAGCGACACCACAACTGTCCCAAAATCCAAGATAGTAATTCCTATAATGGTCCCCTTATTCCTCCTAAAAACCTAAAATAATTTTTATAATGTAGGGTGAGAATACAAGTATACTCGGTAGGAAAACCAAAGTATCTCGTGCATAAGTGGGACAAGCATACTAATGATCTCGTGATAAAAAATTAGAACCAATAGCAACTAACAGGGTATTCTAACCATCCCCATATCACCAAGGCACACTCACCATGTAATGAAAGTAAAGTAAAGTAATATAAAAATAAAATCAATGATAGTGTACCTCACACCACTTACCCACTGGTTGGACGCTCTCACACCCTAATGAAAAATGTCTTGGTGATCCCCATATTCCAAAAGAACCACATAACAACTCTCCCACACACAACTATGCCTCACAACCACATCTCCCCCACAGACACATGGGCCACATATCACATCACATCCCACATGCACACACCTGGTCCTCACAACAACGTCTCTCCTACAAAAAATTAGGCTACATACCACATCACAACCCATCTCGAAGATACCTAGGAAGCACAACACATCTCATCTCATCCCAAAGACACCTGGGAAACAAAACTCACCCACACATAGCTAGGCCTCACAAACCACAACATTCCTGAGTAATCTTGGGCTATCACTACCTGGAAGAGGGAGTAGGGAAGATTGGGTAGCCATCCATCCATCCTCCCACTAAGATATCTAGAAAAGACACCCTCCCCCATGATAATGGGGGTGTTAGGTACATTGTGATCTACTAGGGTGGGGTGCGTATAGAAAAAAAAGGAAATAAAGGTATAAATATATATTATAAGACACCCAATCCCAACCTATGGGTTCTCAATCAAACAATCAATGAATCCATAACACTGCCAACTTTATTGCTACATCTCTATGCATTTATTATCAGAGGTCACTTCTAAAGTTGATAAATGAATGACACTTCGCAACAAGCCATAACTAAAATCATACCCCCACCCAATTTAATTTAATAAACCAATTATCTTTCTTTATTAACTATTAATTTATTCATTCCCTTACTACCCAAGAAACAACTAATCACTATTGAAAACAAGCAACACATGAAATCGATCAACACCACTATAGTCATTTTAGAGGGCGAAGAGGCGTATAGTTTAACACACATCACATTTACTCTCTGTTTAACACCCATTAATGCTGTAACAAAGTAATAATCCTGAGACATGGAGTGTAGCTTTCTGCATGATAGAAATGGAGAAACGTCAGGTAAATTACCAATACCGATTACTTCCATCATAATTCTTCAAATTCATTCCTATAAATCCATCATCCCAACCATGACAAAACCCTAACTCACAGCCACACACATCACAACTCACCACCACCACACTTGGTATCTCTTCTATATAACTACACCACACCCATCACATCCAGAAACATAAATATAGAACAACTTGATGGAAGCCTCTCTGCACAACACTTCTTGTAAATTACAAAATCACTCTCTCAAAATGAGATTCAATTTTACCACCTAAACCACCCTATACATAGTCATACAGTCAAAAGTAGAACCACACAACCATAAATGAAACAATTTCAAGATTTATCAAGGATCTAATTCCTTAATTCTACTTTTTAATTTAGGTATGATCATAGAACAAGTTCAATCCTAGGGAATCAATTTATTTAACCAAATATATGTGTTTAATCATTTGCATATATAAATACATCGAACACATGATCAACACAATCCATCATGGGTGTGAAAAAAAAATCACAAACAACCATGATTTTCAATAGGCATATATCCCATATAATACACAAAATTTATCAAAATATCAACAAAACAATATGATCATCATCAATTTCCATCCCCAATTATTGTTTTGAAACAGATTCAATTATCTTTATTAAATTTGGATTCATTTTACTCTACATGGGAAACTTTCTTACTCCCACCCTACATGACACGCAATTAATAGATATGAAGGGATACCTACTTGGAATATTAGACAATCTTCAATTCTTTATTTCACTAAAGCAGGGGGTGCACATGTAGCAGGAAGAAGCCTCCAAATAAAAGTTATCCAAGGCCATAACAAAAACACACAACTCCTCAGGGATGAAATTTATAGGGTGACTTGGTACCAAGAAAATGGTAAATGTACTAGGAATAAAGGTTATTGGCTTTAGAAAGGCCAGATCCTATACCAACGGAGGAATGGATTTAAAAACCATTAAAGTCAGATCTTGACCAAGACCACACGGTTCAGCCATTTAAAGGCCTTGATATTTTAAAGGATTCAAAGGTATTATTTAGGAAAATTAAAATAGCTTCAAAACCAATTAAATATATAATTAAATTAATTTTATGTAAATTAAAAGAGAAACTGGAAAAACTGGGAAGATTCTGAAATTTTGACAAACTGTCAGAAATGAATCACTGTTGGGTGATTCACCATCACGAGTCTCCATTGGGTGACTCACCATGGAAAAATTTACCATTGGGAGACTAAATATTGTAAAATTCACCAGTAGATGAGTAAATATTGAGTGAATCACTATTGGATGATCTACTGGTGGATGAGTCACTTTTTGATGACTCGCCGCTGGACGAGCTATCGGTGGATGAGTCGTCATTGGGCGAATCACCATTGTGAGTCACCATTGGCGACCTATAGGTGTAAGTAAATGTTTCAACTCACTATTTTGACCTAACATACTTGCATACCCTTCCAAAATCATTGGTACAAACCCACCATGAGTCATCATCATGAGTCACTGACACGACTCACCGTTGGGATGACCTACCGTTGGAAAAATGGAATTTTGGAAAACTCTTGAAAGGAGTATCCTTTACCTCCCAGAACACCTTAAAGACTGTATTTTCACAAAGTAATGGACCGGAGAGGTATGTTCCATTACAGAAATACATACAAGTTGTGAGAAGAAGGGGCAGTGAGGGTGATATTTATAGTGGAGGAGAGTGGTGTTTTTTGATTATTTTATTTATTCGTTTATTATTTTAGCTCAAGACTATTTAAAGTGTTGATTATTGTGACCAATTATAGTAACTAGTTTATGTAATTTAGAACTAATGTTTCTTACATCATCCATACTTAATCAATGACTCAATAATTCAAAAATTTAGTTAATAATGTAAATTGTTGTATTTCATTATTCACCAAAAATTGAACTATTTAAGAAAACTACTAAAAATTCACCCTAACAATTTTTAAAATTTATTTTTCACAAATGGACTCAATTTATTGAAAATAATTTTTTAAATAAGAAAAAAATTAATTTTTAATTAAAATCATCATTTTTTCCAAAAATACCGATTTTAAAATTATAACTGATTTTTGTGAAAATTTGAAATTTTAATTAAGGTTTAATACATTTATATTATAATCATAATATTAAAAAAAATTAATCTATTTTATGAAAATAAAATATAGTTTAAATAATTATTTTAATTATCAAATTGTAAATAAGCAATTATGTATCACCAAAATGCCAACACATAATTTATCATTTATAAAAAATTTATTTACTTATTCAATGATATAAATATATCATATTTTTATTTATAAGAAACATAAATATTATTTATATTTTTATAGGTCATTTTATTATTATAATGGTAACATTAATATTTTTAATAGTCACATTACTATTCCAAAGTTCATGTTAATATTTAATTGTATATAACTAGTCATTTAAGCTCGGTGTTTCATGAAACATTATCTATCGAGAAAATTGAATTTATTTTAAAGGATACATACCATAAATCATGGGGTGTATTATTGAGAATGATAATATATACTGAATTTTAATTTAGTACCAAAAGATTTTTGAATTCCTTTACGAAAACATGAGCAAAATCATGGATCATAATCCGGTATATATTTTATAGCAACTCCATATAACTTGACTATAAATTTAATATCAAGTCCCCAAAGTTGATCTGAATACATAGTATCTCAAAAATAAATAAAATTTATAGATTTTTTTAAATGATAAACAATAACCCAAATAAAATTATAACCTTTAGATGTATTTGGTAATCCCACAAAAAAATATAGGGATGTATTTTTGGATTTCCAATCGTGCGTAAAGAGAGGATGAAGCATCCTCTAGTATTTTTCACTCATATTTAACATAATGATATTTCAAATAGTTACTTATAGAATTATAAATTTATTTCTTTGTTATTACACAATAATAATACTCTTAAGGGACTCCAAATATTTTAGTACTACATGTATGAACAAAAATTGGAAGCTATAAGCTTCACAGAATAGTTTATTTTTTAACTTATAATCTCTTGTAACACATTTCCCATTTTAAAATTTCATAACATCTTCATTGAAAATTGTATATTTAGGAAACACTCCTTTTTTTAACAAATATACAATTTCCTATATATCATGATATTCCTTCAGAGTATTCTTAATTTTCACTAACAATAGTGATTACATTTACAACTGAACCAAAATAAATAGAGTACCTATATGTATAATTTCTAGGCCCGCGTTCATTATATCATTAACTAAGGGATTATAATCTAAATAAAAATTGATTAATGAATCATTTTCTATTCTACTCAAGGCACCTTCTACCTTGTTTTATTTTCCTGGATGATGATTAATCATGAAATATTAATCCTTTATCAATTTAAATCATTTTCTATACCACATTTTCAACTATTTTTGAGTGAATATACACATTAAACATTTATGGTAAGTTTATATATCACATTTTACACCATATAAAATATGAATCTATATTTTTAAATAAAAAAATAACTTCTATAATCTTGTGATAATTTGTAGGTTATTTATTGTAATGGAGTTTTAATTAATTTTATTCATATTAAATAAAAAGGTCATTCTTCATTAAGACACAACTATGTCCCTTCAAAGATGAATCGTTGTAAAAAAACAAAATCACAATTTCATATTGGAAAGGATAAAAGTGGATCGTTAACCCATCTTCATTTATATTCTATAAAACAATTGTCACTATAAATTTTCTTGAATAAATTTACTCTATTTTATCTTAACATAGTTAGTGGGGTTGAGAAATGAGAAATGTTTCTAAAAAACCATCAGTAGTTACCCAAAAATCTAAGAAATCTTCAAACCCTAGTGAAATTTGTAGGTATTGAACACAATTCATCCACATTATTTTTAGTAGGATCAAATGTTATTCCATATATAAAAAATATATTCCCAATGAATGAAATTTACTATATCCAAATATCGCATTTAATAAATTTTAAAAAAACATATTTTTTATTAATTTATGAAAATCAATACTCTAGTTTTTTTCATGATCCACATAAATTTTAGAATAAAATAGGATTTCATCAGTGAAATTGACTTAAAAGTTTTCCAATTACTCATGGGATACTATATTCACAAAATACATAAATACAATAGGTGAATTGTTCATCAAAAATTGAATAACCACAATCTCATAATTTCTATATCTCTTATTGAATTCTTTCCTCATAATTTATTCATCCTTTAACATCATGTGGTGATACCAAACATGGTATCAATCTTGTAAAAATATTGATAACATTATAATTGACCAAACAAGTCATCGGTTTGATGTGAAAGATACATTTTCATAATAATGGAAATATTGGGTTCTCTATAATAAATGAATAGTCTCATGGAACCATCCAATTTTTAAGAAAAAAAATAGCAAAATCCCAATGTGATGTTCTAGAGTGAATGAAACCCTTGTTAAGTAACTATAGTAATTTCTTTTTAATTTCTAAAATTTCTATATTATCCATTCAATAAGGGGATTTTGAAATTTACTTAGCATCATGTACTAATTAAAGATTAGATTCATCCTCTTTATTAGGAATAAAACCAATGAAACCATCATAAAATATAATGAGATATTCACTGACTATCAGTACATAAATAATTTGAACAGTTCCATTACTTCCATCATAATGTTCATGATAACATTCACTTTAATCCTTTAAAAATTTTGCATCATATTGATATGATATTAAAGTTATGAATTCAATCTTATATAAAAACTAAAAACATTTTTATTAATAACTTCTTTATCTTTGAATATATAATTTAAAGATAAAGTAAATGATAATCCATAATAAGAATAATATGAAACTCTACAATGGGAATGACAGCATGGTTTGCAGGAAAACAAATTCTACCTATGATTATAAGAATACTCCTATAAATTATTAATAATTGTATACTATACCATGTATTTTTTACCCAAATATTTGACTTCAAATATTGAGATGGTATTTCTATTTTACATGAAAATTTCAATGATAAAAAAGAATGTGTAGATATTGAATTAAACAGAAAACTCCAATAATCTATATAAACAATTAATAAAGTTATCACCACTTTATTTTAGGGTCCCATATCTATTTTAGTAGTAAAAAAATAATTTTACATACCTTTCACATTATATTCTTATCTATTCCCATGAATAGTAAATAACTTTGAAAATGGGTTCGCATAATTCCCCAACTCATTTCAATTAAAGTATTTAAATACTGTATGATTGTCTATTTACCCATTAATTTTATAATCAAAAAATATTTCCTTTTCTAAATGACCCAAAAAACCAATCTTAAATCATTTTTCACACTTTACTGGTCCTATTAAACATTCATTAAAATTAATTTTACCACATTAGTTAAATTTGGGAGGATTATCTCAAGATATATTGGTTTGGTTCTTAACTGTTTCTTACATCCTAGATCACTACTTACTCTTTTTTTCATGAATAGAATAGGTGTCAATAAATTCCATATCAACATTCTCTGAATAGATAAATACCTTGTCAATAATATTAAATTTGATATAGGATAATTATATTAATATAATTAGTTTTAACCATGTATAAAATCTATCAATTTTAGCCTCATTTTCTATAACGATATTATGGGAATACTTGGAATGTTTGGTAAAAATTTCAGTATAAGAATCTGTTGATCCATGTAACATTTTATTCAAATATATAAATTTATTTTCCATTCATAATCAGTAAACATTTGGAGAAAACTACATTTGAAAAATAGATTTATATATTATGTATTGAATCACAAAAATCTCTTCATTTTCCTTAGAATACTTAATTAGAGACTGTAATTGAATGAATTAACCTTGAAAAATAAAAATATAAATAATTATCTTTTCATGTTCCATATATCCCAACACATTAAACACTGTATCAAATTAATTTATACAACATTCCTTTTTCACCAGGTTTGAAGAACTATCAAATGTCAAAGGGTTATCTTTCATGAAATTCTCTTCTATAGACATGTTCCTATGTGGATAATTTTTTTATTCAAGTTCATGGGTTCCACCATTAATATTATATGTAAACTGAGTTATCACTACCATAAACTATTTTGTTTCAATTATTTTAGATTTATTATTTGGGAGGTTATTATCCTTATGATGCCTTATAACTTAATTTTCCTTATTTCCTATATCAAAAATCATTCTGAAATGGAATGGATTAGATAAATAAAAATTTAAATCTTCTAATCCGAGGTCGTGATAAAATTAATATAAACATAAATCACAGAAGAGTTTCTAATAAAATTTCTCGAACCTCTAATGTTATCTGATCCTTTTCTCTAATACCAACATTAATGACCCACCACTTCAACAACCCATAAATATTTGTTTAATAAAAAATATTTTTCATTTTTTACACTTCCATTATGTTTTGTGTTTATAATTTTTGAGAATTAGTAAAAAATTATCTAAAAAGTAAAACCCCACATTTTATATTTGTTACAAATAAATTTTGATTTAATTTTACACTTGTATTTCATTATACATATGTTTTCTTCTTTTAAAATGATTAAAAATTAGAATGTTTTAACTTTATATAGTTTATTCTCAAACTTAGATTCAATGTAAAACATTTAAAAATTGCGTATGAGCATAAAAACACATTAAAGAACATAAACATAAAGGAATTTTGTTAGTTTATTGAAAAATAAAATTACAATAAAATGATTCCCTTTTTCCAAAATTACATTGAGCACATAAACAAAACATGTACATATATGAAAATAATCCTTTTCAAATAGATATCATTTAAAACCCCTTAATTATGAATATAAAAAACATAAAATGAATCTTTATTCTTGTGGGGACTCATTAAGAAATATCAAGAATTTAACAATTAGATTTTTATAGATATTTCATACCATATAAAATCAAATTATTTCCATAAAAACCTTTTTTTTGAATTATTTTGTATCTTGAAGTAAAATATTCATAAATAATTATCCCTCATGTTAATCTTAGTATATATTAAAGTAATATAAGATAATTCAATTATAGTAACTAACCTGACTATCTCTTATATTTTATCCTTTAAAGACTAAATCATTACAAATTTAATTGGAGAGAAATATCATGCTCACCTATCCTCATGAATTATATCAAGCTCACTTATCATAATATAATATTATAAATTAATATATAATTAATTAAATATCATTATTCTTACAATTTTTCATCATAAAACTCATGAAACTATCCATAGAACCTATATGAAAAACACTTTATATCTTCACATAATCATAAAGAGAAATATAAATTTTCATTGAAAACACTTTAAAATTTAAAATTCCCAAAATAGTGGTAATATGATATAATTTGACAATAATATTAATATGTAAAGTAATAATGATAAATAATAATTTATATGTTGTTTTGAAAACTCATTTAAGGCATATACATTAAAAAATTATTCTATTTTTATTTTTTTCCAAAGTTGAAAATAACCTATATGGAAAACGATAAAAAAATTCCTTTATAAACCACTGTGATAAAATTAAAATATAGTAAAAAAATAAAATTTATAATCCTTTTATGCATATTTATATAAATTCATGAATGATTTAAATTAACATGTATATAAAGGATAATTATTTCGTAACATTTAGAAAAAAAATTAATTGAAAATCTCCTACCATAAGTCATTTCTAGCTTCATAAGTTTTATAAATCCAGAATAATGATACTATATTAGTTATTTAATTTTTTAATAAAATTTTAATTTTCATTCCATTATCTATATCTTTTTATTTCATGTTTACCATGTTTTATTTTTTTACTAAAATGGTTATGTTCATGTTGGATGTTTTTAGGTCGTTCAGTTTATAAAATCAAAATTGCATCGGGGTGTTGACCATGGTAAAGTGGGTTTGGGTTTCATTAAATAAAATATCATAAAAATGTTGAAAGTATCATTTATATTCATTATATACATATTTTAAATCATCTATGTATGGAGTTTATGAAAAATTAACCACATCATTTCATAGAGATAGTTGTTTTTAAGTATGCATGAATGTCATTTTCATTTTACTACTGGGTGGAAGAGTAACAAAATAGCTAATATTTTAAAATTTTAGAATAAAAAATATGTCATTAAATTCATAATTATTCATTATTTCAATTCATATTAAATTTATTTTAAGGTTTGTAAATGAAAAAAAAAACCCATCACTTCGTCATGGCTAAAGAACATTTTAATGAGGTATAAGAAGAAATAAACAAAGAACACATTTTTATGAATTATACCTCTTATATGGAAAAACCAACTCATTTAACATATTAAGCCTTCTTAGGAGAAAAGACAGGGATTATAGAATTATTAAGACATGGGGAAGGATGTTATAAAGGTACTCAGGTAGATTTTATTCTTGATAATTATCTCAAATTGTGTTAAAATTTAAGGGCACGATGTTTCCTATAATAAGTCAGGGGAGTTGCATACTTTTAAATACTTAGAAATTTTAACTCTTTTTTATGTATTGGTAAAATAAAGTAATGTAAATGTAAATATTTAGAATTATAGTTTTTCAATGTCAAAAAAACTATTTAAATCATATTTATCTATTTTTTAGATATATTTGATTCATAATTTATTAGTTTTACCCCACATTAACTCTATTAACCCTTACTGGGGTGATAACATTTTACCAAGGTTATTATCCATATTGAAAAAAAAATAAAACGAAATTATTACTATATATGAACACAAAAAATCTTATTATTAAATCAATTTTCAATATTCAATTTTTAAAGTGGTAAAAATTTATTTTAAAATGAATACAAAAACTGAAATTAAAATAGTGTTTATAAAAATGACCCTTTTAAGCATAAAAGTATTTTACACTACCTGATGTATTTTGATAATTAATATAGCATTATTTATATTATATTTATTAAAATGGGAATAATTAATTATTTAAATAAATTCTAAAATAAATGAGACTCTTTTAAATACTACAAAAGAAATGAAAAATTCATTAAAATTTACTATTTTTCATTATTCAACAAAAAAATAGACTTCTTGAAAAAATATAAAAAAATCACCTTAAGTTAAATTTGATAATATGAATAAAAAAATTATTTATTTTTATAAAATAAAAATTAAAATATGTATAAATTTAAATTTTAATTACATCTATGTTATATGAGGATAACAGTTTACTTACAAAACTATTCCTTTATTGATATAATGTCATTTATAAAAATATAATGAATAAAAATAAATTAAAATGAATACTTATAAATAATAGATTTTATTTCTTCTAGGATTACAGGGGTTATCACATTAATTAATTATAGTGTTCATATAAATGTAAATGTTGACACATCTAGAATAAAGAAAAGGTGTATTGAGTGAAACTACACTATAATCATATAAATCTATTTTTCTATAAAAAATTTACATTATTACAAAATTTCCACTATGATGTGAAATGTTATTCCTAATTATATAAGTATTAAAATCTAAATTATCCATGAAATGTAATAAAATGAAACCGTTCTTATAAATCAGGTAATTATGGGTTGATTATATTATGAGATATATATTTGGAATCATAGAAAAGGTTTAGAAATATTTAGAATTTAGGATAATATGAAAAGAGAATTTTAGAATATTATAATTTATTCATATGTTATCATAAGATACTTTTTGAGTATTTCAATGTTTTCTCATAAAATCCATGTCTATTTAGGATGATTTATGCTGATAAAACATAGAGAATAAATTAAGAAGGTAATAAGAGAATGATATCCTTTTGAATAAGAAAACTTGAATGGTTAGAGTTAGAATTGAGATGTTTGTGGTTATTTTATCTCAATTAATACATGATATAAGTGTTGGTATATATGAATGAGAGTGACTAAATTCTCTATATTGAAATGTGTCTATAGTAAAACATTTCATGAAACAATATCCACTAACATTTCTTCGATATTTAGACCCAGTGGTATCTGAGGGATGGATCAAAACTCAAAAAATATATTCAATATTTTAGATATTCATATCATCAAAATGTAACTCTAAAATTTTATCATTTTGAAGGTGAAGTGTATCAGTGGTGATCTCAAATTTCCAATACCAAATATGTAGTTGATATTGATTCCATAGATTGAAAAATATTTAACGATCTTTCTAATGAGAAATATTTTTCTTAAAGTCATTAGCCATTGAATAGAAAATCCATTATTGGAATCAAAGAAATTTGAGGAGGAACTGTTTACTGTATATGAAGTAAATTTTATGATAGTATCATAGTAAACACCTAATTCATTTTAGACCATAATGGCAGAATTGAAACCAATTTTGTGAAGGGCATTTTTTACTGGTGAGTTTAAAATTTATGGGTACATTTTTTGATGTTATAAGAAGGGAAAATTTAATTTTTTAATATATATATCTATATGGATAAGAAGTGGTCTATGTGCAAATGAATAGGGAATAATCTATAAAATGAATATAAAGGTAAGAAGATTAATATTCCCTCTTTTGATAAGAGTTGTATGTTGAATTCTAGTGAATGGCTTATGAGATGTAGAAAGTATTAATGGTGTGGTAAGATGGGATAATTGGATTGTTTCTATAAATAAAAGATAAATATTAATATTCATTATAATTACAAAAAATCCATTAGTAAAGTGTTTTAATTTTAATGAGATTAACCATTATGAAATTATGTGTTTAATAAAAAAATTAAAGGGTAGAGATCACCATGATAATAATAAGAAGTCTTTGGAAAGATAATTTTCTACTACCTTGGAAAATCATTAACTATTCAATGATGTAGTATCTGGTGAATTTCATGATTTTTCATATTATGATACTCTCATATTTTATTCAAGATATAAAAATTCTTTTAGTTATGAGACTTTTTGTAGTAAAATGTAAATAAATTCAAGAAACAAAGATATAATATTTGGTAAAAACTCTTGGGGGAAGCACTAATGAAATAATGATATATGGGAACCTTCCAATAATCATATGTGGAATATTTTTTCATAAAAATATAATTGTATTACCCTTAGTGGAGTTTGAGGACATTGTGGGTGTGGATTGATTTTTAATTTATCGTGAAAATATAGATTTATATATAAAGAATTAATATTCAATCCTCATAGTGAGTTTTAATTTTTATATAGGAATGATTTTATACCTTTGATAACATATAAAGAAGCAGGAAAATTGATTAAAGATTGGGGTGAATGTTATCTTTCACATGTCACTTAAAAGAACCAATGAATTAGAATTACTGAATTTCCTGTGGTAAATGAATATTATAATTTATTTCTCTATTATTTATCATGTGTTATTTCTAATCATAAAGATAAATTTACTATTGAATTATTTCACAATACTAGTAAGATTTCATAATCCCGTTATAAAATAGATCTAGTGGGGTAATGGAATTAAAAAATATGTTACAAGAACTACTGGAAAAGGGTTTCATTTACACTATAACATCACTTTATGGTGATCCAATTCTGTCTAATAAAAATAAGGATTATTCTATAAGGATTTCAATTGATTCATTAATACTAAGTTAGATTATTTTTATGAATAGTTATATGTTTCCTCATATTGTTGAATTGTTTGATTAGCTCTGTATTGTATAGTATTTTTCCAAGATTATCCTTAGATCCAGATACCATGGGCTAAAAGTAATGTAAGATGATTTTCTAAGGATTGTGGTTCATACTAGGTATGATCAATATGAGTTTTTGTCTATGTGTTTTAGGTTGATTAATTCATCATATATATATATATATAAATCTTATGAATATATTTTTCCATGACTAGTTGAATAAATTTTTTATTTTTATTGATGAAAATATGGTATATTATAATTTTTATTAGCAACTTGAGAAGAACCCAATTATTTACCTACAGAAATAAAAATAATAAAAAATTTATGTAATTTTTAAAAATAGTGAGTTTTGGTTATATTGTATTTATTTCATTGGGAATGTTTTTTTAAAATATAAAAAAACTACTGATGTAAATAAAATTTAATTGGTGAAATCATGGAAAAGACATGAATATGTCCTTGATATTTTAAATTTTCTTTTATCATTTTTTTATAACTGATAGCTTGATGAAAAAATTACTCAGTTTCAAACACACTAACGACATTAAATTGAAATGGATTTCAATTCATTTTGATAAAGAAATGTGATGATTTTTTTATAGAATTGTATAGAATTCTGGATTATACTCCATATTCATCCGAGTCATCTAGAAATGGAGAGTTTAATGTTTACAGTCATTCTTCTCTAAAGGGACTAATTTGTTTCTTGATTTAAGATGATTAGGTAATTTCATGAAAATCGTTCCTATTGAAAATCCAAGAGTAAGATTATTAAACATATGCAATTTTGAATTTTGTGGTGTGTTTTACATTAAAATGTTATAGAACTCTTTATAGTTAGTGAAAAGTGAAATATATATTATCTATAAGATTTTTAAGTATATATTCACTCAAAAAGAGTTGAACATGAGGTAGAAAATATGGTTAAAACTATTAATGGATTATGATAGCATAATTCATTATCATACAAATAAATCTAATAGTGACCTGATTCATTAAGTTGAAAGAATAATGATTCATTAATTATGTTATGTTTGGAAAATGATTCATTAGTTAATGATTATTATAATATTTGAATAGAAATTTTGTAAATAGAAACTCCATCACTTTTTATTTTGGATCCAATATAATCATCTTTGCTGAAAATAATAATAATTCTCAGAATAAAGATCATGGTTTTCATGAAAGAGTGGTTTTTCTTAAGAAGTGTAAGTTTCTTAAATATAACAATGAAAAATAATGTTGTAGGACTTGGAATGAGGTTTTTTGTTCAATATGATTACTATTAAATAAAGGAATTTCTATGTGAATCTTATAGGTCTTTATTTTTTATTCATCTCGGTAGTACTAAGATTTATAGAGACCTTCATGAAAATTATTGGCTGGATGGAATAAATAAAGTCATTATTTATTTTAATATGAAATATTTTGTTGTAAAAATGTAAAATCCAAGTGATAATTACTGATGTGGATGATTTAATCTTTTCTAGTGGTAGAATGTAGATGGGATAAAATATTATTGTATTTATTGGTGGGATTACCAAAAGAAAAATGTGGTAATATTGTTATTTTGGTTATTATAGATCAATTGAAAAAATCTAATAATTTTATTCATTTTTGACCTAGTATATTTCTTGGAACAACATTTTATACTTTTTATTAATTTGATAGTAATATTACATAGATTAACTCTCTCAATTATATTTTAATATTTCCTCATATTTACATAAAATTATTGGTACACACATTATAAGTAATTAAGTTTTGAGTTATGTTACTTTACAACTTTTCATCCTAAATATGATATATAGTTAGAGTAATATATTTAAACATTATAATTTATTCTCTATGCTTGAACATTATATTACTAGGGATGCTATTATTAAAATATATCATTAGTGTAATTATATTCTAGTAACATTTTTTATTCCAATACTCAGATGGATCCATTAAAGGTATTATATAGAACATGGTTCCAAACTGTAACATATGGGGAAAAATTTTGTGAGAGAAATAATTTGAAATCATAATTGGTATGATAGATGTATGAGAACATGAAAGTTATTTATCACTATATGAGGGAAGAATAGAGTAGGAATAATATTTATGCCAATAACTAGAGCAAGGTTCTCTCATCTGAGGTAGGAGATTTTTTTTAGTATATATTTCTAAAAGTTATAGTTTTTTTGGAAGTAAATGAAAATTAAGAATGTATTTCAGTGATATATATGAAACTATGGAGAAATATGAATCAATTTCTTATAGTGTAACTTTACTATAGAGTTTATCCAAGGTGCATTATTTTTTTGTTTCATTGTTATGGAAATATGCACCTGTCGAATCTCATCTATTGAGCCCTGAAGTAGTTCAGTCTGAGTAGAATCATTCTTATATGAAAAATAAAATTTATATTCTAGAAAATAGAGACTAAGTACTACGAAATATGTTTGTTTTCTAGGTTATGTATTTATTTAAGAACTATATGATAGATGATTAAATATGGGAATTTAAAAAACTATGAGGGGAAAAACACCATAACTTGATTAACCAGTGAATAAAATAGGGAGGATGTAATTTCATTATGGGTGAAATAATGTGAAAAACCATGTAATTTAAACAATAAATCAATGTAATTTCATATTAATTTTCAGGGTTATATTTTATTGATTCAAATTAAACATAAAAAATTTATGCAACTTTTCAACCAAAATAAAAAGATTTTTATTCAAAATGAATTATTATCCATGAATCATATTCTTTAATTTAAAATTAAAAAAATATGAAATTTATTCTATTAAAATGTACTTAATTTTTTATATCAACATATAAAAAATATTTTACAGTGAATTTAAATTATTTATCATAAAAATTGATTTTTCAGTGAATACAAAAATATACTAATTTATATAAAAATATGATAGTATTTTTATGTCTTTACAAAGTTCCAGACATTTTTTAATTTCTTTTAAATTAAAATTATTATAATTTTAAAAAAATACAATTATTGTTATATGAATAAAAATTATTCTTTATATTAGAATAAATTTATCTTTAGGCTTAAAAGTGCATTTCTCTAAAAAACAGGTTTTCATTGCATTTACAACCTCATAAGAAATAAAATTTATAGAATATATTCCCAATGAATCATGGAAAAATAATCTTATATTTTTTATTAGGAAGTTTTAATTTATAAATTATTTCAATTTCATTTTCTTTCATAATGAATAGTTACCTTGTAAAAAATTAGTTACCACAATAATGGTTAAAACATATTTATTAAGTCAAAAATTAAGTGATATAGTCAAAAACTATTATTTTAATTTTTATTGGATGATTGTATTCCAAATATTATCACCTTTAATTTTTACATGAATTATTTTAGTGCCATGTGACCATGATAGTGACATAAAATTACATTAAAACTTTGAATAATTACAAGAGTGTCACTCCCCTCAATTATAAAAAGAAACCTTTTCCTCCTCACATATCCAAAAACTTTGAGCACTATAGAATGAAAAATACCTAGCCAAATCCATTAATAACATTGATCACCACATCTTAATGGTTATGGTATCTCTAGAATAAAAACCTAGAAGTCTATCCTAAAAGTTTTAAGGTGTAAAACAGAGGTGTGTTTTCAAAGAATTTGTATAACTATTTTCCAAGTTCTTTCTTGTATGTTAATTTTTGTACATCCATGATAATTATCATAAAAATTATGAAATAAATAAAATAATAATATCAAATACATTTAAATTTTATTATTATAGTATAAATATTTTCCTCTTCCATTCCATCCTATGGTAAATGAATACATCTCTCATGCATATATGTGGACTATCATCTCCACAAAGTAATGTATTTTGTTTTCCAACACTTCCTCACAAGACTGGTTAAAAAGTTTGAATTAATGAATATATATATAATGTGTATGAAAATAGTATTATTATATAATTATAATTTATTACTTACCATAAATTAACCCATGCAAAATATAAATTAACCTCCTGATTTGAATAATACATATCATATGTAGTCTCACATCCCAATGAACTAATGGTTTAGTGTCTTGAATATTGTATACATAAACATCTTTTTTTACAATACCTGGTATAAAAACATAATAAAACATTTCAAGACCATTTTCTATACATGTGACAAGATATAATAATCTTCATAACCTTTGGAATGAAAATATAATAAAGGGGTGTGGACAGATGGTTGGTATGTGGAAAACATATCATAACATGATGGAGAACATGAGAAAGAAATAAATATCAGAATAAATGATCAGAATACATTAGATGATAACCATGAAATAAGATAATGTAACAAAAGGCCATAAAAATAACCTTATGAAAGTATAAATGATATAAAATAGCTAAAACACATCTCAATAATCATATAACACGTGATCATAACAGAAAATTGTAAAATTATTTAAAATAGGGCACAACCACTAAAACAAGTCATTTCATTGAATTGGAATACATTGTGAAAATTTTCATAACATGATAAAATAAATGGAAATGTGGACCAACCATAAGAATAGGATAATAATTTTGAGTGAACTCGTTATTTGTACACCCATGTGAGAAAACTGATTATGTCCGCACCTTAAAAATGTCAGAAAACCCATCATGCCCATGCATGTGTAAATAAACTCATTATGTCCATTCCTTACTATATCATGAGATATAAACATAATCCAATAATTTGGAGGGGGATATAAGACACCAACCATTTCCATCCAAACACATGAACACAGATATTAATATATATATCCCCTATGTCTAGCCATCATCATACCTTAAAGAATCCATGGAAAAAACAATGGGTCTCTTCAATTTGAAAATAATAAACTTCAACATTTCATAAAGAACACATGTAAATAAAATAGGTTTCATAAATAATATAAATATTATGTAAAATTCATGAATTGAATTATAAAATACTAAAAAAATACCTCCTGAAATAATCACATAATTAAAAACTATATAGGGTAAAACATGAAACATAACTACATTTTAGATATCTCATTTTATGATTATGAAAACCAAATTAGGAAATGATGTTTTTGAAAGCATTTTTTATCCATAGTTATAAAATTCATAATTTAAATTCTCTTTCAAAAACTCGTATTAGATATAAAAAAAATAAAACAAAACCATTCATGGAAAAGTAGTTGGATGAAATTTTCTCTAGAAATAAAGAGGTAAAATTCTTCAAAATGGAATGAACTGTAAAAAATAAGCTTTTTAAGAAATTTTACAGCTTAAATAAATGGGTTTGAGATAAAAAGTCCCTTAACTATAAAATTGATTTACATAGATTTGTTTTAGCCTCTTATAAAATAAATATAAAAATATTAATTAAATTATTCAGAAAATTATTCATATAAATTTCCATTTATACTCTTCATTAATATCAATTATCTTTATGTATTAGATTATTGTATTCTATTTTCAACATCAGTTGTTAATAATCTTGAAATTTTTTTACTAGGTTTGTAAAATCATTATTGATATTACTTTTTATCTAAATAGTCATCATTATAGAATTATTAATGGTACTAATATTTCTGTTATATATATAATTTTAATTTTATAAGTATATTATAATGATTTACTGGTCTTTCTTCATGAATATGAAAATGTAGATGAAATTTTTTTATATTTATCGATATCAATTAATTAACTTATAGAAAAAATTAAATTAATTTATTCCAATAAAACAATATTAATTACTTATATTAATTATATATAACATATATACTCATAAAATATATATTAAAACTATTAGTGAGTGTGTCAGTGAAAAATGATACATGATTATTCATGGAGGTTGTAGTCCACACACACACCCAATTCACATTTTTGTTTTTCTTAATGGAAATATGTAGATGTGATTAATGATTGTAAACCAATTATAATAGTATTTCATTATAATAATAATATTTATTTTATAATTTTAAGATGTTGAAATAAAATTTTATAAGTAATATAAGTATATAAACAAATAGAGAAGTGGTAGAAGTATTTAGAAATCTATACTTTAATACATGAATTATATCCATTCAAATGGTGGTTAAACCTTTGAGAGATGGTATTTTGGGGACACTATAAAAAAGTTAATGTGTCCATGTGTTTTGAGAAGAGGGTTGTGTACTGTTTTGGTAAATCATAGTGGTTTTTGGTGTGTGGGTAAATGAGGAGATGAGGGGCCCTTTTATAAGTGAAAAGGGAATGAATTTTGGTGATTACTCAAAACTTTTTAATAATGGGATTTCACTATCTAGGAAGATGAATCAAAAATTGAGAAATAATATAATTTTGATGAGATAAGATCAATAAATTGATTAAAAAAATTTATACTTTTTATTAATATGTTCAGACCCTTACCATTAAGGTTACTCATTTTTACCATTTTTATCTTCACCATGGTAACTAGTTTTTACTAGTTTAAATTTTCTTCAAATAAAACTTATGTTATAAAATTTTAAATATGGATTTTTAAAATGAATAAAAATTTTAAAAAACTCTAAAATAACTTTTAAAAAATATTTATGTTCTCATAAAACTATTAAAAAAAATTCCAATTCATACTTATATAACAATACTTCTTTAAATGACCTGTTAGTTGTAATCATGGTATTTCACACTATTCGCCATAAATTTGATCATTTTAGAAAAATACTTTAAATTAATATTAACCTAATAAAAACTTGATTAATCCATAAATGATGTATTTTATTAAATTATCATCCTAAAATTTTTATATTTTACTATAAACTAAAGAAATAAAATATAGGGGAAAATGTTTTTTAGGAAAACAAATTTTGAAATATCAAATATTCTCTTTCATATAATTTACTAATGAGTCTATTGTTAATCCTCTATTCATATCAAAATATATTATGTCTTAAAATAACATAATTTTAGAGACAATAATTTATTAGTTTCTAAACATTTCTAGTTGAGCTATTATTTAAAGTGAATTTAATTTTGTTTTGTGTTTCTTAATATGTGTGTGTGTGTGTGTGTCAATTCTTTTTACCCCTATTTATACATACCAATTCAATCATTACATAAAATAAATTTATTTTTCATTTTTGGTGTTATGTGTGGGGTAGCCCTTTGAAATCAGTATATATTTAAAAAGGAAAAACTATCATCTATAAATTCTACCCCCCCCCCATAGAAAGAGTTTTTTCCATAAAATTTTATTACTTAAAAGAAAACATGTTATGGTACATTTTGATCATCACATCTTCATACTACCTTATAACCTAAAAAAAATATATGATTTTAAAATAAAAAAAAAATTACTAAAGGGGTATTCTTGTTTCTCAAAACCATATCTCCTCAATCAATGATTTCAAAAGGTAGTTTTTCATAAGAAATTACATGTTACAGTTGTACTACTTTCAAGCACAGTACATTTGTTGGATCTGGTACTTAAAAAAAGTGATATTTGGAACACATCATGAACTTGAAATATGTGTTGAGGTAGTTATATCTGATAGAATAAAACCCTAATAAAATCAAGGATCTGAAAGGGACTAATGTATATAGGACATAGATTCCCCTTTTTCCCAAAACTCATAACCACATTCCATAGAGATATTCAAAGGAACTCCTTATCACCAACATTAAACTATAGGTATCATTAATGATTACCTACACAACTCTTATATCATGTTTATTCTAAATTCAAATTATATTTAATGTTTTGGACCTTCTTTATCATTTCATGGAAATTCTCCAACTTCATCCCAACATGTTGGAGTCCAAGATATCTTCTAATACAGAGCCACTTATGGGGCCATATGAAAGCTAGAATGGAAAGTATTTTTATATGAGAACTATATTAGGGGGGTCATTGATTCCAAAATTCTTGGAAATCCATAAAATATTATCTCAAAATATCCTTTACTCTTTCAATTTTACTCTGAGACTGAATGTATGTCTTCGGATGATAAGAAGTGGTGAAACTCATCTCTTTCTATAATTCTTTATGATGGTTTCTCTATAGTATAAATGTAAACCTCATATATATATCAAATACAACGTATAATGGTACTCTATATATCCTCACAACTTTCCTTATTTATATATTGATGAGTAGATTTATGGAGAGATCTTCTATGATAGAAACAAAATTCCCCGATTCTTTATAGTAATCGATAATAACAAAAAAATGAATTATAGAATTTGTACATTTTATGGAGTCATATGATGTGATGTTTTCCCATTACCATACTATTATAAGTAATAGTTGCAACATACCACAAAACTTTTGTTTTTCATCATCAACATCCTGTCATACAAAGCATCAAGATATGTAATTTATAATTTCTCTATTCATATTATTCCACCAAAATATATTTTTTAGATATCTATAAATATTCATGGTTTCTCAATGAAAAGGTAATTATTACCTATGATCATCATCTAAATGTTCACACTTATGTTCTGGGTTATATTCGACACATATACATGTTCAAATCCTTATAGCATCATCTTTAACAAAGATGAGCTCTCAAATATTCAATACCTTTTTATGTAGATCTATATTATAATTCTAGTACTTTTTTATATTTACATGAATAGAAGGTTTAAAATTAATTTAGAAGAGATTATATTTTAATCCACCCATTATTACTTCAAGATTCATCCTCTACAAATCAATGACTATTTGGTCTTTTTGAATCATGTTCATTGATATATTAGTATGGTATTTTCTACTCAGATCATCATCACCCTTATTTTACATTCTTGGGTGGTAATGTATTGAGAAACCATATTATTTTGTGCATACTCAATTACTTTTATGTGAATATATTTTTAATGAACTTTTGATCAATATATGTATCACACTTTTATTCGTAGAGATAATATCACCACATAGTTAATACCAATATTACTTACGCCAACTCAAAATAATATCTGAGGTAATTTTTATCTGGTTTCATTTTTTTGAATGATGAATAAGCCATTACCATATAATTATGAATACTGACATAACCCAACCCATTTTTCTAATTATCATAGTATATTATAGACCCTACCACACTATATGGTAATGTATGTACAAGAGTAGTGACCAACCTATTCTTTAGTTCCATAAAACCTTCTTCAAATTCCTCTCTTTAAAGGAACTCCACACCCTTCTATGATTTCATAGTTTTTAGATTTGATATCACAGATAAATTTCTTAAAAATCATTAGAAATATATGACTAACCAATGAAAAATATGGATTATGGTGATAGTGGTCAATCTAGGACATTGTTCAATAACTTCTTTTTTTATGGATATACAAAAATTCCCCTTATATGGATTACGTGACCTAACAATGATATCATTTGTATCCATAATTTGAATTATTGAAATATTTAATCTAAATAATCATTTCTTATTGTTCTTGAAACAACCCAAATATGAAACTCAAAATATTCCATTCTCTTTTAATATAAGGGAATATCATCTATGAATAAGACCACAAACTAATCCATGTGATCTCTAAAGACCCATTTCAATTGATTCAAGGAGATGGTGTGGAAATTGGTCAATATGAAAGGAATCACTATAATAAATACATTGTTCATAACTCAATCAAAATATTGTCTTTGAATTATCATCCCATTTGACCCATAATTGATGATATCCAGATCGAAGGTCAATCTAAGAGAGGTATAGAGATACTCTGATCTAATCAAATATATCATCAATAAGGGTTATAGGATACTTGTTCTTAATTGTTATTTTATTAATCTAATGAAAATCAATAAAAAAACATAGATCCATCATTCTCTTAGGAAAAGGGGACTTGTTCCCCCCACTGTGAAGCTTTAAGGATTATAAAACCATTTTCCAAATTATCCTTCAACTAATACTTTAATTACTCAAGTTCGACATGAGACATTATATATGGGCTCATTGAGATATTAATAAATCCATGTGTAAGTTCAGTCAGGAACTCAACCTCATGTTATAGGGGAATCCCATATAGTTCAGCATAGAATACATAATTATATTCCAATAAAATGGGAAATTCGTCAATATTGACCCTCTCCCCGATCATTTGATTAAAAAATACCACATTGGTGGGTATAAAATCCCATATTATAGAATTTTACCCCACATGGAGTTGTTAATCATCATTTCATCAATACATGGTAATATGATGATTTCAATATGAAATGATACTTCCTTACTAGGATAGTTGATATATGATTTAGGTAGGGAATTCTAATCCATATAAAATACTTTGGCAAATAAAAAAAGGAAGATGAATTCGATCTACATGAGTGTAACACCAGTTAGAATGAGTGTCTTAAAATATGAAATGGTACAACCCATGTTAATAAGGTTCAACTATACTTTTGATATCCTTTATAATTAAAAATCCATAGTTAAGCATGATTGGCTTGCAGTAGTGTCATTATGGGTGACCTACAGGGAATTTTCATAATGTTCATGTGAGTTAGTACATATAACAGTGAATTAGAAATTTTTTTATTATATGTAAAATCATTACTATGACAAGTTTCCCTTAAGGGTAATAATATGTGGTGTGTTGGGAAGGAAACTAGGGTATTAAAGGAGACCCATAGGGTTAGATATCTAGGTTTATTTCCTATGGTAGTCAGGCCATGATAAGTGGTATGAGAGAAAATGCCCAAATAAAAGTGCAGAGGCTCTTCCTAGGTTTGAAATGTGGGGTCCACAATAAGTGTCTTTCGGTTTAAAGGGGGAGAACATAACACCCCTATAAAATTTAATCTTAAAAGACAAAATGTTATTACGCATTTAAAATATGTGAACCATTATTTTTAGGATCCTACTTAATTAGAACTCCACAGTTAAATGTTCTCTCCTAGAGTACTGTGAGGATGTGTGACCTCATATAAGATTTCCTAAGGTTTGTATGAGTGATGAAAAAGAATATTGAAAGAGAATATATTAGCATGTGGGGATATTCATTAGTGTGATATGTGAACACATTGGGTAATAGAATGTGGTGTGTTGTGGAATAAGTTATTGTATTAAGATACACCCATAGGTTCAAATTACAAGGTTTGTTTAATAGGATAGTTGGGTCATAAAAAATGTCATCAGATCCAATAACCAGTTGAAAGTGTAGACACACTTCCTAGGTTTGACATGTATGGTCACCAATGAGGGATTTTTTATATAAAGGGGGTGAATGTAACATCCCTAAAAATTGAGTCTTAAAAGAAAAAATGTTAATACCAATGTCAATAGGGTGAACCATTCTTTTTACGAGATTACTAGAATAGAACATAACAATTAATCATTCTTGCTCGGGAAGACTTTTGGGATGGGTAACCTCTAAGGATGTTTCAAAGGGTGTGTGTGAGTAAGGTAAAGCGCACTAAAATAGATTTTGTTATATTATGGGGAAAATGATTAGCATAATAAGTGGATCTAGTAGTTAATAGCCCATGGTGTGTTGTGAAGGAAACCAAGGTATTATTGGAGACCATTAAGGATAGATGACTAGTTTCATAGTATGGGGTTTTCATGTCATTATAATAAATTATACTCCCTAAAATATCAATCAAATGATATTTATAAATCATATACATTATTTTGGGACACCATGGATTTTCACTAATCGATCATTATCCATTAATTTTTTTTGTGATTCCACACTCTTAGAAACCATCTGTGATTTAAAATAATTTGATGAACAAGAATCAAATAAGGTATTAAGATATCTAGAAAATTGATCAAGTGTACCTCACATCACTACATTTTCATGATCTACCTCATTGGGAGTGATTTCGAATTTCATTCATTGTCCCCTTAGTTTGGGAGGTTTTTATAGATTATTTTCTTCATTGGAATATGGTTTGGGGAATTAATTTAAATAATGCTTGAACCTTTTATTACTTTAAGTATTGTAGTGTACGTAGATCACTATTATTGACCATATTATATAATATTTCATTAATCTTCCTCTTAGCCTTAGTTTGAAAGTTTTAGGTTTGGAGACTTAATTTACAAATCATAAAAAATCCTTAATCCCTTGATAAAATTACCCACCTATATTCTTCAAGATTTACTCCAAGAAGTAAATTTGGTTTTCTTCCTACCATGTGTCTTATCATTCATTTATCCATGAAACTCCATTTTACTTTTCCTTTCTCTAAAGTATTGAGAGGTTCCATCTTCCATGTATACCTAAAGAGAATATAGAACAATCTCTTCATTGGTACCAAAGTCTATTTAATCTAATTCCTTTTGAAAATAGAGATTTATTCCAATAGAAAATTGATTTCTTTTTCTCTCAAGTATAAAGATGAAACTGGATCCAAGCCACATGAGTCTTGTGAAATTTGATTATTATGACCTAATAGATTAATTCAATCCACTCCATTTTTTTGGAATGAGGTTGAGGAATATACTTAGTGAAAAATATCTTCTTGATATCATTCAATTATATAATTTCTACTTCTATTCCATGGTAATGAGACTCCACCACTGGTCAACATCACCTTATAAATGATAGAATCTCTAATTGGGATTCAATTGGTTCAAGAACTGGAGAATAGAAAATATCTTTTCCGTTCCATTAACCCACTACTCATTATAATTTAGATTAAAAGACCCATTACGGGAGGGTGGTTTTTGCCTCATAAGTGACCCAATATAGTGTTTCTACTTGCTTAGTGTGTCTGAGAGATAAAAAAGATTTGGATTGTTTCCCATGTATTTAGATATTTGGGTGATCATTTCTGTGAGGGTTTTCATTCTAGCCCCAATCTCAATAGGTTTCTTATTGGGATAATCTTGACATTATCCCTTTCACCCATTGTTAACTCTATTTTTTAGCTTTTCACCATTACCTTGAAAAAAGTAAACATGGGAATGACTATACATAAATTAAAAGATGTATGAATAAGGAAACTATAATAATATAAGGATCATTTAAAAAATAGAATGCATATATTAGGTTATGAATCTATAGGATTCATTATAGGTTATCCATAGCCATCATTCTAACTAAACATAAAATATATATTCAAATATATCATTATGGTTTGTAATGACAATGTGATTAACCAAAAAATATCCCCATGGAGTGTCAAACTAAGTGTGCGGTTATGAACCTTTTTCTTTCACGAGGTAATGGTTGATTTAATAACCAACACACCCTTTTTGAGGTTATTAACCCTAGGTACGACTATTCTAGAGCATGCATCCACTTGTAGTATCTAGACAGAGATTTAATTATTATGATAACTACATATTCTTTAATTTACCAAAACTAATAGATGTTATCCCAAACACAAACTCATCCCATGGACTTTTCCCTAGGGTTTCTATTAAATTTCTATAAAATAATCTCCTCAAATAACTAAACACTACTATGATACAAACTATAAAAAACCAATCTCAACATACATTAATCTCGTGATTTAAATAATAAATTTCCCAAATTTTCATACAAACAAAGGACCTAAAAGGTCAATATCATGATAATTAGCTACATAACCAACATTTTTTAAAACACTTGTGAACATTTATCCATAAAATTCCTCCTCGATTCCTTTTTATAAAAATCCCATATGATATAATCATCTTTATAACCAGATGATAGGGAATGAACCAAAGGGGTTGCTCAAACACTCAGTAAGGAAAAATCATATCATAACATGAAGGAGAACATACATAAGAATTAACTATTATAATAAAAAATCAAAATAGCTCATATGATAATAACAAAATATGTTCAAGTAACATAAGAATAATAAAATATCCTTAAGAAATCATAAAAGATATTACCTTCCTCAAAACACATCACAATAGTCATATAACATGTGTGAATTACATAAGTGTGAAATACATTAAAAATAAGGAATAATCATTAAAGCATGGAATTTTATGGAAATTAAATTAATCATGAAAATTTGGCATAACATGATAAACAATAGGGAAATTCGTTACAATCATAAGAATAGTAAAACCTATATGAGAAATTCCATTATTAATACTCCAATGAAAACAATATCATTATGTCCACACCTGAAATTGTGAGAAAACCATCATGCCCACTCCTATTTCAACAAACTCATTATGTCATCATGTGACTATCTCTTGAGATATAAAAATAACACAATTCATTGCAGGGTTTTATAGGACTCCACCTATCAGCATCCACACATATGGGTGTGACATAAATTCAATCATCATCATATCATAATGAACCCATGGAAAATAAATAGTTTCTTACGAATCAAAATTAAAATCTTCTACTCTTCATAAAGAAACCATGGAAATAAAATGGGGTTATAAATAATAAAAATGGTAAGAAACCAAACCCTTAAAGGATCTTTTTTATGATATTTTGTATTCAATGTTATAAAAGTCATTATTATGAGTCTATTTTAAAAATCATACTTTATTTTTAAAATTGATTAAAGAAATCCATTAATGGAAAAGGATTTGGATCAAAGAACCTTTTTCCTCTAAAATAAAGAGATAACATTATTCAAAATGGAATGTCTTGGAAAAATGATTTTTAATAGGAAACTGTATAATTCAATGAAAGGATTTTGAGTTACTAAGTCCCCCAACTTTATCCCTAATTTCCATGGATCTGATTTATCATCCTGTATCAAAAAGATAATAATCTTAATAACCTATTTTAGAACCTTATGAATATAAATTTCCTCTTATACACTACATTAATAATATTTCCATTTATAAACTAGACTTTTATAATATCCTTTCATCATCAGGTGTTAATAATCTTGACCATTTTGAACTACGTTCATAAAATAAGTGTGGGTCTTAAATTTTATCCCAAAGATAATAAATTCAAAACCATTAATGGTATTGAAATTAATTTTTTATAGACTTATAATATTACAAATCGATTCCGTTCGATTTTTTTTTTAGTTTTGTAACTATGAAAATGAAGATGAACTCGTTTTGCATTATTTACAAAAAATGATAACTTGCGCTATAATGATCATTAATATCTATGTAATCCAAAAAGGGCAGTATTAATTGTATATATTATATATATATATATATCATATATAATCATTAAATATAAACTGAAACAAAAAATTATGGTTGAAGGGGAAAACGAAACAAGTTTATTCGTAGAGGCGGTAGTCTGTACACATGCACAATTAACATTTTTATTTTTTCATAACGGAAAAGGGAAATTTGTTAAATGATTGTACCATTATTATAATAAAATAACAGTATTCTAATTGTACAAACATTAACATTTTATATTGACGAAATAAAATTTTAAGAACATAAAAATCACATACAATAATAAAAAAGAGGGACAAGTTGTTAAAACTCAATACCACGCTACTTGGATTGTGTCCTTTGGGATGGGAATAAAAAATTAATAGATGGGATTTATAGAATAAAAAAACCACATTAAGGTTTATGTAATAGGAGAGGGTTGGGAGTATTTTGGGCTAAGCATAAAGGGTTTTTGTGGGGGATGTGGGGAGAGGATTCTCATTTTATAAGAGAAAGGGGATGGCATTTTTGTAAATACCCAAAATGTTTTAGTAATGGAAAGTCAATCCCAAGGAAAGTGGATCAAAATTTAAAAATAATAGATATAAGACTAAATAAGGTCGATCCACACCACAAAACTTAATTAAAACATTTTTTAATGAGTTAGGCACTTTACCTCTAAAGTTATTCATTTTTACCATTTTAGTTTTCACCGTGGAAACTAGTTTTCACCGTAATAATTTTTACTTCATATAAAAAATTAGAATAGTAATTATTCTATAATTTGGAAATAATGATTCTATATTTAGAATGATTTTTTTATTTTAAATTTTTTACTTTCATAGAAATAAATTTTAAATTACTAAATATATAATGTGTTAAAAAAATTTCTTTTTGAAAAACAGAGCTTCGGTTCAAAACTGTCAAATATTGGTTAACAAATTAAAAACAACATTTTGAAATTTATAAATCCATAATAAATTACATATTTAGTCATACAATAAGGTTTCATTAATTTACAATTCATAATTATATAAGAATAATGTCATAAAATTCATGATATTTGTAAAAACTGGTTTTTTCACTACACAAAAAAATAGGTTTTTAATGGAAAATATATAAAATTCATATCTATATAGTATGGCCATCCTAAATCCATAAAGGATATTAATTATTTTAATTTAACATCCTTAAATTTATAAATTTTATTGTTAATTAAATATATAAAATATTGTGAAAAGCTTTTTTACTAGAAAACGACATTTGATATATAGACAGATACACATCCATGAACATCATAGTGCACATAAATAAATAAATAGATGGAAACTATAATAAATAGAATATAAAATACATACATAAGGATAAAACATGCATCCATAAGCCTCCCACTAGGGTGACCACATATAGAATAAAATAAAATAAATGAAAATAAATACACAAGGATCTACTACTATTCGAAACCAAATCACATACCCTATCTCCATGACTGGTGAACTCCATTTGCATAAACCAAGACATCACATAAGATGATTTTCTTGGTCATGAAACATTGGGCCTCAACTAATCCACTACACCTTTCTCAAAAATGAAATTATACATATGGTCTACATGTACATCAAGGTTCATGTGTAGGGGTGAGAAAAAATTCATGGTAGGCTACCCCAATGGTTTTCCTAACATCTGATATCATAACATGTCCATGAAACATTGGATATGCCCAGCCTAGCCGACTGAGACTACTGACATAAAAGAAAATAGAAATAGAAAACAAAAAAAGGGGATATACCAATGGAAAATAGAAAATCACATGTTCTAACCCAACACATAAAGTAATTATACCCTTGATATAGCCCCATTCAACCAAATTAAGAATGGTGTCTCATGTGGACACACATCAAGCGTGTCCTCCGGATGAAGATCGAGCTCAAATGTCCAATGTAAGGACATGCATGAATGCTAGACCCTAGGAACCCATCCTAGGAATCTAAAACAATGAACTACATATACCAATCTCAATGAATCCAATAGAATAAAATAAAATGGATGTAGGGATACCCTATAGACCTCAAAATTATACAACCATGTCCTAGAAGCCCTATAGAACTTACTGGGAAATAATGAACCTATTGGCACATCTCCAAGATGCCTAATATGGACTAAAATAAAAAACTAGGTTTAGAAACGTATTATCCCCCATTGTTCAGTAACCCTAACTTGGGAGACAAGCTAAACTATGTTTATTTCACACATCAAGATAAGCCATTAGCTCTGAATAAATGCCTCAAAAAAAACAACCCGTATATGAGGGAAACATAGTCAATCTGTAACACCCCAAGCTTCAACGATATGATTCTCCTTCAATAATGCAATAGCTTGCATTGTACGCAAGTTCGAGATTCTAACACACCGCGACCAATCAAAATAGCCATTATGAATAGTAATGCCCACTTTTTGAAATTATATATATTTTATATTTCAAAATGGACTTCATTTTTGGATTCGGAATATCAAAATTAGCCTATGTTGAATTTTTTGTATTTTTCTGAGAACTTCCAATTTTTTATGAATAGTGAAAAATACTTAAAAACAACTTTTTTAATCAAAATAATTTATAGTGATAAATTATACTATTGAGTGGTTTTAAAGTATAATTAGAATATATTTTTACCATTTTATCCAATGGTGGTCATTAGAATTAATTTCACTTTGAAATTGGACATAAACAATTGTCAATCTTTTGATATATATTGTTTCTTAAAAACACGCTATTTGTTGTGACAGCGGGAATTAATTATAAAATTAATTAATGCAACTTATATGTTTAGAATTTTTTAAAATAGACATCATTTTTGAATTCGGAATATCAATTATAGCTTAGGGTGAAATTTTGGCATTGTTCTGAAAAACTTCAATTTTTGATGAATAGTGAAACCACTAAGTGGTAGTTAAAAAACTGATTTTTCGTTTAAATGAAATTTTATCACTTCTGTGATTTGATTTTCAAAAATCCGACATACATGGTTGTCATTAGGAAGAAAAATGTTGTTCAATGGGATTAAAATAATTTTTTGGTGAATAGTAACTTTTAAGTTTTATTAATCGCGAGTAAAGGTAATTAGTGAAATTTAAGGTAAAAATGATATTATAAAAATATGAAAATACCTTTACACTTGTCCTACCCCTATTGGATGAGTCATGGCCGACCAAGACAATCCATTGGTCAACTTGGGGACTCCATGGAGCCACTTTGGTAGGAAAATGACATTAAAAACTTTTTATTTAATGTTAAAATAAAAATGTCACAAACATGAGTTGTTTTACTAAAACAATTTTTAAATGGGGTTATACAAGTCATATTTTTTACTATAAATATTCATTATAAATCTAAAAATATTTCTTACATCATGATAATTTTTTTATAATTTTTAGACATTAAATAAATTAAATTATTTATGACACCATGATGATGCAGCGATTACCTCATTAATTAACGATTTAAATAAAATAAAAAGATAATGTAAAATCTAAGACTTACACTTGTCAAAAACCTATTGGATGAGTATATTTCAAACCCTTATCACCTTATCCTCGAAATATATAAGTGTGGGACTTTTAAAATCTGAAACTCATTGTATAATAAAGTAACATTCCATGACTTTCCAAGAGTGTCCCTCCTCTCCTCTTATAAAAGGCCATCACCACTACCACCTTACTCACACCTTCAAGCCATTTGGCTCGGCCAACCTCTGCCCAAATACTCTCCAAACTTCCCTCTCTTACTCCTAGAAGCCTCACTTTGGGCAGAATTCTTCCCAAGAAAGCCTTTGGCTCAAATCAAAAAGAGTTACCCGGTTTTAAGGTAATGTCTTCTCTTATGTTATTTTGTTTTATTTTGCTTCTCCAGCCCCTTAAACTTTTTTTATTCATTTCTTTTGTAACAACACCAATATCCTCAATATACTCTGATGTTGTTATAAGAAGGATTCGGGCTACACTTACACACACCTACATCTAATGGTTAAAGAACATACTGTTTCTGTGGATGGTGAATTTCTGCCTCACGAAACGATGATTGTTCAACACTCATATAACACCTTCAAAGGTGGCCATTAAGATGTAACTATATTTATATATGATATATAATATGTTTATGTTTTATTTAAGATTCTGTATTTTTCATTTATGGCATACATTTATGGTTTCCATTATGGGTAAACGCGATATCTTCATTTTAGGAAGTGCGGACTACCGCCCCCTCAAAGTGATTTGAATCGTTAATGTCATATGTGGGATGTATAAAGGATGGAGTAAATGATATTATATATGATATTATACTGTAATTATAATATACCTTTATATCATTATGATTTCATTCCATTAAATATGAAATAGAAATGAAAGTTGCGTTCATGCGTACGTACGGCTTACCGTCTCCATGAACGGTGCATTTCATTTCTTACCTCTAAATGTTACGTAATATTATGAATGAATGTATATACTGGATATATATGATATATATGATATCTTCATCATGAATATAATTCTGGAGATAATGGATATTCTACCACATAAACAACTTGTAATTATAAGAAGTTTATTTTTGACTCAAGTACCAAAGATCGACAAAACGACCGTTATTAACTTAAATAATTACATAATGTTCATAACATGGTAATAAGTGATATAAAAGGAATAATGAACTTGAAAAAGGTTCTTGAGCAAGTAGATATTAACACTAGTTTATTATTCATGAGATTAAAGAACAGTCGAGTGAAGTCGGACACGAGGTAAGGGTTAATTCTACAACCTCTTCATTATCCATGGTTGTTTATATGTAGTTATCTATTGGGACTCATTTATCATCCACATCCATGTTTCTTAAAAATGTCTTTCAAAACATTTTTACTATGTATTAGACAATGGTTTAAAGACATTTATACCCTTATTTTACCTTATACGTTTTTGAAAGGAATCTTTCCGTCATTTTCAAAAAAAATCAGAATTGATGAGTTGTAAGGGAACTTCTTAACCCAATTTTCGTTCTTTGGGTTAATCTCCTACTTTAAAATTATGTCATGATATTATTATGTCCTATCTTGTATTTGTAATTTCTTTATGTTTACTTATAGTGAATACACACAATAGATCTATTTTATTTAAAAAAATGATCTTTGTAAGGGACTTCGTCTCAATCTCCATTCATTAAAGAATATTTTATTTTATACACAAATTTCATTAATATGGTGTATAAACCCCTTTGACTTTTACGTTTATTAAAAAGGAATCTTTTTATACGAAGCGTTTTTACTAAACGACAAAAGGAATGTTTTGTCTTACGTATGCGACGACAATGACTTCTCCGCCGCCGTGACCATTATTTGAGTTTTGGCTTCCTCTACAAGCCATAACTTTTTTTAAATGAAAAATAAATACAAAGTTTTACTTTTCGTTTATTTTGGTATTGAAAATGGTTTTGAAAGTGTTTTTATTATATCAATGTGTTGTATTGATATCTTGTGATTGAAATGTGAAAATGTTATGTTTCCTTTATGAATGTTTTATGTGATACGATTATGTTATGGTTTATGATATGTTTAAACCTATTAATATGAGGAATGCATTGGACTTAATAAGTGACGGGTGGAGCCCGCTATAGCTCCTCGATGCATCGGCAGGTCTCATGAGACAAACTAGTGTCTTGGCACGAGGCCTTGACAAAATCTTATTTGTGGTCTTGGCACGAGGCCTTGGCTACGTGGTTATGATAGTCTGACATTATGCATTCCATCATTATGAAAGTGGTTATTGATATTGCATGTGATTATTCAACTAGTAGAATATCCATGTGAATAAGTAAATGGCATTATTTCATTTTATTTTTGTCATATTATGCTGAAGTTCAAGTTTAAAAGGCTTTTGTTTTAGTTATACATTGCCTTAAATGTTAATGTTTATTTATGAAAGCTTCCGCTATATTGTTATCCTTACTGAGCATATGAGCTCACCCCTTTCAATATTTTAATTTTTCCAGGATGTGAAGAAGTATTTTAGGAATGACCTGCAGGGATAGTCTGAAAGGGATATGAGTGTGGAAAATGGAGACTATGTTATTGTAGTTTTTCACTTTATGATGTAATGTAACATTTATGAATGTATCTAGTGTTTTCAAGGCTACTAAACTAATCGGTCTTTCGAGACTTGATCTTTTGTGATCATGCCAATGTTACGCAATAATGCACCGACTCTGGGTAACTGGGGTCGGGGCGTTACACAATCTCTGGGACTATATCCAATCCAGTAATATCCCAATGGTCTCAACTCTCATCCTATGCTAAATAAGAATAGCCACAAACATCCAAACCCACAAGATCAAGAACCTTTTATGGATGCATAAGAACCCGCGAGCATGGGGCACCCTCCATGCAATCCCGAAAACCTTATATCAGGAAGGAAATCCTAAAAGGGGATCCTCCAGAAAAACCAAACCAATGGCTAAACATTCTAAAAGAATCCATTGTAGGACCCCGGGACACCCTGAGAGAGGAGGGGTGAATCAGAGTGTCAACTTTTTCTTTTAAACTGATGGATCTTGTTCCCACGTTGGTTGGAACTAGTTTAACCTGTAAGATGGATATGAGAAGCAACCAAACATTCATATGCAAAGAGATGACACAGCACTTTTTACTTGGTTCACCACTAAGGGCTACGCCCAAGAAGTATACGCCGACAGGTTGTCGGTCGTACCAAATTCCACTATTCTTCACTAGTTGTGGATTACAAAGGTTCAGGAACAGTCACTCTGTCCCAGGCTCACTGCCTTTACAACTGTTCAGGGATAGCCCACTGCGTCCCTCGGATCACTCCCGTTGACTCCCTCTGGCTCACTGCCTTGGGTGAAGTCTCAATCAGTTTATAGACGTGAAGGTCTCTTCAATAGATTCGCATTGAAGTCTTTGTCTCTGCATAGCACGAGACTATGATTGCATCGAAGTCCGGAAATGATGCACTTGTATGCACTGAACCACTGAACCAGATAACCAGAACGTGCAAACAAGTTTCACTGACAATTGCACGCAACACCAACCCTTTGCACGCAAGACCTTACTATTGCGCGCAATATTTCCTTTTCACGCGGAAAAATATTTCGCGCAACAACACCATTTTCGCGCAACTGAATCTTTTACGCGCCGCCTCAATTTTTACGCGCAGCTCTGCCTTTTTCGGCAGCCCGGAATTTTTCGCGCAACCCGGAATTTTTCGCGCAAGCCGGAATATTTCGCGCAACGCAGAATTTTTCGCGCAACTCCCTTTACCCAAACCTTTTACGCGCATCAGACCTCAGATCTTCTTTAAGACTTCAACCGTACGGAATGAGGGGAGTCATCGCTTACTTATATGCGCCGCTGACCGCTCCGCACAAAATCCATCTTGGCGTGAAAAACCTCTCAGACTGCGCGCAATACATTTCGCGCTGGAACCGTTTTTCACGCACAACTCCATGTTTTTCGTGCAACCCATACCTTTGCCATTTTACGACGTTCTGATTCCAAAACACCTCTTGCGTGAAAAAAAAACTCTCTCCACTATTTCACGCACCACGCTGTTTTTCGCGCACCACTCTGTTTTCCACGCACGCCGCTTTTTTTCACGCACGTCGCTGTTTTTCGCGCACGCCTCCCTTATTTCGCACACCACTTCCTTTTTGCGCGCACCTCTTCTTGCCAACAACCTATGTCTTCATTTTCCGATTTTCAAGCCCAAAAATTTGACAAACACTGGGAAACGACACCACCTTCAATACCGTTGTCTGCTTGAACTGTATGATCACTTTACTGGCACACATTCTGAACTTCCACTGAGGATTGAAAACAAACACAAACCATACTCCAATTCATGCAAAGAACAGTCATGGTTACAACATCCATATGATGTCTCACAACTCACATCCCAATGATCACCATGCCCCCAAATAGAAACTTCAGCTAACCCATCGGCTAGAAGGGAAACCTAAAGTAACATTATTCCAAGAAGATTATTCCACAGAAATGATCCCTCATACCTATCCTAAAAACCAATCAATAGAACCCATCTACACCAGGCATCCAAAGATTTCATCCCAACCTGAAGCGTCCAAACAAAAAACACGTCAATCAAAAAACTAATGAAGCTCAGCCATGATGAAACTTGATCCTGCCTATAAGAATTTGTCCATAGAACCTCAGACGAACTCCTCTGGGATCCTCAACCACGGTAATAAGCAATCACATACCCCCACCCAAGCTCACAAATCACAACCCAAAAACCCCTTGCTAGAAAAAGTACATGACACTTACCTCTTAGTACATGGAATGCAATCTCAAAGGTCCTCCTATACATGAATTTCTAAAAGTCCAAGGCACACCCGAGTCTTCTCGTGTACTACATGACCAAGTCCCCATTCACATAGTGCTTCTTCCCAAGTAACTATCCATATGGACATGCACCACTGCATATCATGCACTCTATGTACACGACATGTAGTTCCAAAATCTCATCCTTCCCCTTTTCTCGGCTACTTGGCCAAGCAACCCTACAGGTAGTGTACTTTGGGTACATGACATGCAGTCCCCAAATCTCCACATGTCCAGGTACTTGACCACATAGCCACACACAACTATATGGAATTTAAATAAATTACACAATGTGTACTTTTAAAATTTTCATCTTCCTTTAACAGGAAAGGGTGTGTGTTCTGGAAACCACATATTGTGTTATTGTGATTTCTAAACACGAAACCCTTGGGAACCACCTGAAACCCCTTATTTCCCCCCAAAACTCACCAGATCAAACCTATAGGGGTCCCCAATAACCTTAAAAAGATCAAAATGTTTACATAACTATTCTATAAGGATTTATTATTAACAAATTATAAATGGCCTCCTCCTGGTGGAATCCACTCTTGTTTTTATCTGATTTCAAGTCTACATCTACTGCATGATGATATAGATCCTACAAAGCTCTGTGATGACACCTCATTCTCCAACCCTCACCCCCCTCTCTCCCTCATATCTCTCTACCACTCTTTATTTACTATCTATGGCAAATACACCAAAGGAAGGGGTATACACATAAAGAAAAATGTGGGAAATGAATAAAAGAGAATAAAAATTGAACTGAATGAAAAAAAGAAAAGAAATGGAAAAGAGGAAAGATAAGAAAAAGGTGCTCGACTTTGCCTCAGTGATTGACCTAAGGCAATGCCTCACCTATGAAAATACCACCAATTCAAACACAGTTGTGATGTCAGAATTCTAATGCAACACTTCGAACAGATGATACCATAGAATGAATGTTCATGAATAAATAATACTTAATTAATATAATATTAAATAGTCTTCCAATGTTTTACCACCACAAATTTCCACAATACTACTTTCTTAGGGTAAAAAAGCATATTCTAAGACTAATAGAGTGGTCAGAAAAATAATCTGAGATCTGATGATAGGAGAAATTAGCATTTTCTCCTCCAACTCGACGCCATTAAAAAAAATTAAAATTTCACCTATTTTTATTAAACATTCATGGCATGGTTCATGAAAGGATCCCCAACATGAACACATATTGTACCCAATAGGCGTAAGTGCTCAACTGATAACCAATCTTTACCTCAAACATTATAACACCCAACACTACTAAAATCATCCACCAACTAGTCTAATATTGCCCAAGACTCCCAATATGAGGGTCATTCAACCATGACTAATCAGATGCTCCACACCATAGGAAAATCCTTATTGAAACCCCCAAACCCAAAACCAAAATCCATGGTCCACACTCCTTCCATTATTGAATGCAATGAATATATGTGGCCAAACCACACACACTATATTTCCATCATAGAACACCAACTACCACCATTCCCTCTTCACCATTAATGACTTCCCCAATACTCAACAAACCTCTTTAAATGATAACATTATCCCATGGTGATCTATGGCGCACTCCCCGCCATAATCCCCACTTACACCACTTTTTGAATTCCAATCTGATAAACCAAAAAACGTTGTTCATAACCATCACAGACATGACATTACTCAATAATGAATTCTCCCAAAATCCTCACTGACCACTTCTCTTCTCCTCAATGTATAGTTATTCTCCAAAAACCCTCTCACAGAATCTCATGATCAAATTATCCATGACCTAATGATCCTAGTATAACATGCCTAAATCACTGACCATGCTCCTCACAAAGATCTATTCCACATACCGAAGAACCCTCTACACTCCCCATCAACAAAGGATTCCACCTCCTAATAAGGTCAACACACGACCACCTTCCACTCGAAAGTCAATCCAAAACCATGAGCTCATAATTATACTCCCACCGCAGTACACCAAGTGCAACCACAAACAATGCGCTAGGAATCCAACTAAAAATACCCTATCAAACCCACCATTAAAAAAATAAACTAAAATCACTCTGAGAGTTCCACCCCACAAGCCCATGGAAACCTCGTCATAAAGTGAAAAGTTCTCAAGGCTATCACAACCTTAGCAAATCTTATTCCAAATCCAAACATGTTTCAAACATCCTTGCCTTCAAACTGAACAACCCCAATATGACATCCCAATGCCCGCACCAACCCACAAGGGTTTTCATGTATCCCTCGATAAAGGGAATGTTCTATATCACCAGAAATCACCTCTCCATGAGATCCAAAAGACTATTGATAAAAATTAATGTAACTATGGTTCACTTGAGAAGAATTCCACCAAGTACTTATATGAGGAAACAACATATGAGAAGTTGTTGACACTATAAAAATATAAACCTCTATCATCAATAAACACAAAATCATGAAAATTTCATAATAACCAAATGTGTCTATCATGATTTATAAACATGGGCCTCATTCAATCAATCCAAGATCCAAAAACTAAAAATTCATAAAAAAAATCACAAGTGCATCAAACAAGGTGAAAATCATACAACCATAATATCAAAAACCATGAACAACAATCTCATAACCCTGGTAACAAAGTCTTTATACTGAAATAGGTGTTCATGATACAGTATCTTGATATCCATCATATGCTTGGCACATTTTAAGATATCTAGTCTACCACCTCCCCAAATTTTAAGACAAAGATATGAATGCTCTGATACCGCTATTTCAAGAACCAGACTGGGATAACCCTACCTGTAATCCAATCCAGCTCGCCACAAGGCACCAAGTAAAGCTACACATATGTCTGTGGCTACCGACCAGCAGTGAGGACCTAAAAGGACACAACATGGAGACATTTCCCTAGAATCATATTACAAAAACAAAAGAAATAAAATAAACACATACACATCCATGAAAATTTTAGTCCACTTAAATAAACAAATAATCAAATAGAAGAAAACTATAATTAATGGAATGAAACATAAAAACTCAATGATAAAACATATAGACATTGTTCACCCAACAGGACAATGAAATACAGAATAAAATAAATGAAATGAAAATAAATACACAGGTATCTCTTGCTACTCCAAGCCAAACCGCATATATGGTCTTCATGACTACTTACTAAAAAGTAGGGGAGAGCCCTTTTTATTAAAAAAGAAAGAAAATGATAAAAGAAGAATGGATGGGGTCATACAAGCCTCCATGCCCTCATGCCAAAGAAAGAATCAAATACCAAAGTCGCTCTGGTAGAAGTATCATAACCACCATACAAGACAGAATCATAATCCAACAAACCATGTGACCTAGTAACCATAGTTAGCTTCAAAAGTGAATAGTCTTTCTGACATCCCGCTTTCCAAGGAAGTACTTGTTGAAATCTTTCAGCATCCACAACAACATTTTTGCCTTTGGAAATTGCCCGACTATATATTGGTTTTTTTGCCGACTCATCCTCAACATCATCCCACCTTCCTTGAATTCCTTGCGAATCATTTAATTTAATATTTTCCACTTTAATCTTTGAAAGGTTTGCACCATCACTCGAAATAGGTCCTTCTCGATCCTTCTCCAAATTCGCTCCTAATGTCATGCGGCCCTCACCTTGCTCAAGCACCAAAGTGCCAAGTCTGCGCCAAATCCAGTCAAGGCATGTATACAATCCTCTATTTCATGCACCAACAATCCTTGGTTGGAATCCTTAATCACTTCAGGTTCTTCTAAAACCTCATCAACAGCATTGGAACCATTGGTACCCTTCTGCTCATCACCTCCTTTAATGTGTTTTCTTTCACTAGAATTCACTTCGTTCAATGATGTTTGCCTCCACATCTTCTTCCTACATGAAGTTTCATAGTGCTCTTTAAAAAACAAAAGGCACAAGGCACAGACAACATTTTTCCTACATTTATCTTTGTCATGTTTGATGACATGGAAATCAAGACAAAACTCAACTAAGCACTCATACTCCACCTTTAAAGCAATATCATCATCTAAGGCAGACAGAACTATATTACAAATCAGGCAAGAAGATAAATCAACTTCCACTAGTACCCTCGCATAGTAACCAAATTTCATAGCTTCAGTGGTCCTATCCATTATAATTGGAATACCCACAACGGAGACAATATCAAAAAGAATTTTAGGATGTCATAAGATCCAATGAAGACCAACAATTTTAATTCAGACTTGAGCCCTGGTATTTTTTACAGAAAAAGAAATGAAACAAAAATCTCATTCTTGAAAGCAAACCATACCTGACTTAAGAGAAATTGACCAAATCCCCCAAACTCTTTGCTTGAGATCCTCCGATGAAAAAATTATATGAAAGAATCTTCATCTCATAGGTATGCATCTCCAGTCAGAAAACACCCATAAAGAGGTTAGTTTCCGAACCAAATCACCAGCAATCCAATTTTTTTGACACTAGAAAGAACAATTTTGAAAATAATTGAATGCTCGCATAGCTTAAATCGGTCAAGGATGTCCTCCCTACTGTCAACACCATGAGCAATATCACCTTTCCGAACGATTCATTCATTAACACCGTCATGAAAAACTATGAAATGTCTTCAACCAGAATCACCTTCAACACCTGCAAGGCCCCTGCTATCAGCTGCAGACTTACCAGATGCAGATCTCAGTCCCACCTTATCCAAGGCTTGATTCGCATTCCCCTTATTATCAGTTTCCTTAACAACAGAAAACTTTCGCTGGTTCAACATAGGGATACATCCATCGGCATCCATCAAAGCCGCATCATCCCCAACAGGTTCTTCAGCCTCATCCGCATCGCCCACAACCGCCGTAGAAATATCCTCAGATCCATGGGAGATTTGACACCGATCATTCAAATCGGCACCTACTATGACTCGACGAGCATCAACAGTTTCATCTACATCCGCCAAACCGAGATCTATTTCAGATCAACGGGAAATCACCCCCGCATTCGCATCCACGAAGACGGGACACCGCGAGCTTCTGATGTCGGCTTTAGAGGCCTCACGGGAAACCCTTGAAGGAGACTCATCTCCTGCGAGAAGGAAGGAGGCGAAGAAGAGGGGCAAAACCATCGAACCCTAGACCTACAGAAAACCGTCGCCATGGGAGGAGGGAACACGAGCCGAAGCCATCCGCCTCTCCATGACTACTGAATAGCTCTGGAATGAATCAATACCCCCACACGATATGCCCAGCCTATCCAAATGAAACTAGAGACATAAAAAAACATATAAAAAAAACTAAAAGGTCTAAAAAGGAAAAAAAAAACTAGGGGTTCAAGTTTGACACCCATGTTAAATCTATCCTCATTCTCACCCATCCAAAGCAGTTATGAAATGTGGCCCACGTAGCCACGCATTAAGCATGTACACCATATCAAGAAGGATCATGAAAGTCCAAAGTAAAGACAAGCATGAATGTCAAACTCTGGAATCTAATCGTTAGACTTTAAAACACTGAACCATATCTACCGAGCTCTAGGAATCCAATGGAGTTATTTGTACTCGTGTTAGGGACTCCCTGTCGACCTCAAGAGTATACTACCAAGTCCTAGAAGTCCTTCAAAATTAATTGATAAATAATGAACCTATCACTACATCTTCAGGCTTCCTGACCAGTGCCAAACTAAATAATTCGTCCCACAAGCATAATAACCTTCACGCTCTACTAACCCTAGCTAGGGAGAGTATATAAACTATAGAGGTTTCACTCATCCAAATATTCCATACCTCCTTGGCCCATCCTCACAACAGCCATAGATTATAAGAGAGAAATAAAGTCAATCTCAATGTCTATATCATATATAGTAATATCCTAAATGTTTCCTCTATTATCCAGTCCTGAACATAAATATCCCCAAACCTCCAAAACCTATAAGCTCACAAACTTGATTTATATTCACCTGAACACACAAATTAGAACTACTAAGACCGAAATCAACAATCTCACAAGACAACAATCGTGCAGAACCCTCCATTCTGCCTCCAAAACATTAGATCAAGCAGGACACCCTACATGGGGATCCTTCGAAAAAATCAATCCTTGGTCCAATCATTCCAAAAGAAACCACATTCGGTCTCACAAATAAAATCCTAAAGATCACCATGGTAAGAAGAGAAACATCAACCACCACCTCACCCAAAAAAATAACCTCATGAAACACCTTTCATAAAAGGTCATTCCACATAACAGGTCCCTCATGCATATCATAAACTCTTCTCAACAACACCCAATTCCACTAGACATCCCACTATATCTTCTCAACATGAAGGCTCTGAATGAACTAGACCTTGAGAAACAAACTAGAAAAGCTCATATAAGAATCCACATGATCCCAACTACTTGATCCTTTCTTTATAACCATAAATTAAATCATCATGAATCCTCACTAAGGTGATCAACAAGTGCACATCCTCACTCGAGCCTCAAAACTCACAACCCATCCCTTGGGAGTATCCTAAAACAAAAACCTCAAATGAATCATCCACTAAACTCTAAATCATAGTCAAAAACACCATTTATAAGGCCTATAAATGTTTAAAGGATTTCACCAGCATGATATACTTGAGAAAACACATAGAGTGGAGCCATCTCTAGTCTATTTCTTACTACAATTCATGAAGACACCCCAAAACCCATGCTAGAAATTGTTCACATCATATATTTATGGGTATATGTTGTGTACTCTCAAAGGTGTACCTAGCCATATATTTCTACATGGCCAGGGAACACCCGGGGTGTGTCCATGTGTTACTACATAGTCATAACCCCCCCCCCCCACATGGTGTGTCTTCCAAAGTACCCAACAACATGACATTACACCACTACATGTCGTGTACTTTTAGTACATTGTGTGTAGTTTCAAAATCTATATATTCACATGTACATAGATACATGTCCATGTAACACTACATGACGTGTACTCCGAGTTCATGGTGTGTAGTCCCTAAAGCTTCACATGCCCAAGTACCTATACAAACGACCAAAAAAACAAGATTAAAACCTAAAAAACAATTATCCCAAGATGATTTATGGAAACATTTTAAAAAGGCCTACCTCTAGGAAGAAGATAATGAATATTTGACCTCATTCATGGTCTGCAGTTACTGCATGATGATTCGGTTCCTCCTGAGTTCCATGAAGACACCTCCTTCTCCCTCTCCCTCTCTTCTATATATCCATCTCCCTCTCCTCTTACTCAGCCAAAGAACTCAAAGGAAGGGTGATATTTAAAAATCCAAAAGGGGAAAAAATTAGAAAAGAGATGAAAAATATAAAATTAAGAAAAAGAAAGGGAAATGGAAAAGATGGAGGAGAAGAAAAGGGGACCAACTCATCCCTAAAGACCGATGCAAGGCTATGCCTCTCTTAAGGAAATCCATCTATTATAAACTGAACTGAAAAGTCTAAATTCTGATTCAATACTCATAACATAAGATATCACTAAATGAGCATGTATGAATAAATAATATTTAATTAATTAAATAGTCCTTCAAATTTTGATCTATGTGGAATTCGACCAAACAATTATCCTAGGGTGAACACCATATTCCCAGACCAACAATGTTCTTAGGAAAATTATTTGAGATATATTGATAGGATAAATTTAAAATTTTCTCTCAAAAACAACACGAGAGAAAAAAAATCAAATTTTCTCTTTTTTTCTTAAAACGCCATGATGTGTTTCATGAAATGGTTTTCTTTATAGGTTGTATGATAAAATTTTATGGTTTGTACGATAAAAATATTCGATTTTATGTGTTTTTTAGAATAAAAAATTCATGGAATCTTTATACAATAATAGGTGATCTCGATATATCACTGATAATGGGTGAGCTCGATATATCACTCCAATGCATTGGGTAATGATGATAAAGTTAACAGGAAAGAAGTCACTCTAAAGAGATTTATTAGAATTAACTGTGATAGTTATTCCTTAATAAGGGTTCTTATAAGGGCTATAGTAATAATAATGTCTAAGAATACCAATATGGTTTTTTAATTTCTTTAATGGGATTTAATGGGAATATTTTGATTTTATAAGGTAAGATAATGGACTCTTGATTAAATGAATGTTTATGATCTTCTAAATCAGAAAGGTGTATTATCACAAGTTCTCCTATTTTCAAATGTAACATTCATGATTATGATTTTACCAATACACATTTATAAAATGTGTTTTATGAAAGATTTTTTATGTGAGGTATTTTAAATGTTTAATTAATCATTATTCTGATATTATAGATTATTTTTAAAAAAGGAAAATTTGATCACGTGTTTTCATAAATTTCCAAAATGACTAACAAGTTCACTTTATTTTTTATATCCCTTACTATGATTTTTTTGGATCATTATATATTTTCAAAAAAAATCACAGGGCTTAGTATGTATAGGGATTATATCATGACCAATGCTGACACATTTTAAATGATGGGAAAGAGACATTAATGAAACAAGGGTGTAAAAATTTCTCAATTTATTTGATGAAATATACACTATGTTTCAATTTCCACAAGGTAATATAATGTTTTTCCCAATTTTATAAAAATCTATTGCATAAAGATCCTAGAAATGAAATAAAGTTAAAGACTTGTTATAAATCATATAATTATAGGTTTTTTATGATACAATGTTTTATAGAAAATGTTGGTATTGCATCTAGGTTTTACTTACACTCCTAAACATGGAATTATAGAATAAATAAATATTAATTTATTTATCAAAAAATGAACCACTTTAATTTATCCCTTTTACCCCTTTTTACCATATATCATTTTTTATCATGGTAATTATTTTTTTAACAAAAAAATAAGACAACCCCTCTTACCCAATTTCAACATAGTGATTCCAAATTATTACTCATTTCAACCAAATTAAATTTCAAAATATGGGAAATTTAATATTCAATTAAATAAATAAAATATATACATAATATATTTTTATAGAAAAAAGGATTATTTAAAAAATAAATGTTATAATTCATAATTTCTATAAATTTATAATTTAAATGAGTGCCAATCTATTAATATTTTCATTTAAACATTAAATTATAATCATCATTAAAAATTTGGATGATTAATTTAATTATTTTTTTGAAAATAGACAGATATTAAGAAAAAGTGGTTTTTGGAAAATATATCTTTTTACAATTAAAATATTTTATTATTATCCCTAACCAATTGAAATCTATTCCATGTATGTAAATTCTATTTAATATTTATACACATATATATAATGCATTTCTTTTTATTTGTTCAGATAAGTGAAATTAACCTTTTATATGAAAAATATAACATACAATAAAAAATGTTTTGAAATAAATAAAATTAATTAGACATGATTAATTAAATTAGTACTCTTTATAATTATTCAATTATTTCATGGAGTATATTTATTTACATTTAAATTCCTTCAATATTATTAAATAATTATATTGAAATCAATATTTATGAATATTAATATCTAACTTATAAAAAATAATTCTTTATAATAAATTATTAAAATTTAATTTTATATTTTTTTCATTATTTATCATTTTAAAATTATAAAATTTATAGTTACACTACATTTCAATTAGATATACCTAGATATCACATATCCAATGACAATGTTTCTGAAAACTATATACCTAGCAACCATATTTCCAAAAATCATATATATACTAGTTAGATTACACACATATATATACATAATATTAAATACATTCTTAGTATATTCATCAAATTTACTCCACTATGAACATGCCTATTATATTTGTAATTATTTTCCTTAATTACATATTTTCAACAGGGTAAGGATCTTCATGTAACAAAATGAGGTTAAATATTTTTTAATGAAATCATATTTATGTACTTAATGTTTTATTGAGCATTAAATTATCTTAATGATGTTTTAGATTATAGTCACACAATATATATATTTACATAACATGAATTTTAATATTTTAACTTATAAAAATTTATTATGACTCTTTTTATTTGAGTGTTGAGTGTGAAGAAAATTATTCAACATAGTATTTATTTTAATGGATAATAAATCCAAAAACCAAGTGGTGGTATAATTATACCTTTTATCCATGCAACACATATCTAATTTTTTTTTCTATTTACTATTAATGGTTTATAATATAAGAAATTTTAAATATAATTGCAACATAAAATATAGAAATCTTCAAATTTTTTATAATGTAGCATGAGTGGTCTAATAAGTTAATAAAAATGTAGTCTTAAATTGATTCTCTATTTTTACTATATTTATTCATAAATGAAAACTATATGTTGAAGGTGATTAACAAATATATCATCCAAACTCATATAAAAAACCATAAAAAAATATCCAATATATGATTTTATATTACATAAATATATTGATATATATAACCACTTATAATTAAATTATAATGAAATTAATGTCATAACATCATTCAAAATTTTAGACTCATGTGAAAAAATCATAAATAATATAATATTTTAATATTTTTCTGGGATATCTAATTTGGAATGTTAGACACACATCAATAAGAAATGAAAAAAGGAATATTGTCTCATAGAAAAAGCGATAACATGTGAAAAAATAGATTTTGTTACATTATATGGTAGATAATGTTCCTAATGTGGATTTTTCCTGCTGATCAACCAATATAAGTGACACATACACTTAATATAAAATCATTATCAATCACATGAAAAGAAAATAAGTGTTTATGATATGAAAAGGGATGTTTAAGATAAAAAATATGGTTATTCTAAGGATTATAAAGAAAAATATATCTTCAGTACAGATCCCTTGGTCATCCTTAGAGAAAAGTGTTATTTAAATTATTGATTAAAATAATAAAAATAAATATTCATTATTAATGTAGTGGTCCTTGGGGTGTTTTATTTCTATAAAGATAAAGTAGTCGAAAAATATGTAAAATGACAAAATTATAATAAATGGTAGTGGGGAAATGGTTTTTTCAGATTACAACATTATCATATCATTTATTTGTTAATGTAAAATAGTTGATTGATGTTTAAGTGGTGAAAATGGAAAAAAATAAAGATCAAATATTTTGACAAGGATTTTAAAAACCCTTATTAAGGATTAGGTTATAAGAATGAATCCAGTCTTTAAATTAAAAGTCATAAGGAAAATAGATTTTGGAATATTTTAATTAATTTGTTGAATGAGTCGTGAATGAGACAAGTGATGGTATGTTAAAGAATGAAATTTTAGTGAATGGGAATATGGTGGAATAATGAGGTGTTTAATTGGATGATAAAAAAATATTTTATGTTTGAATTACATAAAATCCATTTATTTTATATTGTTCTTGGAATTTATTATAGAGATTCCATGAATTCTTTATTGACTAAATTATTATTGAATGTTGTAAGGGAGCCTCAGATTCTTATAGGGGACTCAGATAAATGTCAAAGTATGATGAAAAGATTTGATTCATTGAGGGTTGTTTCTAAGTAATTCCTTGAGAAACCTATTAGATTCCACTTATATTCATTATCATTAATTATGTGGTGTGGTTCCTCCCTAAATTTAAGTAATATCTATATGTATTTAATTCCACACATTAATGTCATGCATACTTGCTAGATACCCTCATTTAATACCATGGGATGAGCTCCATAGAGTCTTATTGAACTATTTAGGAGGAATTAAATGGTTGTGATTCATCGATACTGATGATGTCATGCTTATGATTGTCCTGGATGGTTTCATGAGTTCAAAATGGATGACTAGATGCAGTGGACTATAAAGGGTCACCACACTTAGATACTCTATGAGTTTTTTTTAAGATGGAATTCCTAGTTAATTCATGTGTATTGTCACATACATAAATTATTTTAAAGGTATTTATAATTTAATTTCCATTCATGCCTTGTTTTGGGGGTTTCCCAAGCATTTATGGAGGAATGAGTGAGTTTTCATGAATTAGGCCAAACCGTGAGCCAAATTCAAGATTTAAAAATAAAATATGATTCCTTTATAACTCCTTAATTTTTCAACATTTTTCATCCATTAAAATTCATAATTTTCATACTCTGACTTATTAACACCACCATATTAATTTGTACCATTTAGAAATCCATACTCATGGTGGATATGGGTTTTTATTTAAGGGATTGGGTCTGCCCGAAAGCCCATTTCCTGCATTAAAAATAATTTTTAAATCTTTAATATCTCCTTCAATATTTACGTTTTTTCAGTGATTACAACTCTCATCAAAGACCACATACTTAAGTCGCGCCCCCATTCTCTTATATCACAATTTTGAGCTCAATAGAATCGTGAAATTGGTCGAAACATCTATGGATTTCAGAAATCGCCCAGATTTGGAGAGGTAAATTGATCCTTTCATAACTCCTTCTATTTTTACTCTTTTTCCCCCATTACAGTTCCTAAATGATCTCCTCATCCTTTTTATAACCTCAATTGAATGATTTTCTATTTTAAAATTCATATATTGGGGTATTTTGGGTCGTTTTCTTCAAGATTGTTTTGAGTAAGTGTTTCTCTCTTTAACTCCTTCCTTCTCCTTAGGGTTTCCTCCCTATTTCATTATGTTATAAAATTTATAGAAGTTAGGGTTCGAACCTAGGGTTTTATTTGGTGTATTTTTTGTTAAATATGGTGGTATAGGGCTGGATTTATCTTCCCTGTGGTGCGACGGTGGTGCAGTTGATGTTTCGCCCCAAGTTTTGAGGGATTCGACACTTTCAGTAGGTGTTTCCATGTGTAAAAAATTATTGATGAGTTAGCTTGCTGTATTTACTAATTTTTCATATTCCTCATATGTTAGGTGTGGCGTAAAAACTATTTATGATTGATTTGGTTAAGTGTTTAATTTTATAGTTTCATTTTAACATGAAATTGTGTGTTTTCATGTGTTACTCATGGGGTATTATTTGGGTGTATTTTATAACATATGTAATTGGATTACTAAATCTTGTTTGGCCTGCCAATTCTAGTTTTGTAATGTATTGGTGTCATGTGGGCCTATAAAGAGGGTTTTTTAATAGGTTTTATGTGTAAAACATTGTTATACTTCTTGAGAGAATTTTATGAAAATGTGTGTTTTCATTTGGATCTTTTGTGGTATTATTCAAGGTGATTTTATAAAACTTGAAAGTGGTTTTATAAATTTCTCTAGGGCTTCCAATTCTATTTTGGATAGGAATTGGTATGGTTTTTGGTCTTAAATGGGGGTTTTGAAATGGGTTTTGTGTGCAAGACATATTTACACCACTTGGGTTATTTTTATGAAAATTTTAAATGTTTTAGTTGGTTAAAAAAAGTGGGAAAAGGGTGCATGTGTACTATTTGGTTATTTTTTTTCACAGGTTGGGTATAGTTTTTAGTGCTAGTGGTTCGGGTTTCTAGCAGGTCCTTGGTAGTGATGTCTTGTGAGGATGACTTTAGGGTGGTGCCTCTTTCCATGTGGAGGTTCTTGGGATGACCTTATTTGGTTTTTTTACCTTCTTAATGGTCTTTAAACATAGTTTTAACTTATGTAATTCAGTTCTGAATTTTTGTAAAAGACGTTTTAGTTGAAAAATCTAGATTTGTTTTATTGAGTTTGTTTGTTGTTTAATGTTTATAAACTCATGTAAATCATTCCCAATTCTCGTTATATGATACCTGGGTACCTGTGCCAGCCCGTGGGGATTGGGAACTCCCTTTGGGCCTTGTCACAAGTCGGGTTTGGTGCCAGGTTCGGTGGTGACCAAATTCGGTTCGTGACAAAATGGTATCAAAGGAGGTTCAGGTTAACTCTTTGGGTCACGTTATTTGGGGAATAGTCAAGATATTCTGGAGTTAGGATTGGCAGGACATGGTATTCTGGTTATGGTTAGTGTGCCTAATCACCACACCTCATGATGGGATTCATGTCAGTAGGGGAATTCGGAACTTATCTAATTCTTTTGGTTTTCTTGGTTTGATGATGATTAGGGGAAATGAAAAGAGAGTTGGGTTAATGGTCTCAGTGAGCTCACAGGGCCTGGAAAGCCATGTGGAGCCAGGGATATTCCCTAGAACACTCTCTGTGATGGTGAAGTGATTGGAATATGGATTCCAACCATATGTCCAAGTCACCCACTAAAACTAGTTTCCTTTCGCATTGTCTTGTGTTCATTAGTTTTGACATCTTGGAACTTTGGTTTTAAGGTGACTTGGTTTTAAGAAGTGTAAAGTTTTTTTGAAATGATTTTAAAATAAATATGGAATGTTTTGACTTATGAAATGATGTAACTGAATGTTTAGAATTTTTTGAAATGGAAAATGGTGTGCTTACACCTCTTTTGAAAGCAGAAACTATACTGAAATTGGTTTTGAAAAAGTGTTTCCAATAGAGTTTTATAAACTATCAAAGGGTGTTTTAATGGGATGAGATTTTATGAAATTGATGTGAATAACATGAAAGTTAGTTCTTATCTAAATGGTGGTGTCTTTCAAATTTTTTTAGTAAGATGTGAATTGGGATTTTGATCTCCTGGTTAGTGGTTTTGAGAAAAGGGATGTGTTGGTTGACCGATATGGTTTTGAAAAGTGGAAAGAATTTTTGTTTTAACTATTGGTATTTCTATGAGTGACCACATGCATAAGGTTATATGGGACGATGGATGGTTGATGGCATGATTGGATGAGTGCCAGGACAGATATGAGGAGGGTGCCCGGTGTGGCACAAAAACATTAATGTATGAGGCCCATGGGGTACCATTGGTGGATACGCTAACTGCTGAACCGTTTGTTTTAAAATAAATGTTTTTAAAAGAAAAACATGATGTCTTGATGAATTGTTTAGGATGGTGTATATTAAGTGTTTTTTTGAAAATGTTGATTTTGTGGGATGTTTTGAGTCCAATAACCTCTCCTGTTCGAACCATGTTTTGGGTTTGTGTTTGGTTGGTAAGCTAGGTAGAAGGACCGGTTATTAGTCTCCTATGAGATATGTTTTGGTAAACCATTACTGTGGTTCCATTAATGTGTTTGGATCTGGTTTTTTTCATTTTTTTACCAATGGACTAGCTCAGTTGGGTCCTTGGGTTCTCTCGTTGGATAAGGTACGCCACCATTAAGGGTTAATACATAACTGAAGTGCAACCCAGATTGTTTCACCATTGGAAAATCCTCTAGTTGATTAATATAAGGAATATTATATCGATAATTTTTGATTGAGTCTACACCCATTAAATTCTTTGATCTGTGGATCCTATTGTAGTGGGAGAGTGCTCGTGGAAGGTTAAAAGATACCTTAGTTTCTTAAGTTTCCTGATTCGTCGAAGGTGGAAGTGGTCTGGGGTTGTTAGTGTGGATGAGTGTCTCGATGGTGTCTAAGAGGGCCTCTTGGTTCTTCATATTTTCTTTGAAGTAGGAGTTCATGTTAAACCACCATTTTTGGGATTCTGGTCATAAGAGGCTATTGTGGCCACTTTTTAGAATTGTGTGTTGTTTAGGGACTTGGCATAAGGTATCGTTCTATGTATTGTTTCTATTAGTCACAATGGTCATGTTCGGTGATGCCTTGCAAGGTCATGTGCTCGTTTGACTTTAAAGGTGAAAGTCGTGCAATCCTATGAGATTCTCTGTTATGTTGGGAGAATGTATCCCTTGGAAAAACTTCAAAATCATCCATTTTAGAAGAAGGCGAGTATAAGTGTTCTTTACTTCTATTTTTTATCACCCGAAGTAACATGGTGTGATGTGTGTGCATATTATAAGCCCTTATTTTAGTGAAATATTGGGTTAGGGTAAAGTAGGTTTGGAATGTGTTATGTCTTGGTAATATTATCAGGGATTGCGTTGTAGTTGTTTTTATCACCGGAAGAATAAGTTCTGTTCAGGTGGTTTCCAAAGCCTAATTACGAGGATGAAGATGCTTCAATCATTTGAGCTCCATCCATAGGTCTCGGAGAGAAGCTGACACGTAGTCATGGGAAATCCCAAGGTTGTTTAAAACCTTGTACAAACTTCTATCCTTAGTATGAAAGATGGGAATAGTTCAAACCACTTGTTTCTTCATGGTTGAGCATATAGTTTGTGCAAGATTAGTAGTGGCCATGTGCTATGAATCCATGCAGAAAGAATGATCCCCATGGTTAGTGCACGGTTTCCCAAACCATGCAGACTAACCATGCGACCTACCCAACTTTCTATGTGTTGGGGTCTTTCTGTGTCTGCCCATGCTGGTTGTTAAGATGGTATGTTCTTATGGTGGGGATACCCACTATGAGTCTCATGTGTGTTATTTTTGAAATGTCTAATTGGATTCTACCCCTTGTGCCAGAAGTCCGTTCGGGCCTCCCCCTCTTAGTGTCCTGATTCTGTCTTGGGAAATTTTGAGTTGTCTCTTATGGTGGGGAGCCCATTTGTGTCTCCCCCATACTAGTAACTCAGATTGGTCCTTGGTCCTGTATTGTAAGTAGATAGTCTTTTTTGGAACTATCTAACTACCTACACCTTCCTTGGGTAAACATTAGGAGTGGAGAATGCCCAATGGTCTGGTTAAAGCAAGGTAAGTGTAACCTTGTTCGTTGTTTTTGTTTGTTTGGGTAAATTGCCAGAATCCTATTTGGATAGTGTTTGAGGAGTTTTATTCTGGGATAAAATATGGATATACTTTATTATTTCATAAAATTGGTGTATGTTTTGTTTTTGAGATAATTTCTTCTTTAATTTATCATTGGAGGTGTTTTGACCTTTGGGGGTGAAACCTAGTAAGGGAGTGCCTCTTGGTTTCTCAATTGGGTTTGGTTGTTGTTTTGGCCTTATTGTGACTTTCTGGGGTGAAAAGTTTTCATGGTGGGGATAATTGTCACATACATAAATTATTTTAAAGTTATTTTTAATTTAATTTCCATTCATGCCTTGTTTTGGGGGTTTCCCAAGCTTTTATGGAGGAATTGGTGAGTTTTCATGAATTGGGCCAAACCGTGACCCCATTTCCAGATTTAAAAATAAAATTTTATTCTTTTATAACTCCGTAATTTTTCAACATTTTTCATCCATTCCAATTATTAATTGTCATCCCATGACCTATTAACACCACCATATTAATTTGGACCATTTAGAAATACATACTCATGGTGGATATGGGTTTTTATTTAAGGGATTGTGCCTGCCCGAAAGCTCATTTCCTGCATTAAAAATAATGTTTAAATATTTAATATATCCTTCAATATTTACGTTTTTTTGGTGATTTCAACTCTAATACGATCCCACTTACCTAAGGGGATCCCACATTCTATCCTCCTACAATTTGGATCTCAATAGAATCGCGAAATTGGTCGAAACTTCTCTAGATTTCAGAAAACGCCCAGATTTGGAGAGGTAAATTGATCCTTTCATAACTCCTTCTATTTTTACTATTTTCCCCCATTACAGTTTCTACATGATATCCTCATCCTTTTTAGAACCTCACTTGAATGGTTGGCTGTTTTAAAATTCAGATACTGGTGGATTTTGGGTCGTTTTCTTCAAGATTGTTTTGAGTAAGTGTTTTTATCTTCAATTCCTTTCTTCTCCTTAGGGTTTCCTCCCTATTTCATTATGTTATAAAATATACAGAAGATAGGGTTCTAAACTAGGGTTTTATTTGGTGTATTTTTGGTTAAATATTGTGGTCTAGGGCTGGAATTATCTTTCTTGTGGTGCGGCGGTGGTGCAGTTGATGTTTCACCCCAAGTTTTGAGGGATTCGACACTTTCGGTTGGTGGTTCCATGTGTAAACAATTATTGATGAGTTATCTTGATGTATTTATTAATTTTTCATATTTCTAATATGTTTGGTGTGGTTCTAAAACTATTTTTGATTTATTTTTTTAAGTGTTTAATTTTATAGTTTCATTTTAACTTGAAATTGTGTGTTTTCATGTGTTACTCATGGGGTATTATTTGGGTGTATTTTATAACATATGGAATTGGATTAATAAATCTTTTTTGGCCTGCAAATTCTGGTTTGGTAATGTATTAGTGTCATGTGGGCCTAGAAATAGGGCTTTTTAATAGGTTTTATGTGTAAAACATTGTTATACTTCTTGAGAGCATTCTATGAAAATGTGTGTTTTCATTTGGATCTTTTGTGGTATTATTCAAGGTGATTTTATAAAACTTGAAAGTGGTTTTATAAATGTCTCTAGGAATTCCAATTCTGTTTTGGAAAGGAATTGGTATGGTTTTTGGTCTTAAATGGGGGTTTTGAAATGAGTCTTTTGTGAAAGACATATTTACACCACTCGGGTAATTTTTATGAAAATTGTAAATGTTTTAGTTGGTTAAACAAAGTATGAAAAGGGTGAATGTGTACCGTTTGGTGTGTGTGTTCACCTATTGTGAGTTTTTGAAAGTTGAAGTGATGTTTTAAGATTTAAAACATTTTTAGAATGTTTTGTAAATTTCTGAAATGTTTTATTAAATTGTGATGTTGGAGCGAAACTTGTTTGTGGGCTGTTTCGTGTAAGATTAACGATAAAATGATTTTGAAGGTAAAAAAGGGTATTTTGTAACAAGTTAGTGGGATGTTATGTGAGTTTTAATATATTGGAATGGTTTTATAAAATTGTTTAATGGATTTGTGGAAGTGTTAAAGAAATGTGAAAAGTGTTGTGGGCTATTTTGGTGTGAGTCGGATTTCAAAATCAATTTGAATGAAAAGTGGAATTTATTGACTTGTGTAGTATACATGTGGGCTGTTTGTTAAATTTGTGATATGTAAATGATATTTTCATGTGCAAATTATATTTATTGACTTGTTTAACTTGTTTGATCACAAAGGGAAAACCCAAGTATCTAGGTGGGTGGACGTGTACTAGTATGCTAGTGAATCCGTGGGGTTTGGCCTCAGTTTCACTTAGCAATATTGAAGCTTACAACTCTAACTAAACTATGATGATGATGATTGGGGACCAATAGGTTATGTGTATGTTCAATACTAGTGGATTGTGCATGAGAAAGTATATTTGAGATGGTTACTCTCATCGAGATACGAGGTACCTGGGTCCCACATCTAGCTAGTGCCTAGGGGTTATTTCCTATTGCTTATGCTCATTAGATATTTTATACTTACCATCGGCATATGGTATATTTGGATGTAAAATTCAGTATCATTGGAATTTATTTTAAAAGTGTTGATTATTTAAATTACCCCTCTTGAAAACTTATATTTTTAGTTTCATCTTTTAGAAATTGTAACTAGAAATTACATATTTTTGAAAACTTGCATGATTTTCGTCTTTGAATGTTTATCACATGGAATATCTTAGTGGTGGTATCCTACTGGGCATTGGCTCACACCCTACTTACACCATTGGGTGTAAGTAGACTTGGTTATTTTTGTTGTCCCAGGTTGGGTGCAGTTTTTAGTGCCAGTGGTTCGGGTTTCTAGCAGGTCCTTGGTGGTGATGTCTTGTGGGGATGGCTTGAGGGCGGTGCCTTTTTCCATGTGGAGGTTCTTGGGCTGACCATATTTGGTTTTTTTACCTTATTAATGGTCTTTAAACATTGTTTTAACTTATGTAATTCAGTTCTGAATTTTTGTAAAAGACAGTTTTAGTTGAAAAATCCAGATTTGTTTTATTGAGTTTTTTTGTTGTTTAATGTTTATAAACTCAGGTAAATCGTTCCCAATTCTCATTATATGATACTCAGGAACTTTTTCCAGACCGTGGGGATCTAGAACTCCCTTCGGGCCTTGTCACAATCCGGGTTTGGTGTCGGGTTTAGTGGCGACCAGATTTGGTTCGTGACATGGCTTCACTTAAATTATTGTGACTTTGGTTTCCTTGGTATTAAACCTTTAAACTAGTAGATCCATGAAGTATACTGTGCTCAGGGACTCACAAGATTGGTATAAATAAAATATTATACTAATGTTGGGTGTCACCATATATCTTTAACATTAGGGGTTATTTTACTACTTGTTCTATGAATTGTGAAATTTAAAATTTTAAAATTTTCAAAATAATAATTGAAATAAAAGTTTAATCTATAGAACACATACTTGCACATTGTTTTTGGATGGTTATTTTGGTGATACAATTAGAGGTGGACTACTGAGATATAATAACACCCTTATTGGCCCTCCATTCAACTTAGGTACATGAGTAGTTGTTATTATTGTAATGCGGGGATAAGTTTGGAAATGTTCCCAATGTTATTGTTTGCATTGTTTGTTTGATGGAATGTGTGATTTGGGAATAAGTTAGTACCCTAGGATATTTTGGTGGGATATAAATACTTTTATCATTTTTCATTTTTAGTTACTATATATTCTATGATCTTTTTATTTCCTAGAATGTACTGAATTGTATAATTTATTATAGAAGTGATAATATTGATCTATTATCCAAATATTTTCATGATGTTATTTTACTAATTTATATGATATTTTATCTTTTTAGTATTATTTGTATTTATATTTAATATCATTTGTGAGTAATGTATCCCCACTAAATTACCTTATACATGCACTAATATTTGGTACCCTTTGGAATATAGGGAGGAACACTTATGTTATAGTAGTGACTACCAATCCAGGAACTGATTAGTGGTCTTAGGTAGTGGGGTAGTACAAAATGGTATCATATTATTTCTCATTTGTCATACTATTATTGGATGGAATATAGTATAATAGGAGTGTGTTAGAACACTGTATATATCTTGTTCTTGGGACTGAACACACCACATATGAGGAATGTCCAAGTTTCCAAGGATAATATTATTTTTCATGTTTTTTTGTCACACAAGATCTAATTTCACCTTCAATGATTCACTTGATTTTAAGGTCATTGATATATTTTCTTTTTATCACATGGCTTGGTATGTCAAGAGTGGGTGTGTTCTTGCATCATTGTAGAAATGTAGGATTCGAATTTCATTTATTTGTTGCCTAAGATTGATTATATAATTACCTAGATTATTACATGAGATGATTATTTAATGAAATAATAACCATTTGTATTCTGTTTTATTATATTTTTTTAATGATGTAATATTACTTAACCGATTAAATAAATTGATAAAAGTTATGTCAGGTGATTATTTGGATTTATTTTTGTGAGGCATCGGTGAATTTAAATTCAAATTATAATGAAAATAACATTTCCTCTATAAATTTTAATTGACATAATTTTCTCATAAGCCTTAGTGGTAGAAACTTCAGTTTAGAGGAAAAGGTTATGAGTAAATTAGGTTCCAATTTATCTTGATTACTATATAATGTCAGCTAACTAAAACTAAAATTTCAACTTATAAAGTGTTTTCCATTATAAAATTTTCTTGAAAATTCCTTTATATGATCTGTGTTTTTGATGTAAAGCTAATTTAAAATGGAAAAGTGTATGATTTTGAAACATATATTTTTATGGTGTGGGATTAGTTGGTGGTTAGAGTTAACCCTGTGTATGGGAAATTGGTTATGTTGATATAAAATTAGTTATATGGTGTGCCTATAATGTTTAGGCCTTAAAATAGAGATTAAATTTGATGTGGGTAATATTTTGTGCGGCCTGGATTTTAGATTTTTAAAGGGAGACTGGGTGAGAGACTAAGTTTTGAGACTATAAATTATGTGTTTGGTATAGAGGTTGTGGTTTGAACCTGAGTCAGAGGGATTTCTACCAAGGGTTGTGTATTATGTGTGGATTGATGTGTGGTATTGGTGGGAGTTCTCAGTTACCTTTATTTAGTGTGAATCCATGTTAGGAAGTTAGCACCTTGTGTTTTTCGAGGTAAACACATGAGATGGGAAATTTAATATTTGTGAGTTTCTTTAGGTGCATGAGGAATATAGTATTCTTTGAATTATGATTGTGGTTATTGAATGTTTTATCATTTATTGAGTCATAGGCATGTTTTATGCCTTTAGTTATTTATAAGGATCACATGTCAGTGGGTTTATTCGGTACTTAAGTCAGCTATAATAGTGTAAGGCTCATTCAGATGTGTTATATGGATAATTAATGTATAATAGGAATAGAATTGGTGTTTACATATTGGATCAAGAGTGGGGTTCTCTCTAAATAGTATACCCTTGGAAGGGTATGGTATAAATCTTTAGAAAATTCCATGAGCATATGAGATGAAAACACCATGATTGCTAGTGTTACTATACCTCTATCCAATTTTGTGGACATGACCAATTAGGGGCCTAACATGATCAACTCAAGATACACCTTCAAGAGTGAGGTGTGAGAATAAATTAACCCTAGTTTAATTTATAACCCATACACTTGTTTTGATTGGTTTCTTAAATAGGGTTAAATCATTAGTTTTAGGCTCAAGATGCTTTTAGGTGATCCAAATATGATTAGTTTGGTGGTGTGTCAGTTCATGTGGTATGACACAATAGTGGAAAAGGATAGTTGATGAATTGACCATGGAATATCACTGAAATTCATGTATGGACTTTAGTGAATGTGTTCAGAAAATCACTATATTCCCCTAAGGTTTGCCACATCATCATCGAGTGGGTTGACGATGTTTTAGCATCAACGAATGAGTTTTTTTTGAATTATCATATAGGGAAGTTTTGACATGAGTTTTTTCATTTATTTGTATTTTTTAGGCTACAAATAAAAATGGGTGAATAATTTCTTGTTTGATAAGTGTATTATAGGAGTTGAAAATGATTTTAAAGGAAAATAAAGTCATATTTTAACGGTTATTAAATAATATAGGGTCTTCAGGTTTGTTTTAGAATTTTAGAATGTTGTGGGGGTATAAGAATTGGAAAAATTATTTTATGAATGGTTTTCATAGTGGATTTGGAACCACATCAAAAGAAATTATTGGTATTTTGAGATTATGTCCCATTAGGAAATTCCAAGAGTGAACTTTTTTTAGCATAGAGTTAACCTATCTATGATATTTCATGTAATGGGAGAACCATCATCCTTTTTATTAGTTGGATAAAGATATATTAAGTGTCCTAGGGAATAAGGGTGTGGTTTAGTTTCATATCAGTGTCCATATGACAAGGTCAAGTGGTTGATTGTGCTTCACAATTTAACAACCTTGGATTCTAGGTTATTCTCTATAAGAGTGTTGGGAATTCATGATTTTAATGTTTTAATCTAGAGGGAATTGGTAACCAATGTAGGTTGGAAGAACATACTGGAAGGCCACAATGACTCCATGGGAGTGAGAAGTTTAAATTTTAGGAGTTGGTTCTATCATGGGTGTATGGATGAGTTTTTATTTATAGGGAATTTTTTTCTTTATACAGTGGAATGGGTTTTTAATAAAAATAAATCATAAGGGTATTTTGAATTTATGAACACCAGTAAAGGATTTTTTTGGATATGGTGTCATTGTTGTAGGGTTTTCGGGATCATCATTGAAGCAATAAAGGATGGTCGAGTGGATAGGGTAATATCATGTAGCCACTGGTCAGTAGAAAGTTGGTCATCAGTCGACCAATAGTGAGGCTAATGGTCCTACTGGCCCATAGAGATCCACCAGCTAGTTGGTGGCATTGACTTTCTATTGGGTATTTTAATATAAAGAATTACAATTCTTCCCCCGCATTATTTTATATGAGAAAAAATTAATTTATCCTTATTTATGGATCATTCAAACCAAAGAGATTCTCTCTATTATTAATTGGTTTCCCCTTTCTCTTGGGGGTGATTTTGTTCCAGTTCATAGTGACTCTTCATAGGTTCCTTCATCTGTGGAGCTATTTTCCTATCTTACTTGTCTGTATCTAGATTCTAGTTATTCTAGTTAAGTACTTGAGTGAATATTTGACCATAGGATAGTGGAAGCATCCCCAAATGATAAGGATTCCACACATCCTTGCTTATGAATATCCCAATAAAATGCATCCACACTATCAAACATTTTTTTTGTTAAAGATACATCATTGTGTGAGTTTTTCAAGGATATATGTTCCAAAATAAATGTATTTTCATAGGATTTTTTTAATAATTAATAGGGATATTTCCTGATTGATTGTTAATTTGTTTTCATGGACCTTATAAAGAGTTTTGGTCTTGTTTTAGGTGTGGTGGGGGGACCTGGTGTGTTAATAGAATTTTTTCATAAGTTACTAGTTATGGACAATTAATTTTGTATTGTTAGTTAGTTATATTTCAATTATGATTAATTATTTTTTTATTTTTTTATGTGATATAGGACTATGAGTGGCTTTATAATTGGTCATTAGTCTTAAAAAAGATCGAGTGGTGAGTGGTTAGGCTAATAAATATGAAGGAAAAGATTTTCAATATTGGTAGGTGACCCCTTAAATTACCCATGGTCTTATTTAACATTAAAAAAAATCAGTTGTATAGTCACATCCAGTTATGGGGGATGACCATGGAAATGAAATGGATCCCTCAAATATGTTTTATCTTGTTAAATATATATTTAAGTATATTATTGAACTTTTGATAATAGAGGTTTGAATGGGACATTCTACTTCTTTCATGACATCAATTTTGGCCTAATGAAATAGTGATGTTTTTATGGATGGAAATGTGAAAATATGGATTGTCATTTTTAGTTATTTTAAAATGGTTGAGCCTTTTATAAGGGGTGAAAATAGAAAATAATATTATATAATAGGTAGATATTATAGAGTACAATGTAATGAAACACACACAAACCCACAACCACATACTGAAAAAATACGTCATATCACCCCTCCTAGAAAACCCATCCAACCAGTCACTTTATTAAATTGATATTTTGGACCTAAGGCACAATGGGCATGAAACCAATTATATGACCCAAAGGCACATTTACTGGCCTAAAGGTCTAGTGAAGCATCATGTTTGCTTCATCTTTCCTATATCACCAGGCCTGTGTCACACATCATGTATGTGCCACACATCATGTATGTGCCACTACCTTACTTCATAATTTTCTACATTACCACCTATATAGTAATGTAATAGTAAATGAACCCATCAGGATATAAACCTAGGACATCCTAGATGTGGAGTCTAGTGGCTGAGTAAAAAATCATCTATGATACTGTCCATAAAAACATGTGATGGGTAGCACTGAACTCCCAACAAGGCCCCTAAAAATACCATAATAAACAAAATTTTACCCAACTAAGATAGTTGATTTGAATATCCATGTTCATAATATGAACATTTTATGAGTCTAGTGTGGATCAAGCCTATGAAAGTTCCCCATGGTGTATTGACACCCTCTGATTCATTGAGGGCCGATTTTATGGAATTTTTGGAGAAATGCATTAGTTTATATGGGTTTAATTATCAAGTATACATTGAGGCTTATCCCACTTGAATTTGGGTTATTTATATATGTATCAAATTCCACCGATTAATGTCACATATTATTATAGGTCACCCAAATTTAATGTCATGTTATTAGCTAAAAAAAATTGGAATGATCTATTTCAGTAGAATTCCTTAAGTGTGAGTCATGGATTCTAATAAATTCATTATTCTAAAGTTCAAGGATGGTTAATCGATCTCATATTGGTATAATATATTTTTTAGAATGCCAATGGTCACCACCCTTGGATTTTGTATGGTATTTTCTAGATTAAATTCCCGGTTAAGAAATGTGGGTTCCCTGGGATAATTTCACCTATAGTTTCCTTGGTAGTACACCTTGGAAACATTTTCTTCCTGATGTACTATAAGGACCTAGCCTTATTACATTACATAATCTTGAATTTAGTCAGTAATTAACTTCCTTTCACATTGAGGATCTTTTAAAGTTTAGAGATTTAGAGAATTGGGACATAAAACATTCATAAAATTACACATTACTATAGAGTGGATACCATAAAAAATAGTATTACTTTCTTGAAAAATATAAAACTTTTCACATAAAACATGATTTCTTTGACTAATATTCAAACATTTAACTTGGCTTCCTTCTTTTTCATACACATCCTTATACCATGTGAAAATCATTTAAAAACTTGGGATGAGCACAAAAGATGAGTAAGGGATATAGAAAGAAGGAAAAAACACATTAGTCCATGAATACTTGTAACGTATGAAATCATTTTCAAAATACATACTTATCACCTGTATATATGTACTTATTTTGTGAAACATGATATTTCTACAAGATTCCACACAATACATGAGAACATAAATATAATCAAAAAGGTATCTTGGGGCATTACTTACATAATCTTGTAACCCTCTCGACTTCCTTATAATTTGTAAACCTCATGGCTACCTTAAAATTTTTGAAACCATCGTAGTTACACTTGGAGTAACCATACGGACGACCTCTTACTTACACATAACCAACTCACAAACAATTTTAATACCACATAAATAAAGAAGTATAAGGTTAACCCAAAAAATGGAAATCGGGTTAAGAATTCCCTTACCTCAGGCTTGTCTTACTTCAAACTTGATTAAATATCCTGAATAATTGTTAAAAGAGTGTTATTAATATCTTAAAGAATCATTTCCATCTTTATAATACCTTATATGAACATTTCATTACATAATTATATCCTTTAATTATTAGTATTTTGTTCCTTGCACTGTTTTAGGTGAGTTCTTTACATGAATTTCATGATCGGTTCATGATGAATTGTTCTTGTCGATTGGAAGTGAAACTCCAGAATTTAAATGGAGTAGTATTTACATATTTAAAAAACCTTAAATTATACCATTTATCATTTTTAATTCTTACATGAGGATTATTCATAAGTTAAAAAATTAATGATGTTCATTTAGATCATTTTTGTGGTAATTTGATAATAACGACCTCATTTTGTTTTATAAATTAAAACCATGTGTACAAAAGAATTACATAATCATGAATAAGACATAATACATATATTATAAACTGGTTCAACCATAAAAATGGTTTCATGGACATAATTAAAGGAATTAAAGCAAATTGAAATCACGTCATCCACGATGTCAGTAATTCGACAAATCATAGACAATGTTTTTAATTCCTTGAATAAGTGGGGGAAAAAAGAATATTGATGGGGGAATTTTCCATGAACATGATAAAATATAGAATATACATTATTATGGATCTTTCATTCCTATTTTATAAGAGTATGTGAGGAAAGAAGAAGAAAATAAATCAAAATAAAAGAAAAATTGAGAAATCTCTCACGAAAATTCGGCAGCCTAACGGCGTCACTTAAAATTTAATAAAATATTTTGATGAGAGAAAAGGGTTACCTCATCATTATTACATAATATGGGTAGTAATGGGAATATGGAAGGACATATCCCAACATAAGCCAAAGGGAATGAAAAATAATAACATAAAATGAAAGAAAAGAAATAAAATAAAAGAGGACGTTTACCTCTTGATCTCTTCTCCTTGAGATCCTTCTTAAGGCCTTAAGTTTTGGCCTTTTGGTGAGACCAGAAGCTCTAGGACGTGGGTAATATCCTTGAGAGGAGTATTGGTCAGAACATAGGTAAGGATCAAGGCTTTATAGGTGTGGGAGGAAGAGGGAAATGAGGGTGGTATTTATAGCAAAGGAGAGGAGGTATTTAACATTATTTTAATCATTATTATATTATTTTTTATCAAGGCTATGAATAATCATAATTCATGTGACCCCAAATAGTAATAATGGTATGTGAGTTCAAACCAAGTGGTCTTATATAATCCTTTCATCACCTATGATGCAGTAAATCAAGTATTTTTCATTTATCATATTTTATCGTATTTTACTATTCATTAAAAATTCAAGAATTTCAGAAAAATACCAAAACTTCACCCTTACCATTTATCAACTTGTAGAATTCAAAAATGAACTCCATTTTTTGAAAATAATTTCTTAAATATTATTAATTTAATTTCTAATTAAAATCATACTTAATTAAAAAAAATAACAATTTAAAAACTATAACTGCTTTTATATCACATTGAAAATTTAATCAAGATGTGATTATCTTAAAGCCTTAAGAAAATAAAATAATAATAAAATTTTCTATTCATTAGGGTCATAATACTATTCATACTACTATTCATAAGGGTATGTTACTATTCCCAAAAAATACAAGTTGGTTCCATTAGACTCTAAATAACATAATGAACACAATTTTAGATGACTGTTTTTTGAAATTAAAAACATAGAAGTGGAAAAATTATTTTTAAAGGATAGTTATAAATATTTACTTAAAACAATTTTTCATGCATTTCATTTTTTCAAACCTTGGGGTGTTACATTCTCCCCACCTTCTAAAAATTGTATCCTCACAATTTTATTTACTTATTAAACAAGTGAGGGTACTTTTCCCTCATACAATTTTTAGACTCCCAAGTTGCTTCTTCTATCATGTGGTTTCTCCACAAAACCTTTACCTGGTGGATTACCTTATTCTGCAATACATGTTCCCTTTGATCAAGGATCTGAAATGGTTTCTCTTCATAAGAAAGGTTCTCTTTTAGCTAAACTTCTTTTGGGCTCAAGACATGTGATGAATCTGGCACATACTTCCTCAACATCAAAACATGAAAAACATTGTGTGCCTGAGACAAACTCAGAGGAAAAGCTACTCAATATGCAACTGTTCCAACTTTCCCCAAAATTTCAAAAGGACCGATGAACCGTAGACATAACTTCCCTTTCTTACCGAAATGAATCACACTTTTCCATGGAGATATTTTAAGCAAAATATGGCCACCTACCTTGAAAGAGAAGTCTTTCCTTCTGTTATCTGCATAAATTTTTTGCCTGCTATGAGCTGTCCTCATGTGCTGCTAGATAATCTTCACTTTCTTAGCCACTTCCTCTACTAATTCTGGCCCCATCAACTTTCTTTCATCGACTTCATCCCAAAACGCTGGAGTCTGACCCCACTTCCAATAAAAAGCCTCGAAAGGTTACATCTATATACTGGAATGAAAACTGTTATTATAAGAAAACTCAACTAAAGAAATATGTTGATCCCAAATTCCCTATTAGTCCATTGAACAAGCTCAAAGCATAACCTCCAAAGTCTGAATTGTTAATTCTGATTGGCCATCTGATTGAGGATGAAAAGCTATACTGAAATTTAATTTAGTTTCCAATGACTTCTAAAGTCCCTTACAAAACTTAGAAGTGAACCTAGGATCCCGGTCAGATAAAATGGCAATAAGAACTCCATTCATCCTAACAATCTCTTTGAGGCACAATCAAGAAATATGATCCAAGGACATTGTATCTCTAATAGAAAGAAAATGTATATATTTTTTCAGCCGATCAACAATAACCCAAATTGCATTGTTACCTCAAGAAATATTTTATAGTCCCACCACAATGTCCATGGATACATTCCCCCACTTCTAATCTAGAACTAGAAAAGGTTTAAGCATCCCCTTCGGTAACTGCCGCTCTGCTTTAACCTGTTGACATGTCAGGCATTTCACAGTAAAATCAACAATATCTCTTTTCATTCCATCCCACCAATAATACTCCCAAAGGACTTTGTATATCTTAGTACTGTAAGGATGAACTGAAAATGGATAACTATGAGCTTCACACAACAAATATTTATTCAACTGATAATCACAAGGCACACACAACCTTTTTCCACATCTTAAAACACAATCTTTCTCAAGGTTAAATTTTGGAAGCTTACCCATTTTAACCAATTCTACCTTTTTCTATAGATCACGGTATTCCTTCTATGCTTGTTTAATTCTATCTGATAACTATGACTACACTAAAACTTGAAACAAAACAGATCTATTCCCTGCACCAACAATTTCTAAGAAAAAATTCATCAAATCATTAATCAAGGGATTATGTTCCAAACGTAACATGGTTAATGATGCATGATGTTTTCGACTCAAGGAATCCGCCACATTGTTTTCTTTTCTGAGATGGTAATTAATTGTGCAATCATAACCCTTTATCAGTTCAATACATCTTCTTTGCCTCATGTTTAATTCCTTCTGAGTGAATATATACTTCAGACTTTTATGGTCAGTATATATTTGACATTTGTCTTCGTATAAATGATGCCTCCAAATTTTCAAAGCAAAAACCATCTCTTCCAATTCCAAATCATGTGTGGGGTAATTTAACCCATGAGGTTTAAGTTGTCTTAAAGCACAAGCAATTAACTGATCATTCTGCCTCAAAAGACAACCAAGTCCCTTCAAAGAAGCATAACTGTAGATGAAAAAATAACCATTTTAGGAAGGTAAGGACAAAACTAGAGCATTCACCAATCTCTTCTTCAATTCCTGAAAACAAGAATCAAATTATTTTTTCCAAACAAATTTAACCCCTTTTTTTGTGTTAACTTAGTTATCAGGCTAGATAACCGTGCAAAGTTCTTAACAAAACGTTGGTAATATCTTGCTAATCCAATAAAACTTTGAATCTTTGTAAAATTTTTAGGTCTTGGACATTCATCAACCACTTTAGTTTTGGCAGGATAAACTGTTATTCAATCCTCATTTACAATGTTCCCATGAAAATAAATCTGTTGCAACCAAAAATCACACTTACTGAATTTTTCATATAGTTTCTTTTCTTTTAGGGTTTATAAAAAAACCCTTAGATTTTTTTCATGCTCCTCTTTATTTTTAGAAAATGCAAGAATTTCATCAATAAAAAAACCACAAACTTATCCAAGAACTCATGAAATATTATATTCATAAGATTCATGAATAAAGTAGGTGCATTAGATAACCCAAATAACATAACAACAAATTCATAATGCCCATATCTAGTATGAAAGGCTATTTTCAGGATGTCATCCTCCTTCACCTTCAACTGATGGTATTCAGATCTCAAGTCAATATTGGAAAAGAACTGAGCTCCCTGGAGCTGATAAAACAAGTCATCGATGTGAGGGAAATGATACTTGTTTTTAACAGTGATGTTATTCAAAGCTCTATAATCAATGAAAAGTATCATGGCACCATCTTTCTTTTTAACGAACAAAACAAGATCTCCCCATAGTGAAGTGTTAGGATGAATAAAGCCTTTATAAAGATAATACTATAACTAATTTTAAATTCAAGAAGTTCTATTTGAGCCATATGATATGGGGGTTTTAAAATTGGCTTAGCATCAGGAACTAAGTCGATTGTGAACTCAACTTCTCGATCAGGTATGAAACTGGGTAACTCATTAAGAAAAACATCAAGGTATTCATTTACCACAGGCACATCATCAATCTGAACAGTTCCCTTGTTTTCAACAATGTGAGAAAAATAACTATCATTTCCATCTTTCAATAGTTTTTCATCTTTTTGATATGTTATCAATTGTATGAGTTAATTTTTGTATACAAACAGAAACTATTTCTAAAAACAACATCTTTATCTCTACAATCAATCTTAGCATGATAAAAAGAAAGCCAATACATTCCCAGAATAACATCAAACTCGAATAAGGGTAAAACAACAAGGTTTGTAGGTAGATTCTTTCCATATACCACAATATAAAGATTCTTATAATTTATCTTAGCTATAATACTTCCCCTGGTGTTTTAACCATAAGTTTTGGTCTCATTTGTTGAGGTGATATTTCCAATTTACCCAAAAATTTCTCAGAGATGAAGGAATGTGTAGACCTCATATAAATAAACTTTAGAAAAATTTGAGTAAACAAACAAAGTACCTGATACAACTTCATTGGATGGCCTGAAATCTTCTAACGTAGTCTCAAAGGATCTCACTACACCTTTATGCTTATAATCAAGATTTTTTGTATCATTTGGATCTTTCTTTGGGCAGGCATTTTCACAGTGACCCATCTCACCGCATTTAAAACGCTTAACAGTTTTTTTATCAGGATTAGTCTTAGGATCATTTTCATTACAATCTCAGGCCATATGTATAAACATACCACATTTAAAACACTTCCCAGTTCTGCTAAGTCATTCCCTAGTGTGCTTCTTTCCACACTTTTCACAAACTAGAAACTTTATTTTCTTACCATCATATTTCTTTTGTTGATTCTTACCCATCACTTTCCATCTGTACCTCTTCTTCTCCTTATTGAAAAAATTCATGTGATCATCAAAAAACACCATCTCTACTATCTGATTACATCAGACAAGTTTCTGATAACTTTTGAATTCACGAGAGGCCAACACCCTTCGATACCTTGGCATCAATCTTGAGTAAAAGTAGTTGATTTTTCTATCAAGATCCAGAATAAGATTTGGAGCATACCTCTCCAGTCAGGTGAAGTTCTCTTCATACACAACCACTAAATCTTCCTCCTATTTTAATTCAAGGAATTGATTCTCCATCCTAAGTCACACCACCTTAGGAAAATATTTTCCAAAGAAAAGACTTTTAAATTCATCCCATTCTAAGGCATAAAAATCTTCTCTATCCCTGATATTCTTTACCATTGACCACCACTGATTAGATTCGCCTTCAAAACTATAAATGGAAAGAGTTACCTTTTGATTGTATGAACATCCCATAACATTGAATACCTTTTTAAGGGCTTTAATCCATCCTTCAACAACTACTCGGTCAGAAGATAAATTGAAAGTAGGAGGGTGTTGTCTCATAAAATGTTCCACTATTATCATGTTCTTTTGTGGTACCTCTGGTTGTTCTCTTTCATGGATGCCACCACCATTTATTTCTTATGTTAGCTGAGCCATTACTATCACAAACTACTTTGTTCCAATCCCTACCATTCCAGGCTGCAGAGTTAGAAGGATGTCGTTCTGTCGGTGCCTCCACTCTTCAGCTTCCCTATTTCTTCTACAGACAACCATTCTGAACAAACATATCTTAGACAAAGAAACACGGTAATATTTAAATTATATAACATTTAAAATTAATCATATAGTAAAAATATTTTATGGTATTCTTTTAACATCATCTTAACCCCTAAAGTTATCTAAACCATCCTCTGATACCATCTATAAGGACCCGAACTTATTACATAACATAATCTTGAATTTAGTCAATAATTCACTTACTTTCACATTGTGGATCTTTTCAAGTTTAGATCTTTAGAGAATTGGGACATAAAACATTCATAAAATTACACATTATTATAGAGTGGATGCTGTAAAAATAGTATTCCTTTCTTGAAAAATATAAAACTTGTCACATAAAACTTGATTTCTTTGACTAATCTTCAAACATTTAACCTGGATTTCTTCTTTGTCTTACACATCCTTATACCCTATGAAAATCATTTAAAAACTAGGGATGAGCACAAAATCTCAGTAAGGGATATAAAAAGAAGGAAAAACACATTAGTCCATGAATACTTGTAACGTATGAAATCATTTTCAAAAGACATACTTATCAGCTATATATATATATATACTTACTTTGTAAAACATGAGATTTATACAAGATAACACACAAAACATGAGAACAAAAATATAATCATAAAGGTATATTGGGGCATTACTTATATAATCTTGTAACCCTCTCGGCTTCCAAATAATTTGTAACCCTCACGACTACCTTACAATTTCTATAACCATTGCAGTTACACTTGGAGGAACCATACAGCCGACCTCCAACATACACATACCCAACTCACAAACAATTTTAATACCACATAAATAATTAAGTAGAAGGTTAACCCAAAGAATAGAAATCAGGTTAAGAATTCCCTTACCTCGAGCCTGTCTTACTTAAAACTTGTTTAAACCTCCTGAATAATGGTTAAAAGAGAATTATTAATATCTTATATAATCATATACATATTTATAATACCTTATATGACCATTTAATTACATCATTTCATTCTTTAATTGTTAGTATTTTGTTCCTTGCACTATTTTGGGTGAGTTCTTTACATGACTTTCATGATCAGTTCATGATGGATTGTTCTTATAGATTGGATGTGAAACTCTATAATTGGAATGGAGTATTACTTACATATTTCCAGAACCATAAATTATACCATTTATCATTTTTAATTCTTACATGAGGATGATTCATAAGTTAAAACATCAATGATGTTCGTTTAGATCATTTTAGTGGTTCTTTGATAATAACAGCCTCATTTTGTTTTATAAATTAAAACCATGTGTACAAAAGAATTTCAGAACCATGAATGAGACATAATAAATATATTATAACCTGTTTCAACCATAAAAATGTTTTAATGACCAGATTTTATGGAATTAAATTATATTTACATCACATCGTCCACGATGTCGGTAATTCGACAAATCACGAACAATGTTTTTAATTCCTTGAATAAGTGTGGGAGGAAAAGAAGATTGATGAGGAATTTCACATGAACATGAGAAAATACATAATATACATGATTATGGAGCTTTCATGCCTCTTGGATAAGAGTAGGTGAGAAAAGAAGAAAAAAAGAACTCAAAATAAAAGAAAAATTGAGAAATCTCTCACAAAAATTTGGCAGCCTAATGTCATCACTTAAAATTTCATAAAATATTTTGATAATAGAAAAGGGTTCCCTCATCATTATTGCATAATATGGTAAGTAAGAGGAATATGTAATGGAATATCCCAACATAAGACAAAGGTAATGAAAAATAATAACATAAAATGGAAGAAAAGAAAGAAAATAAAAGAGGATGTTTACCTCTTGATCTCTTCTCCTTGAGATCCTTCTTAAGGCCTTGAGTTTTGGCCTTTTGGTGATACCAACAGCTCTAGGACATGGAGAAAATACTTGAGAGGAGTATTGGGTAGAACTTAGGTAAGGCTCAAGGCTTGAGATGTGTGGGAGGAAGAGGGTAATGAGGGTAGTATTTATAGTGGACGAGAGGAGGTATTTAACATTATTTTAATCATTATTATAATATTTTTTCTCAAGACTATGAATAATCACAATTCATGTGACCCAAAATAGTAATAATGGCATGTGAGTTCAAACCAAGTGGTCTTACATCAACCTTGCATCACCTATGATGCAGTAAATCAAGTATTTAGCATTTATCGTATTTTATCGTATTTTACTATTCATAAAAAATTCAAGAATTTCATAAAAATCCAAAAAATTCACCCTTACCATTTCTTGATGTGTAGAATTAAAAAATGGACTCCATTTTTTGAAAATAATTTCCTAAATATTATTAATTTAATTTCTAAATAAAATTATACTTAATTCAAAAATTAATAATTTAAAAACTATAACTGCTTTTATATCACATTGAAAAATTAATCAAGATGTCATTATCTTAAATCCTTAAGAAAATAAAATAATAATACTATTTACTATTCATTAGGGTTATAATACTATTCATATTACTATTCATAAGGGTATGTTACTATTCACCAAAAATACAAGTTGGTTCCATTATACTCTAAATAACATACTGAACACAATTGTAGATGACTATTTTTTTTAAATTCAAAACATAGAAGTGGAAAATTTATTTTTAAAGGCTAGTTATAAATATCTACTTAAAAAAATGTTTCATGCATTTCATTTATTTTTTTAAAACCTTGGGGTGTTACTTGTACACTATGATTAGAGACTCATTATCTTATTCTGAAGCTAGTGTTAGACTAATATCGAGTGTCATCAGGGAGTTGGGACATCAATAATTATTTTAATTCATCTTATATAATTTAGGAAATTTTTAATTTTCCAATTTTTAAAATGATAATTTATATAAATTTTTATTTTATAGCACCCCTACACCCACATTATTATAGACTAGTTATTTTAAGGATTTTTTTGGTGGGGTCCTATTGAGTTATACTCATACCTCAGTTAGGCCTCCATGGAACTTTGGTAATAGAGAAGTTATAACTATTTTAATGTAGGTAATGTCATGACCCATCCTCTGGGGCCCATGTTATAAATACACCAATCCCGCCTTCCGTAGGCCAGGGGCTGGTGACTAGCACCAGAAACACATATCTTAAAAAGGGAAGGCATTTCCTTTAAACCTGTACACACACAAATATGAAACACTGCACAAAGAAAACCAAAAAGGGAAAAAATTAGTAAAACCACCACAAATCACCATCATTGAGAGTAAAAGGTGTAAACTAAAACCAACAACAAGTAAAAGTACTACATGAAGTAAAAGGGGACATAATACAATCCCAACTGAAAGGAAAGTACAAAAAAGGGAGTACAAACTCTGGAGGTTGTCCGCCATGGATCCTACCTGAAGGGTAGGTACAACTCACTATAGTATTTCACTATATCACACCATGTCTATCGATCCACCTCTGAGCACCGTATAGCCCTGGCTCCCCAAAGTCCCATTCAAAGTTGTCCGTCGTATGCAAAAGACATAATAGGTGTGGGAAAAACATGTGCAGGGTTGAGTATAAAAATACTCCGTAGGGATCGCGAGACCAACTTGGGTCTCATAGAAATCCACAAAGGAAAATACTACAAAGAAAGATCTCAAGGTAAAGCACAAAGCAAAAGACACAACTCACACCAGGTATAACTTAAGTATAGAAGTAAAGATGATTATTCATAAAGCTAGACAATCTTATTCTATTGAGAGGATCTATGGATGATCCATGAAGGGTCTCTCTACCACAGATCCATGAAGGTTCACTCTGCTGTTGATCCACTACGGGTCTCTCTACAGATTATCCATGACGGGTCGTGCTATTGTTGATCCACGACAGGCCACGCTACTGCTGATCCACGAAGGGTTTCCCTACTACTGATCCACAAAGGTTCGCTCTACTGCTAATCCATGAAGGTTATCTCTACTAATGATCCACAAAGGATCTCTCTACAATTGAGCCATGAAGGGCCACTCTACTGCTGATCTGGAAAGGGTCGCTTTGCTGATTCATGAAGGGTCACTCTACATTCTTCACGTCACAGCCAGCCACTAGATTCCTGCACTTAGCACACTTGATTCCAAGAGGATTTTATCCTTAATCCACCATTGATATATTATCTTCTAAGGATTCCCACATAGATTAACCCAAAGGACCGTCTCTTCGTAAGGGTTCCCATGCAACAGACGACACGTCGAACGGATGCCCGGTCTATAAGATATCAGTATTTTTGTAAAAAAGGCCCAGTTGGATTCAAGTCCAATCCAACCTGGTTGTATTCCAACCTCTATCAAAACTCACATAGAGTATCTCATAAGTACATCCTCATTAAAAGAGTCCTCGTGCCGTAGACAACGCGTCAATCAGACACCCGATCTGTTAGTTATGGTCCCTTCTATAAACAGGGGTCGACCACATCTCGGCTCGGTCCAACTTGGTCAAACCGACTAGAGTATGTCAAAAGGACCATATAATTGCAAGGGTCCCAAAACCACTGAAATTGTGTCAATCAGATGCTCAGTTTGAGAGATATCATCATTTTTGTAAATAGGGACCAGTTGCTTCCGGGCCCGGTCCGACTCGGTCGGACCGACCCAACCAATCCTAACCTGGGGTCCCGCATGAACCATCTTATCTACATGGCCCATTGGGCCTCATTGGTCCCATCCCAGGTTGGATATGGTTCCAATCCTCTAGGTCACTTTGTGACCCGAAAATATCCGGCATGACCCGTACTGGAGGGCCGGTCAAATTCTGACCCGGGCCGCTTGATGACTCGCTCATTTCTCCCTAGCCCAATCCAAATAAGTCAGACCAGATCAAAAAACCAGCTGAGCTGCTTAGGCAGCCCAGTTGGGCCTAGCCTAATGGGCCAGCCTGGATCAGCCCAGACCAACTTTTCCGGTCCGATGTAGCCTGGACCGATTCAGCCGGTCCGGTTGGGGGTGCACACAACCGATCAAACCGAACACCCCCTTCGGCCAAACATGGATCGCGGTGCCATGTGGCACCGCATCTCAAGAGACCCACCATGGCCGGTGGGTCGCGTCCTTCAACTCTTCTGTCGCGGCGCACTGCTCCTTCCTTCCGCCAGCCTATGTCGGCGGCCCTTGATGCACCGCCGTGGTCGACTGGACGCGGCGCTCTGCCACTACAGCGCGCCAACGGGCGTGTTTCCTCCCTCCGCCCGCAGCAGCTGCCATAGGACACCACCGGCCGCCACTGCGGGCCACCACCAGCCACAGCCACGGGCCTCCACCAGCTGCCCCTACGGGCCACCACCGGAAACCGCCGCCGGCCACCAACGATTGTTGCCTCCCTCCACCCATGCCAACTGTCGCGGGCCGCCGCCGCCGTGGGCCACTACCGCAGGACACCACCGGCCCCCGCTGGAGGCCACCTCCAGCCGCCGCTGGGGGCCCCCTCCAGCCACCATCGGGGGCCACCACCAGCCACCACCACGGGCCACCACAGGCCGCCGCTGCGGGCCACCACCGGCCGCCACCGCGGGCCACCACCGGCTACCATCGTGGTCCACCACTGGTGCCGGCACACCGGTGGTTCTTCCGCAGGCCACCAAAGTTGCTCCGATGGTTCTTCCACAGGCTATCAGAGTTTCTCCGGTGGTCTGTTTCTTGAACCGTATGTGTCTACAAGATCGTAGGTTTTCCACCTTCACTATGATAGTTTTGAACTCGCCTTGCCTCCATTTCAAAAATTGATCCATGAAGAACACAGAGGAGGAGGGGCTCAGGCCTTGTTCATGTTGGCTCTCGCCCTCCACGTTAGAGGTGTATAAAGAAAGGGTATTTTTATGATTTCAACACATTAATCTACCCCTCCACTCAAGTCCCTGAATTTAACAACCCTCCCTCAAGAACACACGATCCGTGAATCAACCTGTTCGTGGGTTGATCCACATTCATTGTTTTATAACTAAGAATGGGGAAAGAACAAAAATCACAAAGAAAGCATAACCCCTACCTTGTTTGATGTTCTTTGTCGTAGAGTTCTGTCCTCGAGGGTTCAAGAGGTCGACGTCATTCGTCGCTTCCTACTTCATTCTTCGATATACGTCGAAGTCGATGACATTCCTCTAGCGTTCTTTATTCTTCGTTGTATAGGAAACTCACCGTAGGTTCGTTATAGAATTGCCCATGGTTTAATTCCCAACTCTCCAACACTTTATCTAATTAAAAAGAGAATACGTCGCAATGTTTCGGTTACACTGCGACGTTGCGTCGTTATGCTGTTTCATTTATGAAACAACATAGCTGTTACCCTGCATCATAACGAGCTATTAAGGGGCTTACTTTAAAGTTCTTCGTCGTCACCTCGTCGCCGCACTACAGTGCCATCATCTTCCACTCAACGGTTGATCCAAGAAATAAAATAAAATTTCAAAGTTATTTTATTATTTTTCCAAAATTCCGAAAAATAAATTTTCCATCCAACCCTTTCCGGTCAAAATTAAGTCATTTCTAGGTGAATATCGGGATTGTGAGTTCAACTGAGCCCTTAGATTTTTTATTCGAGCACCGGTTCAAAAGTTAAAAAAACCCACTCGAATGTTTACTTAAGAGAACATAAAAAAAAGTTCAAAATTCCGTTCCGGGCTCACCGGGACTTGGAATCACATGCTGTTAGAGTGTGTGGTCTCAAAATAATTCCATATATTTTTAAAAAAATTACATGTAAATTCCGGGACATTAAATTCTCCCCACCTTATGGATTTATGTCCCCAAAAGCCAAAACAAGGGCTACTCAAACAAATGGGTGTACTGAGCATGAATCTGAGCCATTGGGTCCCATGTGCTCTCCTATAGATTCATGTGCTACAGCCGAACACGCACTAGAGGAATCAACCATCCATGAAAGAATCACTCATTTCAATCCTCTATCTTCATCGGGAACTTCACAAATTCCATACCATCATCAATGTCCAGCTCTCCCCAATCAATGACGTGTGATGGATCATGCACTTACCTCATTAGCTGTAACATATGGAAAACATCGTGCACTCAGTGCATTTGTGGGGGAAGATCTAGGGGGTACGCCACCTCGCCACCTCTACCGAGGATCTGAAAAGGTTTGATGAACCTCAGAGATAGCTTGCTTCCCCAGCCAAATCTCCATAATCCTCATCAGGGTGAGACCCAAAGGAACATACGGTATCCCTCAAAATCCAAGGGTCTCCATCTCCTATCATCATAAAATTTATACCAACTTTGTGCAGTCCTCATCTGCTCCTGGATGATCTGAACCATCTCAGTGGTAGCTCGTACCAACTCTCGACCCATGAGTGTTGACTTCTCAAGGTTTGTCCAGTATAAAGGTGATCTACATAGATGCCCGTAAAAGGACTCAAACAGTTTCATTCCAATGGTGGAGTGATAGTTATTGTTGTATGAAAACTGTACCAGTGGTAGATGATCCTCTCAACTACAACCAACATCAAGTACACAAGTATAAAGCATGTCCTCCAAGGTCTATATGGTCCACTTTGTCTGACCATCTGTCTAGGGGTAAAAAGTTGTGCTCAATCACAAATGAGTTTCGAACACCTCCTATAACCCCTTCTATAATAGGGATGTAAAGTGTGCATCAAAGTATGAGATGATCATCAAAGTCACCCAGTGAAGTCATTCTATCTCTCGGACATAGAGGCACCCTAATCCCTCTATCAATCCTTGATCCTGGATGGGTAGGAAGTGAGCTGAATTGGTGAGTCGGTCAACGATCACCTAGCTAGAGTCATGGACCCTGGACGTGTGTGGTAACACTGTCATGAAGTCCATGGAGATACCATCCCACTTCCACTTTGGTACCTCAAGTGTCTATGTCAAGCCTACTGGGATCTGATGCTCAACCTTCACTTGTTGACAAGTGGGGAATCGTGAAACAAACTCTATCACCTCTTTCTTCATCCCTAGCCACTAATATTGACGTCAAAGTTCTTGGTACATCTTCGCCACACCAGGATGTACCTCCCAAGGATATGTATAGAACTCCCCCAACACCACCTCCCTCAATGTCACTGGTACTAAAATGTGTCCTCTGAAAAGGATGATGTGCTCCCAACCTATTGAAAAATCATGCGAAGCCTATCCTAAGGATAACTGAGCACGTCAGGTCTCACAGTCAACATCCACAAGATGTGACTCTTTAACTCGTTGTAAGAGTGGGGGAGTTATAGTCATTGAATATAGTTAAGTTGATCCATCATCATCCAAAAGGGATATTTTCATCACGGCTAGCTACTCCGTCACCTCACTCAACAGCTGTAAACCAGACCTCTAGCTGAGCATGTCTGACACCACGTTCCCCTTCCTAGGAGTATAGATTATCTCAAAGTCATAGACCTGGAGGAACTCTAGCCATCACCACTATCTAAAGTTAAGGTCCTTCTATGAGAAAATATACTTGGGACTCTTGTGGTCAGAGTAGATGGTAAACCATTCTACCATCAAGTAGTTTTTCCACATCTTCAAGGAAAATACCACTACTGCTAACTCCAGGTCATAGGTTGTGTAGTTATATTCATACTGTATCAACTATCATGAGCTGTAGGTGATCACTGCTCACTCCTATATCAGGACACAACCCAGTCTGGTCCTTGATGCATCATTGAAGACTACATACCCAATGCCCTCTTCTAGTAGTGTCAGGATGGGGGCACTCGTAAGTCTCTGTCTCAACTCCCAGAAACTCTGATGGCACCTCTCTGTCCATACAAAGGGTTGTTTCTTCTTTGTCAAAGATGAAAAGTACCTACTCTAGAAAATTTGGTCATGAACCTCTGGTAGTATTGAGCCAACCCCAAGAAACTCTGCACCTCAGTCGCATTCTTGGGTGGATCCCAAGCAATCAATGCCTCTATCTTTTCCAGATCTACTGAAACTCCAACCTCCAAGATGACATGTCCCAGAAAGTGGACCTCTCGAATCCAGAACTGACACTTTGAGAGATTACCATAACTCTGATTCTCTCGAAGTGTATCTAGGAATATCCATAGTTGTGTAGTGTGCTCCTCCTCTGATGCTGAGTACACCAAGATGTCATCAATGAAGACCACTACAAACTGGTCTAAGTATTGTAAGAAGATCCTACTCATGAGTATCATGCATACAACTTGGGTGTTCGTCATGCCAAATAGAATCACTAAGATATCCTTGTGTTATTCCACCACTGTAGGAAACCATGGACTCATATCATCAACCACACCAAGGTTCATGGTAGCAAACCGAAGAGTGATCAGATGCTCCCTCCTATGTGCGAGTCTATCTTGCGCTGCTCTATTTTCCTTCTCACTAACAAAGGAAAAATGCTCCCCATCTCTATGGATACACTACACTGTGCACCTAAAAAAGTCAATCTGAGCATGAATCATGGTAGTCCATACCCAAAATGACTTCATAAGGCCTTGGCACCACTACTAAGAGATCCCAACCGAATATCTCACCTCCTAGAGTAATCTCACTTTGTTAGAACCTGTGTGTGATCATGGAATTCCCTTCCTTAGGAGTCTCTAGTCGTAAGGATCAAGCCAGTGGCTCGATCAGAATCTCCAAGATCCGAACAAGTCTTGTGGAATGTAAAGAGTGATTGGAACCTGTGTCTATAAGAACCAAATCTAAGGTGGAGAGGACATAGGTCATACCTCAGATCATCTATGGGATGTCGGGATCATAGGCCTCCATAACCTGAATCTAGACCCACTCCTGTCCACCTACTCCTAGAGCTCATGGTGGACCTCTAGGGGGTGGGGGTCAGTAATGCGAAATGGGAGGGTCGGGGCAGGGTAGGCCAATCCCGCATGGGTTTGAGCCCGCATAGGTTTGTCTGCAAAAGCACGCATATAATGCGAACAAAAAAAAAATCTGACCCCTCTCCGCCCCGCATAAGCCCATGGGTTTCCTACGGGCTACCCACATTTAAAAAAAATATTATTTATAATCATTTAAATATTGTATTTTTTTCTCATTCTTAATTTTAGTTATTGGGAGAAGTATGGATTTACAATAGTTAGAGTTTTAATAGATGTGGTAGAAATTTTTTCTATGGTTTAATGGTGTCATGTGCCGACGTCGATGTTGTAGTGAACTATTGCAATGTAAAGTAGTTGAGTGATCAATAAGGGGTGAAAATGATGATGTTGATTGTGTGGAAATGTGAATGGATAGACCTATGAATGAATTAAGAAACTTCAATCAATGAATGGTTTCAGAGAAGGCTATTAGGGTCACATTAGCTCCCTTAATGTTTTATTAATAAAAAAATAAAATTAAGTAATAACAAAATTAAATCAGTCCAAAAAAATATTATAATCATAATAACACTTTTAGAATTGAAACCAAGTACAAGAGAGATGAGTTCCATTTTTCAAGAGGTGGGATGACACACTATGTGAATGTGGTTAATAATTACTATATAAATATTATAATATCATATTAAAACAATAAATATAGACCTATATAAAATTCATGTGTAAATGATTGATGAATTAGTAAGACCATTACGGTGAGAAAGAATATGTCATGGTTTAATCATGTTTAAAAAAAACTAAAATAATAAAGAAGCATATATTGTAAAAAAAATTAAATTATGCTCACGGGTCAGCCTGCACCCATGTGGGCTCAACCCGCTTTGGCCTATTCTCTTAGTGGTCAAAATTTTTAGACCTGCCCTGCCCCATATCCATCCCATACCCATAAATCCCGCGAGATGTGGGCCCATTTTGCATCACTAGTGGTGGTGGTAGTATCGCGTATCTATGACCACCTCCTATCATTATTCCCACTCCTCTACCACGTTCGCCTCTCTGCGGACCGCCCTGTTCAATCCTCTACCCCTACCTCGGTCTTCGTGGCCCCTCGACCATTTGTTCTGCCGCATGAGTAACAAAATCTACTCCCTGGATAGTTCCATATAATTTTGGAGCTCTATACCACCAAACCTAAATCTTGGGGTCATCCTCTGAAAGGTCAGGAGTTTCAAGCTCCATCATCTCCCTACCATGCCCTAAAGAAGGCTAGCAGCTATAATCACCATCTGGTCTGAATGTGTCCTCACTAGGAGGAAAACTCCCCTCACCGCCTCCAGCAAATCCTTAGATATTTGAGGATATGTCTCACCTTGAAACCTTATAGGTCTCTACCTCTGGAAAAAATGAAATGCGTTCAATCAGAATACATCCTCTGCTATAAAATCTGGTAGCAACTACTGCTCGATGGGTGGTGGTGCCTCTGGTACTCCACTCGGAGGTGCTATCTCTGGAACTGGTCCTTGCACCGACGCCTCGTCGCTCGGTGGACCATCATCATGACCCCTCAATAGAAGCATGGATGACTGTCTACGTGGAGGCATCTTGAGAGAATTCAAGATGTACCACGTTCAGTTAAGTTATACTTGGCGAGATGACTCAAAGAGATCAAGAGAAAAAAATTTCCAAAACAAATGCAACCTGTGATTTCGTGTACTGAGTCAGAAAATAGAATTCAGGGTCATAGTGTATGGAGACATCAGCCGTCACACCAATAATGGAATCCCTATCTTGAAATCCAAACTCAAAACACTTAACACTATTGCCTCATAAAAAATACATACTCTTAGCTATTTTGGTAGAACCGAACGACCTATACTTTTTCATGACCCGTCCCTCAGGGCCCGTGCCATGACTACCCCAAGCCTTCCTTCCATAGGCCAGGGGATTATGACTAGCACTGTAAACACATATGCCAAAAACAGAAGTCATTTCCTTTAAACCTGTACACACATAGACATGACACACTACACAAATAAAACCACAAAGGGAAGAAAGTAGTACAACCACTGCAAAGCACCACCATTGAGAGTAAAAGGTGTAAACTGAAAAAAAAACAAGTAAAATTACTATAAGAAGTAAAAGGGGATAGAATACAATCCCAACTGAAAAGAAAGTACAAAAAAGGAAGTACAAGCTCTAGAGGTCATTCACCAAGGATCCTACCTGAAGGGTAGGTACAACTCATTGTCGGATGTCACTGTAGTACAACACGTTTATTGATCCACCTCTGAGAACCATCTAACCCTAGCTCCCCAAAGTCCCAATAAAATCTATCTATCATCTTCACAATACACAATAGGTGTGGAAAAACCCATGCAGGGGTGATTATAACAATACTCAGTAGGGACTCTGAGACCAACTCGGGTATCACAAAAATGCACTAAGGAAAATACCACAAAGAAAGATCTAAAGGTAATGCAAAATGAAAAAGACATAGATCACACCGGATATAACTTAAGTACAAAAGTAAATATGATTTGTCATAAATCTAGTCCATATTATTTTGTTGAGAGGCTCTACTGTTGATCCACAAAGGGTATCTCTAATGCCGATACATGAAGGGTCTCTCTGCTATTGATCCATGATAGGTCGACCTTCAACTGATCCATGATTGGTTGCGCTATTGCTAATCCATGAAGGGTTATTCTAATTTTTATCCATGAAGGTTCCCTCCACTACTGATCCACAAAGGGTCACTCTACTGCTCATCCACGAAGGGTCTCTCCACTACTGATCCATGAAGGTTCTCTCTACTCCTAATCCATGATGGGTCGTTGTACTGGTGATCTGCAAGGGGTTGATCAACTGCTGATCCTCGAAGGGTCTCTCTACTACTGATCCATGAATGGTCACTCTACTATTGATCCATGAAGGGTCTCTCTACTTATGATCCATAAAGGGACAATCTAATGTTAATCCATGAAGTGTCTCTCTACATTCTTCACGTCACAACCATCCACTGGATTCCCACACTTAGCATGCTTGATTTTAGGATGATATTCTCCTCAAGACATCAGTCATATCATAACCACCACAGAGTCCCACATAGAGTAACCCAAAGTACTGTCTCATCTTAAGGGTTCCCACACAACATACAACGTATCGAACAGACGCCTAGTCTGTAAGATATGGGAACTTTTGTAAAAAGGTCCCAATTGGATTTTAGTCTGATCCAACCCAGCCATATTCCAATATCTTCCAAAACTCATGTAAATTATCTCATAAAGACTTCCTTGTAGCAAGGTTCCTCGTGCCACAGACGGCGCATCAATTAGATTCCTGGTTTGTTAGTTATGACCCTTTCTGTAAACAGGGGCCGACCGCATCTTGGCCCAGTCCAACTTGGTTGGGCTGACTAGAGTATATCAAAAGGACCATCTCATTGCAAGGGCCCCAACTCCACTGACGGCGCATCAATTAGATGCACAGTTTGAGAGATATCATCGTGTTAGTAAACAGGGGTCAGTTGCGTCTGGTCCCGGTCCGACTCGGTCGGACTAACCCAACCAATCCCAGACCAGGGTCCCACATGACCCATATTGTTTTCCTAGAACATTGGGACTCACTAGGACTAACATAGGTTAGTTGTGGGTCCAATCCGTCGGGTCACCCAGTGACCCGAAAATATCCGTCTCTGCCCGTACTAGCGGGCCGATCAAATTCTGACTTGGGCCGCTCGACGACCCAATCGTCAAACTGGATCAAAAAACTAGTCGAGCCACTCGGGTGGCCTGGTCTGTTAGCCTGTCCCAGCCCGGTGAGCCAACTGGTTTGGCCTGTCCTGATGGGCCGACCTGGATTAGCTCAGACTGGTTCGGCCAGTCCGGTTGGGGGCACACGCGACCGATCAACCCAGCTACCCCCTTCGTCCAAATGTGGCCCATGGATGCGGGATGCTCCTCCACGTGGTGATAGGTTTCACTGTGTCTCCAGCGCACCATCATGGCCGACAGGACGTGACTTCCTGCTGCTTCTTCATGGCCTCCTGTTGCTCCATCGCAGCACGCACTGCTCCCACCTGTTGTCGGCCCATGACGGCGGCCATTACTGCACTGTTATGGTCGACAGGTGACAACCCTCTTCCACCACGGCGCGCCGACGTGAGTGCCTCCTCCCTCTTCCTTCACGAGTGCCACCTCCCTCTGCCACTGCGGGCCACCACCGGTCGCCGCTGGCCCCGATGGTTCTTCTGCGGGCCACCAGAGTTGTTTTGGTGGTCCATTTCTTGATCCGTCTGCACCTACGAGATTGTAGGGTTTCCACCTTTACTATGATTGCTTTGAACTCGCCTTGCCTCCATTTTAAAAATTCACCCATGAAGAGCTCCCAAGGCGGAGGGGCTTGGGCCTTGTTCATGTCGGACCACACCCTCCACATTAGAGGTGTATAAACAAAGGGGAGGTTTGGGATTTCAACACATAAATCTACCCCACCATTCAAGTCTCCAAATTTAACAACCCTCCCTCAAGAACACATGATCCACAGATCAACCTGTTCGTGGGTTGATCTACATTCATTATTTTAAAATGAAGAATAGGGAAAGAACAAAAATCACAAAGAAAGAATAATCCATACCTCGTGTAGCATTCATTACCATAGTGTTCCATCCTCGAGGGCTCAAGAGGTTGATGTTGTTTGTCTCTTCCCAACTTCATTCTTCGAGGTACGTTATGGTTGAGGAAATTCCACCATCTTTATTCATTCTTTATTGGAGAAGAAACTCATCGGAGATTCGTTAGAGAATTTTCCATGGTTTAATTCCCAACTCTCCATCGCATTATATAATTAAAAAGGTAACATGTCATAGTTTTTTGGTTACACTGCAACATTGCGTTGTTACATTGTTTCATTTATGAAATAACGTAGCTGTTACACTGCATCATAATGAGCCATTGAGGGGTTTCCTTTAAAGTGCTTCATCGTCTCCTCATCACCGCACCGCAGCACCGCTATCTGCTGCTCAATGGTTGAGACAAGAAATAAATAACTTTTTATAGTTATTTTATTATTTTCTAAAAAGTATAAAAAATAAATTTTACATTTGACCCTTTCTAGTTGAAGTTAAGTCCTTTCTAGGAAAATCATGACATTTCTAGTTCAATGATGCCATCAGATTTTTTATCCAAGCACCGGTTCAAAAGTTAAAAAAACCCGCTCTCACGTTTACTTAAGAGAACTTAAAAAAGTTCAAAATTCCATTCTGGGATCATCAAGCCTTGGAATCACGTGTCTTTAGAGCGTGTGGTCTTGAAATAATTCCATATAATTTTAAAAAAAATACATGTAAATTCCAAGACATTATAGGGAATGGTTTGGGAAAGTGCCCAATGTTATTGGTTTCATGGTTTCTGAGATAAAGCATTTGATTTTTGATTAGAGTAAGACATGGGTCCATTCTAGTGGACTATCTAGACTATTATCATTTGGTCTTTTAATGTACTATATATAGTCTACTGTTGTTTCCTTTCTTAGAATGTAATGGATAGTCTCATTTGTTATTGTAGATATTAGGTTGATCTATTATTGTGTTATTTACTAGATGTTATTTTACCTCTTAATCTTGATGTTGGATATAATTGATATTATTTACACTATCCTTTTCTCATATGTTCAGTTATATTCTTTTCACTACACCACCTCTGACCTGATCTGCTAGTTGGTAGCCTTTGGCATATGGTAAGGCGTGCTTGAGGTACAATAGAGACCTTCGATCCACGAACCGTTCAGTGGTCTAGGGATATAGAGAGTTACATTACTATATAAATTTCATCAATGGGATCTAATATAAGTGAATAAAATAAATAAAATGGGTTCTAATTTAATGTATGATGGATTACTTCAAATTGTTCTAAAATATGTACCTCATTAATCCAGATAACCTAGTAGATTCATGATACCTAAATGTTTGATATTTTTGATTTAGATATGCATTACTTAAAATAAAATATATATATAAACTTGTACCATATAAAATTATTTAATGACATATGAATTTAGATTTAAACTCATCCATGGTCACCATTAAAATAAAATTTCCATTAGTGATGTACCCTTGATGAATATTATAACACGTTCTTATTAATTTTGACAATTTATACATCACCACTTATTTAATTATCATTGATTTGGAGTAAGATAATATCATCCTACTAATTCATGTAGAGACATAGAATTTTCATATATTTTTTAATTATATAGGATTATTAAGAGACTGTGAAAATTGACGGCATGCGATTTTGAGGCCCGGAGTGCCCGAAATGATCGGTTGAAAAAATGTTAAGCTTCAAATAGTGCACGTGCGTAGTTTTCTGAAAAATGGAATAACTCTTAAACTGGCGCCCGAATCATAAATCCAAGGACACCATTATGTTTAGGATGGCAGGTTTACCCTATGAGCGACTTAAGTTTAGTTGGCGCATGCCTCTAGTGAGAAAACCCAAAAATGGCATAACTATAAATAAAATAATTAAATAAAATTATTTTATTTTTCAAAAGCTTATAACTCAAAAATGGTGACTTAGATTAAAAATATGAGACCACTGCTGATCTCGTGAGGGTATGATTTTCTTGAGAAGATCCTATCCTTGGCCGGCATGGGCCAATAGCGGATGTTAGTTTTTGTGTATAAATAAAATAAATAAGTAACAATTATTTTATTGTTAAATTCCATAACTCCTAAACAGTAACTCAGACGGGAAATACAAGAGTACTGTTGAGCTTGTGAGGGCGTGTTTCCCTTAGACAGAGCCTAACCTCGACCGGTGCGGGTCTAGGGTGATTGTTAATAATTTTTGAACTTTTTTTAAGGTACGTTCAGTAAACGTGTAGGTGGCGCTTTCTATATTTTGAACCGGTGCTTGAATTTAAAATCCTAGGGCATCGTTGAATCCGTAGCACTGAGATTGTTTTAAGGGAATATTAACTTTGACCGGTAAGGGTTGGAATAAAAATTTAATTTCTTGGAATTTACAAAAAAATAATAAAACAACTAAAGTTTTTTTTTATTTTTGCAACTATTGGACAAACGATGGTGGGACCGAAGAGCAATGTCAAACCATTTAATGGATTGACTCTTAAGTTGTGTAACCTCACTGTTGGGAGAAATATTGGGTTGCGTAACCGCACCATTGAGAGAGTTAAGAGGTTCATTAATTAAACTCATTAATTTTGTGATGCATTAGTCTCCACCTTCCCCTATATTTAATCTGAGCTCGAGCTTGGGTTTTGGGAGAGCTATGAGAGGAATCCCTGATGAAGCACCAATGAATTTCTGCTCCAATGAAGAACGTGATCAAGCGACTGCCGTTGGGGGAAATGACGGGTAACAGTGAATGCGAAGAACACCTTCGGACGTAGACACTCCTTTCTCTTCTGCAACGCCTTACAACAAACTTGAGGTAGGGGGTTTACTTGATTTATTATTCCCTCTCTTTACGTTCTTGGAAAATACAAAAAACATGGACCAACCAACTAACGAGTTGATCCACGTCTTTTCTGTCCATGCAGGTTGTTGTTGTGGGGTCTCAAGTTGGGGAATGTTCATCCTTTTTTATTATTATACTTCCCCATTGTTTAAAACGCTAATGTGGAGGGCACATGCCAAACCCAACAAGGGATGGACCCTCTGCTAAACTTTTCCTTGGTGCGTTCTTTGTGGAAGAACAAAGAACGCGACGGTAAGGTGTATTTGAGGGCCGCACAGTGATGACGGAAACCCGGGAGGCTCGTAGGCACAGATAAGAAGAAGAAAGGACTACTAGAGCATCTCTAGTGGCCTGTGGAGGCAACCAACGTGTGCAACACCACTAGAACAATGGTGCTGACAACCGGTAATGACAGCTGACCAAGCCGGTAGTGTAGAGGAGCGGCGCCTGCAGGCTCCGTAATAGTAGGAACAGTGGCCAACCGGGCCATGATGGTAGAATGGAACGACGTCAATGTGCCACGCGGAGAGGAAGGAGCAGCTCACTTGGGTGAAAAAACTGGACGGCTGAGCCGGCTATTTCAAAAGAGGGGGTGGTGCCCGCTGGCCACACCGGACGCTCCGCGTCCGGTCGGTGCCCCATCAACCGGAATGCATGTGGTACAGGTTCTTTTAAGTGGGCTAGACCCGATGGCCGGGCTGAACCCGTCAGTTGAGCTGAACCTGTGAGCTGGGTTGGGTCTTTCAGCCAGGCCAGACCCGCCAGCCGAGCTGGACCCCTACCGGATCGAGACTCGACCAGCCCCGTTTCACTAAAACGGGTGTATCTCACATACCGAGCATCCGTTTGACACACCATCAGTGACGTGCAGACCCTTAGGATGAGACGGTCTTTTATAGGTACTCCACCTGGATTTTGGATAAATTTGGAGTACAAACGAGTTGGATCGGACCCAAATCCAACCAGGCCATCGACACTAAAATGCCTATAACTTATAAATAGAGCGTCCGATTGATGCGTCATCAGCTGCGTTGGAACCCTTATGACATGGCGTTTCATCAGATTACTTCTTCATGGGACTTCGTGCTGGTTGAAATATGACCAATGGATTGAGGAGCGGATCCTCTCAGAATCATGCGCGCTTTGTATGGGAATCCGGTGGATGGTTGAGATGTGAAGAATGAATAGTGATCCTGTGTGGATCAAAACCGAGCAATCCTATGTGGATCAGCACTGAGTGATCTTGTGTGGGTCAGCAACAAAGCGTCATGAAAAAATAATATGATCTATCTTTATGAATAAACATTTGTACTTATGTACTTCAGTTAAAGCTAGCGTGAGATGTCTTTTACTTTGTTCTTTGTGATTGAAATCATGCTTTGTGGTTTTTCCATTTTGGAATTCTGAGAGAACTTTGGGGGTCTCGGGGTCCCTAATAGGTATTTTTATACTCAGCATTGCACGGGTTTTTCCCACACCTTGTTGTATCTTGTGAAGATGACGGGAAACATTGACCGAGGGTTGGGAGCCAGGAGTAGACGGTGTACGGAGGTGACCTGTTGACGTGGTGAGATGTGGTGACGAGCTGTACCTACCCTTTAGGTAGGATCCTTAGAGGATGACCTCAGGAACTATTTTTACTTTTCGTTGTATTTCCATTTTACTTGGACTCGTATTTTTTCCCCTTTACTTCCAGTACTTACTTTTATACTCTGTGGTCATTTTAGTTGTGGTTATACCCTTATTCTTCCATTGTTATTTACTTGTGCAAAGTGTGGCCTGTCTGTGTGTGTACAGTTTTTGAGGAAATTCCTTCCCTTTTTAAGGAAATTCCTTTCCAGTGCTATTCGCCAACCCCTGGCCTATAGAAGGCGTGCTTGGGGTATTCATGACACGAGCCTCGATGAAAAGAAATCTTATTTCAGATTCATAGAATATATCATAAAATTTTATATTCGTAAAGGTTAGTATGAGTTTGGTAGTAGCACGGGAACCTTAAGGAGAAAACATGAGAGTAGGAGGCTCAGATTTGTGCTCAGTACCCCCCATTCGTTTTCTTATCCTTTGTTGTGGATTTCGAGGAAGAAAAGACCTAAGGTGGGGAGAATGTAAAGACCTGAAAATTCCATGTATTTTTTTAATTATTTGGGATTTTTATTAGACTTCGAAAATTGATGGCACGTGATTATGAGGACCAGATATCCTGAAATGATCGATCAAAAAATGTTAAGCTTTAAATAGAACGCATGAGCAATTTTTTTGAAAAAGTGAAATAACTCTTAAATGGGTACCCAAATTAGAAATCAAAGGGCACCATTGCGTTCAGGATGACAGGTTTACCCTAGGTGTGACTTAAGTTTAGTTGGAGCAGTCCTCCGGTGAGATAACCCAAAAATGGAATGACCATCAATAAAATTATTAAATAAAATTATTTTATTTTTCAAATTATTATAAATCACAAATGGTGACTCATATTAAAAATATGAGACCACCTCTGAACTCATGAGGGTGTTCTTTCCTTAGGTAGATCCTAACATTGGTCGGCGCGGTCCAACAGTGGATGTTAGTTTTTGGCCGTAAATAAAATAATTAAGTAACAATTATTTTATTGTTAAATATTTTAACTCCTAAACGGTAACTCAGATTGAAAATCCAAGAGTACTGTTGAGCTCGTGAGGGTGTGTTCCCCTTAGACAGATCCTAAACTTGACCAGCGTGGGTCAAGGGTTACTGTTAATAATTTTTGAAATTTTTTTAAGGTATGTTCAGTAAACATGCGATAGAATATTTCTATCTTTTGAACCGGTGCTCGGATTAAAAATATGAGGGCACTGTTGAAACCGTAACACCGATATTTTCTTAGGAAAATCTTAACTTTGATTGGAAAAGGTCGGATGAAAAATTTAATTTTTTGATTTTACAAAGAAATAATAAAATAACTCCACGAGTTATTTTATCTCTTTTTGTAACCATTGAGTGATGTGGCAGAACCGCAAAGTTAATAGGCCATTTATTGACTTGACCCTTGGGTTACGTAACCTCGATGTTGGTTGTTTTAATGTAATACTAAATGAAATTCATTAATGAACCGAATTAATGTTATGAAATGTGGTTGGTTCCTCACATCTATTTAAGCAATGCTTGGGCATGAATCATGTGCACTCATGAGAGGAACCTCTGACGAAGTGCTGAAGATGACTTACTCCAACGTAGAGAAGAGCTTTGACGCCTTAGAGAATTCGAACCAGATAGCGATGAATGATAACAAACATGCTTCAAATGTGGTCCCATCTTCCTCATCTGCACTGTCTACCAACACATTCGAGGTAAGGGGTTATGTGCTTAATTCCTCTTATTTTTTCCCGTTCATGAATATTATGAAAAACATGGATCAATCGTTCAATGGGTTGATCCACGTTTCATTCTTTAATGTAGGAAGATAATGCAGGGTTTCTTTATGGGAGTTTTTTTATGATTAAATAATCCTTCCCATGTTATAACGCTAACACGGAGGGCGTGGGATGAGATGAACAAGGCCTGGACCCTCCGCCGATCTTGGGTTGGTGGCATTCTTCATGGGTGACATAGAAATATGACAGCAAGGAAAAACTTCGGCCGCACAGTGTAGACGCCATCCTGGGAGGCCCGTAGACATAGACGGGAAAGGAATTAGACCACCGGAGCTTCGTCGATGGCCCGTAAAAGCATCGTCAGCTCGGCGGTGCTAGCAACCAGAGGAGGCAGCGGTCGGCTACCGTTGACTGCAAGAAGGTGGCGACGCCCGAAAGCACCGTAGAAGACAAAGGGTCGGTCGGCCTTTGATAGCCGCGTCAGATCAGGGCGGCGTGCTATGGCTGTGCGCCGTGGAGGAAGACTGTAGCTTCGAGCCGCGACGGAGGGTAGACCCACGGTCTATGGGTTTCGCAAGTGACCAATCCAACAGGACCGACCAGGCGGTGTGGCACCAATTGGCACCACTTCTTTGAAACTAAACCGACTTCTATCTATTCGGGAGAGGAGAGGACTCCTACACTTGGAAAGTGATCCATGCCCAGCCAGGTGGACTGGGCCAAACCCACGGCCTAGAGGGCTAGACTAGGCCTAGGCGAACAGGACCCATACCCTTTTTGGCCTAGTTATGCTTAAATGAGAATATCTCCTAAAACAGACATCCATTTGATGAATTGTCTACGGCGCTGGAACCCTTAGGATGAGGCGGTACTTATAAGATACACCACTTTAGTTTTTGAGAAAGTTGGAGTACAGATAGGTTGGATCAAATCTGAATCGAACCGGTCCCTCAGCACTAAAATTCCTATAACTTACAGACCGGGCGTCTGGTTAACGCATCGTCTGCTGTGTTGGAACCCTTTTGAAATGGAAGTTCATTGGGTTACTTCTTCATGGGACTTAGTGCTAGTTGAAATACAACTAATGGATTGAGGAGAAGATCCTCCTGGAATCAAGCGTTCTTTTTGTGGGAATCCAGTGGCTGGATGAGACGTGAAGAATTAATAGCGATTCTATGTGGATCATCACCGAGAAATCCTATGTGGATCAGCACCGAGCGATCCTATGTGGATCAACAGTTAGCGATCCTGTGTGGATCAGCACCAAGTGATCCTATGTGGATCAGCACTGAGCGATTCTGTGTGGGTCAGCAACAAAGCCTCATGATAGAATAAGATGATCTATCTTTATGACTAAACATTTGTACTTCTGTACTTAAGTTAAACCTAGTGTGAGATATCTTTTTCTTTGTGATTTGTGATTGAGATCATGATTTGTGGTTTTTAATTTATGGAATTTTTAGAAACCTTTAGGGGTCTCAGGGTCCCTAATAGGTATTTTTATACTTACTCCTACATGAGATTCGCCCGCACCTTGTTGTGTCTTATGCAGATTACGGGCAGCTTTGACTGAGTCTCGAGGATCCAGGACATGACGGTGTATAGAGGTGACTAGTTGAAGTACAGAGCCGCAGTGATGAGATGTACCTACCCTTCATGTATGATCCTTGAAGGATGACATCAGGAGCTGTTTTCCCTTTTTGTTGTATTTCTATTTCAATTGGGCTTGTATTCTAGCCCCTTTACTTCAGTACTTACTTTTACACTCTACGGTGGTTTTTAGTTGTGGTTACAACTTTCTTGACAGAAAATCCATTTTTTTTTATTTTGGAAAACAATTTTTGGTTAAGTGAGAACCCACAAGTACAAAATCACTTTGAGGACAAGTGAGAACCAACAATACATCACAATGATCCATAGACCAAAAAGACAACGTGTTCAAGGGGATCCACCATTACAAACACGAGCTAGAAAAAACCAAACAAACATGAACAGAAAAAAGGACACAACAAGATAGAAGAAAATATACATTGGAGACTTGAAAGGATGACGACTGATGGTGAAAGCTTCATCGCCATATCTCCACAATGAGAAACCACGAGACCGCCATGCTGCCATGGACAAGGAAACCAACAATCATCCAAAAATTTCGACATTCACCTAGGTCACTAGAATCATCCAAAACCTCAAGGGATCCATCTAATCCAACCAAATTGGGGTCAAGCGGTATGGAGCATGACGAAATGGCAGAGGAAGACCAGAAAATGCGAAATAATCGAGACAAGGAAACCTTGGAAACAGCCGTCATCATCACAAACTGATCATAGGTCAATCTTCCATCCGCTATGTATGCGCCTGCAAGTGGTTACACCTTTCTTATTCCATTGTTTTTTACTTGTGCGTAGTGTAACCAATTTTTGTGTGTACAGGTTTTGTGGAAATGCCTTCCCATTTTAGAGAAATTCCTTTACAATGCCTTTCCATTGTGTTTTAATTGTGCACACTTTTTCATGAAAACTGATCAGTCACGCTATTTAAAGCTTAACATTTTTTTACGGATCATTCCGAGCACTTCAGGCTTTAGAATCACGTGCCATAAATTTTCGTAGTCTCGTAATAATCCCATATAATTAAAAAAAATTATACAAAAATTCTATGTCTTTACATCCTTCTCACCTTATGGATTTAAGTCCCTGAAATCCACAACAAAGCTAGGGAAACAAATGGGGGGGGGGGGGGTATTGAGCACGTATCTGAGCCTATCGCTCCCATGTGATCTCCTAGAGGTTCTTGTGCTGTCATCGAACTCACACTAGAGGAATCGACCACCCACGAAGGACCCGCTCCAGTTGATCCTTTATCTCTATTGGGAACTCTGCGAACATTGCCGCATCATCAATGTCTAGTACGACCCCGTCAATAACGTGCAATGTATCTTTCATGTACCTCCTTAACTATGACACATAGAAAAAATTATGAACCTGGTGCATCTGTGGGGGAAAATCTAGACGGTACGCCACCTCACCTACTCTACTGAGAATCTAAAAAGGTCTGATGATTCTCATAGATAGCTTGCCACCCCAGCCAAATCTCTGCATTCCTCATCGAGGTGAGACCCGTAGGAAGACATGGTCTCCCTTCTCGAACTCCAAGGGTCTTCGTCTTCTGTTAGCTTAAGACTTATACCGGATCTGTGCAGTCTTCATCCACTCCTGGATGATCTTTACCTTCTCAGTGGTATCCCGTACCAACTCTAGACCCATAAGTGCCGACTCTCCTAAGTCTTTCCAACATAGAGGTGATCTGCACAGTCACCCATACATGGCCTCAAACGATTCCATGCTAATGGTAGAGTGATAACTATTGTTGTATGCAAACTCCACCAGGGGTAGGTGGTCCTCCCAACTGTGGCCAAAATAAAGGATGCAAGCACGAAGCATATCCTCGAGTGTCTGTATCATCTACTCTATCTGACCATCTATCTGAGGATGGAAGGTGGTGCTCAAGTGTAGCTAAGTCCCGAACGCCTCCTGTAATCCCTTCCACAACTGGGATGTAAAATGAGTGTCGCAATCTGAGATGATCTTCGATGGGACCCCATGAATCCATACAATCTTCTGTACTTAGAGGATTCCCAAACCCTCTACTGATTCCTGTTCTCAGATGGGTAGGAAGTGGGCCGACTTGGTGAGTCAGCCAACGATCACCCAAATATAATCGTGGACCCTGGATATACGTGGTAGCCCTTTCACAAATTCCATAAAGATGCCATCCCACTTCCACTATGGTACCTCAGGTGTCTGAGTCAACCTGCTGGAAGCTGGTGTTCAACCTTCACTTGCCAAAAAGTGAGGCATTGTAAAATGAACTCTTCCACTGCTTTCTTTATCACTGGACACCAGTACTAATGTTGGAAGTATTGGTACATTTTCACCACACCAAGATGTACCTCCAAAGGGGATGTGTGGGACTCCCTCAACACCTCCTCTCGTAGTGTCACTGGTACCATGGTGCATCCTCTGAAGAGGATTACGTGCTCCCCACCTTTAGAAAATCCTTTAGGAGCCTGTCCTGAGGATATCTGAGCACGTCAGGTCTCACAGTCAATATCCCCAAGCTGTACCTCCCCGACTTGATGAAGAAGTGGGGGAGTGAATGTCATAGACTGGAGCTAAGATGATCCATCACTATCCACAAAGGATAATTGTTACGCGGTTAGCTGCTCTGTCGCCTCACTCAACAACTATAACCTTGACCTCCTACTGAGTGCGTTTTCTATTACGATTACCTTCCCAGAAGTGTAGACCATCTCAAAGTAAGAGTCTTGGAGGAACTCCATCCATATCCATTGTCTCAAGTTCTGGTCCTTCAATGAGAAGATATTCCTGAGACTCTTATGATCAGAGTAGATAGTAAACCATTCTCCCAACTATACTATAATATCCCGGAGCTCCGCGAGAGCTATCCAATATGTAGTTGTAGATATTGGTGCCGCTCTTGGGTACAAGACAACGTAGAAGTACCTCTCCATATGGGGAGGTAATCCTGGAAAAATCTTTTGAAAGGATGTTCCTAAACTCTGCCACTACTATTGGGAACTAAAAACTCAAAACACCTATTTCCACGAGGGTAAGGCTAGCCGACTCAAGGGTGATCAGCTGCACCTTTCTATGCATGAGTTTATCCCGTGCTGCCTAGGTTTTTTTTTTCCGACCAAGGAAAACCCCATTACAATGTTATAGATATACCACAAACTTTTTGCCTAAAACAACCAATCAGAGCATGAACTATAGATGACCATTCCATACTCAAACTAACATCGTAAAGCCTCAACACTACCAACAAGAGGTTCAAACCAAAACTCTCACCTCAAGGGGCAGATCACACTGTCAACATAAGTGTGATTATCGAGTATCATCTCATAGGTATCTCCAGACATAAGGGTCAAGTCAATGGTTTAACCCTAAACTCTAGGTCTTGAACAATATTTGTGACAAGAAGGAATGATTAGTAACTATATATATTAATTATGACAACTAGTAGTAGACACATTCCTTACCTCGAATCATTCATGGAGCCCTTAGGTCATGCCCCTTGACTGCATGCAGCTACTCCCTTCCCCTATCCTCTAGCTCCCTAAGCCTGGTGGGGGCCACATTGGGGTGGTGGTTATAACATGTCAAAAAGTACACCACCTCCTACTGCTCTTCTAGATCCCCTTCCACATCTGTTAGCCTACAGATTCATCTATCCCTATCACTTACTCTTCCCGAAACATTTTACACATCTAAGTATCTGAGATTGACATCGGTTTTATGCTTTCCCACTACTGAAATTCACTGGCTACATCTACTCATCCAAATAATTTTCAACAAAAAAGGTTCTTCTAGCACCCTAACATAAGTAGGAATTCACAGAGGAATAGTGCTGGCTCAGATGTCCCTAAACACGTCTCACTTGGAGGTCCGATCCCTACATAACTGGTCGTATCATATTCATCAAGTACCTTGAATGGTTGGTGCACCTCGTTGAATAATCAATTAATGACATGTCTTCATGTCAAAACTGTAAAAGATCTTGGAAAAAAACCCTTATCTTTTCATGGAAAGAGACCCCCTTCTTTGAGGAAGGTTCTGAAGATTTGTCCACAGAAAAAGTCACCCCATCGTAAGACATGGGTAATCTAAAACCTACCATCGCTATGCTGAGCCACATAGAATGCTCACTGCCAGGACCACTATCTGATTTAATGGTGCCCTATATAGATGGAAAATCGGTCACCACCTCAAGACAGTACTTAGCTACATGTGAGTCGGGCTCACCTTAGAACATGAGGAGTATTTGTCACTAAAACTTGTGTAAGGCATTAAGACTATATGTTTCATCTACCAGTAGTGCCAGATGTATCTACTGACCAACGGGCAGTGGTATCACTGGGACACCGACTGGAGGTACCATCTCAGGCAACAATCCTTTTATTGAAGCCTCATCACATTGTGGACCATCCTCATGGTCACACATTGGAATCCTAGATGGATATCTGCATAGAGGAATCTTGAAAGAGAATCAAGATGAACTACAATCAATAAGTTATACCTGGTGAGATAACTCAAAAGATATCAAAAGAAAAGACATTTCAAAAACACACGCAATCAATGTTTTCGTGTACTGATTCAGATAACAGAATTCAGGGTCCTGGTGTATGGATACGTCGGCCACTGCACCAACACTGGACTCCCTGGACTGAAATATGAACTCAAGACACTTAACACTATTACTCCATTGAAAACATAGACTCTTAGTTCTTCTGGTAGAACTGACCCCTTTGATACCACTTTGTCATGACCTGACCCCCGGGGTCCATGCTGTGACTACCCCAAGCCTGCCTTCCATAGGCCAGGTGTTGGAGACTAGCACCGAAAAGGCATATCCCTAAAATGGGAAGGCATTGCCTCAAAAACCTATACACACACATATAGGGCACACTGAGCACAATTAAACACAATGATAAAAAAGGCACGACCACAACTAAAAATCACTACTGAGTGTAAAAGTGAGTACTGAAAGTAAAGGCGACCATAATACAAGACCAACTGAAATGGAATTCCAACAAAAAGGGAAAATATCTCTTGAGGTCATATTCCAAGGTTCATACCTAAAGGATAGGTACAACTCGTCACTGTAGCTCTCCACATCTATCGGTCATCTCTATACACTGTCTATCAATCACCTTTGAGCACTGTCAAGCCCTAACTCCTCAAGACTCAGTCTAGCTGCCCATCGTCTGCACAAGACACAACAAGGTGCGGGCGAAACCCATATAGGGTTGAGTATAACAATACCCATTAGGGACCCCGAGACCCCTGATGGTCTCCCGGAATTCCACAAAGTAAAATACACAAAGCATGATCTCAATCACAAAGCACAAAGAAAATGAAAGCTCACACCAGGTTTAACTTAAGTACAGAAGTACAGATGTTTAGTCATAAAGCTAGATCATATTATTTTGTCATGAGTCTCTACTGATGACCCACAAAGGATCACTCTGTGTTGATGCACATAGGATCTCTTGGTGCTTATCCACACAGGATCACTTGGTGCTGATCCACATAGGACTGGTATTCATTCTTAACGTCTCATCCAGCCACTGGATTCCCATACAAAGCATGCATGATTCAGGGAGGATTTGATCCTCAATCCATCAGTCGTATTTTAACTGGAACGAATTCCCATGAAGATGTAACCTGATGAACTTCCATGTCCTAAGGGTTCCCACACATCAGACAACGTGTTAATCGGTCACCTGATCTGTGAGTTATAGGCATTTTAGTGTCGAGGGCCCAGTTGGATTTGAGGTTGATCCAACCCGGTTGTTCTTCAAATTCCTCAAAAACTCAAGTGGAGTTTTAGAAAATGTTTTCCTCGTCCTAAGGGTCCTGGCTCTGCATACGGTTCGTCAAACATACGTTCGATTTAGAAGATACACCCATTTAAGCGTAATTGGGCTGAAAAAGGGCCCGAGTCTGGTCCGACCCAGTTGAACCGACCCGACCCGGCCCGTTGGGCCCGGTCCAAAGGGGATGAGCTCGATTCGGTTCGGTTAGGCCTGTTCTGGCCTGCTGGCTATGGGATAGGCCCGACTCACCCAACTGGGCGTGGCTCGTTAGTCCGCGGAACCGCCCAACATACTGGACGGGCGCTGGGTCTACTCCTCTCCCAAACAGACAAAAGTTCATTCAGTCTCAATGCAGCGGTGCCAGTTGGAGATGCTCCATCTGGTCGTTCCGCTCGGATCGGTCAATCGCAGGACCCGCGGGGTGCGTGTTCTCCCTCCGCTGTGGCTCAAAGCTACGACCTTTCTCCGAGGTGCACTGCCGTGGCATGCCGCCCGGTGACAACGCGGTCAGAAATGGTTGGATGCACCCCCTTCGTCCATCGAAGCTCAGAGCCATGACCCTTTTTTGCAGTGTGCTTCCATCGTCAATGTGGCCGATGTCGGCCGACCACCCTTTTCTACCGCAGCGCATTCGGGCACTGCCTCCTCTTCATGTCCGACAGTTGTCGTCCACCGTCTCCCTTGGTTACCAGTACCGCCGTGCCGGTGAAGCTTCCGTGGGCCACTAGTGAAGCTTTGGTGGTCTGGTTTTGTTCCCATCGATGCCTACGAGCCACCTGGGATAGTGCCTATGTTGCTCAGCCCTCGGTTCCTCCTTGCCACCACATCTTTCGGTTTCCCACGTTGAGCGCAACCAAAACTGAGATCGGCGGAGGGTCCGGGCCTTATTTGTTCAGCCCACACCCTCCGAAATTTTCATTATAACATGGGAAGGGTTCAACATCATCGAAGGAGATGGAACAATTTAACTCTTAAAACAAAACCTTGAACTCGAACTCGTTGGAATTCGTTGCGGATGAGGAAGGAGTGTCCACATCCGAGGGTGTTGAAGACGAAGGAGAAGGTTAGTTTCCTTTAGCGCTCATTACTGAGTCCTCCATCGGCCATTGAAGCCTTGTTCTAGGTTTGTGTAAGATTCCATGACACTTCATCAGAGGTTCCTCTATTGAGTGCCAAAAACCCATGCCCGAGCTTTATTTAAATAGACGAAAGAGAGGATCAACACACCACACAATTAATGAGGTTTATTAATAAATTGACTTAATGAACCTATTAATTATTCCAATGGTGAAGTTACACAAACAAGTTTAACCATCCATTGAATGGTATGACAACCCAACAGTCCCACCACTGCCGCTCAACAGTTACAAGAAATAAATAAAATAACTTGTTGGGTTATTTTATTATTATTTTGTAAAGTCCAAAAATTAACTTTTCCATCCGACTCTTGCTATTCAAAGTTAAGATCCCCTTAAAAGAATCTCGGCGTTGCGGATTCAATGGTTCCCTCATATTTTTAATCCGAGCACCGGTTCAAAATATAAAAATCGCCACCCGCACGTTTACTGAACGTACCTTAAAAAAAGTTTAAAAATTATTAACAGTCACCCTCGACCCACGCCAGTCAAGGTTAGGCTCTACCTAAGGGAAACACTCCCTCACGAGCTCAACAATACTCTTGGATTTCCTATTTGAGTTACCATTTAGGAGTTGAAGAATTTAACAATAAAATAATTTTTACTTAATTATTTTATTTACGATAAAAAAATAACTTCCACTATTGGACCACACCGACCAAGGTTAGGATCTTCCTAAAGAAAACAAACCCTCACGAACTCAGCGGTGGTCTCAAATTTGTAATCCAAGTCACCATTCGTGAGTTATAATAATTTTAAAATTAAAATAATTTTATGTAATTATTTTATTTACAGTTATTCCATTTTTTGGTTTTTACACTGGAGGCCTACACTGACTAAAATTAAGTTGTTGCTAGGGTAAAATAGCCATCCTGAATGTAATGGTGCCCTTACATTTCGGATCTGAGCACCCATTTAAGATTTATTTCACTTTTTCAGGAAAACTTGTCATGCACGCTATTTAAAGCTTAACTTTTTTCAATAGATCATTTCAGGATCTCCGGGCCTCATAATCATGTGCTGTCAATTTTTGGGCCATGCCCGCCTCAAGATCGCCTCCTAAAGGCCAACTAGGCTGGACCCTCTATCAACCAAGTAGGGTCCAATGAGGCCTATTGGGTCTGGCCCACTGGCCAGGATGGACCAGACCGACCCCGACCCACACCAGGTTAGGTCGGATCCGTCAGAGTGAACTGGGGTATGTGGAACCCCGGGTGAGGTTGGTCGTGTTGGTCCGACCGGGTCGGACCGGGTCCCATTGCAACTGATCCCCTGGTTACTAAAATTCTTGTATCTTACAAACTGTGTGTCCGATTGATGGTCCATTTGCGGTGTTGGGACCCTCTCGAGGAGGCAGATATTTTGGAATGATTTGTGGCGACTTTCACAAATGTTGAAATACACAGAATGTCTTAAGGAGCGGTTCTCCCAAGCACGCTATGTACGGAACATTGCAGTTGGCTGAGACCTATAGACTGCTCGACGATGGCCTAGTGGGAAGCAGATCTGTGTGAACCAGCGTGCCCATGGTGGGGAGTGACTTTGTGTGACCCGGAAGACCCACGATACTCGATATGAGGAGTACCCCAGTTCGACCAAGGTGGAAAGCAGATCTGTGTCACCCGATAGACCCACGGTGGGGAGCATCTTTGTGTGACCCAACATACCCATGGTACTCATCAGGGATGAGTACCATAATAATTCAAGGTTAGTGGGAAGTGGATTTGTGTGACCCGACATGCCCACTGTACTCGATAGAGGAGGAGTTCTCCAACAGCCAAGGTGTTCGATGATGTGACTGATGATGCTACTATTATTACCCTAGAATATAACTGGTGCGAGATGTCTTGTGTTTCATGTTTTACCTTAAGGAATTTATGTGTGTTCTTTCCCTTTTGTTTTGGGGTCCCTATTGAGTATTGTTTTACTCACCCCTGTATAGGTTTCACCCGTACGTGTTGTGTTTGGTGCATATGACCAACGTTACGACAGGGGTGCTCAGGGATACAGGATTGACGGATTCCATGATGGTGGACTTGGTGGCCTAGGACTAGGAGAGGCCTAGTAGGATTGGAAAGACAAGACATACTACTTCGGCATCCAGTAGCTTCACTACTCTCTTGATCAAATATGGTTTCCTGCAGATGGCCATCAGAGGTTCCTTTTTGTACTTTTTGTTTTTAGTTCTTGATGGGTTTGTATTCTGGACCACTTAATTTCAGTTGTACTTGCACTCAGCTTGTTTCAGTGGTACTTGTTTCCCCTTTTCAGTGCGTTGGGATGTGATTGGGTGTGTGTGTATGTACAGGTACTTAGGAAAGTGCCTCCCACTTGTAGGTTGATGCCTTCGGTGCTAATCACCAGCCCCTAGACTTCGGGAGGCGGGCTTGGGGTAGTCACATCACGGGCATGGAGGGCCGGACCCACACATAGTGGGCTGAACACACACCGGCATGCTCGACCCGCGCCCCTTCGGGCCGGGCTGGATTAGACTGGGTCACCGGGCGACCCGGCGGGCTGGACCCTCTACCAACTAGGTCGGGTCCAGCAAGGCCGATTGGGCCTAGCCCACTAGCCAGGATAGACCAAACTAACCCCTACCCACACCAGGTCAGGATGGGTCCATCAGAATGAACCGAGGTATGTGGAACCCCCGAGCCGGGTTGGTCGGGTCGGTCTGACAGGATCGGACCGAGCCCCATCACAATTAGTCCCCTAGTTACTAAAATGCCCATATCTTGCAAACCATGCGTCTTATTAAAGGGAAGTTTGTAGCTTTGGGACCCTCTAAAGGAGGAGAATATTTAGGATTTCCTTATGGTGACTTTAATGGACTACAAGAAGTGAAGAATTACTTGAGGAGTGGTTCTCCCAAACACACTATGTACGGAACCCTGTGGTTGGCTGAGACCTAAAGACTGCTCGATGATGGCCTAGTGGGAAGAGGCTAGGTGTAACCCAACATTCCCACAGTGGGGAGAGGCTCTGTGTGACCTAGCAAACCCATGATTATTGATAGGAGGAGTGCCTCTGTTCGAACAAGGTGGGAAGTGACTCTGTGTGACCCAGTAGGCCCATGTTGGGGAACAACTATGTGTGACTCAACATACCCATGGTACTCATCAGGGATGAGTACCACAATAGTTCAAGGTTAGTGAGAAGCGGATTTGTGTAACCCAGCATGCCCACTGTACTCGATAGATGAGGGGTTCTCCAGCAGCCAAGGTGTTCAACTATGTGACTGATGATGCCTCTGTTACTACCCTAGAATATACCTGATGTGAGCTATCTTGTGTTTCGTGTTTTACTCTGAGGAATTATTGTGTGTTCTTTACTTTTTGTTTTGGGGTCCCTAATGAGTACTGTTTTACTCACCCCTGCATGGGTTTCGCCTGCATGTGTTGTGTCTAGTGCAGATGACCGACGTTACGACAAGGGTGCTTAGGGAGCTGGGATTGATGGACGCCACGATGGTGGTCTTAGTGGCCTAGGACCAGGCGGGGCCTAGTAGGACTGAGCAGATAGGACATAATACTTTGGATTCTAGTAGCTTCACTACTCTCTCGATCAGGTGGGGTTTTTTGCGGATGGCCATCAGAGTTTCATTTTTGTACTTTTTGTTTTTAGTTCTTGTTGGGTTTGTATTCTGGCCCACTTACTTTCAGTTTTACTTTCACTCAGCTTGTTTTAGTGGTACTTGTTTCCCCTCTTCAGTGTGTTGGGATGTGGTTGGGTGTGTGTGTACATATAGGTACTCAGGAAAATGCCTCTAACTTGAAGGTTGACGCCTTCAGCGCTAGTCGCCAGTCCCTGGCCTTCAGGAGGCAGGTTTGAATTTTTATTAAAATGTTATAAAATATTGATTATGGTGATTAAAATTTCAATTTTATATTATTAGAACTTGTCAAATAATGGTTTAATGTTTTATTTTAAAATTATATTTTTAGCGATATTTCATTAATAATCTGTTGAAATATTTTATTAATTGAATATTTTTTTAATTGGAATTTTAAAAAATTGTTTCTAAAATAAAAAATGACTCCTTCTAAATGAGTTTTAAATGTATTTGAATTTTTATTTAGTGATTAAACTAAATTAATTAAATTATTTAGTAATAGTAGTATAAATATACATTATAGGAAATCATGGATTATGTGTTTGGTCATTTTAGAAGGGGTTTGGTTATAGTGGGATGAGAAAGATGAATGTTAGCATGTGGGGCTTGGTATTGTTCATCTAGGATTTTATTTCAAATTTTAAATCATTTATAAGTTTTATATACCACTCAATAATTTTATGTATCATATTGAAATGATTTCCCTAGTGTATATCCACATTAGAAACAGTAAAAATTAATTTGTTTTATTTTTAAAACAATTTTCTTTCATGTGATCATATTCTAATCCATTTAAAACATTTCTAGTTGTTCATAATCAATTAAATATTACTAAATTAGGCATATTAAATCCTTTTGATAATAACTTGGAAATGGATTTATAAAAGGGTTTTTTATTTTTGGAGTTGGATTTTTATGAAATTAGTTTAGAGTTTATTAAATACATTTCTTATCTATTTATCAGACGAGCTGTATAGTTTATCTATGTTCTAAGAGTTACATATAGTGGATTCATGTCCATAGATAGTAGTTTTTTTATAATCGATGTTTTATAGCATTTATCACTATTTAATTGGAAATGGTTTTTTTTGGTGAGTGAGGTTCATTGTCTATTTTATGAGTGAGGACACTGCTACATGTTTCCAACAATCAAAAAGGGTTTATAGAAAAATTAAAATGGAAAGTTTTTTATGGAGTCCAGTGAATCTGTTCTATATAGACAACAAGAGAATATTTTTATGAAGATATAATTATTTGTAGGAGGGATGATCTATTCAAAGGTAATGATTAAACATAGTGCTAATATGGGGGATATTCATTTCCGTCATTTTAAATAAGTATATTCTTACTAGAGACCATCTATTATAAATAATAGATGTATAGACCACCTATAGAATTATTACATGATAAAGATACTTATTTTGAGAATAGATATTTCTTCATACATTTGTATGCACTTATATTTATCACCAAGATAGACAATAGGGTTCTACTACATAGCGTTTCAAATTTTAGGGAAGGATTCACAAACCCAAAGTATTATAAAAAATAATTCATTCAATAAAAATTTCAATAAATCTTCATCAATATCTTCCTTATTTTAAAATTCTTTTATTTTCATATCTTCATTCTATATATTCATTAAGAATTTTTTATTTCATTGTTTTTATTGGTTATTTAGAAAAATAATTTAAATGGGATAAATTGATATATACATATGATTTTAAAATAATTTTATAAATATATTTTCATTATTTTTGATTTAAATTAACTATCAAATTTAATTAGTGGAGAAAATATTTTTGAAATTAATTATAAATTACACTTTATAAAATTTATAAATAATGTGTTTTTATATAATAAATAAATAAATATTCAGTACTATCATTTATTATTACGAATATGTTCTATGATGGGCCTTATTTTAGGATGCAAAATCAATTAGTCTATTATAATTTTAATGTAGTTGATATATTAGCATATCCTTATTTACTTTAACTCTTAACAGGTGAATATTATCTAAATCATTTTTCAATTTCAAGGAAATGGTTATATTTCCAAAAATAAATTTCAATTTACAAATAAACCATCTATAAATGGATAAAACATAATATTAATAAAGATATTGAATAGTTATATTTACTATAATGTAATGAATAAATTGATGACTGCACAAGTTAAAAATGAGGTTTAATTAAAAATAATTTCTTAAAATATTTAACATATATTATTAATAATTTCATTTCCTTTTTTATTCTGGATAATATTTATTTAATAAATTTTCACATTCCATTAATCTATATCAACCCAGGTTTCTCCATGAACAATAAATATATATATTGTTTTTTTTGTATTTCAATATTTCAAGAATTTATTTTATATATGAAACTAATGTATTCATTAAATAAAACAATTTTTTGACTATTAGTCAATAGATTAACTCATTGGTTAATTTTGTAGTTTTAAAAATCGATATCATCACTAAAGTATAGTTTTAAACATTATTTTTAGTCAATCAATGAAACAACCACATTAATTTATGTTTTATATTTTATCATTATTGTACAAAGTATACTTGTGTTAGTTTAAAAATAACATTTTTATTTTTTTTAGATCAAATTATTGATCAATGATTGGAACTATTATTGAGGAAGGAATATGTTTATTTATAAGGACTATCATATCCCTATAATTGAGAATACATTTTTATATAGTTTTAGTCATAATTTATTTTGGAACCTATGAAAATATTCTAAATTATCATACTATTTCATCTAAAACAGAATATTTGAATGTTGTAATAAACAATATGATATAAATTTAAAATTATATGGCTTCTATGGATTCACTTCACAATAGCGTGTACTTGATCAACCGTAAGATCCCCTACAGTAATAACATAATAAAAAAATTCATTTTTTTAATTAAAACCCACTCAGTGTTTAAATAGATGAAAATAAAAATATCTGAATATGATAAAAAATATACAACACATCCAAATGATATAAAATAGAATACAGAAAAATTAACATTATTGTCACGACTCGTCCCCTGAGGCCCGTGCCGTGACTACCCAAAGCCCGCCTTCCATAGGTGAGGGGTTGGCAACTAGCACTGGAAAGAAATTTCCCTAAAGTGGGAAGGAATTTCATTTGAACCTATAAACACATAGACCAAGAACATGACAAGATGCAAACCATGTAGTAAAACTGCAGTAGAAAAGTGTGTACTGAAGGTAAAGGGGCCAAAATACAATCCCAACTGAAAGATACAACTACAACAGAAAATATCTTATGAGATCGTCCACCAAGGATCCTACCTAAAGTGTAGGTACAAATAATCTCCACAACTATCCATGTCAACTAGTCACCTCCATGTACCACTTGGTCTTAGCTCCCTAAAGTCTTATCCAAGCTGCTCATCATCTCCCCAAGGCACAACAAGGTGCGGGTGAAACCCGTGCATGGGTGAGTATAACAATACCTAGTAGGGACCTCGAGACCCCCAGAGGTGTCTTAGAATTCCAAAAATGAAAAACCATAAGACATGTTCTCAATCACAAAGCACAAAGCAAAAGACTCAGATCAAACCAGGTATACAACTCAGAGTTCAGGAATAAAGATTATTAGTCTTAAGCTATATCATTTTATTCTGTTAGGAAGTTACCACAACTAAATCATGAAGAAGTTATTCCATTATCGATCCATATAGGGTCGTATGTCACTGATCCATGATGGGATGCTCTAGGGCTAGCCCTCTTCGGGCCGCACATTGCTGATTCACACAGGGTCGCTAGAATGCGGATCCACACAGGGTCGCTATAATGTTGATCCACACAGGGTCGCTATGATACTGATCCACAAAGGGTATCTATGATGCTGATCCACATGGGGTCACTATGATACTAATCCACACAATGTCTCTATGATGCTGATCTACATAGGTTCTCTATGATTCTGATCCACATAGGGTCACTATGATGGTGATCCACACATGGTCTATATTTAATTGATAGCCAGCCATAGGATTCCCCGCTCTCAGTGTGCTTGAGTTCCATAGAATCTGCTCCTCAAGATTATAGTTGTGCCTCAAATTCCATGAAGCTCCACAAAAGAGTAACCCAAAGGACAATTATGTCATTAGGGTCCCAACGCGATAGACAACGCGTCAATCGGATGCCCAGTCTGTGAGTTATAAGTGTTTCAGTACTGAGGGCTCGATTGAATTCAAGGTCAATCCAACCCGGCCATACTCTAAATTTCTCCAAAACTCAGGTGGAGTATCTCAAAAGGACCTTCTCTTTCCAAGGATTATAGCACAATAGATGGTTCATCAAAAAAATGTCTGGTTTGTGAGATACGACCTTTTAAGCGTATTTGGGCCGAAAAAGGTCCGGGTCCGGGTCCGGTCCGACCCGACCCACCCTGACCTGGGCCAACCTGAACCAGTTCGGGTCGACCCGACCTGATTCAGGTCGACCTGACTCGATACGGGTCCGACCTGGCCTGGTCCGTACCAGCTGGGCCACGGACCAGCCCGGCCCGCCTTGGATGGGTGCGGCCCACCGGGTGACCTGGCCCAGTGGCTGGCGCGGTCCGCCAGCCGGGTGGCCCGCCCCCCTTCCTGAATGGAAAATCCATTTGGGTTCTTCAATCGGCAGTTCCACATGGTGATGGACCTGTCAGTGGGACCTATGGGGCGTAGGTCTTCTTTTCCGCGACTTCAAAGCCACAACCTCCTTCCGCGGTGCGCGACAGCATGCCACTTTGCCGCCATCGCGGCCTGCCGATGCCAGCTGTCCAGTCCGTCCGGCACGACACCTCCAGGAACCACCTCTCTTCTATGGTCGGTGAAAACCATCCTTCATCGTTGCTCACTGGCGTCGGTCGTCGGTGCCACGCTGGTGGGGCTTCTATGGGCCACCGAGTGAGCTTCGGTGGTTCGTTTTCCCTTTCGAACGTGCCTACTGGACTATCGGGATGCTGACATTTCCGCGTGGCGCCCGGATTCAAGATTCCATCGAGTTGGAGATCCGCCCCCAAAGAACGTGTCAAAAACCAAAACATAAGAGAGTATGATCCTTATTTGTTTGGCCCACGCCCTCCACATTAAGCATCATATCAAGTGGGAGTAAATAAAAATATCACATAGATAATGATTAAAACCACATTCAAATCTCCCGCAACAACCACTCACAATTTTATACGAATCACTGATCAAATCATTTTGGTTGATCCACGTTCGTCATTATTTTCAAGAATGAGGAAAAGAAACAAATTCTTTTGAATTTAAACAAAACCCCAACCTTGGATTCGGAGGAGACATTGCAGTTGTGGAAGAAGAATCCATGTTTGATGAAGCTTTTAGCGTTCATCAATTCCGGATCGATTCCTCCAATGTTTCCATCCAATCCTCCGTTATTCGTTTGTGGAAGATGCGGCAACACTTCGTCATAGGTTCCTCCCTTTCGTGTTAAAAACCCAAGCCTGAGCTTCATTTAAATAGTGGGGAAGGGAGATTAACACATCATATGATTAATGAGGTTCATTAATGAGTTTTAATTAATGAACCTATTAACTCTCAATGGTGTGGTTACAAAACAGAAGATTCAATCCATTAAATGGCTTGACAACCCAGTAGTCCCACCACCACCGCTCAATAGTTGGTAGAAAGATAAAATAACATTTTTATGTTATTTTATTATTCTTTAAAAGTCCATAAAAATATTTTTTCACCCGACCTACTACGGTAAAAGTTAAGCCTCCCTTAAGAAAATCCTGGTGCTACGAGTTCAACGGTACCCTTGAATTTCAATTCTGAGCATTGGTTCAAAAGATAGAAATCACCGCCCGCACGTTTACTGAATGCAACTTAAAAAAAGTTCAAAATTCTGTTTCGGGCACACCGGGCCTCAGAATCAAGCGCCATCAATTTTCACAGACTCTTAATAATCTTAAATAATTTAAAAAAAATTATATATAATTTTTGAGTCTTTACATTCTCCCCACCTTATGGATTTTTTCTCGAATGCAACAATAAAACTAGGGGAATAAATATCCATAATGAGCATGTATTTGAGACTCCCGCTCCCATGTGCTCTCCTAGATATTCCCGTGCTTCCAACAAACTCTCACTAGAGGAATCAACCACCTACGAAGAACCCACTCCTATAAATCCTCTATCTCCACTGGGAAATCCGCAAACGTCACCCCATCATCGATGTCCAGCTTGCCCCAGTCGATAACATGCGATGAATCATGCACATACCTTCTCAGCTGTGACACATGAAAAAACTATGCACTCGGTACATCTGTGGGGGAAGATATAGATGGTACACCACCTCACCTACTCTATTGAGGATTTGGAAAGGTCCAATGAACCTCAGAGATCATTTTCCACCCCAATCAAACCTCCGTAATACTCATCGGGTTGAGATCCGTAGGAAGACATGGCCTCCCTCTTCAAACTCCAAGGGTCTCTGTCTCCTGTCGGCATAAGACTTCTACCAGCTCTATGCTGTCTTCATCCTCTCCTGAATGATCTACACCTTCTTCATGGTAGCCTGTAACAACTCTAGACCCATAAGTGCTGACTCCCCTGGGCATTTCCAACCTAGTGGGGACCTGCAAGGTTGCCCGTACAAGGCCTCAAATAGAGCCATGCCAATGGTGGAGTGATAAATGTTATTATAAGATAACTCCAATAGTGGTAGGTGGTCCTCCCAACTGTAGCCAAAATCAAGGACACAATCACGAATCATTTCCTCAAGTGTTTGTATAGTCCTCTCTGTCTGAACATCTATCTGAGGATGGAAGGTGGTTCTCAAATGTAGTTGAGTCTCAAATGCCTCCTGTAATACCTTCCATAATAAGAATGTAAAACATGCGTCATGATTTGATATGATCGTCAATGTCACCCCATGAAGCCATAAAATATTCTGTACATAGAGATTTTCCAAGATCTCTACTGATCCCTGCTCTTGGATGGGTAGAAAGTAGGCCGACTTAGTGAGTCAGTCAATGATCACCTAGATGGAATCATGGCCCCTAGATGCATGTGGTAGCTCTGTCACAAAGTCCATAGATATACCATCCCACTTCTATTTTGTCACCTCAAGTGGATGAGCTAAGACTGCTTATACCTGATGCTCGAACTTCACTTGCTGATAAGTGAGGCATTGTGATATGAACTCCGCCACTACTTTATTCATCCTTGGCCACCAGTACTGATGCTAGAGGTCCCGATACATCTTTTCCACTCCAAGATGTACCACCAAGGGGGATGTGTGACACTACCTCAACACCTCCTCTCATATCATCACTAACACCATGGTGCATCCTACGAATAGGATGACGTGATAACCACCTTCATAAAATCCATCAGAAGCCTGTCCCGAGGACATCTGAGCATGTCGAGCCTCAAAGCCAACATCCCCAAGTTGTGCCTCCCTAACTCACTGGATTAATGGGGGAGTAACTATCATTAACTGGAGGTAAGATTCTCCATCTCTAACCACGAAGGATATCTGCAATACGAATAGCTGCTTAGTCGCCTCACTCATCAACTATAAACCGGACCTCCTGTTGAGTGCGTATTCCACCACATTTCCCTTCCCAGGAGTATAGAATATCTCAAAGTCATAGTCTTGGAGGAACTCTAACCATCGTCGCTGTCTCAGGTTCAGGTAATTTTGTGATAATATATACCTGAAACTCTTGTGATTAGAGTAGACTATAAAACATTCACCCATAAAATAGTGCTGCCACATCTTCAGCACAAAGACCATTGCTGCTAACTCCAGTTCATGGGTAACACAGTTCTGCTTGTGGTGTCTCAACTACTGTGAGCCGTAGGTGATCATCTCTCGCTCCTGCATTAAGAAAAAACCTAGTCTAGTCCCTGATGCATCATAGTAGACTATATACCCAACACCCTCTTATCGTAGCCTCAAGATGGGGGCACTCGTCTGTCTCTACCTCAGCTCCTGAAAACTCTACTGGAAACTCTCTTTCCACATTAAGGGTTGTCCCTTCTTTGTCAAAGATTAAAAGGGTGACGCAACTCTAGAAAAGTCGGGTACGAATCTCTGATAGTACCCAGCCAATCCCAGGAAACTCCACACCTCGATCACACTCTTGGGTGGATCCCAAGAAAGAACTGCCTCTATCTTTGTTGGATCCACTAAAACTCTATGCTCCAAGATAACGTGCCCCAGGAAGTAGACTTCCCGTATCCAAAACTATCACTTCAAGATCTTTCCATAAAGTTGGTGCTCTCAGAGTGTATCCAGAACTATCTGCAGGTATGTGGCATGCTCCTCCTCCAATACCGAGTATATCAATATGTCATCAATGAAGACCACCATGAAGTGATTGAGGTAAGGCCGGAATATCCTGTTCATGAGTCCCATGAACACTGCTAGGGCATTGGTCATGACGAAAGGAATCACCAAGAACTCATAGTGGCCATACTGACATCTGAAGGCTGTCTTCGATATGCCCTTGTCCCGCACCCTGAGCTGATGATAGCCTGATCTGAGGTCTATCTTAGAAAACCATAGAGCTCCCTTCAGCTGGTCGAAGAGATCATCAATCCTTGAAAGTGGATAATTTTTCTTCATGGTCACCTGGTTCAAGCGTTGATAGTCCACTCAAATCCTCAAACTCCCATTTTCCTTCTTGGTGAACAAAGTTGGGGATGCCCATGGAGAAACACTGGGACTTATGAACCCCTTCCTTTGCAAGTCCTCAAGCTATAACCAAAACTCACAAAGCTCCGCGGGAGGAATATGATATGCTAAAGTAGATATCAGTTCCATCTTGGGGTACATGTCTATGTAGAAGTCTACCTCTCTGTGAGGAGGTAGTCCTGGAACATCATTAGGAAAGACATCAGCATACTGGTCCAAAACTATAGGATAACTTGGACTCCTCATGTCAATTGCCCTGAGGGTAAGGCTATCCAACTGATGAGTGATCATCTGTACCCTCCTCCGAGAAATTCCATCCTGAGATGCAAAGGTTCCCTTTTTTTTTTCCGGTGAAGGAAAAGCTGGTCCCATCCTCACAGACACACTGCACTTTGCACCTAAAATAGTAAATTTGATCATGGAGTGTGGATAACCAGTACATACCCAATATGACATCGTAAGGCCTCGATGCTGCTACTAGGAGATCCCAGCAAAATATCTCGCCTCCTAGAGTAATATCAAACTATCAGCTCCAGTGTGTAATCGTCGAATCCTTTCCCGTAGGAGTCTTTAATCGTAAGGATTGAGCCAATGGATATACCAGAATCTATGAGATCCAAACAAGAGCTTTGGAAATAAAAGAGTGACTGGAACTGTGTCTATAAGTACTGTAGCTATGGTGGAGTAAACACAGATCATACCTCGAATCATCTCTGGAGCACCGTGATCATAGGCCTCAGCTTCTTGAAGCTGAGCTCATCCCTGTCCGCCTGCTCCCTAAGGTTGAGGTGGACCACTGAGAGGTGGTGGCGGTAGAACCTCATATTGCCACCCACCACATACTGTATGACCTACTCCTCTGCCACATCAACCACCTTGAGGACCTTCACACTCAAATATCTTCATATGCCCCGGTGGTCCCTCGACTGTCTGCTAATCGTCGGTACAGTGGGTCGAGCAGTCTCGAGCCATGTGACCCTACCAGCCACACGTGAAGCACAATCCACTCCTCTACTGGCCTACTCTACCTTGTGAGTTTTGAACCACCAAATTTACGTCCTGGGGTCATCCTCTGAAATTTATAGCCCTCTTGGACCTCTACATCACTTGGTTACTACCTGATGTAGATGATTCGACTACCTTTCATCCGGTGGTGGCTCTCACCGTCAGTGACTGCTCAACTAAGAAGATCTCCACCAATAATGCTCACTTGAGCACTCCATCCTTCCTGATGCAGATGACTCAGCTACCTTTCATCCGGTGGTGGCTCTCACCGTCAGTGACTTCTCAGCTAAGAAGATCTCCACCAATAATGCTCACTTGAGAACTCCATCTTGCATCGGGATATTGAGCAATATCATTGATGCTTTGATCTCCCACCGGAGACCTTACTCAAAGGTCTGATCCCTAAATAAAGGGTCTCATACCATGTTAGTGGAGTAGCGTGAGATGTTAGTGAATCTCGTCGAGTACTGGGCTACTATCAAGCTGCCCTACTGTAAGTGTAGGAGCTCCTGAATACGCACTAAACGTAGTGTCGCTGGAAGGAACTCTACCCTGAAGAGTATCTCGAAGTCCGTCCAGGTGAGGGTCACCTCTTTTTGTAACTAGAGCATCAGGCTCCACCATCTCCATACCATTCCTTGGAAAATACTAGCAGCTAAGATCACCATATTCTCTATTGGTGTCCCAAATAGGCGGAAAACTCTAGCAACAGCCTCCAGCCAGTCCTCAGCTGCCTGGGGATTTGTCTCACCTCAAAATATAAGAGGCCTCTATCACTGGAACTCGTGCAACGTGCTCTGTCGGTGTGCACCATCCACTAGTGGGGTTGCTGGTAACTACTACCCAATGGGTAGTTTTGCTACTGGTGCACCACCCGAAGGTGCTATCACTATAATAGGGCCCTACACCGAAGCCTCAATGCTCAGTGGGCCATCATCGTGAACTCTCTCTAGAATCCTGGCTGGCTATCTATGTGGAGGCATCTTGAAAAGAAATAGGTGCACCATGGTCAATAAGTTATAACTGGTGAGCTAACTCAGAAGAGATCAAAAGTAAAACATTTTCAAAACACACACAATTAGTGTTTTCATGAACCAAGTCTAAAATCAGAATTCAGGGTCCTGGTGTATGGATACATCGGCCACCGCACAAACACTGGACTCCCTGAACAGAAAACTACACTCAAAACACTTAACACTATTGCTCCGTTAAAAAGACCAGAGTCCTAGTTCTTTGGTAGAATCGACTCCTTTGATATCACTTTGTCATGACCCGTCCCCCGGGGCCCATTCTGTGACTACCCCAAGCCTGCATTCCATAGTCCAGGGGTTGGAGACTAGAACCAAAAATGAATTTCCCTAAAATAGGAAAGAATTTCCTTTGACCCTAAAAACACGTAGACCAAGAACATGACAAGATGCAAAACATGTAGTAAAACTACAGTAGAAAAGTGTGTACTGAAAGTAAAGGGTTTGAAATATAAGCCCAACAGAAAGACACAACTAGAACAGAAAATATCTCATGACACCATCCACAAAGGATCCTACTTGAAGGGTAGGTAAAAATCATCTCCACAACTCTCCACATCAACCAGTCACCTCAGTGTACCACCTGGTCCTGACTCCCTAGAGTCTCAGCTAAGCTTCTTGTCATCTGCACAAGACACAACAAGGTGTGAGCAAATCCCGTGTAGGGGTGAGTATAACAATACCCAATGGGAATCCCGATACCCCTAAAGGTCTATTAGAATTACACAAAGGAAAAACCATAAAACATAATCTCAATCACAAAGAAAAAAGAAAAAGTCTCAGCTCAAACCAAGTATACAACTCAGAGTTGAGGAATAAAGATGATTAGTCTTAAACAATATCATTTTATTCCGTTAAGAAGTTTCCACAACTGATCCACATAGGATTTTTTTCAGTTATCAATCCACACAGGGTCGTATGTCATTGATCCATGAAAGGATTCTCTAGGGATGGTCCTCGTTGGGTCACACACTGTTGATCTACACAGGGTCGTTAGAATGCAGATCCACACACAGTCACTATAATGCTGATCCACACAGGGTCTCTATGATGCTGATCCACACAGGGTCTCTATGATGGTGATCCACAGAGGGTCGCTATGATTTTTATCCACACAAGGTCTCTATGATGATGATCCACATAGGGTCTCTATGATGCTGATCAAGATATGGTCTCTATGATGTTGATCCACACATAGTCTCTATTCAATTGACAACCATCCACAAGATTCCCCTCACTCAGTGAACTTGAGTTCCAAAGAATCTGCTCCTCAAGATAACAGTTGTGCCTCAACTTCCATGAGGTTCCACAAAGGAGTAACCCAAAGTACTGCCATGTCATAAGGGTCCCATTGCGATAGATGGTGCATTAATCAGATGCTCGGTCTTTGAGTTATAAGCCTTTCAGTACCGAGGGCCCAGTTGGATTTGAGTTTGATCTAACCCAGCCATACTCCTAGTTTCTTTGAAACTCAGGTGGAGTATCTCAAAAGGAACATCTCATTCCAAGGATACCAGCTTCATAGATGGTTTGTCAAATGGGCGTATGGTTTTTGAGATATGGCCTTTTAAGTGTATCTAGTTCGAAAAGGGTTCGGGTCCGGTCTGACCCGGTCGGGCAGACCCAAACTGCCCCGACCTAGGCTGACCCGACCCAGCTTGGCCTGAACTGGTGGGGCCGGTCCGAGCAGGCGAGTCTACAACGGGCTTGATTTGTTGGGCTGCGGGCTCGGCTTGCCTTGGCGGGGCGCAACCTGTCGAGTTACTCGACCTGGTGGTTGGCGCAGTCCGCCAGCTAGGTGGCCCACCACCCTTCCTGAATAGAAAAGTCGTTCGGGTTCTTCAACCGATGGTGCTATGTGGCACTACCCCTATTAGCGAGACCCGCAGGGTGTAGGTCCCTTTCACTACGGCTTCGAATCTATGGCCTCCTTCAACAGCATGCAACGGCGTGCCACCCTACTACCACCATGGCCGGCCGATGCCGGCCACCCTATCCATCCACTGCGGCACCTTCGGGCACCGCCTCTCTTCTGACGACGTTGCCCGTCGGCACCGCCATGCTGGAAGGGCTTCTGCGGGACACCAGGTGAGCTCTGGGGGTCCGTTTTACTTTTCGAATGCGCATATGGGCCTCCCGTGATGATTCCGTCACCACGTGGCTCTCAGATTCAAGATTCCATCGAGTTGGAGATCTGACCGCAAAGAACGTGTCAAAAACCGAAGAGGCGGAGGGTCTGGGCCTTGTTCATTTGGGCCGCACCCTCTACATTAGCATTATATCAAGTTGGAGTAAATAAAAACATCACATAGATAATGATTAGAACCCCATTCAAATATACCACAACAACCACCCACAATTTCCTAAGAACCGCGGTAGTTTGGGTTGATCTACATTCGTCATGCTTTTCAAGAACGAGGAAAAGAAACAAATTCACTTGAATTAAAAAAACCCCTTCCTCGGATTTAGAGGAGACATCAGGGTTGTGAAAGAAGAATCCATGTTTAATGAAGCCTCTGAAGTTCATTGATCCCAGATTGATTCCTCCTATGTTTCCGTCCAAGCCTCTGTTCTTCGTTGGTAGAAGAGGCCGTGACACTTCATCAGAGGTTCCTCCCTTTCGTGTCAAAAACCCAATCTTGAGCTTCATTTAAATAGAGGGTAAGGGATATTAACACATCGTATGATTAATGAGGTTCATTAATGTGTTTTAATTAATGAACCTCTTAACTCTCAATGGCGTGGTTACAAAACAGAAGAGTTAATCCATTAAATGGCTTGACAACCCAGCGGTCCCGCCACCACCGGTCAACAGTTGGTATAAAAACAAAATAACATTTTTATGTTATATTATTATTCTTTAAAAAGTCTGTAAAACTATATTTTTCACCCAACCTACTATGATCGATGTTAAGCCTCCCTTAAGAGAATCCTGACACTGCGAGTTCAACAGTGCCCTCTGATTTCAATTCCAAGCACCGATTCAAAAGATATAAATTGCCGCCCGCATGTTTACTAAACACAGTTTAAAAAAAGTTCAAAATTACGTTTTGGGCACATCAGGCCTCAGAATCAAGCACCGTCAATTTTCGAAGACTCTTAATAATCCCAAATAATTAAAAAAATTATATGGAATTTCCAGGTCTTTACATTTATTCAAATAGGAAGAACAAAAAAACCCCATTTTGAGTACACCATTAATGGGGGATAAATAATTTGATTCCATGATGGAATTAACAATGGAGAAAATTAATAGTTATGAATTTTATAAGATTTAGATGAGGAATATGAGAGTGTAAGTGAGGAGGAAGAGGAAACTTTTAAAAGAAATCCATATGAATAATTTAGTTTCATTCATAAAAATGGACTCTTTATCAGATATTGTAAGAAAAAAATCTATAGGATGAAAAATATTATTCATTTATTCATTTTATAGAAAAAAATAAATAAAATTATTTTTTTGACTTTTGAGGGAGCTGTGTCCATGGTTAATTAATTATTGAAGAATAATAATTATTTATTAATAAATATAATGAGTTACCATCCAGAATTGATCAATGATGAGAGTTAGTATGATGTTTGATAATTTATGTAATATAAAATTAAATTCAAAATAATTGATATCTAAATTACGAAAAATGAGTTGGGTTTAGAATTTATTTTTTATAAAATTATTAATGAACAAAAAATATCTTTTTTTTGATAATTAAGATTTAAAAATATATAAGTTATTTTTTCAAAAATCAATGGAGGAAGAAATTTATTTTTTTCTGGAATCTATGGTTTAATTGATGTTGGAAGAGATAAATTTAATTTCTAATAATGGAATATTTATTCCTCACACATTTTATCATAATAAATTTCTACAAAAATAAAATTATTTAATAATTGAGAAGTTTTTAGAATATAAAAAATTTATTTCTAATAATGTACTATTTTTTCTTCACACAATTAATCTTTATTAAATATAAATTTCTCTATTTCTAATTTATCTCAAGAAAAATTTGAATTTCATTTCCCTAACAATTATATGGAATTTTGAATCAAAGTATTATTTTTAGAAGATAAAAATCATGACATAATAGTGATGAAAAATTGAGAATACATTGAATTAAAAATAAAAGAGGCATACATATTTTTTTAATATATAATAAATTTAAAATTCTAATATTCATTCCTATTGGTTAAAAAATAGTGAACATTTTAGTTTTTTAATAATGAATATGATATATAATTATGGATTTTGATATGAAGTCTTTTGAAATCAATAACATTGAATATTTTTCAATTATTAACACTATATTATTAGACTATTCAGTAACAGGTTATCAAAACTAACTAACCTTTTACTTTTTTGGTTTTTTAGGGTGAAATTTTGGATGAGAAAATTAGGGAATTGTTTAACCATTAATGGAAGATTTTTTTTATATTTATACTTATCTACTAATGATAAAATTTTATATTGAGAAATGGAAATGGAAATCCTGATGTATTGAAATTCAAAATGGGACCATCAGTTGTGTGTTTAGTTTCATTATTTTTTAGTGACAGTTTGAGTATTATGATTACAAATAGGAAGATTTTTCATTTAATATATAAAAAAACAATATATAGTTGTTAATAGTTTTAAAAAAACTTTCTCCTATGAACCCTGATAATATTTTTTCTAGAAATACTATTTAAAATTCTATAGATGTAGTAATGAATCTGAGGCATTCAATGATTGACATATTTTAAATAAAAATCATTTTTTTTATTTTTTATAAATTTTTAATTATTTTAATGGAAATAAATCAATCACATGGTTGATTATTGGAATAAATATATGATTCATTTTTTGTTCTCTTATTAAATTTTATTAATTATAATTTTTCCCGACAATTTAATTATGAAATTCTTCATACATGGTGAATAATTTCCTAACATATAGTAATTGGAATTTTTATTCTACTTAGGTAAAATAATAAAAATTTGAGGAAGATAATAGTTCATTTTGTCTATTTTTTAATATTTTGTTTCTTATACATAACTACAATGATAGTACAATCATTGAATAATGATTTTTATGAGAGGGAAAAAGTATATGAAAAAAGGATTTTACAACATTTTTCACAATTAAACATGATAGATCAAACATAAAATACACTAACAGAACCCCTATGTTTGGTAATAATTGAAATTAAATTAATATCCATCATATATTACAATATAGTTTACATATATTCTATAATTCACACATGGTTCACTTCTGGACTTGTTATACATAACATTGTTTATCATTACCTATGGAATTAGAAAAATTAGAAAAGGATGATATCAAATAATAACTAATAGAAAAGTATATTGATTACTTATATAAGACTTATTATTTGAACATAAACAATTTAGGAACATGGTCATGTGATAAATTACATAACTAAGGGAATAATATATTAAAATCAGGAGAAAAAAATCATAGATAATTGATTAGAATCATAAAATGATTAATATGAAATTAGAACACATTCAATGACATAAGATTATGAACTCATATGATAATAATCATAAGACTGGATGATATAAAATATACTATTTAAGATAGATATGTATAAAAAACCACAATATATATCCATGATAACTGTTATGAAAAAAAAATAATATAGTGGAAAAGGTTAATTTCATCATGTCAATTCCAAACATAATTTTTACAGACAACTGAACCATGTCTATAGAAAATAAATCTAACTACATCATGTGAATGAATAACATAGTGAATAAAGATAATTGAATCATGTACACAAAATAAATTTATATCTTAAGATATATATATATATATACCCAATGCATTTAAGTACTAAATAATTATCATCCCACTTATCACATAATTATATATCTATACATATGTGCACCACATGAATGTAATCAAAAATAAATTAAATAAATACCATGATTAATCCATTGGAATATAATGTCCAATATGAAATTTTCATGTTGTATAAAAAATCATCTAGAGAAAACTAATGGATGATAACATTAATATTCATACATTACTTGTTAATTAGTTATATCCTTTTTAATGTTTTAATTTATATAATTATTGTATATTCAGTCATATAAATAGATTTTCCCCAATCACTTAGATGGTATAATTTTTTAGCTAAACAATCATTAATCAATGAATAAATGTATAGGGTAATCACAATATAATATTATTATATAAAAGTTTATATGATTCAATATTGATAAAAATTTAAAGAAAAGTTAGTGATAAAAAAATTCATAAAAAGGAATGAACATGAAAGAGAATTATTGAAAACAAATTCCTTACTAATTTGTGACATTATAGTCTAAATAATGATTTAGTCTGATTTAAATATATTTTTCAAAAGGTGGAAAAAATAATTATTAAATATTTATTTTAAAAATTGAATTTCCTAATAATGAAACATTGAGAAATTATACAACATATACAATAAATTGATTTTTTTTTTATTTTTTGAGAAATTTTTTTAAATAGATTTCATTGATAATAATTGATTTTAAATTGTATTTTAAATAAATTTTAATGGAAATAAATTAGGTATTCATTGAAATAAATATTTTAATATTAAAGTAAATAAACTAATTCTCTTTGGTACAAAAAAATATGGATATGGAAGATAAATATATAAAATTTATGGTGGAATATTTTCTTTACAATATTTTATTTTATGTGTTAATAATCAATCATAGATGAAATATTATGGTGGAAATTTAAATTCACCACCTACAATTAGAAACAAAATATGATAAATTCAATGAGATTATTATTCAAAATACATAATAATATAATAAAAAAGAAATAGTGTAACTCAATTAATGGATATCGAGTCATATATCCCCTTATGACATTGGTAATGTATAAATCAAATTAAAATTAATGATATAACTTGAAACAATATTATGATTCACATAAATAAAATTTAAATGATTATAAAATTTATTAATGGATACTTTCATACATAATATAAAATTAAATAGTTTGACAATATGAAATGTGTCTCAATGCAAGGAAATTGAGATAAGAGTTCCCTTATAAAATTAGTAATTAATAATATAATTACTAATTCAAATAGATGATATTAAAATGTGAGGAAAATAAAAATTATATTAATATATTAAAATATTAAATATATTTTGATAATGAAAAAGTATATCATATAAATTAATATGGGTAATTAAGTGAAATCTAGGAGAGGTAGTTTTGAATTTAAAAAGATGATATCAAGGGAATATCACTGATTATTACTAAAAAATAAAAAATAAAATATTTAAAATGGAATTTTGAAATGAATATAAATATAATAATTATATAAAAAATAAATGAAATTTCTAATATTTATAATAAAATATATATGATACATTACGAGGAAGAAAGTCATGGATAAAAAAATCCAAGTAGACATGAAATTTTATATGAGTAATAGAGTGAGGTTTTATTTTGACAATATAGTAAATCTAATATGGTGTAGTAAACAGAACCTATATACCATAAAATCATATTAAAATATAATATTATAAATAAATGTTATATAATTTATATTCCATTAAATGAGATAAATAATAAATTAGGAATCAAAATTATAAGTGAAATTATTTAGAATGTGAACCCATTATATTTCCTCACAAATTTTAGTAACATTATATAAAACCAAATATATTAAAAAAATACATATTAATTATATATTTTAAAAAAACACGTATAATTATTAACTTTACTATTAATCAATTATAACCATTTTTTATAATTTTATTAGTTAATATTTATTTACATTGATCATTAGGTATTTTTTTGTATCAAATACTATGTGTCTATTTTGGTACGATGGTCTCTGTCAATGTAACTTGTTCATGATTACATCATCTCTAGAATATTCAAGGTGATAAAATCATGATATGATAATGAATTTTAATATTAACTGTTTATTATATTTATGTTTTTAGTGTGGGTTTTAAGAGTAAACCCATAACATTCCCTTTCCATATAGTTTTACAAATGTGGGGAGGTAACTTATTAAAGATGGTTCATATTACAATGATTGTTTCAGTTAAATATTAAAAATTTAAATTATTATTATATTTCACAAATAATAATTATTTAGTTTTCATTAATAATAAATATTTATAATTATAAATATTGAGTTGCATCATTCATGTATATAGTTGAACCATCACAAACAAAAACATGATATAACGAAATAATAATTACAATAGCCTAAATATTTCACAATAATATACTTATTAAAGTTTTATTATGTTTCTAATTTAATGTTGTTATGGTGATAAATAAGTATTAGGATGAGTTATTGGAGGAAGATGAATAAAAATGACTATAACATGACACTAATGACTTGGATTAGATCTATTCTTGACATGATAAATTTCATTAATTTATAGTATATAGGAAATATTTTTTTGAATAGATATAAATAACATGGTATATTATTCTATGTAAATAATTAATTAATATTAATGGTTTCAAACTAAATGATATAGAGTGGCTGATGGAGGACCCTTTTATTTCTTAAAATAAGGAACATATCATTGAAAAAATAAGTTAAGTTAGGTCTAAACGAGAAATTAAAAGGGACTTAGGAGTGTTAGGGGGTGAAATTTATTTTGTAATGATAATTTTTTTCCATAGTTAATAAAATACATCTAGAATATAAAAATATCAATATAATTATAAAAAATTTGTGTGATGTTTTATTTATATCATTTTACCTTATTTAAATTAATAATTTATTTTTCAAAGCATCTTTTTTCATGAAAAAATAAAACATACATCCCTTGTATAATTTTTATTCCGTAATTATAAATATTTAATCTATTTTTTATATTTCAATGACTAAATATGTGAAATTTAACTATTGGATAAAAACACATAATATATAGTAATTTTTAAAAATATAACTATTTATTTTTCAATGAATGTTTATATTTGGTCTCTTATCATTCCTTAATTTTATAATGGATGTAAATTATTTATTTATTAACATATTATATATTATTTACAAAATATTATTCAATTTTAGATAATAATTAAAATGTCTATATGATATCTTAATATAAATATCGTGTATTTTTATACCCAACAAATATATATACACATCGATCATATTTTCCCAATGACAATATAATGAACACCTTTCCATTTTATATATAACATATTACATAAATAACCTTGTAAAATCATTATTATGAATCTCTTTTTTATTCCTCAAAATATTTATGATATTTATAATATTTTTAATTCTTCAAATAATTTCACTTGGTAACATGATATTCTTGGGTGACAATAAATATGTGTACTTCAACCACACAATCATTTTATTTACATGTATTTATATTTCCATTACAATTATATTAATTATTCTTTATATATTTTCATTTTTATATTAATGATCATGTTTTATCAAAATTAATAAAATATTTATTTTTCTATGACGTCCTGATGTTATATATAAGAAATGTTATATAACACTTTGAGAATATTCATTTTAAAATATTTTGTGTCGCATTATACTAAATTAAAATGTTTTAACCTTGAAATTTCACAAGTCAAATATAAATATATGATGGTACTTTTATCTCACTAAAACATCATGGTGCTATGATTTATAGAAAATTAATAAAATAGAATATTGGCCAGGTGAATTATTTTATTTATTAGTGCTTGATCTATTTGGTCAAATTATTATTTATCATAAGAAAATTCATACTCTATTTGTAAAATCACTGATTTAAGAACATGGGATCAATTTTGTACATACTTACCTAAAATCGATACATGGAGAATTACATGAACATGTATGATATTTGGTGGATGTTGAAGTAAATAATCTAAAATTATAAAATGATCAAGAATATTTAAGTGTTTTATGTATCTAGGTATCAAATTTAACTTTTTCATAAATCATGCATCTATATTCCATTATGATAATCAAATTAATACATCATCTCCCACTTCAGACTCTAGAAATCAAAAACCATTATTATTATTGTTGTTTTGTCACTACAGCCCTACTTTCACATTTTGGTGAATTGTTTTGGAAAAATATATTATTTTCAAAGAAAAATATAGTTCAATTATATTACTTTATAACATTATCCCATCATGCTATGGGTTTTCATTCATCCAATATAGATCCTCATATGGTTTTATTTAATTTAATGTATAGAAAATATTATTATATGATTTCTATACTAGTAGGACATGTTGATCCCATCATATATTAAAATAAATAAAATAATATATTAATAAATATATAATATATAATATTTTCTTTAAAATTAAAAATCATTTTAAAATAATGAGAAATTATATAGTTTTGTTTCATATTTAATTCTTTTTTAATACTTATCTTGAATAATGGAGTGAATGTTTAGTATCATTCATATAAATTTGAAATTGGTTCTTTATAAATTATTACCACTTCTTTTATGTAATTTTTTTAATTTTAATGATGTTTAAAATCATTAAATAGTTATTAAGTGATCCCAATTTATACAAACATTAACCATAACCCAAATATCATTGTAACATTTAGAGGTATTTGGGTGACTTATTATGAAATCTATATAATTTACCTCCCAATATCTTATATATGGATATTTGATTCATCAAATATTTAGATTTCTGATATTTAGACTTAATTGTAATGAATCCACTATGGTTATCTATACCATCCACCAACATTATCCTATTATGGGGTGAGGTATAATAAAGGAAAAAAACAAGTGTTGAATATCAACAAAAAAATAAATACAAATAGAGTACAAAGAGGTAACAAAGTAAAATGGAACTAATAAAAATAGGATAAACCAGAAATTATATCTAGTCTAGACTAAAAAATATCCATGTGACCAACTGTCACCTACAAGAAATCCCAAAACTAAAACTGTGATGTAAAGAGAAGTCTGAATGATAAATAATGACCTTCCCTTTACCTGTATCCATAAAAAAAGGTCTACAACTGCCTAAATGGAGAGGTAGGGTGTGAGAAATAAATCCAAGTATATAACCAACAAATAATCTATACATGTTCTACTACCAGGAATGCACAACTTCTAGATTTAAAATAAATTAGTTTTAAATAAATTTTGTTACAGAACAATATAAAAAAAATTTCTCAAACAATCAATGAGTTTTCAAAATTGAATTTCATATTTTACAAAGCTATAAAAATCAGATAAATATACTAAATATAAAGAGATATGTGAGGAAACATCCATGAAATAATATATCATGAAATAAAAAACCATAAACAACAAATCACCTTCCATTCGGGCTCCATCCTATTGGAAAATATATACTATAAAATCATGACCCTAAAAAGGAATAAGGTTGGACCCAACTAATATCGAGTCCTTCCACAATCCATCGATATACAAGAGGAAACCTCATAGTGGGTCCACACACACCAAGGCTACCCATGTCTATTTCTTAACGCACCCAAGGTTCCCATTGTGAAATGTTTGTAAGTTTCTATTTTAAAAACCATGCTTACATTTTTATAAAACCATTTTAATTATTATAAAATCTACTTTAGGGATTTAAAATTGACTTTTCCATTTCAAATCAAGGAAGTTTATGTTTTTAAGGAAAAACCCCATTTTTAACATGAACCCATTCCATTTAAAATTTAAAAAAAATTCAATTACATTTAAAATCATAATAAATAAATAAGAAATACTAACAATTCAAAAATTGGAACACATGAACAGATCCACCAACTTCAATGATATTGAAAACCTAACCACATTTGACAATGGGGATTGAAAACAACAATATATACCTTTGGAAGACAAGGCATGATAAAATGTGGAATAAAAATAAATAAAAACACTATCAAACCAAAAAACCATATCCAAAATAAATCCACAACCAAAACCTAAGAAGAACCAGAAGGAACACATACTCAGTTCCAAGTAATCCATGCACAACGATTGTCAATCTCAAAATGAAGCAATCCGGATGACGATAAGTCTCCCAAAATTTTATTTGAATATCTTTAGGGAAATAAAAGAAGGATACATGGATAAAAAATAAAACATCTCACTCATACCACACCCTAAAATCCAACACCATGATAGTTACATGGTGTGTAACTCATTTTCACACCATGTAATCCTCAAGGTTCGCATAATAAAAAAATATCATTTACATTTAATTAAAAAAAAGTTTTTATACATTGAAAACATGTACCTATTACATAGCATGTAAACCATTAATACCATGCATCCAGTTCTAATATTAGGACCAACATCCATTACCCAACATGTACTTTACTTTCATAGTGTGGAATTTCCCAACGAGAAGTAGAAACTAAAGGTTCTTATGTTTAAAACTCCAAAAAATCCCTCACTTCACCATTATAGGTATCCTACCAACTCCATGGTTGAAAATACTCACCAAACCAAAAAGGAAACCAAAAAAATATATTATAACATGCTTGATAGAAATGTAATGGGGCTTTACAATCTCACCACCATAAAATATTTTTATCCCCCAAAAGTGCTAAATATCCTAGATCTACAAAAAGAAAAGGCCAATGATTCCTCATCAATGACTCATGCTCCAAAATATCATGAAGATCATCTCTGAACTGGAATAATACCCAAACAAGGGGATTGTTTTACCATATAGTACATTATCCTGGTGATCCATAATCTAAAATATATGGTCAATCAAAGTGGTATTAGTATCAAGATAAAAATACTCCCATCTAATCGCATGGGAAGAATTTGGTATATACCTCATCAACTGGGAAACATGAAATACATCGTGTATATATGTGAATCAATATGGTAAACGCAACTAATATTTCACACTCCCTAGTCACTCAATGATCTAAAATGGCCCCATAAGCATCATTACCAATATACCATGATTTCCCAACCAATGATGTACCAAGAAAGGTGAAAATATCAGGAATACCCAATCACCAACATCAAACTCTAGTGGCTAATGATGATAGTCCGTATGATATTTTCGATGAATCTTCACCATGATCAAAATCCTTTTGTTATACTGCACCATCTATATCATATCTTAAACCAAACTCAGCCCAATAAAGAGACACTCTCCCAATTCTACATAGTGCAATAGAGATCGACATTCCACATATACAAAGCCTAAAATGGCACAATATTGATTGATTCCTAATAACTATTTTTATAAAAAAACTAGACCTAAGGTAAGTTAATGTCCCATGATCCACCAAAATCAAGAAAACTAGCCTAGAGAATATCTTCAAGAACCTAGAAAACCCACTCATTCTATACATCCTTTTTTAGATGACAATCCATGCTCAATTTCATATGGGAATCTATTTACTCCTAAAAACATTTCCAAAATAAAGATGCGAACCTCGATTCTATGTCATAAATAACCATATAGGGAGACCAATGATTTCTCAAAATCTCTTAGACATACAAGTCCCCAAGATTTTTCCAATTTATACATTTCATTTATTGGGAGGAAATGAGATGATTTAGTGATTCTATCAATTATAAACCAAATCACATACTTCCCATTAAGAGTTCATGGAATCCTAATGAAAAATACATACAAATACCATTCCACTTCCATACTGGAATGGGTAATGGATCCAAAAAACCTAGAGGTCTCCAGTCTTTTTTCCTTAACTCATTAAAAAGTGACACACCATGATACAAAATCTAGAACTAACTTCCTCATTCTCAGTCAACAACACTGACATCTCAAATCATGGCACATCACTATATCCTTAGGGTGTACAGACCACCATGATTGGTTTCCAATTTCTAATATCTATTGTCTTAAGAAAAAAATGAACAACCAAACTATGATAAAATCACAATGCTTCACTAGGAGACTAAGAACCCTCACCTGAGGTCTTCCCACAATTTATGATTTCTTCTAATCATAAGATCATGGTTTCAATCATCTACTCATGTCAAAATCACTCATAAAAAAACTAGTCAACCTTTATCAAATCCATGAAAAAATTTCCAGCAACCTCTTTCACTCCCAAGATAATATTAGAAAACAAACTCTTCAAAGACCACTCTTCAATTGATTCCTTAACTGCTCAGACCATTAATCTTCTAATCTGCACATTGACAACCACATTTCCTTTCCTAGGGATATATATGATATCAAAATAATATATTTGATGAAAATCAACCCAACAACTTTTTCTCATGTTCATATTCATTTGAGTGAAAATATACTAATGTTTTTTTGATCAGAATACATTGTAAAAATATCCCAAAAAATATATTGACACCACATATTGAGTGAATTCATAAATAATACCAACACTAGATCACGAGGAGGGTAGTTATTCTCATTAAGGAATAATAGGAGAGAACCATAATCCACAACATGTTTCCCTTGTATAAAGACACATTCAAAACCCATACTTGAGGAATTTCAGAAAAAAATTATAACCCAAGATTGGTTATAGAATAATCAACACTAGTACTGAAGTCAAACTCAATTTCAAATCCTCAAAATATATTTCAAATTTTTAGTTCCATTCAAAAATTAAACCCTTATGGGTTAAAGATGGAATTTAAGATGCAATCTTAGAGAAGTCCCAAATAAAATTTATGTAATAACCCAAAAAACCCAAGAAACATTAGATTTAAAACACGTTTCTAGGATTATTCTGTGACATAAAATCTTACCCATTTTCAGGATCCACTGGTACACCCTTATCAGATATCACATTCCCCAGAAACATCACCTAGTGGAGCCAAAAATATCACCTCAAAATTCTACCATACAACTGATGTTCTTTCAATTTTCAAATTATGATATCTATGTGGTCTATATGCTCCTCCACTGAAATTCAGTACACAAAAATATCAACCTAGAACACAACAAAAAAGAGTCCAAGAATCAATGAAATATCCAGTTCATCAATTACATGAACACCATAAGAGTATTATTTTGACTAAATAGCATAACCAAAACTCAAAATCCCTATATCGACTATGAAATTTTGTCTTAAGTGTGTCCTCCTATCATACTCTTAACTGATGGTACCTTGATAGAAGGTCAAGCATAGAAAACCAACAAGCCCCTCTAAAATGATCCGAGAGATCATCAATTATAGGTAATAGATACTTGTTTTTAATGATAATCTGATTTAAATATCAATATTCAATTCAAAGACATATACTTTTATCTTCCTTTTTGGCCAAAAATATAGGCAAAGCCCATGGTGACACTCTAGGATTAAGAAATCCTTTTTCATCTAGGTCTTGAATCTAGAACATAAGCTCCACCAAATCATTAGGTTCCATTAGATAGGATAGAATAGAAATGATCATCATTTCAAAGATAAATTCAACATCAAAGTCATCCTCTCTATGTGACTGTAAACCAAATAAATCAACTAGAATGACATCGGGGTATTCAAACATAAAAACGGGTTTCTAACCACCCAAGAAATGGTCAACTATATAAAGAAACATCTATGATAACCGAAATGATATTTTACCAACATAAGGAATAATAAGAAATTCCCTCCCCAATCTAGAGTCCCACTCACCCTAGAAAACATGAGTGATCACATTGATAGAGAAGAACATCAACCGATTCTAATAACATTATATTTGGTAATTAACAACAATCATAAAATTGATACTGATAATCAAGTCAAAAAGTTTTATTTTAAGTACTATGAAATCCCATACCACGTCAAGGTCAGCAATCATTACTTAATAGGTGGGGAACATGAAACCTTGTTCAAACCTCATTCCCACAGACATTAAATTGTATGAAAAGAACAACATATTCTCCAAATTCAAAACCAAACATGTTATCCAAATTTAACCATATAAAAGGAGTGGTACCTCAATCAAAAAAGGTATCACCAAAGAAGACGATATAAACACCCTACCTCTAACCATATTAGGACCTACTTCACATTATTTTATACACACTCTACCACATAAATCCACCCATACATAGACACTTACACATCCCCATTGTATTGATAATGATTTCCACCACCCTAGGGAGCATCAACATGAAACTATGGTTCTTTAGTGAAAGTGGATCTCATCTAACTTCCTTGGTAAATATTTTTACAAAAATGTTTCAAATTTATAGATTTCTCATAAGGATGAAAAGTTCTATGAGCCTCTATAAAATGAGGCATGTTATAGCTATTCCACCCACACTGGTAGAAATCATCCTATTGATTCCCTGAAGAAACCCCTGAAACTATTCCTAAATAAAACTTTATACTCTTACACTTACTTTTTGATTAGAAGATGCACCCTATCTAACAACTACACCAACTGAAGCTCCAACCACACATGTCCTCCCATCCATGTATGCCTCAGACTAAGATGGTTTTCCATTACCTCCACAAAGGGTGAAAGGAACAAAAGAACAATAATGAACTGAATATTTTCCCTCAGTCACATCTATAACCATCAATTATTCAGGTAATATTTTTTGATAAGATATGTAGTCAGATGATCAACCTTTGGAAAATGGATGGAGTACTCCAAAAATGTACACTCCCATTACTACAAAGTGAGAAACTATCATGGTTTTTTAAAACATATTTTCTTAGGATAAAACTAAGTATTAAATATATTATTGAGATAATCCATGTTAATACCTTCATGAAACATGGATTTCACTATAGATTCTCATCATCTTGTTCATGTACCCTTGATCACATAAATAGAAAAAACCACCTAAAAATATTCACGAGTATTTAATAAAGTTGAAGATCATTTTGAATATATTCAAACTACTCTTATAATACACGGGTACAATTTTCACCTTATAATATAGGTGGATGTTCCATGATAAATTCCAATCCATGGTCCCCCATTTGTCCTAGGTTCATTTTTCCCATAGACTCCATAGTCTGAATGGTATAGATCAATTCTTCAACCAAGGAAGTTTCCACTGAAGGATCCACCCGGGGAACCTGCCTCATGACTTCCCTTACCATATTGGAAGATCACTTTTATGAGGCATTTTTTTAACATGTAAAAATAACCAATCAGTCAAGATAAAAATGAAATACCATTGCACCAATATCCATAATCCAAAACAATGCTTTAAAATGACAATAATTTAAAGAAATTATGAATTCTATCATAAAGGGGACACCATTTGAAAGGAAAATTTCAATCTAAATAAAATCCCCACTTTTTTTATTCAAATGACGTCACACATAAAAAGTCCCAAAACATAAAAATTTTCTTAATTTAAATAGATTTCCAATAAAAATAATCTAAATTAACCTATATAATAGATATTAGAATTAGTAAAAATTTCCCAACCATCCATGGTAACACAGATTTAGTCATTGGAGTGAATGGGATAGACCCCCTTTACACACCTACTTTCTGAATTGTGATGACACTACTTCTGTTTACCCAAGATAGAGAACCAACTCATCTTGTGCTGAAAAAATACAGGTTAAGTAATACACTCTCATACCGAAATTAAAATTCACCAACCTGGGTTAACAAGAACATTCACCCAAGGCGTCCCATTATAGGGTGAGGTATAATAAAAAAAATGAAACAAGTATTGAATATCAGTGAAAAAAGACATAAAAAGAGAGTATAATGTAAAAAAAATATGATACAATCGATCCAAACTTTCTAAAATTAAAAGTACATCATGTAAAGAACAACCAGTCTCTTTGTGTCAAACCATCACCTATGAACAATCCCAAAATTGAAACGGTTATGAAAATAGAATCCATAATGTTAGAGAATTCCATTTATTAGTATCTTTAAATAGAGGGTCTACATCTACCCAAATGTAGAAGTGGGGTGTGAGTAACATATCCCACTAGGTAACCACTAAATAATGTATACAAGTTCTAATATCAAAAATCCATAATTTAGAGCATTAAAAAATATTATTAAAATAATATTATAATTAGAACAATTTAAAAACATTTTCTAAAAAAATACTTGATTTTTCTCAAATTTATGTCATATTTTCCAAATATATAAAAAAGTAGGTAATGATTCAAAATATAAATAAACATGTCATCCAAAATCCATGTGTAACATCCCATTATGTGTGCCACTCATTGGTGCCCCAAGACAGTTTGTTACATGACCTCAGGTGCACCTCCCCATACACAAAAGGCTATAGAATAATAGTGAGGGTCACATATCGATCATGGGTAGAATATGCCCTCCTTATAAAAGTATCACAATTTTAGAAATAAATAAAAAATACCCAAATGATATAATTGATAACTAAACCAAACCAGTATCATATGATGACCAAAATAGGAAATAAAATATCCTAAACTGAAGTAAGAAGTATGTCACACCAATATATTTCAAGTTCCAATATGAAAAAATCAAAATAAATAGACACTAAAAACTCCCAAGAAGGTCCTAACACAATGTATTATTCCCTCATTCATGGTCCATCCGGACTCAGGCACCTAACAAGGTCTCTTTCTTTTATCTTGTCTTGAAATAATGAAATCTATTTGGGTAACAATCACGTAGCTTGAGTAGGGTTTGAGTAAAACTCATTTGGCCACCACTAATGGATTATAAAGAAATATCCAATGTCAAAAATTGTATGTTGTTTTATAAAGAACAAATTAAAATGAATATGTAAAAAATTTCCACATTTCAATTATTCATTAAGTAACCAATATAAAACCCTCGGGTTACCGAGGACACTAGAACCCTCCAAAACTAATTCGTCCCATGTCGGAGTCTTAACCACATCACAATACCATGTTTACCATTTATCATCTCTTTAAATCACATCACACCCACTTGGAATCATAGTCCAATTCCAACTCATGGGTGTAGAATGTCATATATAACAAACCGTGGGTATTTGGGGCATCATTCCCTATCCCACAACTCAATGTCCCATATGTATTTGGATCCTTATTCCTAGTCCCATACTTGTTCCTCATATGGGTATTTTTATCCTTAATCCCTTTCCCACACACATTTAGCACACATGGGTATTTTTAGCCTCAGTCACTATCCCACACACATTTAGCATAGATGAGTATTTGGAGCCTTAGTCCTTGTCCCACACACGTACATCAATATAAGATTTTGATACAGTTAACCATGTCCCATACATGTTTATCAATAAATTTATCACTATGTTCCATTTATGTGGGAGACTATGTCCCACTGTAAAATATCACATATATAAAAATATCACATATATCACATCAATCAAGTATTATCAACATTAACCCACTTATCACAATTTCATAAATGTCAAGGTTTAATCTACCATATCATAATTTCAATTCTCAATTAATTTTTAAACACATATATTGATCAATAAAAATATTAATTAGTTAATTAAACCATTTATTAAATTAATTAAAAAATCATGAAAATCCATTAATTAATTCAATAAGTAATAAATTCAATTGAAAATTTTCCTCAATCTACTAATTAATTCAACAATTAATTAATTAAATTCTATATTCACAAAAATGCATTAATGAATTCAAAAATTAATTAATACAATTTAACAATTGAATAACTACAAAAATTTCCATTAATTAATTCACAAATTGATTAATCCAATTCAATCAAATTTAAAAATACTAATATCCCATTCATCAATTAAACAATCAATTAATTTAATTTCACCATTCAATTTCCCAATTAATCTTAATTTTTAACTCATGGAAATTTAAAAAAATCAATTGAATTATCAATTTCATTGACCAACAATGGAAATTTCAATTCTCTAAAATACATAAAGGTAATTAAATCTAGACTATGGGATTATAATCTATCCCACCTTCCTTAAAATTGATAATAAACACTCATCAATGGAAAACCCCAATTAAAGCGTATCAAAAAAAATATTGACAAAAAAATGAGATATAGATATGAAACCTATGTCCAAGATCAAATGAATAAAGATCCATCAATCCTATATATAGATAAAAAAATAGAGTAAGGCATCCCATTATTGGATGAAAAAAAGATGGGAGAAGAATAAGAAACTAGTGGGATAAGAATCTATTATAGGAATAGGTACATATCTTCAATCCAGTATGAGAATCTCCATAAATATTGGTCATAAGGGATTATAATCTATCTGAGATCCTAAAAAATGATATAATTCATTTAGGGTCGAGCTACGAATTATTTGGGGTTAATACATGGGGTTTGTATATTTTTAAAATAACCTTTGGGTTAATTAAATCTACATGAAAATTTTCCTAGGATGGGGTGCATGGTTTTCCAATCTATGTTATAAAACCTTATGCAACTTGTGGGGGGGGGGGGGGGTGCATGGTTTTCCCAAAAGGGTTCACGGTTTGAAAAATCATGTTCCATCCATGAAAATCCCCACTATTTTGGTTCAAATGGTTTGTTGGGCTAGTGGAAATGTTTTTCCAAACTGTGTGCCAACCATGCACTACATCTTATCCATCTAATATTCTTCATTTTAACCCAAAAACACCCCAAGGTAATACCAAAAGAATGTAATCAAAACAAAGAAAAAAGATTACCATAAAAAAATCCCTTTACATCTCTAGAAAAGGTCGGGATCTTACAGTCTCCCCACATTATAATAGATCATCCTCTAGCTATACACCCAAGCATATCTATGATTATGATCCAAATAGATCGGGCCATTTTGCCCAAATATTTTCTTTATTCTCCCATGAGTCCTCTTTAACATTGAAATGTTTCCACAATACATGAACTATTGGCATAACCTTTCCCTACAACACTTTGTCACTACAATATAATGCATATATCAGATGATCCTTAAAGGATGAATTTGTATCAAGCTCAACATAATCCACATCGATCACATGAGAAGTGTTAGGGTGATACCTATAATTTTTTGAAACCTTAAAAACATTTTTCATCACACTGTACCACTATGGAAAAGTTATCGTTATGCCACCTTCATGATTCTCTTCACAACAAAAAATGGTCTGAAAAAACTAGGCACCAACATTTCCTATCTCTATGTCCTACTATTACCCAATCTAAGTGACACATGAAGGAATACACTATCACCATCTCTAAAGTCTAGAGGTTATCAACATATTTTGTTATATGAATTTTTCCTACTCTGATTCATAACCATATTACTTTGAATCAACTGAACCAGCTTTGAAGTCTCCTACACAACACTCGATCCTAACTTCTCTGACTCACCTGCCTCCATATAGAGGATAGGTGATCTGCATGACTTACAATAAAGTGCCTCATATGGTTCCATAAATAATAATTTCCTATTAACTATTGTTATAGAAAAAATCTACCAAATTATGGTGCTTATCCTAAGACCCACTGAAGTCTAGAACACATTCCCAAAGAATTTATTCAAGCAGCTATATTGTAAATTATGACCACCCATCTATTTTTAGGTATAATGAAATAATTTTTTAAACATGTGTACCATGTGCCATCTATAATCCCTGTTAGAAGTGAAAATTAAAACACGAGTCATGGTCTGAAACTATAATCTATAGAACCTCGTGTAGATAGAATTTTTTATGATCATACAAGTCTCCCAAATACTCCAATGAGAAAGTCCCCCATATAGGTAATAAATGTACCACTTTCATCATTCGTTCCACAATCATGAAAATAGAATGATTCTTTTGATTCAACCATTATATACCCACCAAAAATTCCATGGTAATATAGTCCAAGTTCTATTCTTGAATGGGAAATGACTGTACTAAACCATTTGGTTGTTGATGCTCAACCGTCACCTATTGATAGGTGTACTATCAAGTCATGAACTCTACTACCTCCTTTTTCATAAATGGATAAAAAATCTATCATTATAGGTCATGAAATATTATGTTCATATAAGGATGGACTACCTACTAAGAGGTATGAAATTATTCCATAAAATCCTACCTCATCCTCATAGGTAGAAAAACTAGAGTCCTCATATAGATGATCTCATCCTCACCTATGGTCCAATTAGAGGTTGAATCCCCACCTTCTAGGATTTTTGTCAAGGATAAACATTCTAGATCCTCATACTACTTTTTATGATCCATCTGAAAAGTGTGAAATCCACAAAAACTGATACGAGATTCATATTCTCATGACTCTCCTAAGCCACAAAATAAATCTCATCTATCAAAGTCATCATCTTCTACTCAATACTAGACTCTTGAACTACTAGAGTCTGTGTTTTCTTACTTAAAGCATCAGTAACACTATTCCCCTTCCCAGGTTTATATATAAGCCCAAAATCAAATAACTACATATACTAAACCTATCTCCAGTATCGGTGATTTATGTCTCATTGTGGAAAGATATAAATTATGATTTTGTGAAGATTATACATAGTAAAATTCTGTCCCAAAAGATAATGATGCCCACACATCATATAATAGACCACTATAGCTAACTTGATGTTGTATATAAGGTAGTTCCATTCATGTGGATTCAACTATCGAGGCTCATACACCACAAATCGATCTTCCTGTATCAACACTACTCTAAGTCCGATTCTAGAAGCATCCCAAAACACCATATACTCCTCAATTGAATCAGGTAGGATCAATATTGGTGATGATTTCAAACACTTCTTCACCACCTGGAAGGAAAATGTTATCCAATTATTGTTCAATCCTTAAATAGGTGTTTATAGTTAGAAAAAGTCTTGGCTGAATCTATGATAATATCATACCAACCCCATAAAGCTATGGATATAGAAAATATTCTTCGGATTCTCCCAATAAAAAACTGCATGATATTTTTAAGGTCCACTAACACACCATCTATATAGATAATGTGACCCAAGAAGTGTAATTGATTGATACAAAACTAAACTATAGATAGTTTCTTATATAAATGATGCTCTATCAGGATACTTAGGATGATGTCAAGATATTGGGAATGATATTAATGAGTCTTGGAGTACACCATTATGTCATCCAAAAACACTACCAAAAAATGATCCAGATATGGATAATTTTTTTTTTCATCAAGGACATGAACAGAACTGGTGTGTTCATCAAGCCAAAAGGTATTATGACAAACTCATATAGTTGATTCCTACTTCCAAAATAATTCCTCAGTATAACAGAATGTTGAACTCTCAAATGATGACACCCTAATCTCAATTAGTTATTAGAGAATACATAGTCTCGCCTCAACTAGTCAAATTGTTCATAGATTCATAGAATAGGATAATAGTTTATCATAGTCATCTAGTTTAACTTCTGGTAATCAAAACACAAGCATAAAGTCCCATCATCCTTCTTTTCAAACAATAACGGATAACCCCAAGGAGACATACTCATATGGATGAACCCCTTGTCCTTCAACTCATCTAGCTAATTCTTAGGCTCTTGAATCTTTATTTGTGACATTCTATATGGTGGACTAGAAACTAGATCATCCCCCAACATGAGATCAATTGTAAGCTTCAAATATCTCTTGGGAGACATCCCTAAGAAGTCCTCAGGAAATAACTCTTGGAACCTATGCACTACATTTAGAATAAATTAATTCTTGAAACCTATATAATTAAGAAATAAAATAGAAAATTGGGCAGTGAGCTCCCCCAGTTGCTCATGAACTATCCTCACACAACCCTCCTTGATGTTCCATTCACCTTAGTGTACATTATCATCACCCTTAGAAGACATAGAAGCCACTATCCTTTGGTTAAAATCAATGTGGGATCAATATTCCATTAACTATTATGTACCCATAGTTAGGTCAAAGCCTGAAATTTCAAGGATGTAAAGATCCCAACTGAAATGATACCACCCAAACCTAGAGAGAACACCCTTTTCATAAATAGTTTTCTCTCAACCATCCACCCAAATGTGTATCTATCTTTATCACCCCACTCATAGAATCAACCTCCAGGATCAAACCATTCACAAGTTTTATAGATATAAAAGAATGAGAGGAACTAGTATCTAATAATGAACTATAAATTCTAGAAGATAGAGGAATAGTACCAGTAACTAATAATGGTCTAGCCTTTCTATCCACCAATGTGAGATAAATTTCATGCAACTTCCCTTCCCCTCTTACCTATGATACAATATGAATCCTCTGAGTTGAACCACTATGTTGATATAGGATTTGTATCCCATAATATCTACATCCACTCCCTATACTGCCAAGGATAGTTGAACTCTATCTGCCTGGCTGATATAGTGTAGAATAAAACCTTCCCATACTCTGGTTCTATCTTGCTGCCCCATCATTACCCACTTGTCTCTTTTTCCTACAAAACTTCTGTAGATGTCCCTTCTTACTATAATTTTGAAACTATACTAGTGGTTGGGGAAAGTGTCTATGATAGTGGCCCGACATACCATACTGATGGAAAAGAACATGGGTAAGATCTCCTTCCACTAATTTGGTCAGAATTCACATATAGATGCTTACTACTCTAGGAATATGTACTTCTTAATCATCCAAATATATCCACCTATCTAACACTAGAAACCTAGTTCTGGTTCCCCTTAGCTATGAGATCCTGATCCACCACCACATCAACCTTCATTAATAGGAATATGTTAACCCATGGCATAATATCATAGTTAAGTCCATCCTAGAAATGACTTTCCATATCTATCTCATCCCCTACCAATGCTATAAAAAAGTATTTCAGGTCTGTAAAGTGACCAGAATAGTCCATCATGGATATACCCCCTGAGTAAATCACACTAGCTCAACATATCTCTCTTGTCTCAGAATCTCTAGATAGAATTACTTTTGGAACTTCTCTAAACTGTCATTATATAGCATACCGCAAGCTTGTAGAGTCCACCCATGAATTTCGCACTAATGCTTCTCTAATCCTTGTGACATATAAATATAAAACTTCACCCTATTCTCAACAAGATTATCTAAATGGTCATTTATAGTCTTAATAGAATTAGTATAGAAATATACTGCCTCAGTTCCACCCTCTCTGGTGAAATTCAGTGGGTTCTACAACTAAAACTCCCATGTCAGCTAAAAAAAACTCTACTCTACCCACTGTGAGTCTCTCTCCATAACTTCATAAACTGAGAAAATTTATCATGAAAATTCTCTCATTCTTCTTCACCCCATAGTATCGATGGCTCTGGTTCCACTACTATAATATAATCTCTATCCATGTACTCCTATAATCCTCTCAACAAGAATCTTCATGGAGGCATATCTCTACAATTCTGAGATAGGAAATATAACACAACATTAAACTATTTAATTAGATAGATTCACATTATCGATAATAAGTTGTTCCCTTATATCACTACCACATGGTCAAAATAGATGTTACATCACTGCCCTTAACCACCCTTCATCTAGTTCATGGTCAGATAAGGGTAAACACATTCTCAATTTCAGGTTTCTCATTAGAATTTTTTTTACATTTTAAATAATTTTATAATTATAATTTTTTTATATTAGAAACTTTTTTAATTCAATTACATGAGAAAGGAAAAATAGTTCAATTTTAAAAAATTACACAAAACATATTTCCCCATGCATTCATAAAATGATGGATGTCCTAAAATAATCTTGATATCCTAGAATGATTCCTATATAATCAACTCTTATTACATATATATCCATGATTCAATTCTCATAAAATATAAAAAGAAATAATCACATCACACAACATGTGTGTTACTCGAATTGAAATAGCATCAACTATAACAACACACATTAATAACAACAATCTTATCCTAGATACTTGTATTTGACCCCCATACATGGGTTATCTACTCCCATGCACAAGATATTAACAAAGGAATGACTCATAATATTTTCCTTTCCACCTTTCCCAAAGAGTAATAAAAAATAAAATAAAAGAAACTAGCTCTGATGCACTATTGTAATGTCCCGACCCTAGTTCCACTCACCAATTCCCAGATCCAGTTCACTAAATGACCTCAATCATGCCTCCCCATATACTAGAGGCTTCCAACATTCAGCAAGGTTTAAATATCGATAATGGGGAGACTATACCCTCATTATTAATATAGAAAAATAGTGGAAATAAATAAATAACATCCAAATGATATAATCAATAAAAAAATGAAACTAGTATCACATGATAACTGAAAAGGGAATAAAATATAAAAAAAATAAATAATGAAATACTTCATTCTAATAAATATTAAGTTTCAATATGAAAAGATCAAAATAAAAAAAGATACCGAAAACTCCCAAGCAGGTCAAAATACTATGTCCAGATCCCTCATCCATGCTCCATCCCGATTCAGACACTGAAAAAACTCTAATGAACTTATCCTATCCTATAACTATGAAATATATTCAATTACCAATTAGTCATCCTGAGTAGGGTGTGAGTGTAACTCAGTAGTCCACCACCAATGGTGTCTGAAAAAATATCCAATCAAAAAAATTGTATGCAGTTTTAGAAATAATAAAGTACAATGCATATGTAAATAATTATCACATTTCAATTATTCTTTATGTAACCCACATGAAACCCTAGTTTCTTAAGGAAACCCTCAATAAAAACTTCATCCCATGTCGAAGTCTGAACCATAAAATAATACCATGGTTATCATTAATCATGTCACTCAAACAAATAATAGACACTTGGAACCATAGTCCAATTGCAACTCATGGGTGTAGAACGTCATATCTAACATGCCATGGGTATTTGGATCATAATTCCCCATCCCACATTTAAATTTCACATGAGTATTTAGTGCCCCAGTCCTTGTCCCAAACTTGTATCTCATATGGGTATTTGGATCCTCAGTCACTGTCCCACACACATTTATCACACATGGGTATTTGGAGCCTCAGTTACTATCCCAAAAACATTTCACACACATAATTTTTTAAAGCATTAGTCCATGTACCACACATATACATCACTATGTGATTTTGAGACAACATACCATCTCCCACACATATTTATTAATCAATTTATCACTATGGGATTTTGATGCACCATACCATGTCCCACACATGTATATCACATATATACCAATATCACATATATCACATCAATCATAATTAATAAAAATTAACCCTCTATTAACAATTTAATAAACATGAAGGTTTAATAACCCATATCATAATTTCAATTGTCAATTAATTATTAAACACATTAATTAACCAATCACATTAGTGATTAATTAATTAACCAATTAATTAATTCACTTCCACAATCACAACAATCCATTAATTAATAAAAAAAATTATTAATTAAATTCCAAATATAAAATAATCCATTAATTAATAAGAAAATAATTTAATCCAATTTAAAAATTTCATAACCACAACAATTTGAAATAATTAATTCACAAATTAATTAATCCCATTCAACCTAATTTCATAATCCCAATATACCATTAGTTAATTCAAGAACTAGTTAATTAAATTTCATAATTAAATTTCCCCAATTAATCTAAATTGTTATCAAATGAAAATTAAAACAAATCAATTCAATTGTAAATGTGATTTACCATCCATAGAAGTTGAAATTATCTCAACTATATACAGATAATTAAACCAGGACTAGGGGATTTTAATTTAGACCACCTACCACAAAATGTATGATAAAAACTCAGAAATGGAAAACCAGAATTGAAGAGAATCCACTATAATCAGAAAAAATAATGAGATATAGATCCAAATACCATATCCATGAATATAAGAATCTAGATCCATAAATACTAGAACTAGATCGAAAAAGTTAATAAAAAGTCCCCATAAATAATGAAAGGAATATAATAAAAGAACGCAAAACCAATGGGATAAGAATCTATTACTGAGAGAGGTGAAGATCTTAAATATCAAAATTGAATTTACATGAATGGAGGTAGGAATAGGTTTGAATATTTATAGGAGATTCTGAAAAATGATATAATTCATTTAGGGTCAAGCTAGGGTTTATTTGAGGTTAATGCCTTGGGTTTGGGTATTTTTAAAATAATTTTTTGGGTAATTAAAACTGCATGCACTATTTTCTAGACTGGGGCATAGGTTTTCCAAAATGTGTTCCTAAAATGTATGCCTCTTATAGGGGCGTGTGTGGATACTCATAAAATGGTGCAAGTTTTGACAAACCATTCACTAGAGATGACAATCCCCTCTATTTCGATTTTCAAGGTTTGTTGGGTTGGGTGCACAATTTGGGAAAATTGTACCCCAACTGTGTACTGTGTTTCCTCCTTACAATTTTCACTAATTTCACCCAAAAAATTATATGGTAATATCCAAACAAAAAGAACTCCAAACAAGAAAAAAATAGTACCTAAAAGAATCGCAATAATTGTCAAATTGTTTTTGGGATATTACACAAATGAAATAATAAATCATGTAATAAACAAAAAAAACAATACACCATCTAGTTAGGCTTTGGCCTAAGATAAAAAATGTACTAGACAATCACGAGCTAAAAAAGTATTATGGTTGGATCCAACTAATATTGAATCCATCTATAGTCCATTGATATATAAGATATTACCTTCTAATTATTTTACACACACTAATTCTACCCATATCTCTTTCTTGACTTACCCAAGGTACATGTTATGCAATATTTGTTAGTTTCTTTTTTAAAACCCATGCACAATTTTTTATAAATTAATTTCAAATACAAGAAAATCAACTTCAAGGTTTTAAAGTCCAATTTTCCATTTCAAATCAAGTTAATTCATTTTTCAAGGAAAACCCACTTTTTTTACACGATCCCATGACTATTTCAATTTCAATACTTTCAATTCCTTTAAAAATCACAAGAAATTAATAATAACTAGTATAAATTCAAGAAATTATAATGCCTGAATAGATCCACCTACCTCAAGGATATATAAAATATAAATACCTTTGAAAATGATATTCTAAACCACAATATCTACATTTTTAAGAAAATTTATAACAATATACATAATATTATTGATAGAAAACACTACAAATCACAGAACTGTATCCAAACCAAAGGCACAAAAAAAAATATTAAGAACCAAAAGGAATGATTACCTAGTGCAAAGAAATACCACCACAACATTGATCATTCACTGAATGAATTGATATAGATGAGAATAAATCACCCAAAATATCCTAGGGAGCTCTCTAGGTCAAGAAATTAAGGTTGTATGGAGAACTAATGAAACATATCACTCATATAATGCCCTAAAAACCAAATAATAAACATTTATACTGCATATAACTCATTTTCACTCTTTGAAATCCTTAGGATCCTCATACATCGAAAATAAATCATATTTTAATTGAAAACTAGATTTTTATACATACATGACACACACCTATTACACAAGAGATAAACATTTCATGCCATGCACCCAGTTCATGGATTTGGGCTAGAATCCATTACACATAGTTTTCCTTACCTACATTGTGTGTATGTTACCAGTGATAAAAATAAATTTTAGATTAATAAGTTGAAATTGAAAACAAATCCCTAAATTTTCTACTACATGTAACCTCCCAATTCCATGTTCTGCAATTCTCACCCAAAAAAAAAGAAACAAAAAAAAGTTTAGAACATACCTAAAAAAAGGGTAATAGAGCATTACATTAATGTACTAATAAAAAATGAATTGTGATGTATATTAAACAATATACCTCTCTATATTGTCACCCTAAATGTTCTTAATTATTTCACTATAAATATGTATGTTATCCCGATAAATATAGGTAGAAGTGATGTGTATATAATTCAAAATATAAATATCATCTTTTGGAAAGTATGAGATAAATATTGATTTTATAAATAATATTAATCCATATTTTTCAAAATTAAACCCCATAAAATTTTCCACACCCTTTTAGAAGTCCTAATCCCTTTCTATGAATCATTGATCTTTATATAGTTATATTGTTTCACAATCACATGAAAAATGTGATATTTACTTCTTTCCAGAATTATTTACATGTATATTATATACAAATGTATAATGATATTTCACTATAAATACATATCACACTAAGGTATAATTATTTTATTATAGAAAAAAAAAATTTAATTTCAAAAGGAATAATTTTTCAAAATAAATATGAATTTATAAGTTTAAATAATTTAAGGAATGATAGGGTAGTATTAAAATATTATAATCCACAAGGGTGAATTGAATAAAAATATACAACGTATATTCAATGAATATTGATCAATTATTAAGTAAAAAAATACCTTTTTACTCTAAATAATAGATTTTAATATGATCGGGAATCTCCTAAGAAGATAATAATGAAGGTAAATCTATCAGGACTCATGAATAATTTTATTTAAAAGCCATAATAAATCTATAATACTAATTCATTGATATTATTTAAAAATCATAGAGATATTTGTTAAAAGTGTTATATGATACAATAAATTATTACTATACAAAAATTCAAATTCTATTTCAATTTATGTCGCATAATGTAATGCTGAATAGAGAATAAAATATATATAAATGACATTATGGATTCAATCAATCATTGATAGAAAATAAGAAATACTACCAAATGGGGTAGAAATAAAATTAATGGATATTATGGTTTTTTCTAACTATTGAAATAAATTCATATAATTATAGATTAAATAATCATATAATAAAGTATGTTCACTTTACATTTAATGATAAAAAAATGTACACAATTCATATATACGTAATAGATGAAATTTCAATAATAAGGGAGAAAAATAATGATTTAATTGTACATTATGTGAATAATAATGAAATAATTAAATCTAAATAAAATAAAATATCTTCTCTAAAATAAGTAATATTAGAAAAATCATAAGGGAATATTTAATGATATAGAATTAATGGAAAACTATAAAAATAGTATGTGGATCCCTTATAGTTGTTTCTTACCAAATATGATGAACAATGGTAATTTTCTAAAAAAATATATAATATAATGTTTATGGAATGATTTTATTTTAATATTAATTATTGATAATGATTAATTGTAATTAAATATTGAAGATTAAAAGGGAAGGGTTAAATAAAATTTACGTGCACTTTATTGATATAATTTATTATAACCTCAAACGTAAAAGTATATTATCTGAATTAATATTAGAACCCCCTTTCAATAATAGATAATAAGTTACTTCTTGTAAGAAGGATGTGATTTTTTAATGTAAAAATGATTTGATGAAAATAAATAATAGTTGGATAATAAGGAAAAAACAATTTATCTCACTATCGAAGAATATAATATGTTATTTTGTCAATGAGTTGACCAAAAACACTAATAAATCATAATAAATATATTAAATTTCATAGAGAAAAAAATATTCCCCCTTTAAAGATATAATGATAGAGTATATGCGATTCTTTATATATTGTAATGATAGTTTATAATACTTACCCATCAAAGATGATTATATATACAACGACACTTGATTCTTTCTATAGGGATTTTCATTGTTCAATTACACAATTTAGAAGTAAATGTGAGAGATGTTATTTATAATTCATTGATTAATGTACTTGGATATGTTATATCATAGCCTTGTTTTCAATTAAGAATGTGATATGATATATTTAGATGCATAAAATTCTTTCAAAAACATAGTATGCAAATAATAAGGACTCTCTTTAATTAACAAATATAATGAAATATAATTTAATTGAGGTTTGAAATTATTTTTAGAAATGTCGAAGTATTTGTTAATAATTATTATTAATAACATGAGAAAAAATAAATTTTTTATAAAGATAAATAAGGTTGTAAATAATATTTTTAATAAATTTCTAATTTAATGTTGATAATTAATACATAAGGTTAGAATTTTGTGGATGTGTCTACTTATATTTAATATAAGTAATTATTTTGTTCCAAATAAATATTTACACCATGTGAGATTTGGTATATAAGGAATACGATCAAAAAATAACTTTTATGATTGGAAGTGTATATTATATAGAACATGAATGAAATTTATGTCTGTATGAAGAAAAAATAAGCAATGAAGATATAATTTTCTAATCTATGAAGAAACACTCTTACATGTGTTTTAATAAAAGACTTTACAAGTTATTTTAGAATATTAATATAGTACTGATTAATGAAAAATATAGAAATATTTGAAATATTTCATATATAAAAAAACATTATTTAGATATAAAATAACATGGACCTAAAATAGATGAATGTAATTTAAATATTAATATGGATGATTTAGATGTTGAACTAAAAAATAAAGACTTACCATGATACTTTAAAATGGTTCATATGGAAAATAGCGAGGAAGTGTTGATGGGGAATCACATATTCTTAGTGATAAAAAATACCCCATGAAATCATATAGAATATATAATATTTATAAGATAATAATATTTTATTAATCAGTTTTTAGAAAATTCAAAGATGATTTGAATGAAAAAGTATAGATATGAGAAATTTATGAGTTCTTAGATGAAAATGAAAAGAAAAAACACGGTAATTTTTTAAGATAACATAAACAAAATGAATTATTTGAAAAAATGAGGGTTCAAGGACATATTTAATTAAAATGGAAAGGTATTTAAAAAAATGTATTAATTATAAAGTTAATTTAATTATCTAGTTAATGGTGATTCTGTTAAGGAAAAATTTATACTAATGGTATGAAATTAATTCATCAGATTATTCATAGTGTCCCCCATATAAAATGGATTTTAAGATAATATTTTTGAATATAATTCTATAATATAAGGATTATATAGATTATATAAGATGAATTTCATAATTAAGAAAAGATAAGAAAGGTATTTTAGTTTAATGATTTATATGTTAAAAAATATGCTTTCCATGATTGATGTGATTTGTTGGATGCATACATAATGAAACTCGAATCCAAACCATGTAGAATATATTAAGAAATTTATATAAATATAAGAATGAAAGAATAATTGATTGTAATTATATGTTTTAAGAAATTCGAATATGGAAAAATTGAAAATAAGTTATGAAACTAGAATTTGAAACTCCTATGACTGAATAATTCACATTCATCCATATGATTCATGTTAATAAAAAATGTTTCCATGTATCTCTAAATTGATGAAACTAATGAACTATCAAAAAATATTCTATTAAAGATCAAGAACCTATTCAATTACCCATAACATATAATATGACACCTTGGAAGAATAAATATAAAAATATAGTTTTTCTAAAATTTTAATTTTGAATTATTGGAAGTTATCATTAATTAAAATAGAAATAACAAAATTTTATATTTCTAGATTATTTGAATTAAAATATTGAAATTATATTAAATTAATAACACATCATGATGGCGACCAAAATAATTTATTTCATTACTTAGACTCATAATTCAATATTATTTTATAAATTATTGGTAATTAAATAATTGGCTGCTTGTAGTAACACCTATTATAATAACTTGCACCGTTATAGAACAACTATTAAGAAGAAATTTGAATTTCGAGGGTAGAATCAAGGGTGAATTTTAATTTTTTTTTTTTTTTGGAATTAATGTATGTTGGTCAATCCATGTAATTTTTTTATATTCTTGATGAATAAGGGGAAATTGTTCCTGTTTTTGAATGGGTTATACAAGGATAGAGTTTTATCACTTTGCACTTCCACCAAACCTCTCTCTTATATGTGACATGTTCCATTTATCTCTCTCAAGGAAGTAAATATCTATGCCTTCATTTGTATAGAGCATAGTGGTTATACCTATTGATCATGAACATTACTATGAAAAAAATACTTTGGAAATTATCGATCGTAGTGATAAATATCTATGAAACAAGTATATTCACATAGACAATGTTTTGTGGTGAAACCCCAAACATGAAGAAGCTATGTGGGAACCTATAGATATGATGTGGTAGCTATATCCTCATTTGGATGTATCAAAGTAACATAATATTCATTTAAAATTCATTTTAAGGTGTTAAGAAATCATCACTTTGAGATTTTATGAATTTTATCAAATAAATTTAATTTCTTTAATATCTTGTGTTGCACACAACACCGTGTTTTGATGAACCACAATATACAATTAACAATAATATTATTTTAAAAAAATATTATTACATAGAAATTAAATTTGGTGGTATAAATGGGATAATTATTTTTTATAAATTATTTATAATGGTTTTAGATAAGGTAATTTTTTTAATAAATAAGTATATCATTTTTTTGTGAAATCTTTATATGCATTGAAAATAATTTTTTATCAAAAAAATAGTTTTTTATTTCCATTTGTACAGAAATAATAAAATTAAATTATTACAGTTCTGTAAAATTTATTTTAAAAAACTAAATACATTTTTGAAATATTTGTATAATATTTATCTTATAGTGAATTTTTTAGAATATTATGAAAAGATTATTTTTTCGATTAATAATGAAAATATTGTTTTTTATTAAAAAATAAATTTTTATATAATGAATTTCCATGTTAAATTTTATTTAAGATGTGTTTGAATTTAAATTAGTTCAATTATGTTATTATTAATCTGATATATGAAATTAAAATCAATTTTATGTTCAATTATTATATAAAAACATCTTATACTTATAAAAAAATTATCTTTTAAAAACTGCTTCATCATCGCATCTATGAGATTAATATTAAATTAAATTGTGACACATAATTTAATTGAATGTGGTAATAAAATTTCCATATTTTTAATGAGAAAAAATATTATTTTATATAATTCCAACTTAATTTTTAGTTGTAACAAATAATAAAAATAATACAACTAAATTACTGTTTTTAAGGATAAAATAGTTTTTAGGGGTTAAAATAAAATTATAAGGGTTAAAATAAAATAAATACATATCCAATTACTATTTTATAGATATATTTCGAACATAACTCAAGTAAGTTTTTATATCATTTCATTTTAGATCCTAGTGGTATGTGTAAAAAGTTGGTATATCTTTTTCTTTTCAAAAATTTCAAGTGTGGAATCTCCCCCATTTATAAGATGATACCCCCTCTTCCATCTCATTTAATCTTACAATGAATTTTGGATCTTCCTATAACAACTTTAATATATTTATAATATCCCACCCCATGTCATATATTCATTATTTGGATTATAAAACCCTCTAAAAAATGATTTTTGTGATAATGAAAAGAGGTTGTCGAAATAAGAGACATCATTCTTAACCAAGTGTCTTTGTTTTATTTCTTCTTCCCCATATATAAAATATTCTTAAACAATGATGATATATCAACATAATTATGTAATATATAATGATATTTTATTATGTTAATGTAATAACCTATATACATATCCTCTTCAATCAACTAGGAAATGAAAACGTTGATCGTGTGTACGGTGGACTACCATATCACTGATCAATGTAATTAATTTTCCATAAATACATCTCACAGATAGATATAAGGATTTAATTACATTATATATTTTTTACTTATGAAATAGTTATAATTATAGAGGTATAAAATCAAATCTAAATTCTTACCTTATGATCCATTTGAAAATGATAATGTCGCTTGTGCATAATTTTGGACTACCTCCTCCATGAAGCGATGAAATTCATTTTCCAATTTATTTTTAATTGGATGGTAATAAGGATAAATTTTAGAAAGAATATGATTTTTTTATATAATAATAATTCATTAATTTGGAATTATTTTTTAATTTTCTTTTTAACCATCTGATGAAAAAATGGAAACAACATTCATTCATACGTACAACCTACCATCTCTATGAACAGTGTGGATCATTTTTTATCTATAATTTTTATAGATGAATAGAAATATGTATATAATGAATATATATGATATTTATGTTAGTTTTTAAATTATTTATACTATGTATCCATAATAAAATAATAGGGACCAAAACTACCTAACCAAAACATAATGAAAAAAAGGTTTTTATTACCCGAAATAATTATTTTTACAAAGATTTGTTAACGAAGGGAAATAAGAGGTCATAAGTAAATAATATATGATATGATATTTATATGAATATGTTTATATAATGGATATATAATAATCATATATTTATTATAAAATAGGTTCAAATATATATGAAGGAATTCATTACATGAGGAAAGGGTTTATCATCTCAAATTGTCTTCTTTGGGACAAATGTTTTGTTATGTACCTATCTACTTTTATGAATTTTTTCATCACCATTGAAATTATATATCATGATACTCATTATTTTAATGATATTTAATGTTTCATTTTATTTTATTCTATTAGTGGTATTACGATTCAAAATACTTCCATAGAAGTAAGGGATTTATGTCTCACTTTTATTTCTGTGAGATATGTGCCATATAACCACTTATTGAATTAATATAGTTTATATAATTCACATGAATTAAAAATATGATACTTAATATAAAACATATAGGTATTATTATATAATTATAATTCTATCACTATCATGGGGATTATTATTTAAAATTCACCAATGGGGAAAATGTTTTTCGATAAAATATGATTTTATCAATAATAATTATGATTATATTTCAAATCATATAATATTATGATATATCTCTAAAAAAACTCATAAATTTATTATCCAATAATTATTTCTAGAAAATACATATTTTTCATTCATTTTCCTCTCTTTAAGTACTCAAGAGTCCAAAATAATTTATTTATAAATAAATTTCTTTATTTCTCTCTTTGGTCAAAAATCCTTTTTCATCCATGTTAATGATTTTTAAAATTGTTTTAAATTATTTTTTTAATACTATCAATTTTTTTTAAAAACATTTTACCCATGTTTTAACATAGAAAAATGGCATAAAAGGATTCTTATTTTCATTTTCTGAATGAGTTGGTTTTTATTTTTTATGACAAATATGAAAGGAATATTTGTTTAAATTTGTTCGGCATTAATGGTATTTCCTACCACCATGACTACTCAATGATTTAGACACTCCTTTTCAATTTTACAATGTTATTTTTAATAAAAAAATTTGTTTTAGTATTTTGAATTTTTTTAATATTTTTAATATGTTTTCCAAAATAAAAATTATATTTTTCTCAAGATTGATTTAATGTTATTTTTAGGAAATTTTTATTCATCAAAGATAAAAACCTTTTGTATTGCATAAATTTTATAGGAATATTATACAATGATACAATTCTTATTATTTATTTAAATGGTTTATTATTATAATGATTAGATGTTTATGAAACCAATTCATTTTCTCATGGGTTATTCTATGATGGATTAATGAAATATTAATGAACCCTGATTTTATTGGAAAGGTTATGATTTGATGATATGATAAATTCTCAATGACTTTATGGTACACATTTGTATGATTTTAATTACATGATGGGTGGGCCTTAAACTATACATACCTCTATTGAATAGGGTAAGGATTTATCTTTTATTATAAAATTATTTAATACAAGTCTATTAGCTTGATACTATATGAGAAATAAAATTATGTGCTTGATTCACTTTCCGAAACAAGATGATTTTCTTGATCTGTTATGGGAAATAGTTCAATGTTCATGATCGAATTTTAGAAATGGGTGTTTATGCATAATCCATTATGATTTTATGGTCTCAGTTTATAATAATGAAATATTAATTTCTTTCCACACTTATGATTGGTCTATAATTATATGACATAAACTTATGGTTCCTAATTTATTTACGATACATTCTCAATCTTATGATTCATGTATTTAAAAAAAATAATATTTTATTCCATAAATCATGTTTACAATCCATAAAATATTGGTTGTATGGTATGAATTATAATTTATCCCTTAAAATATAATTCCATGAATTAGAACACTTGAAATCATTATTTTTTAGATGATGTTTAATGCCTGATAGGTGACTTGGGTGTTTTGAAGAGATTCGAGAGCACCAAGCTTTGAAAACCTAGTTATTTTTTAAAGGGTAATGGGGGTACATAGTTTTCATATGATTAGTCAAAAATATTAAACCAAACTGTGATTCCCTATAGGGATATTACATAGATTTTCAAACCATGCATACGAGGCAGTATGACTGCACCAAATGGTGCATGCCATCTTAGAGCCAAACCATATGGGTTATGCACGATTAGAGAAACTATTTTCTAAGTTATGTGGGGGGGGGGGGGGGTTCCAAATTATGTAGATGTACCACATAGTTATAACACTATCTAAAAACCCATTTTTAGAAACCTTTTTCCTCAATAAAATGGATAAAATTACCCTTTTCCTCTATTTTATTTTATCATTAAATTGTCCATTATTCTTCCTATTCAAACCTAAGCTCCCTCTCCACTGGGACCATTACCTATCTTCCTAGGGTTAATTCATTCTGCATCATCCATATATGGAATCAAGTACCAATAGTCATGTTCAATGACCCTTGATATTTCTATAACTCCTCTTTCCCTAATTCTTGGTTTAGATTATAATTTTGAATGTTACTACAATATGAACAAATTAACCCTTATTCAGAAAATTATTATATTTTTCATATTTATTTCCATCTTGATCGAATAAAAACATGATAATTGATGATAAAGACATCCTAATTTGTTTATTATGGTCTATGCATTTTACCTTAAGGATCATAATTTTAAAAAATATGATGTTGTTTCGTGTGGTCGATTCTCTTTATGTCGCCCTTTAATTATGAAATTAAATATGTGTAACTTAATTAATTAATTTAAATAATCTTTGTGTGTTTAAATTCACCATTGGAGTTTCTTCCCCACAACTTGAACCACCCATTTTGTGCGTTTCTTATTTTCCCATAAATTCTATGACTTTTCAAAGCAACTAAAAAACCCTTTTTTGATTTTTATTTTAAATGAATTTATTACAATTCTCTTCCTATGATATAATCACATTTTAGGAATTATTTATTAAAACTGATATAAGTTATTTTTAAATGGAATTAAATGGATTGGTATTACAAGCATGTCCCATTTTGTAATAAAATAACCTATGAGGTGTGCTATTTTATTTAATAAAAAATAGAAAATTAAATTGAGTTATTTGAAAAGATAATTGTATGGGCTTTCCCATGGCCTTTTAAATTAATTATAAATGGAATTGAAAAAATTTTATACCTTAATTATTATATTATTATTTTTGTATGGACTCATTAATATTCATAATTGAATGATAATACAACATGATTACTATCATGGCCTTTTTAATACATATATTTAAATGGATAAATAAAATGGATAATTTCATACCTACTATTTATGTATTAAAGTAAACATGTATATGATTTTATATTAAACCTTGAGAGAACATTGTATTATGATATAATAATTCCTTGGATATGCTTATTGGATAAATGAATTATTTATACCTCAGTGAAACTTGGGTTCCTTATATGTAATGCCATGGATGGTATTAGTAGTCAGGAGAATTGTGTTATGCCTTAAATGACACTTTTGTTCCTTTTATGTAATGACTTAGATGGGAATAGATGTTAAATGAAACTATCATAAACCTTGAGTGACACTCATATTCCTTCAATTTTAATTGTTGGATGAGATAATAGGTTAAATGGAATTATGCTATCCATGAGAGATACCTAGGTCACTTATATAGAATGCCTTGTATGGGCTCACAGGTTGGTTAGAATATATTATGTCTCAGGTGACACATAGGTTTTGATGTGGAACTCCTTGGATGGGTTAATTGTATAGAATAAAATTTTATATTTTCTTAACTATCATGATACACAGATTCCTTGGCTCACATTGGGCCAGATACTACTTTTACAATTACTTAAATAATGTTTGGTTTCACTGGGCTTTGAAACACTAATGGTTGTATACTAAGATACATGAGATTTACCATACATGTTTTGTTTTTTAGTTATAACTACTCATGGACATCTGGTATAATAGCCAAGGGTTCTAGTATCACTTTACTATAATCACCATTACTATTATGTGGATTCCTTGGCCATACGCCTTGGGTCATCTCCTATGCATTTATATCTATAAATTTATCACTCTTATATATATGCTCATATATAACTGATGGAATGTTTAAATAAATTCCATCTTAAGATGAAGACGATATTGTATGTCAGGTGTCCTTTTAAGTAACTCAATCCCAACTCGATTATATTTACTCATTTAGTACCCTATTTAAAATACCTTCCCACTATTGTATATTATATTCATGGACTTGAATGTGTTAGATGTCTTTTGTGGTGGAATATTGAGTTTATCTCACACCGTATTCGGACCACCCTTTGGTACTCATATATACCTCATGGTTGCAGGATCATGTTTTTGGGTTGTGCTATTTTTTGCACACATTGATTTGGGAGATTCGGAGCTTAGGACTGAGGTGATTCTCAATATTCTCTTAGAGAGATCCTTTTGGCTTGAGTTATTTTTGTTATATATTTTTTATAATAATGTTTCCATATATTCCTATTTTACTTTTGGTATTGACCTAATATCATTCTATATATGATAAAATTTATGGATTTGGTTATTTATTAATATTGAGATAGTTTATTACCACCACCTTTAATTTATACTTTTTATTCCATTAATTTATTTATTATGTACCTATTTGATAGTCTAATTAATGGAGTATAGTATTGCCACCATATAATAATTAGACCCTTATTACTAGTAGATAGTCTTTTTCATATGATGTGGCACACTTGGGGCCTTATGAAGACTTGTTTGGCTATAGTTTGAAGTGTGATCCTGGTCAGGATACTAAAACCATGAAATATGAAATGGTTTTCACACAAATAATGGTTCCACGCTTATATGACATAAAATTATGGTGCATGATTAATTTATGATGAATTCTCACTCCTATGATTCATTACTTTTGAAACGATCTTATTGTATTCTAGGAATAATTTTTATGATCTATAATATATTGTATAGGAATATTGTAATTTATATCCATAATGTCATTCCCTTATTCTTTTTATATGATTTAATTTTATCATCTATTTATATCTCCCATGTTTAACCTTACAGAGTATCTAGGATCACCCATTCTTATATATCCTCTTCCCAGGTTACGAAGAAGGGTATTATTTATGATATTTCTATGAAGTGTGATTTTTATGAAGAACATAGTTTGAGATGATGTAGTTCACTTAAAAACTACTTGGTTATGTATCGATGTATCCAAAATCACTAAAAACATATAATTCTAGCATAGACCATTATATTTTTATTGAGTATTCATCTATTATGATGTTGTATCAATGTATGAAACATGAGGGTTGCTATATAAATCAATATAGAATAGTTCACTAGGATGGGGATAAAACACCCTAGAAGTTGGAAATGGGATACCTAGCTCAACCTAGGGATTAATGATAGATGATCACACCCAAATCCATGTAATTTGATACCTAACTTTATCCATAACAAACCCATAGATGTTATCTCTAATCAAATTATCATGAAGGGATGCCTCTCTATACCCTCTTTGGAATGGAAAAAGGGAACATACCCTAATTACACTCCTTTATAATAAAGTGAATGGGGGATTAAACATTCATTGGAGGGATAAAATGATTTTTATATAAAATAAATGTTGTTTCCATTATATTATGGACAATCTTGAGTCTTTTCTCTTACTCGTGTCCTCTTGAACATTCCCATGTACTCAGTCTATGCTTGGGTACTCTAGTCATTACCTTGTAATTTTTACATGTATTTTCCCATATAACCATGGGGTGCATGCTAGGACAATGGTCAAGGGTCATAATATATTTGAAATAATTTTCTCCACATAAACCCTAGCCAATCTGAAGGGGCTCTACATTGGGGTTTTTCATATGAACAACATGCAGTGTATATCATGATATTTTTAGAAGCTCAAAAAATATAATGCATATATTGCCACAACATAACTTCTATTGTATGAAATGTAATTAACTGATGTAGAACTAATATCTAAAGATAACTTCACATAAACCATTACTTGTGGCTAGATTTCATCTACTCATCTTCTCTAGAAAACATTTTATTGCATCACATACCAGTATCACTAAATTATGGATAAAAAAATATTCATGCATTCCAAAATCATCTATCGTAAATGTATCATTTTGATCATGCCAATTATATCAAATATTAACCTATATAAATTATTTTTGTTACAAATATGTAATAACTAATGATTGATATCTAGGTACTATCAAAGCACTGGTTAAATTGAACACAGATGATGAATGCATAATTTACTAGGGGAGTGTTGCACAAGATACAAATAGTAAAAAATGATTTCATCCATTGTTCAGTTTGGAATTGATCTTGGGTGGAGGAAATAAAGATCACAAAATAATAACCAAGGATCAAAAAACCATTTATCAATTCTTAATTCTAGGTAAAAATAATCAACCACAAATCAAAACATCGATATAGGAATTAATCTTCTAAACAGATTATGTTTTATTTCATATGTGATAATAAAAATGGGGATTAATATAGATAAATACAAAATTATACCATTTTAATGGAACAATAAATAATGAAAAATGATTCAGCTTAACTATCATTGCTGAGATCCAATAACTCTACATTGAAGACAAACTCAATAGAAACATGATCATTGATCCATGATCCTGATGTCACATCCAATTCTATCATTTTTATCCTCTCAAATCTATATGTTTACATGGATAAACCTAGGATATGTGAATATCTATGATTAAATAGGATATGAATTACTTCTAAGATAACTAATAACTATTTAATTAATCAAATTATTTATTATTTTATCAATTTTTACATGAATAATATTACATGAATCAACATGTGTGGAAAAAGGTTATGTAAAAACTTTGGTAAAAATTTCATTACTGATTTAATGGAGGTCTCATATTTCTCAACAAAATCACCATTTTAGAGGTATTCCATTAATTCAAGAAAACTATATGCATATGATATAATATATTAAATATAATTATTAAATCAATACCTAGGCTCCTTAGGCCCTAAAATCCCATATTAACTACATGCCTAACTATAAAAATATTCTTTAATATATTCCAAAGTTTTAAAATGAAATAACAGAGTCATTAAATTCTACCCCCTTAGATATTTTTATCCTAAAATGAAAAATTCACACTCAAAAAATGAGTCTACGAAGATCACATATGGTTCTCCTACTCCCATGAGCCCCCTAAGAAGTTCACATACAACTATTAATCATGAAATAAGGGAATAAATAACCCATAAAGGATCCTATACTACAAATCCCTGATCCATACTATGTACTCTATGATGGTATCTCTATCCTTGATGTGAAACTAGTCATTCACATACCTATTCAGTCGTGATACATCAAAGTCATCATGTAGGAAATCTTTCTATGATAATTGGGATAAGTGGTATTCCACCTCTCTTAATATAGGAAGTATTTGTAAAGGGACAATAAATCTGATAGATAAATTAGAGCCCTAGATAAACCATTGTAATATTTGATGATGTGAGACTTTTAAGAATACATGTTCTTACTCATATAAATATAAAGGCCTCCATAATCAATAAATATAAGATTCATGACAAGTCTTGGTAGTCCTCATCCACTGCTGGATGATCTATACCTTCTCTATCATTAATCACACCAAATAATGGCCTATGAGTGGTTACTCACTTGGATATTTCTGGAACAATGATAGCCTATAACATCTCCCACACAAGGCCCCAAATACTTCCATTCCAATTGTGGATTGGTAACTATTTTTATAAGAAATATCAAAAAAGGATGGGTGGTCCTCCTAAATATGGAAGAATTTCATTATGTAATCTGGAAGAATATCCTCTAGAACCCATATGGTCTACTCTATCTAGAAATGGTTTTGGGAACGAATTATAGTGATAAACTAAAACGGAGTCCCAAAGGGGTTGATAAAAACCCATTAGAACATGGTTCTAATCTTTCACTAGTTTGAAAATGAGGCACTGAGAGATACACTAAGCTAAACATCTCTTCATCATTGGCCATTAGAAATTATGAAGATGGTCATGGTATGTCTTTTTCACTCATGGATATAATGCTAAGGGGGATGTATAAAAATTCCTTAGTACCACATGTCACAACGTAATTGGTACCATCATCTATCTATAGAAAATGGGGATATGCTCACCACCTTCATAATCTCCATCATGAGAATGTTCTATGGATATCTGGAAACAAAAAAAAATGTGTAATTGATATGGATAAGCTGAGAAAACCTATCAAAATGAATATGTGGAGGGGTAAAAACCATAAACTAGTGGAAAGATTTTCCATCCTTGTCCACTAAGTACAACTACAATGAGGCCATCTATTTTGATACCTTATTCAAAAACTCTGTATATGATCTTTTACTGAGAGAATCTATAACCATGTTCCTATTTCAGAGGGTATAAAATATTTAAAATTCATATTTTTTAGGAACACTATACATATCCTCTATATCATATTGCTATCATTTTGAAAAAATATATAACTAAGATTCTTGTAGTCTGAATAGATGATAAATCATTTCCCAATAAGGTAGTGTCACCAAAACCTCAGGGAAAATACCACTACACCCATCTCTAGATCATGGGTTGCATAGTTATAATAATGGGGTCTTAGCTCTCAGGACCCAAACATAGTCACTACCTTCCTCAAAATCATAACACATCCAAGCCCAATTATAGAGGAATCACATAACACCACCTTAGTAAACACCACCCTTTTCATATCTCAAGATAGAAGAACTCATCATCCTTGATAAAAAATACTAAAATTTCTTCTTGAACATCTCTATTCACATGAATGGTTTCCCATTTTTAGTAAAAGAAGTAATGGGTGATGAAATCCTAGATAATTCATTCATGAATATTCAGTAGTATCCCACTAACCTAAAGAAGATCCATACACCAATCACTCAATTTGGTGGTTCCCATGATAGTACTACCAAAACTGTAGTTGGGTCTATAGTTACTTACTCTTCTAAAATGATTTGTTCTAGGAATGGGACCTCCATAATATATAACTGAAACTTAGAGAGATTCCCAAATTTATGGATCTCTTGGTGTATTTCTAGAACCAACTACATATTTGTCTCATTATCCTCCTTTTATTCCATGTACATGGGGATTTCACCAATGAATACTACCATGAAAAAGTTCAATAAGGGATGAATGATACAATTTAAAAGTCCTAGGAACACTACTATTTAATTAAACATGTTATAGGTAATCAAAAATCACTTTTTTATGATCGTATATACATCAAAATGATTTCTTATGCACATCCTCCTCTTGAAATCTAATATAGTGATATCCCAACCTCAGGTCAATTCTTTAGAACCACCTCTCCACTTTTAACTGGTAAAAGTGTTTGATAAATAATAAAATTGAATATTTATTTCTTATAGTCATATGAGTTAGCGGATGGTATACCACACATAGCCTCAAGTTCCTGTCCTCCTTCTTCGAGAAAAACACTAGGGATTCCTAGGGGGACACACTATGTTTGAAATAGAATATCCTATAAATATCTCCCAACTACACCTTTAACTCTCAAATACTTATAGAGGATATTAGATATTCTAGAATCGATATAGTATTTTTCCCTGGGTGTAGGTCCATTGATAATTTTATATATCAATGGTGAGGTAATCCTGACAAGTCCTTAGGTAATACATCCTCACACATTGATGCTATAGTAGGAACCTAAAATCTCATAACATCAGATGCTACAAAGGTAATAATATTCAATTTACGATTGATTGATTTTATATTACTTTTTATAATCCCATATATTTCTTCTTGCATTTACATATCACTGATAAAGGAAAATATCATCCCATATACTCAGGCGCATCAAATACTCTTCCTAAATAATCAATATGTAAAATGAATTGTGGATAACCATTCTATTCCTATAATGACATTGTAAGGAATCATCATGGCTATAAAAATATTTCACAAGAATATCTCTCCTCAATGGATTAGATCAAAATATCAACATAATCGCGTGATCATTGAATGTTCCCAAGTATGAGTCTCTAAACATAATGGTAAAGAAAATGACTTCAATTGAATCTCTAGACCTCAAGAAAGGGATATAGAAAGAAAATCATATATCACACCTATTTATATTAATACCATATATAATTTTGATAATGCACATATCATATCTTAAATAATCCATAGATACTCTATTTCATAAGCCTCCACTTATTTTAGTTGTCTATGTCCCTAAACACCAACTCCCTGAGCCTGGTGGGGACCACCAAGCAGTTGTGGTGGTGAAAGATCAAAACATCGCCTACGTCCCACTGCTCTCCAAGACATCTACCATGTCTATCAACATATGTACCTTCCTAATCCAACTGATATCTCTATCTTGGATGTCCATAAACCATCTCCTTCTTATTTTCATGGTGGGTTAGACAATCCCCTAGAATTTGTACTCAACCATCATAGGAGTAGAAACAACTCTCCCTCAACTAATAAGAACCATCTTGAAAACCTTTTATGAAATATGATCTATGCTGATAATATCTATAGAAAAGTCTCACAATCCTAGATCTCAAAGTCTATCATCGAGTACCAATTATCTAAGTCTCATCTCTAGGGTACTCACTGCTAAAACAAGTTGTTGGTGTTTGCTCAACAATAATTACATCCACAAGAAAAGAATTCCCTAGCACCCCAACATTGGAAGGAATGAAAAGAGATACCACACAAGCTCAAATAAACCCTTGAAGGCCACACTCAATGTTCTAATCTTGGATGGATGCATCCCAAACCTTTCCATTTAGTATCATGAGAGTTTATTGATCCTCAAAGAATACTCTGGTACTAATATTATACTCTGTTGGAGCTCTAAAAATTTATACATATGTACTACTCAAAAAATAATTAGGAAAGAAAATATATTAATAGTTACTTAAAAATTTCCCATGTTTATGTTTTCTCTACAATTTTATGCCTAAGAAAACTCCATTATTAACCTATAGATCCATGGAAAAGGTTTACTATTATGACCACCATCTGGTCAGGAAGGGTTATAACAAGGTAGAAAATCCACCCAACTATCTCAAGATAGTCCAATATTTTCTAGGGGTTTTCATCACTCTGAAATCTAGGGGGTATCTACTAATTAAACTCATGAAGTGAAATCACCATGTATACATCATCTTAAGAAACTATCATGAAAATAGGCTACTAAATGTGTGGAGGTAAGACTAACGAACCACTCATAGGTACTAACTCATATACAATCCCCTAAATTAAAACCACATCTCTAGGTGGATCATCATCATGATTATACTATTCAATTCAATCTTGCTATCATCATGGAGGAATTTGAAAATTTTTAGGACTTACCATGGTCCATGATCATGTCTATAGAGTTGACTAAAGAAGAACATGGAAACAACAACCCATTGATATATGATGCATGTACAAATTTTTTTCCTTGTAACTAGTTCCAATATATACCCTGACAAAAAATTAGGATATCAATGTCCCAATGAATAGATACATCTGTCACCACACTATCACTAATGACTTGAGAGCTGATCTTGAGGCACTTGAACATTATTTATATAGTTTCAAAATCAATTCTTGATACTAAACTATTTTAAAAATATGGTCCTAAGACTATCGATATGATACCACTCTATTATGAATTGGTCGTTCGGGGCCTGACAAGTTTTCGGTAAGTGGGGTGTGACACACCAAGACCACTTCTAATATTATATGTGTTGGCGACTCATTCCATGTAGGCATGTCTTACACATTGGAATAGTGATAAGTGAACTGATATCAATATTCTTCTCCTGGAACTGACTGTTTTCAGTCTGTCATAAATATACACCACCATATCCTAATTACTTATGAACTCCATTGAAATAAAGAACATCTTCATAAGACATGAAATACGAGATTGGATACCATGTAGGGTTGAGTATACCATAGAAAATAAGAAATCCTGAAATAACCTAACATGGATCATTAATGAGAGGTAGCTCAATTTACTAATGGCGATTCCATTAGAGAGTGAGACAATATCAATAACCTATATATGCACAAGATAGATTACATGACTCATTTTTAGTTCATTCCCATACAAACAATATATATTACCTCTCAGGGTTTTAAGGTAGCACTCATCCGAGAAAACTCACACCTTAGGTCCTGATAACACTCATGGAACTTATATGATAGGTTTTCCCTATTGATCCTCTCTAAGAATAAGTTTATCTTGTATCAAATATGATGTTGATATATAGTTAGGAGTTCACAACCTAGGCCTATGGGGGGTACCTAACCATCTTGGTAACACATAACTAGGATGAAAATTACATGCCCTAGAATTTGGTAATGAGATACATGGTCAATCCTTTATAAGAATGATAGAGGACCACAACATGGGCCTCCTGGATGGATACCTATCTCTATACAAAACTAACCCATAAAGGGGAACAATTATCATGTTCTTAGGATGGGATTCTACACTACACCCACTTAGGGATGGAAAATGGTAATATACCCAAAAGATACTCATTTAGATTGAAGAGAAAGGGGATTTAAACCTTATGTAGAGGGAATTAATGGAATTTATATGCAATTTAAGATGTTTATAGGAAATATTTGGCATGATTGATTATATACCCAAGATCGTGTCCTCCAATCCACACCCATGTACTCTAGCCATACCCATATACATTGGTCATGACTATTTACTATGGTTAATCCCCTGTACTTTGGCCATGCCCATGCCCGCGAACCCCATGGGTACACACTAGGTCATCAAAAAAGGGTCACATGGAATGTGGAAGGTCACATGATGTGTGATATTTTTCTCTACACATAAACTCAAGTCTTAGTGGAAATTTATCTACCTGATACATGTTATTCCAAATGACATGATTTGTATATCAAATTGTTTTTTTACAGAAACTCAAAAAATCCCAGGAACATTTTCATGAATTATTGGATCCACAATAATTCATTCCTATATAACTCAGATATATGGTTGATAGTGCCTGAACTATCACTGGTTGTAAGATTATGGCCCCCCATCTACTCATGATAGCCTCTCAATGCGTCACATCACCAACATTATCAAAACACAGATGAAAAACCAATGATCTGATCAATGATATTCGATAGTTTTCATCACAACATGATCAATCCTTAAATCATGAATTTTATCACATGGAAATAATCCACTAAACCAAATATCTATTGTTCAATGATAGATTTCCAAGTATTGTTAAACCACTAGACATATAGAACACCAACATTGAATGTTTGAATAAATAGGGGATAAAGTCATGAAATAAAACAACTCAAAAATGGTTGTTGGCTATTTTTCTAGTTGAACATGATCCATTATTGTAGTAAATGGTGACAGTATAAGTTTAAACATAGATTAAAAAATTCTATTTCAATTCATAATTCTACGATGTAAATGATAATATTCTTTTATAAAAATTGATCAATGAATTACTATTATAATGGGATTAATTGATATTTTATATGGAATAGCCAGAACATGGATTAATCCAACAGAAACAAACATCTTACACAATTAATGGATCGATCTGATGATGAATTATTGCAAATTTTTTTCATTGGAAAAATCCAAGAACATCGTAGCTGACAAAAAAATCCTTAGAAAAATTATTATTGATACAAGATCCTATTGACATATCCAATTCTATTATACATTGTCCTCTCAAATCCCTAATGGTATGTGTCTAACCCAAGTATTTTCCATAACTGTTTTTAAGTAGGACATTAATTAGACCTGGTCTAATTAATAACTAATAAATAAATTTTTTATTTGATTTTTTATTAATCCTCATATAACTGCTCGAAAATGAAGAACAAAATATTCAAAAAGGTTATATCATGACTAGGGGAAACCTAAATTAAAAATTTAATAGAGGTCTGAAATTTCAAATCTAAAATATTGTTTGTTCTATTAAATATTAATTTTAAAAAAACTATATATTTTTGATATAATATATTTAATATTTCTAATATATCAATACTGAGGACCCATGGTCCCCAAAATTCCACACTAACTCCATGCCTATCTCTAAAAATTTTCTTTATAATTTTCCAATGTGTTATAAGGAAATAAAAGAGTCCTTACAATTATATATGTTGTTTTAATTCCTTTCCTAGATCATAATATTTATTACTAAAGTTTATTTTCTTCTCAAACCACTAACACCACTATTTTAAAGACAATAATAATAAAAATTTAAAATATACATTCTTTCTTATTGTAAGAAATACTTTAATATTCCCTTGATTTCATAATATGAAACCAATCCAATGAAATATTAAGAAAATCTTTTTATATATATAGGCATTCAAAAAGTGCAACACATTCTAAAATAATTATCTTTTTTCTCAACTTATTATATTCAACCACTTTCTTCACATTCTAAATGGTTTTTTAAATGTGTTTTAAATAACATCTATTATCGTTTTTTTGTTCAATATAGTTCTCATGATATATTTGAATGATAATTTATCAAACATCATACCATTTTTACTTATAATAGTTGGTCTTTCACCTTCTTAATAATCCATAGAATATCTTGATGACTTAGTAAATCTAAATAAAACTTTCTTAGTTAATATAATATATTCTTCAAAATTTCACAAAATAACATCGAAATAGAATAAAAGTTAATTTGTTTTATCTCTTTCACTTAAAAAATAAATTTATTTCACACATTCCATTTCAGTAGCCTCACAGGAACTTAATTTTATTCTTGTAATGCTTCTAATTAAAATTATTGCCCACTAATTCATTTTCCCTTTACATCTAACTGTTATTTATTTTTAACTATTTTTTTTATTTTAATGATTCTTAAAATAATTTAAAATTTTATTCAAATGTCTTGATTTAATATTTATTTCCAATTTTATTCTTCTCTACCATTTTCTGACCAAGGAAAAATATTCTTTTAAAAATATTCATAATGCGATCCTTAGAAATAATTTCTATTATATGATATGGCTCTCTCATTAGTTATTCCATAGATTCAATTTTTTTATAGAGATCCATCTCACTACCCTATATATAGTATTAGGTCTCTTATTCTTTAATATTACTCTGATTATACATATATAACTCATATTCATTTCAAAACCCCCAACAATTTTACTTTTAAATTAATATCCATATAAGGGACCTAATAATTATTTCATTGAAAAAATCATCATATTTATCAAGAGACACAATTCTCTAATTTCATTATTCAATATGAGAATTTAGAATTTTGATAACCAAAAAAATTTCTTCTTTATTTTTTTCAAATAATATAAAAAATTTAATTCTACAGAGGTCACATATAAATATTTCAGAACATTTTCATGATGGGTTAGTTCAGTCTCATGTCATTCAACATACTTATAAGAATCTATCAACTTACCTCTATTATTTTGGTTATCCCTTCTTTGAATATCAAATTCTTATACAAATCCTATATTTTCTTCATTATGATCAACAAACCCATCTAGTTATTTTTTATTCTGATGAATATGAGTCATGGTAAGTAGATAACAGATTGTTATGATTAAAATTCCAAAATAAAAAATATATTTTTTAAACATATATAAAAAATTTATTAATTAATAAAATATCATGTTGATGTCATAACAGAACACATTGTCTTTGATACAAGAAATAAGAACCCAATACACCCATATAGGTGGTTTAATCGTGAACTTAATATGTTTAATATTTTCTCCAACTACCCTTTTCTTACAGATAATGTTTCTTTATTTAAATGAATATTTATTCAATATTTCTCTTCCTTAACTATTTCTATAGTAAACAATATTCACATGTATAATATATAAAAATAAAAGAACACATATATTTTACTCAGTTAACGCCCGAAGTGATACATAAAATAAGGATACACTTAGAATCATGTTGGTGTATGAGCAATCCACTATAAAACACTATTTATAAGGATATAAAATTTAGGTATGGCCACTCCACACTAAGTCTAATTGACTGTAAATATTTACTTAAAATCAAACTCATTCCCAGGGATCAATAATTTTTTAATGGTTTAAGGATAACTTTGTTTCTCAAAATGGAAGGTCAATTTTTTCCTCTATACACTTCTCTATAAGATATAAATTTCTTAATTTATAAGTAATTATCCTAGTTTATTGACATGAATGTCAATCAATGTTCAATACTATATTTTTTTATCACATTTCCTTCTAATATGTTCTTGTGAAAAACCATGTCTGATGCTTTAAAATTTATTACTAGATAAAAAAAACTCATTTTATGAAAAGTTCATCATTTTATCTTCTATAAAACATTATAAAATATAAATTACCTAAATAATAATTCTACTATATAGATTTCAACTTATAATTTTTTTTAAAAGTAATACATCATTTTCATCATTAATACTGACCATTTTTAAGTGAATAACACTCTTTATCATCAAAAAATTATTTATTGTAAAATTTTATAATCATAACTCAGCCTCATTGATTTAGATATGTAATAATTGTTGAACCCCAGGACACCCTGAGAGGGGAGGGGTGAATCAGGGTGATAAATTTTTCTTTTAATATGAAGGATCTTGCTCCCACATTGGTAGGAACTTGTTAAACTTGTATGATGAAAATGATCAGAAAGCTAACAATCACATGCAGAGAGAGAAGACACAACACTTTTTACTTGGTTCACCACTAAGGGCTACGTCCAAGGAGCATATGCTGACAGGTTTTCGGTCATACCAAATTCCACTAAACTTCACTAGCTGTGTATTACAAAGGTTTGGGCACAGTCACTCTGTCTCAGGCTCACTACCTTTACAAAGGTTCAGGGATAGCTCACTAGGTCCCTCAAGTTACTCCTGATGACTCCCCTTGGCTCACTGCCTTAGGTGAAGTCCCACTCAGTTTATAGACGTGAAAGTCTCTTCATCATTGAAAAAGAATTCATCCTCAGTTATATGTAGATACTCTATTGAAGTCCAACTCTCACTAGGAGACGAATCTCACTTTGTGCTGAGGGTACTGGGAAATCTTCCAACTTTCGTGCAACTTCAAAAGGACGGGCGTAATTCGACAACACTTGGCGCACTTCCCCAAGCTGACGCGCAAGTTTCAAGGACAGCACGCAAGTTACAACTGGCGCACAATTCCACCTCCAACACTTGAAAAACTCAACCTTATTCAATACCAAACTTGCACTACTCACATTCTTTTATACCAAAACAATTTTTGGCGCGCAAAAAACAACTGTCGCACAACTTATATTTGCACGAACCACAACCACTTGCACGACCACTTTACCTGCACGATGGGAGCACTGAATTTCTCCAAGTCTCGAACTTTTTTTTGAAAATGAGGAGGGTGGGGGGTCCTTTATTTTCAGGAAAACTGGACACCATGCGTGGTAGTGCGCTAGCCTCCTCTCGGCCCGCATGTTCTGGCGTGCAGCTCCATCCTCCCTAGCCTCTGTCGCGCTACTCACTTGCGCGACCAAACCAATACTTTCGCGAACCTCTTTCCTTTTCCATATTTTGAAGTTCTGATCTACAAAAACATATGGTGTGCAACTTTCCAATCCTCCTCAGCACCGGCGCACAGGTCCTTTCTCGGCGCGCAAGTCACTTGTGCGACACATATACAGTGCACAAGTCTCTTTTCCAAAAAGAATTCTTTTCTCATTTTGTCAGTTTTGAGATCCAAAAATTTGGCAAACACTGGAAAATGATGCCACCTTCAATAATGTTATCTGCTTAACCTGTATGAGTACTCTGCTAGCACACATTCTGAACTTCCTCTGAGGATTGACAAAAAACACAAATCATACTCCAATTCATGCATATATGACAATGGTATCAAAAATCGCCCCCTTTGGGTTTGTTGGAAATCAGTGAATAAATTCAATAGATCACCATCCACATGCAAAACAAAAACACAAGAATCAACTCAGCCAACACTCTAAGTATATGTGAGCAATGCTCGGTGTAGAAAACAAGAGAGAAAGCATGAATTGGGTTCCCGTTTACTTCTAATCCTGAATTTATTCATTTCTCCCCCATTGACAATAAATCCAAAGACTGGGATTTGTTCATTGATCAGCTCAAACCACACTCCCCCTGGATAGTATCTCCCCTATAAACCTGTATCGCATCCATAAACATATTAAAAAAAATTAATATAACTGGGGAGAGGGGATTTCCATAACCTCATTATGCACTGGGAGGTGGTTGAACACTGAGGTTCAGCCGATGTTTCACAAATACTTCCATTGACAGTGGCTTGGTCAGGATATCAGCCACTTTATCATTAGTTCTCACACGATATATTCTAATCAAGCCTTGTTCAACCTTTTATTTGATAAAATGATACTGAATTTCAATATGTTTTGTACCAGAATTCTGAACCAGATTCTTCGTAAGATCAATTGAACTCTTGTTATCACAGTAAATCACCATTGGTTGCTTCACCTCATCACCAATATCTGTTAATTGCTGCTTCATCCATAACAGTTGAGTACACGCATTTGTGGCGGAGATATACTCAGCATCAGCAGTACTAAGAGAAGTACTTTCTTGTTTCTTGCTCAACCAGCCAACACATTTATTTCCAATATAGAATGCTCCCCCACTGGTGTACTTTCTATCCACAACATCACCAGCCTAGTTAGCATCAGAAAATGCTGATAATTCACTATTCGACCCTGTAGCAAAGTATAATCCATAATTTTGAGTACCTTGAATATATCTCATGATTCTTTTTACTGCTGTCATATGTTCCTCTTTTGGATTACTCTGAAAGCAGGCTGCAAGACATGTGGCAAAGAAAATATCTGGCCGTGTCACTGTAAGGTACAGTAAGCTTCCAATGATCCTCCTGTACATGGTGGTATCTACAGAGGTCCCATCCTCATGGTTTCCAAGTTTATTTCCAATTGCAATCGGAGTTGACAATGGTTTGGAGTCTTGCATATTAAACTTCTTCAGTAGCTCTCTTGCATAATTTTCCTGAGAAATGAAAGTGTAATCCTTATTTTGAATCACCTGCAACCCTAAGAAATATGTGAGCTCCCCAATAATAGACATTTCAAATTTTGATTTCATGTGATTGGAAAATTCATCCACAGATTTCTGCCTTCTGCCACCAAATATGATATTATCAATGTAGACAAGAACCCTGAATTGATATTTTAGATAATTCTTCACATATAGATTGTGATCAACTCCTACTCTTTTGAATTACAACTTCTTGAGATAAGATTCCAACCGGGAGTACCACGTCCATGGTGTGTGCTTCAAACCATATAGAGCTTTCTTCAGTTTGCAGACCTTTGTTTCATCAGTACCAAGAACAAAACCCAATGGTTGTTCAATATAGACTTATTCTTCGAGTACACCATTTAGGAATGTTGTATTGACATCAATTTGATATACTTTATATCCTCTTTGAAGTGCCATGGGAAGGAACAACCTGATTGACTCCAGTATAGGCACTGGAGAAAAGGTTTCTTCAACATCAACACCTTCAATCTGGGAATATCCCTTACAAACCAGTCGTGCCTTGTTTCGGATAACACTTCCATTATCATCAAATTTGTTCTTGAAGATAAATTTTGTACCAATCACATTGTGACCTTCGGGTATCTGGACAAGATCCCATGTCTGATTCTTTTCAATCTGACCTAATTCTTCATTCATGTCATTCACCCATGATTCATCATTTGCAGCTTCTTCAAATGAGGATGGCTCCACAACTGACAGAAATGAATATTGAGTGTTATTTCTCATCCTCCTTGTTTGAGTGGGTGTACTCTTGTCTCTAATTATGTTAGATGGATCAATCTTAGCTCTAAGATTTCTCCTGTGTGGTTCAGTTGCATTCTCTCTATCCACAGTTTCTTCTTCAAATTCTTCTTCTGAGTCAACATCATGTTGTGACTGTTGAGTGTTTTGTATAACTTCCTCTATTTCTTTATTTGTATTTTCTCCACATTCACTTTCTTCTTCACTTTGTATCACATCAGCATATAATGTCCTTGAAGTAGTTGTGGTTTTCTCTTCAATTATTTTAACATCACTGCTTTCCACAATCCTTCATAATCGTTTGTTGAAACACTTATAATCTTTTCTGTTCATTGAGTATCCAAGGAAAATTCCTTCATCTGCATGGTCACCATACTTCCCTTGATTTCCTTCTTTGTTCCTGATGAATCATTTACTTCCAAAAATATGAAAATATTTCAATGAGGGCTTCCTTCCATGCCATAATTCATATGGTGTTTTTGTCTCACCAATATAAAGTCCTGTTCGATTTTGAATATACACTGCAGCTTGAACAGCCTCGTTCCAGTAATGTCGTGGAATACGACTCTCAATCAGCATAGTTCATTCCATGTTGTTTACCGGTCGATTCCTACATTCAACAACTCCATTTTGTTGTGGAGTTCTCACAACAGCAACCTCATGTTGTATCCCATGCTTCTCCAGGTAATTTTCAAATTCAATGGACATGTATTCCCCTCCATTATCAGATCGAAACACTTTGATTGTTCATCTAGTATCATTCTTGGCGATTCATCGATATGTTTTCATGTAGTCAAGCATTTTTCGTTTCCTATGAATAATCATAACACATGCCATTCTACTGTAATCATATATGAAGAGAACAAAGTACCTTTATCCATGAGTTCCAGCAACATTTATCGGCCCACAAACATCTGTATGAATTAGATCAAGAAGATGAGATGCCCTTTTCTTCTTTGGCTGATATGAACTACAAACCAGCTTTCCACGAATGAAAACATCACAATACTTTTCACGCTCACTCTTTAGGTTGGGAATGTCCATGATAATCTTCAGTTTTGATATTTTCTCCATGTCTTGATGATTGATATGTCCCAGTCTCCGATGCCACAAATTGTTTTCTTCTTCAACAGTCATGTAGAACATATTTTCTTTACTATCAACCCGATACAAGTTGCCTTCTGTTATGCATCCCTTCACTAGTGAATCAACTATCTTTCCCTTGATAGTGTGGCATTTCTGATTAAAAGTAACTATGAGTCCCGAGTCACAGAGTTGACTCACACTGGGTAGATTATGATGTAGGCCATCTACATAAAGGACTTCAGTCTTCTTTAGCTCTTCATTAGCTAATTCAGTACTTCCACTGCCTTTGATTTTCAGAGCTCCATCATTCCCAAATCATACTGTACCATCAACATTTATTTTGATATCTCTTAACAGGATAGCGTTACATGTCATATGAGATGAACAACCGCTATCCAGAATCCAGGTACTGTTGCTTTTTGTAGCTTTTAGGGCCACCTCTGTAAGGTTGGATTTCTCAATCTTCTTCTTTTCTTTCCAAGAGATATTGGATTGAGTATAAGATATTTATGGACTTATAATTATTTCCTCCACATAATTAGATTCTTCATACCCATAATCTTATTCTAGAGAAGAAAACCTGTTTGTGAGAGCAACACCATCAGAAGGGTGGATATTGACCTGTCTCTGAGAGTTGTGTGAATCTCTCCTATCGAATCTCTGCCTGCAATACATAGCTTTATGGCCAAAGTTAGAACAATGAAAACAGTATCCATAGGAACTATTTCTTCTATAAGATGGAGGATATTAAGTCAGTCTCTGTTATTGATGTCCCATATCTTCCCCGTTTAAGTAGCTCCTTGCCTCTTTGCAATATGTCATGGTATGGCCCAGATAGCCACAGAACTGACACTTCATGGGAGGAAATGTCTTCTCATTTGAATTTCTTCTCATTCCTTCTACCTTGGGAGAATAGTTGGACTGCCTGTCAATTCTGAAAGTTTGAGGATAATTTTTAGTTCTTCTTTTAGTTTGGATTGAGGGTTTTTTTTCAACACATCAGGAAATGTTTCAACATGTCCAACTTTTATCTTGTCTTTCTTTTGTCTCTCTCCACTTCCAGCAGTTGAAGTCTCAGCTTCACATCCAATTACACTCTTTCCCATGAAAGCGAGTCTTTGATCACTTAAGATTTTTCCAACCCCATCTGAACCACACTTGGCTCTTTCTAGTAATTATGCATCTGATAATCTTCCAAAATGAATTTTCTTCTTACCCTCATTTGTGGTTGATTGACATTTAATGTTACTCCTAAGAGTAACAACTTCTTCCTCAAGACTCTAAACTGTCTTGGAATTATCTTCCAGTCTGGATGAAAGGTCATTTATGACCTTTGATTGTTCTTAAATTCTAAGCTTTAGTTCCACAACATCATCTATGCTTTCAAGGATCGAAGACTGAACTCTCACTAGTTCTTCTAGTGATTCAATTTCTGCTTCAAGCTCATCAACATATTCTGATGACTCTTCCACCATTTCCTTTCACTTATTGCATCTCTTACATTTATTCTCAAGCTTGGAAAAAGCATCCTTAATTTTAATCTTTGGATAACCATTAGGAGCAATCTGATTATCTCTGCCTTTATTGATCGAGGGTTCTGACTTTTCAATGGCAACCATCATGAAAGCATGGTTTCCTGTTTTAAATTCCAGTTCTTCTTCTTCACAAAATTAAATATCCCCATCTTTTTATTCACAGACAAAACTCTTCTTCTGTTTTTTCTTTCCAGATTTGAAGTCTAACTTTTTGAAAAACCTTTTTCGAGGCTTCTCGATGTCTTTATCTTTGCTCTCATCATCATCAAACTTTCTTTGGCACTGAGAGGAAATGTTCCCAACTCTTCCAAAAAAAATATGCCAGGGATAACTTACCTTTAAATTTTCCTTTTTTCTTTCTTCAACTTCTTGGTTATGAAAGAAAGAATTTATTTTTCCTCATCATCTTCACCATTAGTATCTTATGAAATTTTCAATTTTTTCATGGCTTTGAATGCCATTTCCTTTCTTACACGAGTCGTAGCATCTTCGGGTTTGACTCTCATATCATATGCCACTAGACTACTTAAAAAATCATCTAGATATAGATTAGAAAGATCTTTTTCTTCATGGGATGACACCTTTGCATTGTAAATAGAAGGAAGTATTCTCAAGATTTTCTTTACGATATCAATGTCTTTGATTTACTCTCAAAGACCTCAAATTGATCCTACAACTTCAGTAATTCGATTGAAGAATGAATTTTCATTCTCATTAGGATACATCTTTAGATCATCAAACCTATTGTGTAAGACTTGAAGTTTTTCCTCATTCACTTTTCTGTCTACTTCATTATGTTTTCAAGTTTATCCCAAATAGACTTTGCTGAGGTGAAACTCATCACCTTTAGGTAGATGTGATCTGAAAGATCTGCAGTGATAGAATTCTGAGCTTTAGCATCTACATCAAAAACATTCCTATCTGTATCAGTCATAGCAAAACCTTTTGGATCGGTAACTTGTATTCCTTGCAAGGTAGCAAAGAGGACTTCCATTCCAAGGGACCTTAAATGATATTTCATTATGTTCTTCCAAATATGTAAATTAATTCCATCGAAGAGAGGTACTCCCCTAGTATTGATTGTATTCTCCATGATGGGAAATGACAGATCTAACACCAGTAACCTTTACCCTATGATACCACTTGTTGGACCCCGAGACACCCTGAGAGGGGAGGAGTGAATCAGGGTGACAACTTTTTCTTTTAATGTGAAGGATATTGTTCCCACGTTGGTAGGAACTTATTAAACCTATATGATGAAAATGATCAGAAAGCTAATAATCACATGCAGAGAGAGAAGACACAACACTTTTTACTTGGTTCACTACTAAGGGCTATGTCCAAGGAGCATACACCAATAGGTTGTCAGTCGTACCAAATTCCACTAAACTTCACTAGCAGTGTATTACAAAGGTTCGGGCACAGTCACTTTGTCCCAGGCTCACTTCCTTTACAAAGGTTCAGGGATAGCTCACTGCATCCCTCGAGTTACTCCCAATGAATCCCCATGGCTCACTTCCTTTGGTGAAGTCCCACTCAGTTTATAGACATGGAGGTCTCCTCATCATTGAAAAAGAATGAATCCTCAGCTATATATAGATACTCTGTTGAAGTCCAACTCTCACCAGTAGATGAATCTCAATTTTCACTAAGAGTACCAGGCAATCTTCCATCTTTCATGCAGCTTCAAAGGGACGTGCGTACTTCAACAACACCTGACACGCTTCCCCAAGCCGGCGCACAAGTTTCAAGGACGGCGCACAAGTTACAACTGGCGCGCAAGTCCACCTCCAACACTTGCGCGACTCAACCTTATTCAATACCAAACTTGCGTGACTAAAATTCTTTTATACCAAAACCGTTTTTGGCATGCAACAAACAACTGTCGCGCAACTTATACTTGCGCGACCCATAACCACTTGCCCGACCACTTCACCTGCGCAATGGGAGCACTGAATTTCTCCAAGTCTCAAACTTTTTTTTTGAAAATGTGGAGGGGGGGTCCTGTATTTATAGGAAAACTGGACACCCTATGTGGTGGCATGCAATCCTTGTCTTGGCGCGCAAGTTCCGGTGCACAAATCCATCCGCCCTAGTCTCTGTCGTGCTACTCACTTGTGATACCAAACCAATACTTGCGCGACCCTCTTTCCTCTGCCATATTTTAAAGTTCTGATCTAAAAAAACATATGGTGCACAAATTTCCAATCCTCCTCAGCACTGGCACGCAACTCCTTTCTCAGCACGCAAGTCACTTACGCGACACATATACAACGTGTAAGTCTCTTTTCCAAAAAGCATTGTTTTTTCCTTTTGTCAGTTTTGAGATCTAGAAATTTGGAAAACACTGGAAAATGATTCCACCTTCAATACTGTTATCTTCTTTACCTGTATGAGTACTCTGCTAGCACACATTCTGAAATTCCTCTGAGGATTGACAACAAACACAAATCATACACAAATTCATGCATATATGACTATGGTTCCAAAAATAATGGTCATGTAGTGGATACGTCTTCTCTCATCATTGAACACATATTTCTCCTATTTCACAATTATTTTCTCCCCCTTTATATCCTATTTTTTATAAATTCTACACAGTAGGTTCTTATATATCTAGGGAAATTTTAATTTCATATTTAAAATTAAAATCTCAATTCAACTTCACACTTACTATCATTCAAATATTATTTGGAATCATTATCTTTAAAATCATCATCATTAACCTCCATAATGGTGAAAAAGTATTGATCTATAACATCCAAGTGTTTACAAATGTTCCAAATCCTTAAATATAGTAGTAATATTGAGTGTTAAAATCTCCATGATGTGTTCCATTTTCGAAATTCCTACTTAAAAATTTAAAACTTAATGATCAGGGATTTATACATCAATTAACATGTAACAGTTATTTTGGAAATAAAAATTCCATTCAAAATTACTTTAAAAATTCTTGTCTTCCAATTTCACATCAAATCTTGAAAACATGACACTCAAAATGTTATCTTCCATGGAATAGTGACATCAAGAACTTATTTCAACAATATTAACTATTCACAATATCCATTAAAAGTTTAATATTTTATATCCTAATTTAAAACTGGGATTTCTAAATATTAAAAAACACTTCTTTGGAAATATCTCTCTCACCCCAATGTTTCAAAAAAATATTCAGAAAACATTTGCATAAAAATGTTTTGTTTAGTAACTTTCATACCATTTATAATTTTTTAATGAATCCATGTAGTTTTATATTCCAACTGATAATAAATCCAATTTACCACAAAATGTACTACCCTTGTTGTTTCCAATTAATAATTTTATCAAATTTAATGTTGTCTACCACATTATGGTCATTAAATATTTTCAAGAAAAAATTGTTAATACTTAAATGGAATATAGGATTCCAAAATTATCTTATCAATTTAATTTTTCTAATTAAAAATGGATAAAATTGATTCACCATGATGTGGTGAATGGTTTATTGAAGTACTATTTCACTATTTTTATCATTGAACTCTATCGATTTACACATGCTTACAATATATTTATTAAAATTTATACATCATTAAATTTATTAAAAATCCAAAATCCAAAATGATATATATATTTTAGACTAAAAATTATTCATTTTTAATATTCCTGATATAACTATAGTTCTTCATAACTATAATATATCATCATTTGATAAAGTAAACTAGAACACACATCTTTTGGATCTTAACCACTAGTTTTTTAAATACAATTAATTCACTAGTCATCCTTATCATATGAGATTTTATAAAAATATTACATGATAACAGTTAGTTAAAACACTCTTCTTCAAGTATTCTTATTTCTGGGGATTTGAGATTAGGTTTTCATTGGACATTTCTATCGAATCAATGTGAAATATTTAAAATTGAAGGGGTATTTAAATGTGGTATATGGAGGGTGATCATAGATATATAATGGATTCCATTATTTATCATTTTAATGGTGGAATTATTCTAAGTGACTATTTTTATTTTCTTGAAATATTTAAATTTAAATTGAAATTCAATTGAGTGTAGTTTAGTGTATATTTTTTTAATGGTTATGAGGGTATTACATAAACATTACACATTACCTATTTTATGGTTTCATTTTCATAGGATCACTATATGATTTTTATATACTCATACTACATAGGATTTAATTATTTAATTAAATATTAATAATTATAAATAATTATTTGAGTTCTATGTGTTGAGATAGGGTCTCATGCATGGGTGGAACTTTTTATATTTTGGTGTAAGCATAGTCATGAAGGGATGATCATGGAATGATGAAAATGACTATATATCATGATAAATAGATCCTATGATAAATAAACATTCAAAAATGTCTACATTTTAGTGTATCCTTAAATTGGGGTTTAGATTATAATAATCTGAAAAAGTGATCTAGAGTTCCTAGTGTGATGAATTAAGGGGTATTGAGACTATTTGAGATGGATCAATTTCTACACTACATATCAAGTTATTTGGAATATCCCACTAACCACATATCCAAGGGATATGGAATATAGTTGGATGCAAAGGTTATAGGGGTAGGTATTCAAACATGGGATGAATCTATGATATACTAGGTTGGTACCTTAGTCCCAAAATAGTGGAAATAGTGGGATTATGCATACGAGTGATGGTTGATATTTTTATTTATTTCATGAATGTATAGGATAACACCATCAAAGGTGATTTTTGGTCATGGTTCATGTAGATTTCATGAAATGTCCTATAGATTTTTTTTTGAAAATGTCTTTTTTGTGGTTGATATGATAGAGATCTCTTTTTGGAGAGATGTGTAGTGAGACCCTTGTTTAGGTTACAAGACATGTATTCTTATGGCATAGGAATGAGTTTCTAAAGGTATTTGAGCATGTTAGGTATTTTAATAGTCTTTTGAAATTGTATGAGATGTTGTGTAGAACTATTGAGACTAATCTCATGTAGGTCCTATGGGGGTATTGGATGAAAGTTAATATGTGTGAGTAAATAATAGGATGGGTTTATCTAAACTAGTGGTTTAATTCCTAGTTCTGGATGAGTAATTCTATAATCACCAAATGAAAATGGAATTATCATATGGATATAAAAAGAAAGGTTATCCATAGATGATTGATTTATATAAGATATGATATAGAATAATCTAATGTTTTTCTAGTATAAAGTTTTGAGTTTGGGGAATAACACACTAACTGAGTGATATTCCCTTTATAAACTAGGTTTTTGGATGGGAAATCCTTGATTTATACAGTTATACTCTACCTATATCATTTCCTAATATTGTTATGTGTTTTGACATGAGAACTTAACATTAATGATAATGTTCTATAATAGGATTTGGTATTAGAAATCCACTCATGTAATAGAGTGTTGTTATGAGATATGGTTTGAATCCTCACACCGAGTGATACGATGTTTTGTTGAGAAATTTTTATTGACCATTCCATGTGTGAAAAATTATTATTAGATCTCTGTATGGGGACTATGGTGAGAGGGATCATATATTATTGGTTCTCATGGACCATTGTGAGAGTGTGCCAATATTATATATTCTAAGGAACAATCGAGAGAGGGTCCAAATATAACATTTTACCAAGGACCACTAAGAGAGGGTCTTCAAATTTGATGTTTCTATGGACAAATAATAGAGGGTTACTAAATGAGATGTTCATAGATACCATTAATAAAGGATCCTTTATTGATATTTATAATGGAGATCTAATGGAGGTCCCCTATATGTTCCATGTATGGGGATCACCATGAGATAATTTGATGTTTATTTGAATACATGGGATTGGTTGTTTCATACCTTTAAATTAATGGGATTTCGATTAATTGTGACTACAAAAGATATATTATAGGAATTTCTCAAATAATGTTAAGTCGGGTGTCATGGTACCCTGGTTATCACATGATGACACAAAATATATTCTTATATGAATTATGTGTTTCTAATAATTATTCTTCTCATTGATATAAATGTAGATGGTTTTATATATTAGGGGAAATTGGGGACACACCACTCATAGATGTGTGAGTCATGTTGTGTGATTGGGTAATAGAGGAAGTTATACCCATTTTATTTACATGAGATCATCATATAGAAATGGATTAGAACTAGTTAATGGGTCAAATTAAGATTTATATATTACATTAGAAATAAAGAGTTAGTGTCTTCATGATCACTTTAGGTGATTCTCTATATGTGATGGTATATTTTCATTGATTTCATGAGAAAACCTTTTGGTTTGTGGATCATTTTTATGGGCCATGTGTGATTTCATAGAGATATGCATAGGTTTGGAAATTTTAGATATAATATGTTTTATGAAATAAATTTCCTACCCTATTAGTCCACCATTTCTCAAAGGCATGTTTAGGGACTCTAGTTTTTTGTAAGAAGTCTCCCTAAGGGAGTGTTCGGGATGATTTATAGGTTATTTAACACAATTTAGGTTGGATGATTAAAGATTTTAGTAATGTTATAAGGAGTAGGATTGTTCAAATGTTCTGAGGTGGAATGGGAGTGGTGTTCCCCATTTATTATAAGTTAAGGCCTTATCAATATGAGAATTATTGAGTCCCTTAATAGTGATTTGTTTCACTGGGTTTAGGGTACCATTGTTCTATAAACCCCAACATATAGTGTATTCTAGGTTGATTAAGATCATAGAAGCATGTTTTGTGTATAACGATGCTCGAGTGGGTATAGTTCTGGGTTGGTTATTTATTTGAAAGGCATAAAAAGAATGGCCTATGGTGAGGATCACCCCATTTACTTTTTGAGAGTAAAATTGTTATGTCAATGGTATGTTAGTGGCAATCAAGGGGTCTACTCTTAGTTATACTATAATTAGATGTGTTAAGAAGTTTTTATTGCTTCCTAGGTATGATCATGCTAGTTATGTGTATTTTTCAAAAATTTTAATTGATATGAAATGTGTTTCTAAGATCATGTATGTCGGTTTAGTAACATGATGGAAAGAATGCCTATATGGGTGTAGAATAGTGTTTATAATTGGTTTATAGTCCTCATGTTGGAAGGATCAGAGTATAGTGGAACCATATGTTTAATGTTTGATGTACTACCCTTGATATTAAGAGAATGATATAATAAAACCATATATTCCATATTTAATATCACATTTTGGTTTCATGTGTGGTGTTCGATTCATGTTACTAAGTCAATAAATAAGACATGTAGAATTTTTTGTTTCATGTAACACCTCAACTATAATACCCTAGAGCCTAAGGTTGTTTTATTTAATTATATAGGTTAAAAAGATAATAATACCTAGGATTTTATAGTTTAGTAGTCATAGGAAACTAGATATAAAAAATAACATTATATTACATTAAAAACATAAAATAGATCTACTAAATACATTCATATTTCTTATTCCACCTAGTTCATACATAACTAACCCAAAATAATCATCATGTTTTCCAAGGTAAATGAGGATTATTATAAATAGGTGATCTTAAACACTAATTAAGTGGTAGTATAAATTTAAATATATCATATATAATCATTTAAAAAATAACATTCCACAAAAAGTATAAATATGGTAACAAATTAAAATGTGATCATAATATATCATTGTATTGCATAATATTAAATAAACATTGGGATAAGAATAACTGATCTCATAGTAATGGAATAAATAATTTTCAGAATCATAAACTTATCATTGAGTCCTTGTGAAAAGATATAATACATAAAAAGTCAAGGAACAATGATTAAGTGATGGATGACTGGGAACAATGATAAAGTTAAGATGAAAATCATGAATATTTATCATTAAAAGAATATATGAATCATTTAAAAAAATTTGAATTTTGGGATAATTAGATACAAATAGGTAGTGTAAAAAATTTTAATGATTGGTTTTATTAATTAAGGGTTATAACCTAATTATTTATAGCTATATAAATAAAACTATCTTCATGATTTTAATAAAACTATTTTTTCTAAAAATGATAATATGTGATAAGTAATGTTTGGGTACTTGAAGATTTTATTAGATAAAAGTTTAGATAAAATTTCTCATTAAGATTTTTTCTTATGAGGTAAAATTTAGTTTTATGGGTACTATAATATATTTATAAGTTTATGTTTTTCAATAAATTCAATGGAAAATAGACCACTTTGGATGTTTTAAGTGATGGGATTTTACAATGATGGTGTTTAATTTGGGAAACATTTATTAAAATAAAACTATTTGCTTTAGTATGTGTCTTAGTTATAAGTTTATTTTTATATTAATGAATTTATATTTTATGGGAATAAGTATAAAGATACTAATAACATTTAAGATTAAAATCATAATTGTTGTTTAGGTATGTATGTTTAATTGGGATAAAAGTGTTATAAAATGATGGGAACTTATAATTAATCATACAAATAATGTTGGGATTGAGTGCTGATTTAGTGACTATGTTATTAATTATATTTTTGGTGAAGTTCACTATTTTTGGGAATGTTATATGATTATCGTAAATGGAAACACTTTTTGATGATATGGGTTTTTATTTTCAGAATATATATTGATTTACCTTTTGGAAGTATATACGATTTTATTTTTTTCATCATGGTAAATCATGTTGTTAATAGAAATTATTTTCAAATTTTGATATTATTGATTATGACATAATTTTTTTGGGTATATGAAATTATATGCCACTCATTTTTTTGAGATAAATGTTAAATTAGTCTCATAAGAATGTGTGATATAGTCCTTTGTATATTTAATTTTTGAATAATGTTAGGAATATTATGAAGAGTTTTAATGTAAGTAATTTATGGAATGATTAATGTTTAACTATTTTTTTATGGTTGGGGATTTAAAGATTAATGTTTTATTTATTCATATTGTATTTGATGTATTACTGTTTTAACCATATGGTTTTTATTAATCTATAAAGGATGAATAATTTTTTATCATTTTTTGGAACATTTTATTCATTAGATGTTCATTTTAGTGAATAGGGAATGAAAAATTCTCCTTCAATATTTACTTCATGGAATTAAAGATGATATTGAAGTGTAAATAGATATAATCACAACAAAATGATTAAATTTTTCTTAGGAAATTATAAGAAATCAAATAAGTATATTTTCTCATGTTCTCTATCCAAATGATAAATGAATTTCTCAACATAAGGAAAAGGATATTGAAATAAAAATGATATCCTTTTATGATCATTTCTTATGAATTGATTTTCTATTCACTTCTCAAAAATAATAACACTATATATTAAATGTATCTTTTTTCAAGTCCATTTTTCTTTTCCTATTAATGTTATCTTTAATTTGACACCATATTACGAGTTATTCTATTTGAACTTCCTATTTTCCTCTTCGTCTTATCAAAATAATGTTTTATTATAACAATTATGATGAGGGTTCTCAATAAAGGTATTTTTAAATGTTAAAACCATTAATTATGAAGGTTAATATAAAATTTTGAGACAAAATTTATTAATGGAGGGAGAATGAAACACCCAGATATTTTAAAATAAGACTATGTTCAACAATGTACAAGATATGAAACACCATGCTTTAATGACCATGAAGTATTATTATTATTATTATATGACTGATGAAACCTAGTCATTTAATTTAATAATAAATAAAATTTATTGATAAATTCACATGAAATAAGAACTCAATTTTTAATAAAGACATTTTCTACTTCAAAATTATGTTTTCATCATAATTGGGTTTTTTGTTTTTGTAAGAAAATAATATAATTAATTTACACCACCTATATAAATTATATTTGATAAAACGTATATCAATTTTCATATTATCATATCAAAATAATATTAGGATGATATTTTTTTAATTTTTCTAAAATGATTTATTTATAGGTGAATATTATACAATACTAAATTTATTCAAAACATTCTCTTAGTTTCACTATTTTATGAAAAATAACAACCAAATAGACACTAAAAAGATTCCATGATCTAGTAGGTCACATGGAATCAAGCGTTCTTACTTATATGCTAGAGGATTACAACTAGCTTCAAGAGTCCAATGTGGTATAGTGGGAAGACTATAACCTCATATCAGAGTGTTGAAATGGGTATAATAAATTAATATAAATAGTGGAAGCTGAATATAACAGATTCAATAGTGAAAAAGTATAATAATGAAATTCTAAAGCATAAGAAATGAAGAAACTGTAATAGTAATCAAAATACATTGGCTAATTCATATACAGATATGATGTCATGTCATGAAGATGGGAAAAATAGGAGAAACATCAGATATAGGTCACATTCATATAAAAAAATATATAAAGAAAAATAAAAAATACCAATTTCATCTCCACTGGAATCATGATAATATTCTTGGTCCTATGCTCCCATGCTCCATGCTATAAGTAAACAGATCAATAATCCAAGACATGGTGCTTACCCTTATCAAGACCTACACTAACAAAGTCTACTCGAGTACCAATGATGGCCCTAGTAGACAGTGGGATAAACTTAGTAGGACACCACCAAAGTCTTCTAGAATAATCCACCCTGTGTACATAACATAAAAATGTGTAGGTATTGTAGATAATAATAATAAACAATACTAATGAATAAGAACTAGCCAAATCATGTTCTTATAGGACACCTAGATGCCTCTACCAACTTTAGTGTAGGTTGAAATGAATCTAATCAGTAATCGTATTATATATATATATATATATTATGTATACATATATATACACTATATACATTAGTACATTTTTATGCATATACATGGATACAAGGTTATAGCTGTACCTGAGGTGAAACTTAGAAATCTATAACCAATCTAACAAGATAATGGCTATGGTAAGGGTATAAGACCTAAATTTTATATAAATGAGAAATTTTTATCCCATAAATTGATATGGTGGGGTGAGTTTCCACACATAACACCTGAATCAAGATAACATTGAACACCACGTCTATCATCACACAAATAAAATAATAATGGTGTGAGATATCTTTTCCAACACACAATTTACGGGAGCATGAAATTACATCCTCAATATAACCCTTAATAATTATTAATCATCCAATAACCATTTCATACTAATAATAATATCAATGAGGGTTTACCACTAAAAGAACTATAATCATTTCATATAAATTACCAGTGGTCCAAAATTCATATTTCATATTTATCAATATTTATAACATATGGAATGGAATTTCCAACCACTTATAATCAATTCAATTATTACCTATTAATTAATGAAGAAAAGATATTCAATTTCAATGTCAATCTGAAAACTTAATCCATGTTTTTCATTTAGACATTTATACAAAAGGAGGAAATTCCATTTGGCACAACCAAAGTGGTGGAAACCAATGAGGTCAGTATCCTTTCATAATTGAATATAGGTTTACAGGTGTATCTACTCCTCACATAATATTTTAAATAGGTTTAAAACATTTAAAGGAAATGTATGGGAATGTCTGGTGTGCTGCATAATGGTGAAACTATAAAAAAACCTAAACATTTATGAATTTTTTTAGACCACCAACCATAGGACCATAGATGACCACTAATCATGTATAATAATTTTATTTAAAGAAGAATATAAGAAAATGTATGAATGGTCCAATAAAACTGAAATAGGGTATATGATCTTTCAAAAAAAATTATAAGATATGGGAAGATAAACCATGATAGGAAGCAATATGGTTTGGGAGCTTACTATAACAGATCAATGGCTTCCTAAAATAATGAAATCCGAGTTTTATGGAGGTTCAATGAAAATTCCTTAGTGGATAGAAAATAAAGATTCACGAGATGAGAAAAGAGGTGTTATCTACTAGAAATTGGATGGGAAAGAGGGGTGATGGTTTAAAACCACTTAAGAGAAAAAGTTAAAATAACCTCCAAAAATATAGTTACATAGTTGGCCACATGGTTAGACAAACTATGCACCAACAGTGATGTGTTCGCTGTCCAAGACCCCCCGAATGGGTAGGCACCAATTTTGGACAACCATGAGAAAACTGAGTGAATAGAAACTTTAAAAAATGTCTACCACTCTAAATAGTTTTGTAGACTAGCACTAACGGTTGAAGACAAATTATGTGTCCACTCTTGTGAACTATGTACCTCACATGGTTAAGTGTCATGGTTAGCACTAATTGTGTGCTAACCATGTGTCCCACTCTGCTCCTCTAATTTTCAAAACTCTATTCTCTAAACATGACCTAAATGATCTAGAAATCATCCATAGTCCATAGGGTACACTTATTAAGGGACAATAATGAATTCAAACCAAAAAACAAATGAGTCATACATTCATAAAATTTTAGGTCATCCCAACCTCCCGTCCTTAGAGAATCTCAACCCACATTAGGCTTTAGAGGGTAAACATGAATCATATTAAAAAATATCTATCCACTAGACTCAGATATTAGCTTCCCAATCCCAAGTATCATCTTGTACTTGTCCATTATTCTATAGAACCCATAATAATGGATCTGTCATACCTCATAGTGTCTTTACACTCCAATCCACAATATTTAGTGGATACCCCTCTAAGTAATAATACACATATTACACACCCTCATCAGGTTATAAAACCTGTGAAAAGTCTAGAAAATACTACTACATGTGAGATACAAGGAATAAATCATTCATATACTAGTATCTCTAAGTTCCATATGATAAGAAACTAGTCGTATTCTCTCCAAAATCCCCAAAGGATCAAAAAAACTAGGTGAGAGCTTACCCTACCTCAAAATTAATTGATAGAATAACCTAGTTGAAACACTTATTATAACCAAATTAATGATATTGAACTCAAGAGGTCTTCAATGTTAATTGGAATATAACATTTTTCTAGACTGATCTATTAATATTCACTTCTAGACCAGTTTTACATGCTCTGAAGACTCTTAGATGAGACAAGGTCCATGAAATGAAGCCTCCCCTACCTATATTTAGCAAATAATTCATCAAAAAGGCATACCATATAGGGATTTATAAATATCCATATTTATGGTATCCAGAATACTATTATTATAAGAAAACTCAAATAGGGGTATGTTTTTCTCCCAAGAACCCCCAACTTGAAAGAAACATGTAGAGAGAATTTCTTTCAACTCTTTAATCATACGCTTTATTTTTATATTAGTTTATGAGTGATAGGACATACTCAGGAGAAACTATGCAACAAGGGACTTCTTTAACTCATGACAGAACTGATATTTTAAGCAATAGTCTCTATTAGATATGATAGAACATGGAGATCCATAAAGACACATCACTTCCTTTAAGAATATAATCCCTAGATAATCTACCTAGAAGGTATATAAAATGGGTAAAAACTATGTGACCTTCATATACTAGTCAAATAATACAAAAACTATATCATTTATTCAAGGAGACCATGGAAAATTGGTGATTAACTCTATATACACGTTTTCCTATTTCCACTCAGGAATATAAAAATGACTTATAATTCCTTCTAGTAACTGATGTTCTGCCTTCACCAGTTGACATGTTGAACATAGAGTAATAAAGTTGACAATATACCATTTCATAAAATTCCACCAATACTAGAGACATAGGTCTCAATACATCTTGGTGACATCCAAACATATCACCCCAACTATGGAATGAAATTCCTATATCAACTCATCTCAAATGTCAGTTAGAACCCATACATTCCCATTTCTACGTAAAGTCTCATAATCATACATGGTCCAATAAGAATATTAATCATTATTTTATATACTATTTATTAGTAATGATCCCTTGGGATATAAGATTATCCTCATTATAACCCATTTCAGATCGTTAGAAGTCACTGTTAAAGTAAGAGGGATATTTACCCATAATCCTCCTAAACCTCATCATGGAACTCAGAAAATAATAACATGAGCTTCCACTCACCACTGGCTTCCTAAACCACCTATTTTTTAGTCTTCTTGCTCAGAAAATTGGCTAAAAATTATCTTTTCCAAGAATATTGGAATGAAAAAAACTGATAGATTGCGGATACTAAACCCATTTGTGCTACCTGAGATCGATAGTATGCTGAGTAAATATATACATTAGGATTTTTTGGTATGTGAAGACAAAAAAATCATCTCACAATAAATAATATCTCCAACAATGTAGATCTTCAATGACATCAACCTACTCTAAATCATGTTTCAATTAATTCCACTCAAGAGGCCTAAACTAAAAAGACCTGTATGCTAAGACTTGATCATCCTGCATTGGAACCACCCCCATCCAAATACCCAATGTGTCAGAGTAAATAGTTCATCTTCTATCTAGAATCGATAGAATCATGATTGGTGATGAAGTAAATCTTCCCATAAACTCATGAATGGATGATTTACAAGCTTCTTGCCACATGAATTTCACAACCTTCTTAGTGAAGCACATGATAGGCACTAATATGTGTTAAAAATACTTGATGATGTGTCTATAGTACCTGGGTAGCCCCAAGAAACTTCGTATATCAAAGAGGTTATTGGGTTACTCCAAGAAAACTACAACTCTCAATTTTTCTTTGGGTATACTAAGAATCCTTACATTTAGATGATATGACCTAGGAATTAAACATTGTCGATCTAAAATAGCATTTTCTAAGATTAAAATATAGCTATTTTTTCTCTCCTTGCATTCAACATGATCATAAGATATTTGAAATTTTCATTTTGAAAATGAGAATAAACTATGATATAATTAAAAAATAGTAACACAAATAAATCTAGATATGGGTGGAAATCCTGATTCATCATTTACATAAAAATACATGGTGCTTTGATGACATTTAAATCAATTATTATGCACTCATAAAGACCATATACGCTTTGAAAAGTTGTACGAGGAATGTATGATTACCCAAAATGCATGAGATGATAGCATAACCTCAAATCAGTCTTTGAGAACTTCCTATCTCATTAGAAATTATAAAATTAGACATATATTTGATTAAATAGATACTGGTTCCTTATAGTAAGATAGATCAATAATCAATAATCCACATAGAGTGTATGTTTTTCATCCAACATCTTGGAAAAATATATTGGGAAACCCCATGGAGAAGTGCTGGGGAATACCAAAACCTTAGAATACATGTATTCTTACTATTTCTTGATTTTTATAAGATATTTAGTTTGCATCCTATAAAAAATAATGGACACATGTGTCATAACTAGAACTATATCCATGGTGAATTTTATATCTCTCATTGGAGGTTAACCAAAAATGTTTCCAGGGATGAATTCCCTAAAATGATCCACCCCATGAGAATTTTTTGGGTCGTAACCCCTGATCATCTAGGAAAGGACTTGTAACATGGGTTTTTACTCTTTATATCCCCTAATTCTTAGGTTTATATCAGGATCTATGGACATCCCATTCCCCCCAGTGTACATGTCTACTACCCTCTAGTGACGTAAACATCACCCTATAGTGATAAAAATCAACATGGGATTGATTGAAAACTACATATTATAAAATTAAAAATAAATCAAACCATGTCATGTTGAGGATCAAAATAATCCAAATTAAAAGATATATTTCTTTTTCAATGGTTAACTCCTTACATTATATAACAATAACTAACCAGACACCCAATGTTGTATCATGTATCATTAAGCCACATTAATAATCTACATCTTGGCCTATAATATCTAGGATTTAAACCTATATAAAAGAGTGCGTCGCACTAGTGTTAAAAAAACAAGACACTAAATTAGAGTCCATTAGAATAGAACCTTTAATAGTAGAAGTTTAAACACTCTTCTCCTCTGACATAAGCTACACTACACGTAACTGGCCTATACCATGGACAAGATTAATAGCCCTACTTCCCAATGAAAGATTTCTCTACTAGAAATGTTAGTCTCGAGTATGATTCTATATCCCTTGACTACCATCTCGTCTTGAGTGGCTAGTGATATTTCATCTTTCTACATGGTGAGATATTACTGGTCCTGCTCAAGAACATGTAGTCTATTTCGACGCTCTCTCCATAGATATTGGTGGAAAAGTATTACAAAAGCTTTGAATATGACCCATAATTCTAAATCCTCTATATTTAACAAAATACTATATACATTAGGGTTTCATGTTTCCCAACAACACACACTAGTGACATATAAGGAAGCTGTTACTGTGAGTTTCTTGATTGCTACTACCCATGTAACAAACCTCAAAACAATGCTTCCGTCAACAAGGAGAACCAATTACAGGTCTAGGTGGTGAACCTATCTAGATCATACTATTATCTTCCCTAATGATTATCTTAATAATGTGGTCATGGTTTGCAAACTTATTAATAGTGGTCAACTAGAAAACATTGACCTGTGATTGTGTAATGACCCAAAAAATTTTCAATGTAATTTACATTCATATAATTATGTCCTATACTATAAAGTTCATACATCACATAGAGAAACAAACAAAAAAATCATTTTCATAAATTTAGAATGATACATTTTTTAAAAAGTAAACAAATTATAATGAAAAATATTACGACAAGATAATAAATAGAAAATAAGTGAATATGAATCAGATAATTTGGATATTCTTGATCAACTAGAATGACTGCACTTACGATTTTTTTAGAAATGATAAATAATGTAAATAATATGATATTTATTTCTAAGATTAAATTATATATAACATTAATATAAAATATAAGTGAATATATAATTAATGGAATAATAGGTATTTATAGGAAGTAGTGAACACATACAACCATTGGGATAGTAATATGGCTGTTTGAATAGTAACCTGACCATTTGGAATATTAATATGATAGTTAGTAATAGTAATATTAATGTATGAATTGTAATATCACCTATGGAAATGTAAAATAATAATTAGGTATCTGATAAATGAAAATATGATATATTTATATCATGGTATAGGTAAATAAATGTCTTAAAAATGATAAGTGTTTATATTTTTATAAAACATAAATGTATTAATCACACATCTAATAAACGTAATGATATAAAATAAAATAAATTTTAATAAAATTGATTAATAAATTAATATTATGTTGTGTTATAATTATGACATAATTTTTTGAGACCATAATTAATTTTTAAAAGAGTCATAAAATTGATTAAAACATTAATATAAATATTTTTGATTATATGTGACATTAAGTGCAATTGAAGAACTCATGCGAATATAAGGTAATAGATCTCTCTGAACCTCTATTCTTCATATGGGTCATGATTTCTCTATTTTCCCCAATCTATTTCTTATTTATTCTTGTATAAATATCCTATATTATGTGCAAATTTTTCATGAATATGTATCTATCTCATTTCACCTTTATTTTATGGGTAAATTAATTTTTTAAAAACATTCCATTATGAATTCATCTCGAAAAGAAAACCCGGTTAAAGGGAAATTTTATGTTTCTTACCCCCTTTCATATACACTACATAAATTTTTTTATTCCACAAATATTTTATAAAATAAATCATTTTATAAGGAAAACCCACTTTTTGTTGACTTCTAGTTTTATGGAAATTATTATTCTCATAACCCATTTAAAAGGCACCATACCTTTTTTCATAAAACCCCGCTTATGTGGCATATTTACAAAGTAACCAAACCACTATTTTCTTATGTTTATAGTTAAGATGAACATAATTTATCATTATCTATGTCTATTTTACATTATTAATTCCCACTAGTGATTAAAACCCTTCTTTCATGTAGTCCAATTTGATGGACCCTTTGGATATTTCTTATGAAATGATTAAGAAAATAATTTTTTCCTTGGATAATCATTTGGTTTTTTCCTTAAGATTGAATTCTTTATAGGGAAAACATATTTATAAATATTTTTTGATGAGTGAACCAAAACAAAAAACCAATTCATTGGGTAAATATATGTTCTCATGAGACATTATGTATGCTATTAGGAAGTAATTTTAATCTATTATGGGACTCAATCCATGATGTGATATAGTCTTGGTAGTTATTCTTTAATCATGTTTATTCCATGTTATATGTTGTTGCCACATTCCATTATTTAAATGATCATATGATTCCATGATCAATATGTTATGAATTTATATATTTATCCATGATCCATGCTTTTTATGATATATTTTTATTCCACCTAACTCATGTGTTATACTTCTTTTCCACATTTATTTAATTACTATTCTCTTCAGCTCATGCCTTTTTTCAATGTATTCCCTAGGTTACCCAATTCAGTTTTAGGATATCAAAAGAAGTTAGGATTGAATTATGGAGTTTAATAATATATCATTTTATTTTAGATTCATGTTTTCTAATTATGTAGCTAGTCTTCCAAAGAAATATGAATTTTTGATATGTGGTTTTTATTTAATGATTATTTATCCTTAAAATATGTAATAATATTTGTAAAAATAAATAGTGTCTATAGTCAGTATCATAGGATAATCTAGTTATTTTTTGTTATTATTATTAGAAAAATTTTGTAAGTACCCTTGGGATAATTGTAATACCTTTTATAACATAGATTGAATCTTAGGATATCATAAGATAATATATAATTTTTATTTATAAGTTTGTCCTTATATGTTTATAGTTTTATTTTATATGATCATTAAATATATATTCAATCCCTCTTAATTTTATTTCATTTTATTTTAGTTAATTGCTGGAAATAGTAGAACTCGTGATAACAACAAATTTGATAGGAAATGAGATGATTTCCTTAATTAGATTCCAAACATGATGGGAATTGGAGCTGATAACTTTATAATAGTACTATCTCAACTCACTCAAGATGTGAATACTAGCATAAATCATGTGGAACAATATCCTTCTTCTAAGAAAGATAATGTTGGGTTCGAATCCTTTATGCAACAAAAGACACTTATATTTTTTAAATCCTATGATTCCCTCATCATATAATAATAGAATAACTCCATTGAGAATATATTCTCTATTCCCCATTTCTCAAAAGAAGATAAAGTCATGATGGTAGTCTATTTTTTATTATGGGGAAGCTAATTAGTGGTTGACACTAATAAATAACATGAACAATAAAAAGAAAATTGATTCCATGGAAAGAAAAGCATGTAAGAACCCGATTTTCACTCAGGTATAAATCCTTAAAATTTTAGTCTAAATCTTTACTTTGGACCTTTATAGATTCCTAATGAGTTAGAGAAGGTTTTGAGGGTGGCTGAGGCTTGTATGGAGCTCAGAACACCTCTTTTTGGGAAAACAGGCCAAGTTGCACGGTTTGTGCACGGTTAGCACATGGTTTGCCTAACCGTGTGATTTGTGTTTTTTAGACAGTTGCACCTCACATGGTTGGTGCACGACCGTGTAGCCAAATGATGAAAATGCTACTTTTTCCCTGGTAAGCATAACCGTATCGCACAGTTTGTGCATGGTTTGACAAACTGTGCGGACAAACTGTGCATAGGATAAAAACCTATGAAAAATGTCTAAAATGACCTTAATGATCTATTAAGACAAACCCTTCCTCCCTAATCTGAGTTTATGTGGGATTTACCTAGTTCTCTATCATTTTGGAGCATTTTGAAGATCCAAACTTTGAATCAATAGATCTCCTTCATCCGACATCCTATCAAGATTCTGTTTATCATGTTCGATGCACAACGGTAAGTACTCGAGTCCTCTTTAGCCGTTCTTATTCTCTTTGACTCTCAACCTAGATATCTCAATGTGAGAATTTTTCACTTTTTCTTAGATCTACTATAATCCGAGGAAATTAAAGGGCCGATACCGGAGGAGAAGGCTTGTACAAACTTAATATGGGTGGTCTATAACTCATCCATAAAGTTCATTGTTTTTGGAATGTTCATGTGGGGACCACCGATTTTGTTGGAAACCGTTTCTTAAATTAACATTCCATGATTATACTCAATAAAATAGTTTGTTTATGCTCTTTCCGAATATGTGATTAGTTGTTAGCGGTTACACCCACAACTCAATCTGACTCATGTTAAATGTTATGGAATAATTGGGTTTTAGTGTTTCAGCACATTTGAGCCACCATTTAGGTGTGATTTTCTTGACCTTTATAAATATGAGACTCCTTATAATAAATGGATTGTTGTTAATTATAATTTCATAATGTAATGTACCATGTATGCTCACCACTTGACCCGCCTAAAGTAACTGCTTCCAAATGGTTTTTTAAAGTGAAAAGTGAAATGTAAAATGGAAAGTATAATAAGTATATAAATTTTCCTTATTTAAATAATTTGAATAAATTTTACATGTTCGTATCACCCCATTCCATGTTTATGGAATGTAGCAGAGTTAACATCAATAATTGAATATGCCTTAATGGCCAACTAAGACTTGATTAAATGGTTGCAATGCTACTTGGCCTATCCACACTAATGGAAAACAAGGCATGGACCAATAAATATATGGTTTCAACTATACTTGACCTATCAACACTAATGGAAGACAAGACTTGAACCAAATTAATTCCTATATAATTACAATATCAAATAGGAATGGATTGACTCGAGCTCGCCTTGGATTCTGAGAGGAGAATACCTTGGGTATTGGGAACCCCATTCCGATTCAAGGATATGATTTTCTTAGGTTGATAACCACCTAGATTCTAGTTCTTTTATATTCCATGGATTCTCGGTATTCTACCACTGGGTCCCTTTCATTATTACAGGATACCTCAGATACACTCCTTGGATCCAAATTTGACTAGTAGGTTCCATGGTGAAATCCCATAGGGCCTTGTATTTTCTTATCCCCATTTTACCTTGGTCGATCACCTTGGACTCATTAGGTGACTTATTATGGAATTCATTGGATTAAGATCCTTGGATTACACTCTTACCCCTTTTCTAGGTTCAGATACTACTGAGTTATCTTTCTGTGAGTTTACGTTACCTTGGTTTTTTACCCTGGAACTCCCTCACTTAATATCATTGTTTTGTTGACTTGTTACATCTTGGGACCTTCACTAAATATACTATCACGAGGTGATGTCAGTGTGGGCTATTCCTCACATGACCTATTAACATTAAATGGAAATTTATTAATTAATAAACTAGTTACATGTTCAGACACCAGCCGAGGGCTGAAGCAGGTACCTGGGTATTTAGTTATTTTGTACTGCTTTATTTACTTTACATATATTCCTGCACACTGCTATATTACATTACATGGGTTGGATGTTATAGAAACCATTGGTGATGGCCCATTTATATTTATCTCACACTATCTCCAGGCGCCGTTTGGTACCCAAAGTAGATTACATGGTTGCAGGTGTTGGCAAAGGGAATCATGCAACTTCCAATACTTGATTGTGTGCTAATCGGGTGGAGCCTTATAGAAGATAACCGAGTTGGATCTCGGGATTCTTGGAGTAGTATTTGTTTTCCTTTACTTGTGGAACATTTTATGATTATTGTATTTTATCCATGCTTTCCAGTTATTTAGTGACATGACATTACATCATCATTATTCCAGTTGATACATTTATTTTTATTCTTATTTATCTATTGCATCAGTTTGATTCCGCTATTTATTCACATTTCGTATGATGTTTACTATTCAATTATTTCTCTTCCACTATGATACACTCTGCTAATGAGAGCATAATATTCCCATGGACACACCCTAGGCCCTCTCTGCTAGTCGACAACCTCTGGCATTTGGGAATATGCACTTGAGGCCATGTGGCCCACTGGGATCAGGGCACCCGTTAAGTGGCATCTGGGTCTGGGACGTCACAAAGTGGTATCATAGGTGGTTTATTTTTTTTATTGACTATTTAGAGACAATATATTAGAGAATAGGAACGCTTGGTATTTGTTTATAAGCCGTGGTTGGGCGTCGTGAACCCATGTTTTGGATAAAAGACAAGTTACCCATAATACAATTGTTGTTCTATTTTTCCTATTATAGTTGATATTAATTCACCGTTGGGTGACTCACATGTTGTGTGGTGTTGTTGAATGTTACACTTTGGAATTTATTTCATCCTTGGTCCAATGATATGAGGGAAATGAGTATTGATACATGCATCATCATATGCAACTAGAATTCACATGTCATGCATATTACCATGCTATATAGGTTCATTTCAGTGCTTTTCATTGATTGAGGTTTATCGTTAGGGTAGTGGCAGCCAGAGTATCCAGTTTGATAGCTCTGTAGTGTGTCATCAGTGTTGAAAACCATGGAATAAGAAGCCCTAGTGTGATAGAGACCATATGGAGTGTCAGGCTTGTGGTTGTATGGTTCATCTTCAGTGCTTTTGCAGGAACTTTCCACTAGCTTCAATCAGAAAAGGATCAGATTAAGCTCAACCATTATAATAGATTTCTTTTGCGCCACATCAGGTGGGGAGTTGGAGTTTCACCAATAGGTCTGGTCGAGGAGGAGTTTGTGGCTGTGGTTTTCTGATCCTTTATCAACAGTAGCGCCAGCAGAGTAGTCATGATCATGGTAGTCCATCTGTTGTACAAGGCTATGAATTGGGTCAGTTTCATGCCTTACAGTCGATTCCCGAGGATCAGGTTACAAGACCATCTATAGTATGTGACACTATTCTAGTAGCCTGTACTATTGTATCTACTTTGTTTTATATAGGTGCTTAAAACTCTTTTATTTCTGTATCTATTGTGGAAATTCTCAGACTAGAGATACAATATCACTATGGTGTAATGACCCTTGATACACCGTTTGTAATACAAACGGAGGGCATATTCCAGTGAAAGTACTGTCCCCTTGAGGTTGGAAATTACCCTTTCTTGTGGAATCTCTTTGTTCTCAAGATGATGGGATTCGATGTCATTATCAGGATGGATTGGTTGGTCCACTATCATGCCTATGTATACTATTTTTGCCGAAGGGTTTCTTTTACATCACCATAAGGTAACAATTACCTTTTCAAAGGCAAGTGGGATGTCCAGGCTAGGAGAGAGAGACTAAATCATCATGGGCTAGGTGAAGTTACCACTCAGATTGAAAATATTTTCATAGAGGATCAGGGATTTATTTAAACTAATTTCCCTCCAGTAGTTGATCATTTCAGGGAAGTCTTTCCATATGAATTTTCTAGATTACCTCTTGAGAGAGAGTTAGATTTTGAAATTGAGCTTGCTTCAGGATCAGATCTAGTTTCCATTCCTCTACACAAGATGGAACCTACTAAGCTTCAGGAGCTCAAGTGGCAGATAAAGGACTTAGAGGCCAAAGGATTTACATGAACTAGTACATCCTCTTGGGGTTCACCCATGATTTTTGAAAACAAGGCGGATGGAACTCTCTGTTTATGCATGGATTACATAAGGTTGAACCATCTTATGGTCAAGAACTAATATCCACTTCCTCGAATAGATGATCTCTTTGACTAGATCCGAGGAGAAAAGGTGTTCTCTAAGATCGACTTGAGATCAGGTTATCATCAGGTGTGAGTCAGACCATAAAACATATCTTGTACAACTTTCCATAGAAGGTATGGTCTATATGAGTATCTTGTTATGCTATTCGGTCTTATGAATTTATCTACCATTTTAATGACTTTGATGAATAGGGTTTTCCATCCCTACATGGACACTTTTTCATGGTCTTTGTGGACGTCATCTTGGTGTATTTTCACACTCGTAACAACCATGAAAAACATCTTGAGATCATTTTGAGTACACTAAGAGAGAATAATATTTATGCCAATATTCCTAAATGAGACTTCTGGATCAATAGGGTTGAATTCTTGGGTCATATTATTTCAGAATCTGGTGTATCCTTTGACCCTAAAAAGGATAGTGCTATAGTTTCTTGGGAGAATCCTAATAATGTTTTTAATATCAAGAGTTTATTGGGGTTGGATGGATATTACAGAAATTTCATAAAATAATTTTCTCATCTTACTGCACCTCTTACTAGTATTAGAAAAATGGGTGTTAAGTTCACATGGTCAGAAGCATGTGATAAATCCTTTCAGAAGATGAAAGGGAGGTTTGTCTAAACACCTATTCTGATTCTTCCAGAACTTGGTAAAGGTTATATCGTCTTCTACGATGCATCATGCATTGGCCAAAGAGTAGTGTTGATGTAGTAAGACAAAGTCATTTCATATGGATCTCGGTAGTTGAGGCCTCACGAGAGAAATTACCCGACACATGACCTTGAGCTACCAGTAGTTGTCCATGCCTTACGTTGCTGGAGAAATTCTCTCTTGGGTGAGGGCTTTTTGGTTTATACAGATAAAAAAATCCTCAAGTGTATTTTTCTCAGTGTGACTTGAACCTTTGACAGTGAATATGGGTCGAATATCTACAATCCATTGATTTTGAGCTTTCCTATATGCCTGGAAAAGGAAATGTGGTTTCAGGTGCACTGAGTCGGAAAAATCAAAGGTAGGCCGTACAGGAAGCTAGTGATGAATGGAAGTTAATGGCCATATTTTATGAAATTAATATGAAGATTCATGATTTTCATGAGTAGTATTACCTATCAGCCTTAATAGTTACCTCTTCCCTCCTTGATAAGGTGAAGAGTAGGTAGTTTTTAGATCCCAAAGGTTTGGTTCTCCATGAGAGTATATCAAGAGATAACCCACCTCTGGATTGGTCTGTGGATAGAGATGATGTCCTGCATCTAAGTGGACGTATCTGGGTTCCTTTAGATGTGAGAGATGAGTTAAGGAAAGATTCCCATGCTTCCCAGTGGGCAGTTCATCTAGGAATCTCGAAGATGTATTGAGATATGTGACACCAGTATTTGTGGCCTGGAATAAAACTTCAGATTGCAAGCTTCATCACTAGGTGTTCCACCTATCATCAGGTGAAGGTGGAGCACTAGAGACATGCAGGATTATTACATCCACTTACAGTCCTATAATGGAAATGGGAATATGTTTCTATGGATTTCGTAGTCAGATTACCTAGGTTGCTTGAGGGGTAGTGATGTTTTCCGGGTAGTTTTTGACAGACTAACTAAATCATCCCACTTCATTCTTATTCAGGAGACTTTCTCAGTTGATGAGTTGGGAATACTATATTTTCATGAGATCATATGACTACATGGGGTTCCACGTACTATTGTTTTAGATAGGGATGCTCGTTTAAATTCATGTTTCTAGAAGGGTTTGTAGAAAGCTATGGGAAATCAGGTGCTTCTAAGCACAAATTTTCACCCTCAGACCGATGGAAAATCGGAACGAATAATATAGGTTTTGGAGGATATGATCCGAGCATGCATCCTTGATTTCGGTGATTTGTAGGAGAAGCATATCCCTCTCATCGAGTTTACCTATAATAATAGTTTCCAGGCGATGATTCAGATGGATCATTTTGAGGACTTATATGGTAGTCCACCCCGTTCACCCTTGTGCTGGCTAGAAGTAGGTGAGGCAGCCCTACTAGGTCCTCGCCTTGTTCAGTAGACTTCAGAATAGGTCTAGATGATCAGAAAGTGTATGACTAATTCTAAGTCTAGAGAGAAATATTATGCTGATCTCTGTCGATGACCTCTTGAGTTCGAGGTTGGGGATCATGTTTTTCTTCGGGTATCACCCATGCATGGGAATATATTGTTACGAAATCAGGGTAAGCTATCGCCTCGTTATGTCAGCCCATTCAACATTCTAGAGAGAGTTGGTCCGGTAGCTTATAGGTTGCCACTACCTCAAAGGTACTGTGCCATGCATGAAGTCTTTCATGTCTCACAGCTTCGCCAATATCATGCTGACCCATCTCATACCTTTGATCTTAAGGAAGCTGAGTTAGATACCGATGCTACCTTTGAGGAATATTTAGTACACATCGTTGACCGAAGCACGAAGTCACTCTGAGGAAAGTCTATCCCTCTCATACGAGTGCTATAAAAGCATGGAAGAGTACCTAAAAAAACTTGGGAAATAGAGGCCGATGTACGTGCCCAATGTCCAGAGTTGTTCTCAGAAAGTGTTTCCTAACCCTTGGAAGGAGAACTCGGGGGCGAGTTCTTTTAAGGGGGAAGACTGTAATAACCTGGTTTTTCACTCTGGTATGGATCCATAATTTTTTTTCTAAATCATTATTTTGGACCTTTTATAGATTCCAAATGAGTTAGAAAAGGTTCTGAGGGTGTCTGAGGCTTGTTTGGAGCTCGAAACACATATTTTTGGGAAAGCAGGACAAGTTGCAAGGTTTGCACATGGTTAGTGCACAGTTTGCCTAACCGTGCAGTTTGTGTTTTTTTGGACAGTGGTACCTCGCACAGTTGGATCACAGATGTGCATACAAATTATTTGAATGCTTCTTTTTCCTAGGTAATTAGAATAGTATCACACAGTTTTCCTATGGTTTGAAAAATCATGCTGAAAAACCATGCACAGAATAAAAACCTGTGTAAAATGTCTAAAATGACCTTAATGATCTATTAAGCCAACACTTCCACCCTAATATGAGTTTATGCGGAATTGACCTTGTTCTCTCTCATTTTGGAGCATTTTGAAGATCCAAATGTGGAATCAAGTGATATCCTTCATTCGACATCCGATCGAGCTTTCGTTCATCACATTGGATGTGTAATGGTAAGTACTAGAGTCCTATTTAGCCTTTCTTCTTTTCTTTCACTCTCGACCTAGATATATCCATGTGAGAGTTTTTTCACCTTTTCTTAGATGTACTCCAATCCAAGGAAAATCACGTGCCGATACCGGAGGAGAATGATCATACAACCCTAAGGTGGGTGGTCTATAACTCATCCATAAAGTTCATTGTTTTTGGAATGTTTGTGTGGGGCCCACCAGTTTCATTGGAAACCATTTTTTAAATTAACATACCATGATTATACTCATTAGAATCGTATTGTTATGCTATTTCCAAATATTTGATTAGTTGTTTGTGGTTACACCCACAACTCAATCCTCCTCATGTCGAAGGTTATGCCATAATTGGGTTTTAGTGTTTCGACACGTTTGAGCCATCGTTTGAGTGTGCCTTTGATCGACCTTTATAAAGGTGATACTACTTATAAAAAATGGCTTGTTGTTAATGATAATTTCCAAATGGCATGTACCATGTATTCTCACCACTTGACTCACCTAAGGTAATTTCTTCCAAATGGTTTTTAAAGTGAAATATGAAATGTAAAATGGAAAGTATACTAAGTATATAACTTGGCCTTATTTAAAGAAATTGAATAAAGGTTAAATGTCTGTATCACCCCTTTCCATGTTTATGGAAGGTAGTGGAGTGAACCTTAATAATTGAATATGCCTTAATAGACAACTAAGACTTGATTAAATGTTTCAATGCTACTTGGCATATCCACACTAATGGAATACAAGGCTTGGACCAATAAATAAATGGTATCAAATCTACTTGACCTATCCACACAAATGGAAGGTAATACTTAAACCAAATGAATTACTACATAATTAAAATAACAAATAGGAATGGACTGACTTGATCTCACCTTAGATTCTGAGAGGAGAATACCTTCGGACTCAGGAACCCCATTTCGATTCAAGGATAGAGTTTTCCTAGTTTGATACCCACTAAGATTCTTGTTCTCATCTATTCCTTGGATGCCCAATATACTACCATTGAGTAACTTTCTTTATTAAAATATACCTCATATACACTCCTGGGATCCATCGTTGACTAGTTGGTGCCATGGTGAAAGCCCATAGGGCCCTGTATTTGCTTAGCCCCATTTTACCTTATTCGATAACCTTGGACTCGGCAGGCACCTTATTATGGAATGCCTTGGATTACTCTCCTTGAATTTCAATCTTAACCATTATCTAGACTCATATACTACCGAGTTATATTTCCAAGAGTTTACGTTACCTTCATTTTTACCCAAGAAATCCTTCAACGTATATCATTGTTTGGTTTCATTGTTATGTCTTGGGACCTTAACTACTTATACTATCATGAGGTGATGTCAGTGTTGGCTATGCCTCATGTGACCTATTAACATTAAATTGTAATTGATTAATTAATGAACTGGTTACATGTTCAGACACCTGCTGATGGCTGAAGCAGGTACTTGGGTATTTAGTTATTTTGTACGGCTTGCTTTACTTTACATATATTCCTACACACGACTATATTCCATTACATGGGCCATATTTTATAGACACCATTGGTGGTGGCCCACATAGATTTATATCACACCCTCTCCAGGAACCATTTGGTACATGGAGTAGATTACATGGTTGTAGGTATTGATAAATAGAAACTTGCATCTTCCAATACTTGATTGCATGCTAATAGGGTAGAGCTTGATAAAAGATGACTGAGTTAGATCTCAGGATGCTTGGAGCAGTATTTGTTTTCCTTTACTTGTGGAACATGTTATGATTATTGTCTTGTATCCATGCTTTCTAGTTTTCTAGTGACATGACATTACATCATCACTGTTCCAGTTGATACAGTTATTGTTATTCTTGTTTATCTATTTCATCAGTTTTCTTCCACTATTTATTCACATTGCTTAAACTATTTAATATTAATTTATATCTCTTCCGCTATGATAATATCTACTAATGAGGGCATAGTATTCCCATAGACACACCCTAGTCCCTCACTGCTAATCAAAAGCCTCTGGAATTCAGGAAGATGCGCTTAAGGCCATGTGGCCCACCGGGCTCGGGGTACCCATTAAGTGGTATCTGTGTCTGGGATGCCACAAAGTGGTATCAGAGGTGGTTTATTTTTTTCTTGACTATTTGGAGATAATATATTAGAGAATAAGAACAACTGGGACTTGTTCATAATCCGTGATTGGGCATCGCGAACCCATGTTCGGGGTAAAAGCCAAGTTACCTATAATGTAATTGCTGTTCTATTTTTCTTATTACAGTTGATATTATTTCACCATTGGGTGACTCAAATGTTGTGTGGTGTTGTTGATTATTACTCTTTGGAATTTAATTCATCCTTGTCCCAATGATATTAGGGCAAGGAGTATTGCTACATGCATCATCATAGGAACCAATAATTCACATGTCATGCATTTTCCATGCCATATAGGTGCATTTCACTGATTTTCATTGCTTGATATGCCTGGGACTATTGAGTGATGTTTTGATAGTTTTATTGTACTTATAAGATGGACACGATTGAGTCAGAAAAAATAAATAACCCATTATAAGAGAATCTAGACAAGGGTATTATACTCATGAGTGATTCTTTATGTGGTGTGTTAGTATTATTTATCTATAAGAAGGATGTATCAATGTGTCTTTTCATTTATTATCATGATCTTAACCAAATAATGATAAAGGGAAAGTATCCCCTTTAATGGATAAATGAATTTCTTGATAAAATATATCATGACAAGTATTTATCTAAGGTGGATTTTTTTGGATATCACCAATTAAATTTTAAGAAATAATACATTCCCAAGACTAGATTTTGAATGAGGTTTTAACACTATGAGTTCATAGTGATTCCCTAGAGACACATAAATGCTCTAGTAATTTTCAAGAAAATATTGAATAGAGTATTTAGAGATTACATTGAAAATTTTGGGGTAGTTTTTTTAGATGATATTTTTATATACTCCTAGAGTGAGGAGGATCATAAAATAAATTTCAATATGTTGATAAAGAATTTTAAAAGGGAAAAAATATATGAAAAGTATAGTAAATGTGAGTTATGGATGGAGGAAACATCATTTTTGGGTGAAGTTATCACCAACGAAGGAATATATGTGGAACCTTTTAATATAGAGGCAATTGAGTATGGAAAAGACCAACATTTTTAATAGATATTAGTAGATTACTTAGTATACCTAGTATTATCGACAATTTGTGAGGAACTTATCATGATTTCCAAAACAACTAACCAAGATAACTCATAATGGAGTAACAATTTTCTGGACTCAAAATTATTAAAACTACATCAAAGTGTTTAAAAAGAGACATATCAAAAGAACCAGTACTATAAAAACCCACATTCTTGTGAAATATTTTTTTCTAATTAATTTAATTTTTTTTATATTATTCATTTCAAACAACACTGAATTTATTGAATGTTATATGAATGTAACAAGTTATTCTTTCTTCGTACGCAACACCAAGTAATCATTTCACAACATAAAACACATTTACTAGCATATGGAACCTGAATAACTATGAATTTCTTGTGTCACACACAATAATGAGTCCCTTTGATTAATTTCCTTACAAACAAGGATGATTTTTCACCAAACTACAATATAAAATTAATATGATTATTAAAATATTATTATAGTTACCACCTATCCTTTAGAATAGAAGTTTCAAATAATAATCACTAAATTTTTAAAATATTATTTATATATGTATGTAAAATTAATCATTTTATTATCAATTTTTATAAGTGAATGAAAGAACTATTTGAAAATAATGATATTAAGTTTATAAGAAAACTAATTTTCCATGTAAATTTTTTTTATATCAATAAATAAAAAAACCACATTTGATTAATATTTTCAATAAAACATATATATTATATATTAAATAAATATTTTTGATACACATCCAATATATCCCGTAGGTATAAGAAAAGAAGAAATCCAATTTTAGGAATAAAAAGATATATTTTTCTAAAAATTAATTTTATGGAATATTAATAGAGAACCTATTTTAAATCTAATTTATGACACTGTTATGTTTTTATTTTATAAAATAAACTTTATTTTTGAAAATTAATTATAAAAATTACTTTGTGTTAACTTTTGGTATTTTTCTAAGAGGTTTCATTTTTAATGAATAGTGAATAAAATAGTGAATTTTAATTTAAAACTACTTTTTTCATCCAATTTATTTATATTTTTAAATAATATTTTTAATTGTTTTTTAAGTACACAAAGATAAATTTTATATAATTTAAATAAATTTATGTCATTGGAAATAATTTCACATAAAATTTATATATAAAAACTTATCAAACTATTGAAAATTTTTACTTTAAAACCCCACTTTCTCATCTCGTCTGTGGGATTAAATTAATGTTGATTTAGTCAACTCAAAATAACCTAGACACTTGTAAAAAATCCTTTTTATGGACATATTTCTACCAAGACCCCTCTTGGATCAAAATTTTACAATTAATAGTGTCACATGATGTAAGGGAGACCTCTCGATAGTGTTTAACTTTTTATATTTATAATAATTACACTCCTCCTCCCCTAAAAAAGGGAACTCACACCCCTCATATCCTAATACCTCTCAATCCACTTTAGATCAGAAAAAAAACGACTGAAATTTCATCAAAAAAATCCTCCTTTATTAATATAATCCTCTCTTTGTGAAAAAATCCATCCAAGGAAGCCCTTTAGTGCAAACCAAGAGGATTTACCCAATTATGAGGTAATATCCTTCCTCAAGATAATTTATTTTATTTTTATTATCCACCCCTCAACTATTCTTATTCTTTGATTATATAAAAACATAAGTATCCTCAATATACTAAGATGTTTTAACTATATGTTTTCAGCCTACACAAACACACACATCTATCTAATTGGTAACAAACTTACCATTATTGTGTACAGAGAACAACCGCCTCATGAAATGATGTTGTTCATTTTTCCTTTACCACCTCTCATGGATGGGACTTATTAAGGAAGATATATTTTTTTATGATATATATTATATATATTATGTGTTTATTCTTATTTAATTATTATATTAAACATATCTTCATTATATCTATTTTTTTTAAATATGATAACTTCTTTTTTGGACATCTGCACTACCGCCTCCTTAAAGCGATTGATTTGTTCACACTTTATGTGGAATGTATTAAGGATGTGTATAGTAAAAATATATAATATATATTAAATAATAATTCTTCTTAAATTATTATATATATATATATATGTAATTTACTTATTTCCATCAAAACAAAAATTAAATGGAAATACCATTCAGGCGTACGTACGGTCTACCGTCTCCATGAATGGTGTAATACTTTTTTATTTCTCTGTTTTAGAGATTATTATAAATACATATATAATGAATATATATTATATTTATATCATATTTTAAATTATGGAAATAAGTAAATCATGATCTGTGTTTGACTATCAAGAATTAAAAGCCTAATCATATCCAAAAAACAAAGCGAATATGATTCGAAACATAACAGTAACATGGAATTGTCATTAAACGGGTAATATAAAGTCATAACCAAATAATATGTGGTATTATATATAAAAATAAAACTCTCTTTTAGATTTATAATAAAATAATTTATATTATATAGGAGTTATGTATGATTACAATGATAGTCATGACATAAGGAACTAGTGGAAATGGAGGTTTTCCAAATGCTTTTATACCAACAGTTTGAACAAACTGTTGGTATAATGTAAAAATAGTAACCTTTCTCAATAGTTTGAAGAAACCATTGGCATTTTGTTTTTAGAATGATGATTTCCCAACGGTTTACTCAAACTGTTGGTAAATATTTAATTTATCTAATGTATACAAATATTTTTTTGAAACTGTTGGTAAAGAATAGATTTCCCAATGGTTTTTAAAAACCATTGGGAAAGGTTTCCCCCAAATACACAACACCCCAGCTCCCCCGTCCACATGATTGAAAGCCCTAATTCGAAGCTC